>OX337247.1:15509142-16709142 GCA_946965025.1 Blera fallax | reverse complement strand
CGACATTTAACAGGAATATGCCTCTATCATATTCATATGTAGAGCTGACATTTGAGTCGTCGGATATGCTTTCATCCTCCCACACTTTGCTAATGATCTGATGCATCCTCCCATGTCTTTCGCCTCCATGTCTTTCTTTTTCTTGCTTTAATTGATAACTACAACCTACCAAGCAACAACCTACCATTGTGGTTATCTTTAATTTTAAGTTTAGATTGTGTGAGGCCTACATGATACTTAATAATTGACGGTAGAACATATCTTAATACAAATTAATATCGGTAGCAAATATTTTTTACTCTTTTAAATATTTTAAAATTTCGGGTTTCTAGAAAGTGGGACCCCTGCTACATAAAACTGAAAATAATGTGAAAAATGAACTTCTAAATGAATTTCTCTTCATTTCACATTGGAAAGGTTGATATTCCAATGAATTTCCACCAACCAACGCATACCAACAATTTTCGTATACATGTAGTTCCATTCCACCAGTCTTTCAGGAATTTATTTGGATTTTGGAACAAAGTGCACAAAATCGCAGACAGCTCTCGGATTTTCTCCAGTACTAGTTTCATTAAATCAAATCGTGCAAAATGTCCGAGAAGAAGCGTTCTAGGCGTCGTAAAGATGTAAGTTTTATTCATAAATTCTACCGTAAATTACCTAATATCTCTTTTTAATTGTGATTAAACTAATTTTTGTGGTACTTCTGTGATAAATCTGAACTAAAAAGTGAGGAAATTGGTGAAATCTGTTCACCATCCGTTTTGAGTGACGTGACAGTTCTCCAACAAAATAATTATGGTTATGCGGGGGGGGGGGGGGAAAACCGAAGTGATTTGGTGAAAACTTAAAAAAAAAAATAGTTATTTTTCTGTCGTAAAAACAATTGTAATTGTTTTCCTCATATTTGTGTGTGTACACGAAGGTTTTTCTTTAGATTTTTTTTCTGCGTATTAAGTACGAAATGACTTGCGTCAGACTTGATTGTGTGGTAGAGAAGTCTGGGTTTTGATGAGCTCGCTGTGTTGGAGAAGCGATTGTGTGGCTATGTGGGGGTTTCCCAGAGATAGAGGATTTTTTTCCTTTTTGGAAATCCATATGCTGGGGTTATATTGCTTCGCTAGGATGAGTTGTCTCCTTTGTAAATACATCTCGGCTTTTTGTTAAAGCGTGTAGTTTAGAAGTACTATATCGCGATCACCTTCCACAAGCAGATGAGATTAAAATTTGCTGATGGCAGATTAGCAAACTTATTTTGATGGAAATTATACCAAACAGAAGCGAAAAAGCGAGAAAAACAGCGCATGTTTGGAACTCTTGGGCAATTGTTGGAGGGGGGGTGTCTGTTGGCGCTGTGTTTTTATTGTTTGTTTTTCTCCTTTCTCTGATACAGTGGGTCACGAAAGTTTGATAACAATCTTAAGAAATACTGGTTTTAGAATTGTCTTTCTTTTTTTATTTGTAATGAAATGATGTCATCTAATTCTACTCATTATTTGATGCTTTCACTGTACAGTAGATCCAGCTCGCGTCATCTTGGTCTTGACCCTGAAATCGACATGTGCTGTACAGGCTGACGAAAAAAAAATGCGTTGTATTGAATGGCAGATGATATGACAGACCTTTGCTGAGGGTGCGAAAAGGTCGTATACGTTTTAAATACATTTCGAGCACATGGAGTGCGCGGTATACTGTGTACAGTATACGGTATACCTGACCTTGCGTGGGTCTCTCTACCTACCCTAACAAAGCAGATTAGATTTTTTTCCAGCTGTATATTGTGACTAGGGTGGTTTTTGGTGTATTTTTGGATATGCATACATATATAAAGATCCTTGTGTTGTAGGTATACCTATAGACGTGAAGGTAGATTATGCAAACAATTTCCAGCGCGTCTTTATTTGTGTAGAAGAACTACCCTCGTCGTATATGCATACATAAAAATACGCAAATATTTTGGGTTTATCCCTTTTCTTTAAGCATACCTGTAACGAAAAAGAGGCTATAAATCTTTCTTTAACAAACTATAGACTATGTATCTTAGCAGGTAGGGCCCTTTTATAGCTCGACTTAAATATCAGATGAATGCGTCTACAAATGTAATTTATCCTAAACACTTTGAAACAAGAGTAAACCAATTGCTGTGTATTTTTGACGAAGCGCTGAATTTCGAGCAGGGATAAGAATTGGACTAGCCCATTTGCTAGATATGGATTTTAAAAGCGCGCCATCCTATCTAAGAGAAGGATACTGACATACATATTATGTACATGCATATGTATAAGTGAACAGGAGGACTTTGATGCTACGGCTTATCGTGCAAAGCTTCGGCCAAAATTGCCTACAGAGCGTCATGAGTTGCATGTATGTACATACATATGTACACGTGTCCCATGATCGGATCATATTTCAAAAAACTGAAAATCGGTTAAAAGATGGCTGAAGGACACTAGTTATGGAATATAACGAAGTCTGGTCCAGCTAAATTCGAATACCACAACTCTTGACGTTAAAATGTCTTTTTAGTATTAGTACATATCATGGCATCCATTGCATAACTAACATCATTCCGCATTATATCTTCCTTGATCAAGCACTAAAAGGTATCAATGCCATTCAACCTGCATTGTCTGCAACAAATTGTAAGCACACTGATGTAGTATTGCGCTAAAGTATCGACCTTTAGTTGTATGGTTCATATGGAAAATGTATTTATTATTTAATTTTTAATAGCATACCGTGCTGCACGCCCTTTTTATAATGCAGCTCAGTAATACTGAGATAAAGGATAATCAAAAATAATTGCTGTTTTGATAACCCAACATTTTGGTGAAAGTAATGTTTTTGTAGGAGAGTTAATGGTAGCAAATGTAATTTCAAATTAAGTTCCAGCACTATAGCCTTACAGTTTTCGTTTTTATGTCAGTGTATACGAGAAGCAACGACAGTGGTTTGGTTGCCACCGTCACCATGCGAGATTATAAAGGTTTTAAGATGAATGTTCGGCTTTCCTTATTACTTTAACGTGGACGATGTCGTCTATTCCCTGGATGCCGTTACTCTTCATGAATAGCAGTCAGATCGTTCGAAAAGTTAGGCGTGTGTTCTTTTATTAAGATCATTACTTAACAGCACAACTCAGCTGAATTACTTAGTACGTCTATCGTCTTGAAACATTGCCTGCAAAGCAGGAAACTTGTCAAATGGAAAGTAGCATAACTTCTGAATACCTGAAAATCTATGTACGGCCAGTTCCAATCATCGTTGCTATTAAAAAATCTTCATATGTATGTAGCAAATTTATTGCAAATAGCATATTGGTTCAACACACATCATATGCGATTGAATATACAAAATCGAAGGGCATGCCGAATAGAATTTCCACGCAACTACTTTTTGTTAACTTCATTATTCCATGGTCTAGAGTTGCAACAATTTAGTAACAAGAAATTAGTTAACCTGCTACTGATTGGCGCTTTGGCGACATGAGAAATTCATCATAAAATATGTACTTTGCAACAGGAAGGGCGATAAACTCCACAAATCGTAATTATTGCCGCAATTATTATGCATTTTAATTGAGCACTTAATTTATTGCTACCAATGGTTCATCGACCATAAATAGCCCTAAAAATGACTCGTACATACATACATTCGATGTTGCCAAGAACTTTGCTTAGTTGCCTAAGTTTCACAAAACGATGTAAAGAAATATGTAAATATGTATCCGAGAGCTGAAGTGCAATTGTGGTTTGGCCAGTGAAAAGCACGTTACGTATTGAATTATACAGAGCAATTCGCCAAATCTTTTTTTTTACCTACTGTCAAGATAGCAGTGTCGTCGTCAAACGTAGCTAACGCGGTGGCATCTACTTGCTGTATATTACGAAACCCCAACCATTATTTTCTTAAAGTCTGAATATTCGTTTCTTTATTTGGTGCGGAAAGTCTATTCTTTATTTAAACTTTAAGCCTTTATGCCAGACTGAAGTCAAGGAATACGCTCGAATAAATACTTGATGAGCAATATCCTCTCGAAAACTTTGGAACATTTGGCGGTTTCCCATTATGATTTCCGGGACTTTCCATTGATTGGGAACGTATTTTACGCTAATCGCGACGTTTATAGTGAAGAGAAGTTAATTAAAGCTTTGCTGGGTACTTTCTGAATACAATCAAAATCCGAAAACTACAATATCTGGATCATGTCATCAGAAATGAAACGCATTGAAGGAGGGAGAACAGTTGGCAGACCAAAGGATACTTTGAGCACCTCTCTTGTGATTAGGTCGTATCCAGAAGCTTTCTTGGTCCGGTTCGTTGTCTATTTCAGATAGATGTGTTTGTATTTTTAAAAAGTTTCTTCCAGGTGGATGGCAAAAACTTGTGATGTGGAGCTTGAGTTTGTTGCTATTTTATGATGCGGTCTTGTCTTCTCCTCGATCATTACTTTTATTTCGGGTGAATATGTTTGGACATAAGTGGCCGGCGTTGGCGTCTCGGATCAGTGGTTAGTGTTTTGGATTACTGAGCGGGACGTTCGAATCCCGGAAAACAGCAAAAAGTTTTTTCACGGTACCTCTTCTTGCAAATGTCTGACAAATTTGTGAGAGTAATAACTGTTATAAGAAAGCTTGTCAATTTAAAAAAAAAAAAAAAAACTTTTGGATATGCTCTAACTGTAGATCTCTTCCATTTGCGTGAAAAAATATAACACGCACAAACGAACGGGAGAAGCTAGGCCTTGGACCACATACGGTCTGTTGCGCCAAGTATTTGTATTTATGTTTTTTTTTTATTAAATGGCATGCATGCCTTAATTTTAATTCCGCCTTCATCGATATATACATACATATATATAGATGTGTTTTAAAGAAAACATGTTGAATAATGAGTGCAATAGAATTTAATCCTTCATATGTACTTCTCTTGAAATCTCAATTTCCTTTTATTTTTCAACATTTTTTTGAATGCAAGCTTTCTACTCTCGATACAACGATTCTATGTCTTCAAAGTCCTTGCCATCCATCTTTATTCTAAATGCTAACACATTTAAAACTAGCAATAATATAACCAACTAACGGTAACTTTCGACCGCAACATTTTCATGTATTATTTTAATATCTTAACATGGAAGTCATGCATGGTTTTCCATTGCGATATTATGATCCGACTATCGTTACAATACGCGTGTAAAGCTATATAAAAATCGTTTTCTGTGCATCTCTCGTAGTATTTACATAATAAGTGCCTTGATATAGCACTCAGTAGCCATTCCCTGCTATTATAGGAGGGTTTTTCTGTTTTTCGTTCAGAGCAGCACTGAATAGAACTTGACCCACGCATGCTCTAATTCGAAAATGTTCAGACCGCTCAGAACGTAACTGAAATTGCAAGTACATATGTATATCACAGCTGAAGAAGCTGAAAATCTATTGATAAGCAACATTATCACAGCAATTACAGCACTTGATATTTTAAGTAATCTTTAACCCCCCACATCTCGTGGAATGTTCTTCCATGTTGGCATGCTTTACTTGGACTACATTTCTCATTCAGTAAGCGGTCGTGCGTGCGTTGAATATAAAATGTTTTGTGGAATCGTTGATTTGTTTTGTATGTTACTATAGAAGACTCACTTCTACTAAATAAACGAATTTGCATTTTAAACTTGGTATCCAGCCCAAAATAAGACGAGAATGTTTGCTAATTTTTTCAGAAATATTGCCAACTCATTCAAAATAGCTAATAAAAAAGTTCAGCATAATGCAATTAGCCTGTAATCTGTACACTTTCAAGCAATACTTTTGCTCCATACTGTATTTGAAAATCACTGTTGAAGTTTATTGCATTTTCATGTTTATGTTAAGCGTTATCTTGTGGCTCAATCCATTCTGGTTTAGCTTACTCCTTGGATTTGAAGAAAGTGACTAGGCGTGAGTATTATGGAGAAAGTTCTGTGCACCTTTCTTTGTTGTCGTTGAGTTGTTTTTCTGGTTCCATTTCTTTCTTTTTCGTTTTGAAGTTGGTGTGGTTGCTTCTTGTGTTCCAATTTTTGGTTTATATTTACATATCAGTGCTACCAGCGGTATTAATCGCGCTAATTAGAACGAATTTTCTTTTCCTCGTGAACTGTTTTCTATTTTTTTAGAAGAAATAGCTTATGCGGTGAATGCGCGAACACGCTTATCGAACGCTTTGTTTGTTGTATAAATCTTCGAAGAGCAATAAAATTTAATCGATAAATTTTTTGTTTATTTTCTTTGAACATGAGATGTTTCCCAATTTGATTGCGTGTTGATCTTTTCTTTTATCTGCTACAATATCAATTTTTTTTTTGCTTTTTAAGATGTCTGTCTTAAGCCCTTTTTTAAAGTAAATCACGATGCTAGAAAAAAATTGCAAATCGTTTGCTTTTTAAATAAGTTTTTATATTCTTTTTTTAGTAAAAATATTTGAAACGTGGGTAAGAGTACGTGTAAAGATTGACTGAGGGAACGTTCTTTGTAACAGTAATTAGCGGTCTTGTATTTATTTTAGTATATGCGATAATTGGTCTTCAATTACCTTTCAAGTGGGGGGAAAGCGTCTATCATTTTAATTATAATTCAAGTTCACTGGCAAACTATCTACATGGAAATATTCTCTGTGCGATATTGTTAGTGGTTGGCTACTTTTTTTAAACTTAGATAAGCGTTGTTTTAGCACTTATCAGTGTTAGCTCACATAAATATTGGTCGGTTGTTTTATTTTGAAGAATAAAGAAGTTCTCAAGGCTTTTATTCTTTTAATTTAATGAAGGAGAAGCGAACAAGTTTGATAATTTTGATAAAGAGATGTTCGTGTGGTTCATAACGGTGGTGAGCCGTAGTGGCTCTCCTAGTAGGACACGCAAATGCTGCAGTTCTAGGAATTATACCACTTGAGATTCTGTCAAATATTTTGTGGAAAATTGAGACAACTACATGTAATTGGATACAATACTTACGTTCGTATATTCGCAATATACTAAAAATATAAAGTACATATGTATATTCAAAATGATCCCCTTTTGCTTAGTTAATTCTGGCACTTGTCAATCGCATAACGCGTCTCAATAATTGGAAAGTTGGTCACTACTTCAGTAAGAGCACGCTTTAGTAATTTGTAGTTGTGTCATTTCTTTTTTCGCTATGTCATGTCCTTCAACAGTCCACAATCTAGGGCTTGCAGATCAGTCTTCGATGCGGAGTGCATTGCTACGGAGCCAGGCCTGCGTTGATGGCATTTTTTTTTGGAGTACGGATTCAAAAAAAAAAAATCTTTCGGATATGGCTCTAAGCTTTAACTCCCTTCTATTTGTGCGAAAAATTTTAACACGCACAACACGAATGGTCGCGAGAAGCTAGGCCCTGGACCACATACAGCCTATTGTAGGATACGGATTGGGCTCCAAACTAGTCTAAAGAATCCGAAGATGAAATCACCCAGATTCAATCATGGTTTGATGGAGTGTTTTTTAAGACGGGCGCACTGCTGTGGTTTTTAGCCAAAAAGGAGTCAAGGCTTCTGCCACTTTATTAGAACTCCGTTTTAGGACCCTAAATCACAACCAGAATAGATCATTACTCTGCATTTACAGACATGTACTTAACAATAAATTTGTACGAGTTGCAAGGACCAAAAATAAGTAGAATCGCCACAGAGCATTCCCCTGGGTCCAATAGAAAGCTGGGGACTCTTGGAAGTTACTTTTTCGACGACGTAAAAGACTTAAGTTACGTTGAGCTAGAGGACTTTCTGACATTTCTATATTTTCTGGGTGGTTCTAATTCAGCGATTTTTCCTTGGTAGATTCCCAAGGAAAGGTTGTCTACGTGAGTTGTAACTGTACTCACTTGGTACCCTAGATATATTTGAATTCGGGATCTGACGCTCCTAATGGCTTGCGACTTCTATGTTGGGTGTGGTTGACCAGGCCCGTTGGCGGTATTCAAAATTATTGATAAAATCGATAAGAAATATTTGGCTGATGCCAAACAGTATCTGCTTATTTCACATACTCTACGTAAGCTTTACGGTTCTTCATATGCGATCATTCAATGTCACAAATAAACGGGAATTGAAAATATTTTCGGAAGGAGTTTAACTATTTGAAAGTCAATGGAAAACACTGAAAATGCCAGACTCTAGACTGAGCAGGGGTACAAAAAATGTGTTATGAATGTTTTCGCCCCCTCCTATATAGATACAGACACAAAACTGTCGGACTTTCTAATAAGCGGACATCTTGCCTTTGAATGCTGAATACTTTATTAAGGGACTAAGAGATTACGTGAATCTTGCAACTTTAAGACGTAATAACTCGTGAACCTGAACTGGCCGACCTTATTTGATTACATTTGTTGAAATCAGGGCTGCAAAACGCGTCCATTGGTATTAAAAAAAAATTACAAATTGCTTAGGAGATAAACTGCATCTTGAGGTCGGTGTCTCGGAGTATACATATAATTTTCGGGAAATCGAAAACAGCATCTAAAAAAACGTCGATTATTATTGTTATTAAAAAACCGGTATTTAGATTCACAGCCACTTGTTTTTAGACGTTGCCAAGCTATTTGGTGTGGAGATTGAGGGCCTTACCGCGAGATTCTATTCGCAAAAAGACTATTCGACTTATGTCGATTCTATTAAGCTCAAAATTGGTACCGGGGATTGCAGTAGAATTGCTGAAATAGAATCGACTTTCTGAAATAGAAAAGAAAAAGCTGAGCTTTCAACTCAAATGTCAAATCTCCGTCCGTTTTGTTGGTGTGTACAAAGAAGTAGTTTGTTTTAATTATTATAAGTGCAATTTAAATCTCAAAATAATGAGTTTTATTTGATTTAATGCATTTGAGGATTAATTAGAGAATGTACGACGAGTTGAAATACTGAACACTTCGAAACAGAAATGAAGATTAAAATTGCATTTGGAATAATCGTTGTGTGTGTGTGTGAAAGGACTTCTTCGGTTCCCATAATTATAAAACTATTGAGATTTTTCATTAGGAATGACTGTAACCTTTCTCTTGGGCATTCAACAGTATCTATTGTCTTAAACGAACTCATCGATGTACATAGTTGAAAAATATACATATTTGTCCTAAGTGGATCAAGACGAGAAGACTGGAGTTCCGGGTATGCAAAGACAAATTCATTTTGCTACAAGCGGATTTTTTTACAATAAGCAGACCAATTTCTCCATTTGCCGTCTGTTCGTAAATTCTCTCTATTTTTGTAAAAATTGTATCAATTTACATACAAAACGTTGTAAATTGAATATATGTAACTCAAAATAAACATACTTATTTTCGTCGTTATTCGTTTTTTTCTTTGTTTAAAGTCCTTTCAAACAAAAGTCGAACAGGAATTTCCGATAGAATTGAAAATTCTATTAAATAGAAAAATATCGATACCAATAGAAACTCGCGGTACCGATAATCGACTTTAATTCTATTGAACTTTTGACAATTCTATCAACAGAAAAGCTTCGATACCAATAGTAACTCACAGTACCGATAGATCGACTTTAATTCTATTCGACTTTAATTCTATTGCTTATAGAATCTCGCGGTAAGGCCCTGAGCTTTATTTTACAATTGTTATCTCCGCCGTAGATGAGGATTAGATATACATACATAACCTTTTTTCTCTATCAAATATCAAATGATGAGACGCCCAGGGGTTTCGCTGGAGTGGAAAAGTATGTCTTAAAATGATAGGGAAATGTAGCATTCTGAATGTTTAGTTGAAAATGTTGTTCACTACTACCTCATGCCCAATATTGTCTAGACCTCAGAAAATCGTACACCAAAATTTTTTTTTTGGAAATATTACATATGTACATAGATATGTGCATAGGTATATTGTTACTATAACTCACTTCTTCATGTCAAATCCTTATAATCACTTTCAGATAGTCACCACTACTGCTAACAAATAAAACTGTTTCGGACTTAGTATCCAAATAAAAATAAAAATAAATTGACGCGACGAATGTAACAATGAATGTGCTAATCGAGCTTTGGTAACGTTTCCTATTGGGATACACAATGCTTACTGATTTCACTCGACACGCACTAAGTTTACTTTCAATATTATTACGTGACAATATTCACTAACAAAAACTTTAATTTTATTAGAACATACCTGTATTTTATACTGAAAATTCGTAGAGCATCTAGAAAAGTAGAATGAACTTATTTTAGTGTTTAATCAGTTGCTTCATGAGATCTGAATTGTTTCTATTTGAAATACGCAATAGTTTCAGTCATTGTTTAACTTTCGTGGCGTTAGTCTCACTTGAGCAATCCATACTTTCTGACTCACCATTCCAGCATGACAAGTTCAATGGAATATACCTTACCCGGTGTAAATTTTTACTCAAGGGAATTTCAATCGAATAATATATTTTATTTTATTGTTTTTTTTTTTTTTTACTTTACAGGAATATGTTGGTCCCGGTGAGCAAGACGCGGATAAACCATCCAAACAGGAATATAAAATCGCTAAATGGCTCCGAAGCAATGTGAAGACTAAGAAAACAAAATTTCTTAGTCACAATGTAGAATATTTTACAGCTAATAAAGCAATTGACGCATTGATGAAGTCTAAATTTGCCACTGGTGAGGAGCCAGTGTTTCCATCACGTGAGCATGCAATAACCTTGCTTGACACAATGCTGGAGCATAAGTTTTTCCATCGCGCAAAGAAAGTGCCCGTTTGCATTGAAGAGCTTCGATCGGGTAAGGCCGCAAAGCCGAAAGATGCCGCTGGCAAGGATGTTAAAGACTCAACAGAAGAAAAGCCGAAGGAAGAGAAGGTAGAAAAAGGCTCTGCCGCAGAAAAAGTAACTGACGCTGAGAATAGCCACGTAGAAGGTGGCCCCTCATCAGATGACGTTCAGGGAAAGGAGAAACGTAAGCGGAAAATTCGACTAGACATGCACCCGGAACAGGTGTTTGTCGATGGTTCTGAGGCATATGTTTGGATATATGATCCTATTCCAATCCATTATTGGATATATGGCTTAATACTGTTGCTGGGAGCTATTGTGATATGTCTGTTCCCATTGTGGCCGCTGGTGTTACGCAAGGGCGTTTACTATTTGAGTGTGGCGGCCGCTGGTTTCTTGGTATTTATATTGGCATTAACCGTAATCAGGCTCGTCATCTTCACCTTGGTATGGGTAGTGACTGGAGCAAAATGGCATTTCTGGATTTTCCCTAACCTAACGGAAGATGTGGGCTTCTTTGCATCGTTTTGGCCGCTATACGAGGTGAGTTTTGGAAAAATGTAAGTCAAACTGAAGTTATCTCTTTTTTTTTCTTTTAGAGTAAATATATTTCGGAACTTAACAAGAATAAAAATGATAAGAAAGGAAAGAAGAAGAAGAAAGATAAAGACAGCGACGATGGCGAAGATACTGTTGGAGACGTTCCGCCTCTGGAGCCTGAAAAAATCGAACAGATTAAAGAAAATGACGCGGAAATGCTGCTAAGGCGAAGAAATATTGGCGACAGCAGTGCTGGTGACAACAGCGGTGCCGAAAGTAGCGATTGCCAACAGGATAATTCCGATACCAAAGGGTAAGCGAACGACAGAGCTTGATAAAAGAGAAATAAACATTCTGTGTTTTCGTATTATTAAAGCTGTTTGGGGAGCAATGTGCTTCGTCTTAGATAAGTGTTTAATTGGAAGACAGATTCAAAATTTTCCATGATAACTTCAAAATTACCTGAAGTGCTTTTTCATTTCATTGAAACGTAAAGCGTGTATATATCAACCAATAATTCACATTTGCCGAATCATCTCAAAGGTAATTAATTTGAAAATAACTTTGACGCGGAAATGATAATTCAGGTCAGCATTGGATTTCATCAAAGCTCCAGAGGAAGCAAAGTAATGTCAGAAAGTTTTTTTGTTTTTTTATTTTCAAGTGTGTAGAACGCTTACAAGATAGGTCCATATGTAGAGCGTTAGACTACAACTACCACTGGGTATTTTTCCACGATTTTTTTTTTTTTTTTTTTTTTTTACCAAAAGAGAATGGTACAAAAAAGTTGACTTACTGACTATAGCTGCTGAGATTCCTCTTCAATGAACTTAAAACTGCGAGATTTTTAGTTTTCTTTTGAGAAACCAATTTTGTTCTTTCGTCTGTAGGGGGATAGGATAGGTCAAAGCAACCGCCTCCAATTAATATCTATATAAATCTGTGCAGGTTTTGCTGCCAAATTCCCCCAATCTATTAAAGAAGTTACCCTCAAGAGTCATCCCTATGCAAGCCACAGCAAGCCATTTGGAAAGTAGGTCACAGACAGCTTCTGCAACTACGTTCCGTATAGACACAAATGGCGCAGTGATTTGGGAGTGTGTTGCAGACGACTTCATAAAATTCAATTACATACATACGTCTACCCGGAGACCCAAATGTGCAAAACTTCGCTTTCCCATCTTGAAAAAGAAAAAGAGTAGGCATATCTATAAATTATTGCTTTCGTTTTTCTTTTGTCTCCAAAGTGGGGTATACTAAGCCATCCGTATAAAAGTAGTTTATATAGTCGCGAATGGGAAGGAACTAGTTTTAAGCGGTATTCCAAAGGTGCAATTCTAAGAAGCTTCTTAGGGCAGAAATGAATTTCGGACTTTTGTCAGATTTGCATTTACCGCTGGAAAAAAAGTATTATTTACATTTAATAGGCAACAATTGCAACTCACTTGTTCTAAAAAAGAGAAAAGAAACAGTTTGCTTTAACCTCTGCACGTAAATATAATTTAGTAGTACCAACTTTTTACTTAATACATTTGTATGTATGTGTAAATGTATACCACCCTTTGTGGCACATAACATCTAACGAATGCATTTGGACTTTTGTACCGCGCTTCATCTCCCTTATGTCATGTTTCATTGGGGCAACACAATTTTCTGCGGGATTGGATTGGGTAAGTGAATTGCACTGCATGACATATTTCTCAACGGAATTTTTTTGCGTCAGAAGGCACTTTCTACGTTGAGCTCTGGGCTCTATGGGTTTGAGATCTGAATTAGCCAGAAATCCCTAAACGTAGTACGAAGTCAACTTGTGTACCTGTGACGTCAAAGAAAAGTTCAATATACGAGTGGCATATTTGGTACGTGGTTTGTGTCGAAACACAAATGTGTGTACATATTATACAATGTTTGTGTTGCATAACAAACTCCACAAAAAAAAATCCAAAAAATGTGTTCTTGGCGGTCGCATATAATGTGGTTACAAAAGCATACAAAAAATTTGCTCCATATTTTTGTGTTGATTACACTGCGTAAAATCTTCGCATTCGGTTCATGTGAAACGACGAATAAGTGGGCTGCTGTTTTGTTTTGGCAATCGATAAAGAAAAACGCAAAGATATGAAAGAAAGAAGGTTTTTGTGGAAAATTGTAATTTGCGTTGAATAGTCTTCGATATTTACATATGTATATTCGTAAGAACCATCATTGCGTAGCACCGGACGTACATACTTCAACGGCCGCAATCAATTCTTTGGTTTCTTCATCTTTCCACTCGTGCTGTATTTCTCTTGTTCCTGCAGTCGATTTTCGAACACGAGGTTTTTTGCAGATTTATTTGAAGACCAATTCTGAGTTGTTTTCAAATTCAACGTTTTAGATTTAGACGCTTCAAAATTAATATTTGTTTTTTCCTACCAGTGAGCTAAAGAACACCACAAAGACCACGGCACAGGAATCTGAAGAAAACACACAACAAAAATATGCAGCTGCAGGATTAACAAAACTTTTAAGTTTCAAAAGTTGTATGTGGCACCCGATTAAGCGATATGTGTTGTTGCCTAATGGGTAGGATTGGCCTAAGCCATCATTCCTCTAGAGACACAGAATAGGTGTGTAATGTTTCTACTTTGCTTCCTAGCTTCCTCCAAGACGACATCTTCCCAGGTGGTCTTCGTCTTTTACTTTGTCTGTGTTGCATAGGCTGCAAATGTCTGTTTCCTTGATGCCTTTTCTCTTGAGAAGTGAAGCTAGGCAACTGTGTCTCGTTTTCAGTCTAATTCGTTTGACTGCTTCTTTGCGTGGTGCATGTGCCGTGGTGTTGTAGTAGGCATTCATATTTTCGTATATTTTTCCTTCTGTTCCTTTTTTGTCATTTTCTATTTCCTTAGTGATGAGATTTTGATGTGGTGTAGTCTTCTTGATAAGGTTGTTGTTTCTTGCGATCTGTTTACGACATTAGCTCCTTTCTTTGCTAGGGCGTCCGCTGTTTCATTGCCTTGGATGTATACGTGTGAGGGGATCCATTGAAAGCTTATGTCGTGTCCTTTTTGCTTTAGTGTGAAGTATAAACGTCTAGATTAAGCGATATGTAAAAATGCACATATTTTTATGTACAATGGATTCCACATACTCTTGACATAATTTTTTGGGCTATATGCGACTTACATAAGTAATTATGTCTATGGGCCTATTCGGATACGCAAAGTTTGCAAAGCAAAAGTTTTGCAAACCAAGAGCAACAAAGCAGTTGAAACGTCAAAAGCATACGATTGCAAAGCATACTTTCGACGTTTACGAACAAATTATTTGTTTTTTTGCTTTAAAAAATAAAGTGGCCAAGAACTGAAGTGGATTTGAACAAGAAGATAGACGAATTCCATGTTCTTAGAAATTATCCATTCCCATTCTAAATTTTACCTTTCTTCTTCTTCGCACATTTTTTTTCTCCGAATCAAACACCGTCCGCAAAGTCAAGAAATGAAAAAAGAAACACGATTTTGACATTTGCTTAATTTTGTGTATATTTGCAAAAAATATTTGCGCTACTGCGTTTTAGAATTGTTTGCTTTATCGTATATGCATTTCCGAATGATATACATACTTTGCATAATTTGCGCAAAGTTTGCGTTTCCGATTAGGCCCTATTAGACGCTATGTAACCATTAACGACAGCCTCTGACACTTTTCCAAATAACTATCTTATCAAAATTCTGAACCTTGATAAACTTATTCTTTATTTATTTAGCGTATGGAAGTTACCTTACAATAGTAGTAATATATTGAATTATTGAAGTTAGTTTTTGATCTCGTTGAATATGTTCGTCATCTACATGTGAATAGACTTTTAGAGTTACCCAGTGTGCAGCGCGAGGAACTTGTCTATTCCTCGTACCCTGATAAATTCATGGAATATCTAACCAGAAGAAAATCAGAATAGTTGCAAATACATATGCATGTCTCGTTTTTCCCCTTAATATTGTTAAATTACCGTGAATACTAGCGACTAAGCTACAGCTTACATGGGCACATATGTACGTGCAAAGGCTGGTGGTTTTGTTTGACACTTAATAGTCGATTCCAAAACTATTGTCTCACGATGGAAACAGTTTAATTTTTACACGTACCTTCGTTATCCTAACTTTAAGAAGTCTGTCTCGCTCATTTAAATACCTCTTGAAATCTCCAACAGAAAGTTGGATGAGCAATCTCATCCTGAATTAAAAGCGGAGCTTGTGTAGACAAAGTCCCTAACTACTTCAAAGTTATATCTATCTTCGGTGCCATTTTGTCTAAGTCCTTTCTTGTTGAGAGCAGTTTATTTAAGTAAAACATACATAATGTTCAACGGACAAGAATCTTTTTGTCTTTTCTTTAAATAATCCATGTCTTTCTATACGAACCAATGGAGATTTAAGTTTTATCGGCGGATTATTTTTCTTAATTTTTTGACCAATGATGAGAGTGTACGGGGATAGCTTACATAGTAAAACATTGGTGACTGAAATTACAATTATCGCAGGTTTGTACCGTGCTGCTGAACAAAAATGCTTTCCTTTCCTTTGAATAATGTTTCGGAAATGTTCCATTCTTGACATCTCATTTGTAATACATATTTCGTATCTATCCGAAAGCGTGGTACTATCATTAATTGCAATTTATTTCACTTAATAATGATAGTATTCGACTGATCGAGATATTCAAAATCAATTCATCCACCCACTAGGTTCAGAAGCCATTCGCGTTCCATTTAAAAAAGCTTAAGTCAATTAATAATACATGACCAACTCGAATTTCTGGCCGCAAAGCTATGAAGTTGAATATGGTTACCACGGAGCAACATCGAAACCAACAGTTTTATTACAGTTCATTAAAAAATGACATTTCGCATTTACTACTTAAGTTTTATAATTTGAGACAAATTTTTATACAGCACGGTAGAACTAGCACTCTTTCAGAGGCGCCTCTTGTATTTATTTTTCATGCATCACCTAATAGTTATTAAAAAAAATTCTCTTGTATTTTGAAAACGGAAATTTCTTTGGATACATGCGTCCTTTACTTACGTATATTATAATTTATTGGAGTTAAAATTTTTTGTTTTTTCAAATAAGCTTTTTTTAATACTTTATTTTAAGTTGCCGTACTAATAAAAATAAACTTTGACTAAATGGATTAAGCCTATAACAGAAAATCAATCGTCGCTGCGGTTTAAATTAAATTGTTAGTATCATAATAAGTGTCACGGCAATTTACCAAACGCTAAGTAATTCACTTGCACTTGTCAATTGAAAGAAAGCGGAGCAATAAAATAAGGGACACTATGTAGACTTCTTTAATTTTTTTCCATTGTCGATTATATGAGTAGGGTGAATGAAACAAAATTAGCGTAAAATATTATAAGCTGGCACATGGCACGCTGATGGAGCTTCGCAGATCGTTTATTCAGAATTGTTGGTTTTTTCAGTAACTTCCACGTAATTATTTCCTATCACTGCCTTCTTATCCTTCAAAAATTGTACCAGGATAAGTCTTTAGACATCCCAGAACTCTTTCAAAGCAGTTGACCAGGGAGATATAACTCCACCACGAAATAATTGTGCTTAAGGTAACAATGAATATCCATTTCTTGCGACTTGCCAATGCACCGCTTTTTCTTCGTTCACTACCAAACTCGTATTTGTTTTAATATTTATTTATTTATTTAGAGCCCGTTTTTATCGTTTAACAATGCCAATATCGTCGGTGTATGCTTCTCCTAAACATCTTCCACTGCTTTAAATAGCTCATAAGCTTTAGCAGCCTTGTTTGACTTATGTTTATATTTATTTTCGACAGTTGGGTTATTAACGTGGTTTGGTAGTCTGTTTGTTTTACAGATAATCAGCACTGAATTTGTTTTGCCTGTTTAACTTTTTAAAAAAAACTTTTCACCAACACCTCTGCATTACACATTCATCCCTTCTTCAAAACACTTGTTCATTCTTCTTCCTTCCCTATTCGCTAAACCAATTTGTGCTTCTGATGAAGCGTAAGAGGATCATAATATCCATATTTATCAGATAACCTAGATCGTTGTCATAGAAAGTTTTTAAGTGAAGCTTCTATCTGTGGGAGGGAGTGGGATAGGTCTACAGAGAAGGTGATGTCCTCTTTTACGCACATATCAATTTCTTAGAGCGTTTTAGGTTCAACTTTGGCTCGACATGTTATACTATACCACTTGTTTACCTTTATTTGTTCGCTCTATAGCATCTAGCTAAATTTGAGTTTGTAAGTAGCGATCGATGTACCTACTGTACCTTTTTCTGAAATAATAGGTGTAGCTGCGAGTTCGTCAGCCTTACAATTCGTTGGAATACATTAGAGGGACTGATTTCAAGGATTTGATTGCTGCCTGACTATCCGAAAAGGTGCTGATGTAAAGTTTTTATTTAGCCAAGATAAGACTTACTCAGCATCCATCCCATCCCAAAGCCGAAAGTTTCATTACGATAAAAAATAAAATTCAGGACATATAATGAAAAAAAACTGGCGCTGGTGGCTCAGTGTTTAATGTGTTGGACTTCTAAAAGCGGCAGGTTTAAACTCTCAGAATGCCAGTGCTCGAGGCTCCCCCCTTCTCATAGCCCGGGCATGTGCTAGCCAGTCTTCCTAACTTCGTGAGAGCTAGACCGCTCTATCATGGCTTAAAAGCTTTCAAAGTTTGACGCTCTTTTCAATGCAGCTCATGACATTTGGCAAACGAGCCGTCTTGACAATATTTATAGCTGTATCCATAGTTAGAGTACTCGAATTCCCCAGGGTAGTTCATACGTTCCTTCATTCTATTTAAGCCACATAGTCAGATCAGACCGATATTAGCAGGTGTTACAGGATATTGAGTTCCGTCTTGTAGTCCTTTACCAATTTCTAGTAGATTTTTGTTTTCACAAGTGCCTTCAAGGCCACTCCTTGCCCGAGAAGCTTTTATTATAGCAAATACCTCTATCTGGAACACTGCCACATTTGTTTTCAGAAATAGAATGCTAGATTGGTAACTTTAGAGTAGTAGCGCTCGGCTGCCATTCCTCGCATTTAGGAAATCCAGCTGCATAGTCTGAAGTGAATTGGCATTTCTTATGATCACAGAGTACTTATTTCCAGATAGCTCTATGTCTCATTAACGTCTGGTGGTTCCACTATCCCAGAGCACCAATTCTAAGTCTTCAAGTTTCATGGGGAGTCCTATCAGGTTGCTAAATAGGAATGAGACGATTATTTGCTGGATGCTCGATAAAATTTTGAGGGATAACTTTTTATTTATTATCGGCCACCAGAGAAACATTTCGTGGAGTAAGGTGGTCTAGTATCCGGCTTCCGGCTTTCGTAATTCTGTTTTCTGGATTTCTTTTCCAAGTAATCTTGTCTAAGACTACCGTAACGTACTTAACTTCAAATTTTAGGTCCCCTTTTACACCTCGGAAATACAGTGATCCGAAGTCCTT
Organism: Blera fallax; assembly: GCA_946965025.1. Taxonomy (NCBI): domain Eukaryota; kingdom Metazoa; phylum Arthropoda; class Insecta; order Diptera; family Syrphidae; genus Blera; species Blera fallax. The sequence continues at coordinate 16,690,359 of OX337247.1, read as the reverse complement.
TAGATTGTATCTTTAAGTAAAGAACCATTGCGATCTTATCCAATTTAGCCTCAAGCCCACACCTGTCAGTGCATTCTATCTAAGACTGCAGAATACATGACTTCACCCAATGTGTTTAAATTATTACTAGTGAATATTATTAATAATATTACAAATTCATAAGCGCTTGGAAATGAAAATTCTTTCATGACCGTTCCGCCCTGCCCTTCTTCTTACTTTCTATACATCAGCTATGATCTGGTTGGACAACACATGTGTTCAATGAAATCATTTAAAATATTTAAAAATCTTATTAAAAAAAAACTAATTTTGTTGTAAAACTTTTTTTTTTTCAAAATTATTATAAAACTAATTTTTTTCTTTTCCAGCTCCCATACACCATCCGAAGAGAGTGATGGCTCGGAGGTCTCGGGCAAGGACTACGAAATTATATACCCTAGTGACGTCCAGAACGTCAATTAGAAAAATATATTGGATTTTTCACTGCGATAATATGTATAAAAAGCTTGTATGTCCAATTATCGAACTCCAACAATGAATCGATGTGGATAGATCATACAAAAAAAAAAAAATAATAAAAAAAAAAAACATTCAAACGAACCGAAGAGAAGCAGGTCAAGCGCAGGTGCTTACTTGTCACCTCATTTTGGATAAATTTCTAAGTGTTTCTCAATATCCTTAATGTTTACACTTTATAGAATATTATTATTTTATAATTAAATTTTTAATTTAAACAAATTTTATATATAAATATAAATAAAATATACACATATTTAAAACCTAACAAACAAAACATTTAAAAGAGAAAAAATAAGTATTTAAATGATAAGAAACTGAAGGGGGCTGAGTGCATAGGCGTTCCCCATGTTTTCAATTAAAACTTTACTGCATTGCATTGAAAAGTACGACGAAGAGGGATATTAATTTTTTTGCTTAGATTTCATTTTGTCTGGACAATTGAGGTAAAAATTTTGCATAAACAAATGTTAAAAGAACATACTTACATTCAAATAATTAAACCGAACACACACTAGTAGTTGTAACATGTCTTGTTTTTTTATTTAATAGGATGATTAATGTGTAATTTAATTTTTAGAAATAAATGGAAAGTGCAAAGGATCAAGTTATTGCAAAAAGTACAAATGTTTTGTTATGTTATGTGCATAATTAAGAAATTGATGTTGTGAGTTTGTGATGGAAGAATTGGCAGTTCTTTCTTACACTGTCAGTTTCCTTCTTAAGACAGGGGCCCTCAACAAAATATACTTATCAAATAGGAAACTACGCTAGGTCTTCAAAAACTCACTTTAAACCTTGGAATTGGAGATGAAGAAATGTCATTAGGATGCTTTCGGTATGTCGAGGGGGTGCGTTCGCCAGCACAGATCTTGCACATACATATACATATGTATATGTATAAATAGATGTGTCCAAAACACTAGAATAAGCAATAATCGAGTAGCATAATAAAAGATATTGACACCAAAAGCACAATACCATTGCTGTCTTCGAATTATGGATCTAAACAAATCTATCCAATCTATAGACCATTATAGTAAATTAGCTATTAACTATATGTAGCAACGGTGGCTTACAATTACAATTGTAGCAGACAGAATACATTGCAGTCCTAATCAGAAGGAAATTTAAAAAATCAAGCAGTAGCAGACGAGTTTAAAATTGTATGTCAATCTTTTCCCACAACAACGAACAACCCCTTCAGCTTAACGTTCACAGTCACAGATTTCTTAAACGGTTACTGTCGAATTAGAAAAATCGAATGGATATGAGATAACTTTATTTCCCATTGTTGTTGTGTCTTCACAGTCACAGATTTCTTAAACGGTTACTGTCGAATTAGAAAAATCGAATGGATATGAGATAACTTTATTTCCCATTGTAGCTGCCTTATTTCCTTGAAGGAGGTACATTATGTATAACTACAAATCCAACTAGCCGAATACATGAAGCGTCATGGGCTTGAATGTGAGATGGACCGTCAATGCTAAGCTAAGATATAAGGGCCTTATCGCGAGAGTCTATTCGACTTTTGTCGATTCTATTAAGCTTAAAATTGGTATCGCGAAATGCAGTAGAATTGCTGAAATAGAATCGACTTTCTGAACTATTAGTAGAAAAGAAAAAGTTGAGCTTTCAACTCAAATGTCAAATCTCTTTCTGCTTTGTTGGTGTTTACGAATAAATAGTTGGTCTTACGCAAAATAATGAGATTTATTTGGTTTAGCTTGATTGGAGAATGTACGACGAGTTGAAATACTAACAACACTTCGACACAGAAGAAATTTAAGAGTGAAGATTAAAATTGCATTTGCAATAATTGTTTTTAGGTTTAAAAGAATTTTAGGTTAACAGAACTGTTTTTTTCAATTCAATTATAAAACAATTGATATTCTGTATCGGGAGTGACTGTAACCTTTCTCTTGGGCAGTCAACAGTATCTATTGTCTTAAGCGAGCTCATCAATGTACATAGTTGATGAATGTACATATTTGTCCTAAGTGGATCAAGTTTCACTACAAGCGAGAAGAAGAGGAGTCCAAATTGTTCTTTTACGAGAAAATTGGACTTCCGGGTATGCAAAGAGATTGCATCAGGCAATCCAATTTCTCCATTTACCGTCTATTCATAAATTTTCTCCTTATTTTTGTAAAAATTGTCTCAATTTACATTAGAAACATTTTCACTTGAATGTAACTCAAAATAACCTTATTTATTTTCGTCATTATTTAATTCTACTCGACTTTAATTCTATTGCGAATAGACTCGCGATGAGGCCCACATACATACTTAGCTACTATGAGTAAAAAACCCCCGAACTTTTCCTCTTATCGGGCAACACGATATTTTGAATAATACTCGAAAGTGAAGGGATAAAGTAATCGGCAATCACGGGAGAAATAAAACTCGAACATTTTTGTTCTCTGGAAAATATTCCTCCGATCATGAATTTCCACCGAAAAGTATTTCCTGCGGAACCTGAAAATTGTTTTCGAAACCATGTTCGAATGTCTTGGCATTTGTTAACCCCGTCGTTTTGTTCAGTTGCCGTAGATCCCATATTTAAGAGATTCCATTAAATATTTGTTTAAAATTAAAAAAATTGAGTTTCGTGTCGTATACAAACTACTTAAAATGAATAGCATAGTATTTAGATTTCTAGCCAAGGAGTAGGCAAATAACGAAAAAGATGCATAAGGAGAAATTTAGGAGATTAGCCCAACCCCTAGAAATTACAATTGAAATTCCCTGGAATTGTTTCCCATTTTCGAACTCAATTCACGATATCGGTTTGTCAAAACTGAGGCCCTTGTTGCGAGTGCCGTTTGTCGATCGATAAACGACTTTTGTCAATAGTCGAAAGTGCATTTTGGCATTGTGAATTTCTATTTTGAACGAAATTTCTCGTTTTGACAGTCGATTCTTTTCGTTTACATTTTCCTGATCGACTTTGTGCAAGAAGTACAATGTTATAAACAAAAATGCAACTGTATTGACCTTTTATTTTAAAGGTTGTAATTTAATTACAGAGCAAAAGTAGTGAGTATTCACAATAATCACATTCGTTATTCACAGTAACAAATATCTTTGTCGATTGAGATACACAATAACAAAAAGGGTTTGTCGATGCGATTGACTTTTATCGAATCGAACGCTGATCGACACTCGCAACACGGGCCTGTGTACTTTGTTTGAACCGAAAGCTGGAGCTCAGCATCTATATGAGCGCGATCGTGAAAGATTTTTTTGGTAGTAGCAAGGATTCTATTAAATCATTCAATAGATATTTAAAAACAGGGTTATTTACCCTAAAATGCTTTTGGAATCTAATGGACCATGTAAGTCATAAAAGTTTTAAAAACATTTTACAAAAACGAATTAGCGTATATTGTTGGTGTCGATTCCAAAGGATTAGATCTGTCCTTAAGACTTCTTTGTATTACGCGTATCTCACTATTTTCTGACGGAAACATATTCTGCTGGAAATTCATAATCAGCCCTATAGTGAATAAAATTTCCACCGAAATGTTTCCTATATTCGAAAAATTGCATCTTGAATGAATGTTCGAAAATTTTTCCACGAATAATCGCCATCGGGATAACGATTCCCATACAGATTTTTGTTAATTTTCATCCGAGTTATTTCCCTGCCATTTGGCAAAATATAAGAGTTTCTTTGTTTTCAATTTGAAATATTTTATTTGATTTTAGGTCAAATGTATCGATTAAAAAGCAATAAGAGGTCCTTATTGAATTTATGGAAAGAAATCCGGGCATCGCCAATGGGCTTACAAAAAAATAAAGAGCACATATGTATGTACATTTTGGAAATCTGTGCAGAAGGTGTTAAATGGTGTTGTGTCCTCCAAAGAAGCCTACCTTTGAGTGGAAGAAAGTAAAATATTTCAATATTAATTAGTGTATTCTTTACTTTTATTTATTTTTAAATTAGGTCTGGGTCAAAGGAAATTGGCGGAAATAAAAAAAAAAAAGTAGAAACGCAACAGGGCTCCATCGAAAGATTTCAAATTTTCCACTCTGGAAGAAACAATAATAAAAATATGTGCAATGAGTGATTCCGCCGAAGGTTACCAGAATTCCAAATATTTTGGATTATCTCCATGTTAGTCAGATCTGGAAACTTTGGATGTACTAAATAAAGAATATTTAAATTCATCAACATACCAGATAGAGGAAATAGAGGAGAACGAATTCACAGCCATTATGAATGATTTAGAGAAACCGACCAATAAAACTCAGGAAACACCTCAACGTAAAAACACGAGTTATCCCCGACCTATGCCGCTGCATCTCTTCATGTAATTCAGCTGCCATTATAGATGCAATCGTGAACATCCTTCGGCGTTCTCTTTAGTTTAAATATTTATGAATCTCAAATATTTGAATATAATTTCGAATGTGTTTCTTATAAAATTATAAGATCTGTACCGCCGCCATTTACTCAAAATGTTGAGGATGTGTGATGATTTGACAACGATAATAAAACCGGTTACAGGAGTAGAGGCGAACCTAACCGTTGAATCCCTCGATAGAGTAATAGATACTCTGCTACACGATGAGTGATGCGTATGGCCATAATTTGGAGCGAGATAAGTCTCCCTATTCTTTAAACTGAAATTGAGAGTCGGAAAATGTTCAAAACTGTTTTTTAAACTCCGCCAATACCCAAATGGCATTCGGCCTTTGTTAGTGACTGACTCCTTTTCAGTGGGACTGTAGTCTGGTAAATCATTGGCACATTCCATACTGCTAATGCAGTCAAAGTTAAATGAAGGAGTTGAGGAGGAATAAATATGTGAAGCAGGATGGGAATGATTATAAATTGGTTCTCAATAGTAAATATATCTACCGAAAACATATTGCCATCACCACAAGCCATGTCGAGGGTAATTTCTTCGCTGAGATACCAATTTTGTCTTTACTAATATTTATTTAGTTTAAATTACATAGTAGTGCTTATTTAAACTTAAGTATCGAGGACGATTAAAAGTAAGCATGCATTAAACGATTGCGTTTTACTTAATTGTAATTAAAAAAAAGTTCTATATTCTTGCAGTTTTTCAAGTTATGCGAATACAAATTTAAGTGTTTTTAAGATTTACGGAGAGGTTCAAAATATATAGCCTGGAAAACGGCTGTTTTCATTCTCTGTAACCGAAGCAATGCCAAATAAGTCGAATGGTAAAATAGTACACAATCTCCACTGCACTTAAAACACTGGATCCGAGAAAGAAGCCTGTAGTGCCACCAATGGAAACTAAAATATAATAAGCGTGGTTAATAATAACAAAATATGTAGTTGTTACAATAAATTATGAACACATACCCAATAAATCCGTTAGTGTGAATATAATCTGACGTTGAAATCGTAAGCGGGGATAATTTCTCAGTAAAATGAAAATACCATTGCCTCCTAAAAGTCCGCTGGCTTCAGTTACTGACTGAAATTTTTTTTAGAGAAAAGGGAAATCGTCAAAAAAATGCGTCAGTGGAAAATTTTAGCAATCTTAAGTCAAAATAAAGTCTAGCTTTTAGGACACACATACATATGTAAAAATATGTATTTTATAGGCACCGACTACATATGTATTTCTAGAGAATAATATATGTATTGGTGATGGAATAAAAATTGATTGAATTATTGATAATTAGGAAATAGTTTTCTAAATTTCTTTGTCAATTCACAAGGCTTGAATCGCACTGGCCACTGATTGACCGCAGCACGTAACTCATTCATGGAAAAGTTATCCACTCGGTGGATAGGCGTACGCTTTAAGGAGACAGGACCCCCACGAGTAGTCATTCGAGTAGCCATTCCCTCCAAAGCAGACCACGCCCTATAATGGAAAGCATTGAGGTCTGGACTATGTTATTTTTGATTTGGAGAGGAGACTCGTTGGAAACAGTGTCTTTTGCCAATGTTTTAACTGCCTTCTCACAGAAATGAAGGTCGGTAACGATGTATTTTATCAGACTGTAAAAGAAATATAACTGTCTTTAGCTGTTCATACGTCAAGACTTGCTTAAGGAGATTGGATTAGGTGGTAACTTCACGGATGCCGTTATTTTGCCCTCCTACTTTGATGTAAATCGATGTGATCGCTTAACGATACTTAAACAGTATGTATTTACACGCATCTTGGTGGCGTGCTTATAGCCATTAAAATCGGTTATGATAAGAAATGTGGTTGATCTCAGTGATTACGAAAAAAATTATAATCTTCTGCAGCTATTTTGCCCTAACTTCCTCCGCTAGCTATATGTCGTTTGTATTTGTATCGTTCATAATAGTAAATTCAAAGTTGTAAAGGTCTCACAATGGACCTACCATTGGTTGAAGTGTGTTGGCAACTCCAAGCTGGCAGCCACTCAACCTATCCTAACCTAAAGGTCCCTCTGAATAAGGGTGGTTATATGTGCCTTATGTACAACAACAATTTTATATGCAATCCTCACCTGTCCACAACAACATAGAAAAACATTTCGAAAATAATGCAAACGAACCACGACAGGGAATCGAAACGGAACCTAACAAGGTGGTTGATCGGTGAACTTTTCAACTTATTTTTACCTCTCGATGAAATTACTGACGGTTGTACGTTGGGCAAATACGTCGGTTTTTACTTAAGTTTTGCAGTTGATTATTTCCTACTGATTCCTTGATTTTTTTATGTTGTCAGCGTGATTACCAGAAAAAATTAATTTAACTCGTGAACATTTTTAGATGATGATTTTTTGCAATGGAAAAACATCCTTGGCCAGCGTAGAACAGTGACTCGTTTACTTCGGTCAAGGGCAAGTCACGAGACGAACGTCTACAGGGATATCGAGTCATCTTTGGCCATATCTGTGACCAGCATTAAAACGATTTTCGATGATAATCTGGAAGAATTGTGATTTGTGCAAAAGAAGGTAATGGATCCCAGACGATGAGAAGCCAACAAAAATGAGGTGTGCACTGAAGTCTGGCAAGAAAATGGTTGCGACTTTTTGTGGACGTACGGGCCATTGAAGAATCAATGTCGAATGGTACAACATCATTCACTTGTCAATATTTTGGAAAAAAAAACGTAAAATAACATTATGGCGAATTCTTCTCCATCACGGCAATGCATTGTCTACATACATATACCTACCGGCCTATTAGTCTAAAAAAAGTACTTCTAACTAGTTTTATTCCCTTTAATAAAGGATAAAATGGGCGAATTGAAATTTAGCACCTCTCAAGCAGTGGTGATATGCTTACCAAAATATGGCGAAGCAATCAGTTTGAATACCAAGCTAAGGGATTTTCTGGCCCAACCGTATCTCTAGTGGAAACTTTTCCAGAGGATGGGTCAGGAATCAATAGGCACAACCATCCAATGAAGAGGTGGCAGAAGGTTGGTCACTCGACCCAGGATGGCTGAAGACCTGGCGGACCGAGAAGAACATGACGCAGAACAATCGAGAAGGAGGCAAGACAGTTGGACAGAAATGAGCCATATTGCCAGAAACCGTACACAATGGCGCGTAGACGTAGTATACAAGGGGTTGCATGACATAAGTAAGTAAACTAAGTTAGAAGAGGTGGAAGCCTACAAAAGATTGGGTTCGAAGCCCCATCGATGCAACTAGGTACTTAGATTAGAGGAGGCGGTCTAGCTCAAGTACCCCACCGACTAGAGCTCCAGGTAGAGGCGGAATAATAGCTTGATAAAGGTTTCAGTGCACTTATACTACTAAAACTTATAAATTGAACTTTTCGCTCTTTATACATATGTATGTGGCAACACAGTTAATAATATGATACATACTCACTTTACGTTTCAATATACATACATATGTATACTCTTACCTGACATGTTTGTTCAATTAATTGCGAACTTCTGCAGTTAGGTAGACAGTAGCACTGAATTTCGTCCAAGCCCAGTGATGAATTTGTGATTTTATTCACGTTTTGAAGAACTCCTAAAAATTTTTTTTATTACATTATTATCTAAAGAAGTGGTATATAATTTGAATAAATTTTCGAATCATCTATTTTCATACAAAAACAAACCAAAACTGCGCTAGAAATGCTGCTCCACTTGCCGCCCTTAGATTTCTACAAAAAACAAGTGGCGCTGCATGTGCTAGTGATCTAGTCTACATACTGGACACTGCTCTATTCCCAATGATCTTGAACTCATTCCGTAAGACACCGACTACACTTTCCACAGCTTGTGTTTGACAAACGCTTTGAAACCAGAATACCCTCCAGACTTGAGGAAGCCTGTCTCTTAACGAGATGGCCAACCAATTCAATATAAATCTCGTTTGGGTGCAGAGCCGGAGAAACATTTCAGGCAACTATTGCATGACCGACGAGCTCGCCAGGCAGGGTACAACCCTATCGATTTTGCCGAACAAGTTAAATCTCGGTATGCCTATCGCTTAAGTTAAACTGGCACTCAAGCTCAACACTATTAACTTAACCAATCGCAGATGGGCAGATAGCACTACGTGCCTTATTACTAGACAGATCTGGCCGGAGCTGGAACAGAAAGGCTGCAACTGTCTCATTCTCATTGTAACACAGTAGGTGTCATTACAAGGCTCTGGATTATCGGCAAACACGCCACCAAGCTGGGCCTCCTCGCTAACGACTTCTGTAAAATCTGCATGAATGGGATGAAGAATAAACTCTCTCCACTCGTAGGAAACCACATTTAGGAGCCTACTTTTCCAAAAACCTTGGCGAATTAGCTAATGCAAATATTAGTTACCTACAAGCTAGCTCTCCGGAGATGTTGACAACACAATGGACCTTACTGGTATAAGTAAGGTTGCATCTGATGCAGCCTGCCACTATAACCTAACCTTAACCAAAATAATAATTTGTACTTTGAATGTGTTTTTTTTTTGTTCTTAACGAATTTCTAAGCCCTGATGTTCAGCGTCATCTACCCCCGTCTAGACCGAAGGTTTTGCTCAGATGGAGCACAATGCAAGTTTTTTGATTTAAAAATCCTTTGATGCCATTTTAATCTAGTCGCCTATTTAAGTTTAAGAATTTTGTCCTCTGGCGGGGCCTCACCACTAGCGATGTTAAATTTTATAAGCTTTTGTGGATGAGTAGCATAACTGGGATTTAATCCACTGTAGACATTAGAGATACCGAGACTTTGATGTCAAAAAATGTGATGCGCTGTTGTGATGACATTTATTTCATTTGTTTTCCAGGCTTCGGAGCCATTATCCCTTCAACCACTTTCCATAAGTTGGGAACATATTCAAACTAAATACAGAGTTGATTGAGTTTTAAAGGATGTGATAAGTTTCGAGATCATAGTTAAAACCTTTCTTTGGACAATGTTGGTTTTGATCTCTATTTGCACCGCGTTTGGTGTGGCCATTCCTATTTTTTCACTTTCTGAAAATAATTTGTCCTTTTCTTCGTTACTTTTAGTTCATTAACTGTTCTGATTGGCGGCTATCAATGTTGCCTAATTTCGGAACTAAATCCGATGCTCCTACTGGGACTTCCTTTTGACTTCGGGACTTCGTTTTGAAGCATTTAGAGCATTTTCTAGGCTTCTAAGTTAAAGACTTAGCTTTGTGGCTATTATCCATCCAGTTATTCTTGATCAAGGCGTGTGAGAACAAACAACCACGAAAAAAAGGATTGCTCTTTATATGCAAATACCTAAATCTATCGGGCTTTAGAAAATGTAAAATTATAAATGATACGGGATACTAAAAGGACAATGATTGATTTCGATTCACTAATTAAAGCCTAGGCTTTTCTTACCAGAATATTGGAAAAGGCAGTTCTTCAAAACTTTATAATGACAAACAGGTTTTTTCCCATCGCGGTTCGGATAGAAGTGCGGAATGCATTTGCACAATTTGTACACCATATTGATTCGACATTCCTGGAGGCAGAGGTTTCTCGTGTAAATTGGAAAATGCGTTAAATTTGATTCATGGGGAAATCGACATTGTCTTTGCTCCAATGTTGTTGACCTTTAAGAAAATTCCTCCTGTTTTATGAATTTAATTTATGTTTCCTTACTTACTTTGCAAAATCATCAGTTGCGATGATATCTAGTACCTGTGTAACGCATTCGACGGGCAACGGCTTTATACCATTATTCTTTTGAATGGACATCACTTCAAATGCGCCATGAAGGAAGTACTACAGAATGTAAAAAAGGCTGAAGATAAGTGTACATGTGCAGCTTTGCAGGAATATTGTCTCGCACTCACCTGAATTGGCCCATCTATTCCCAAAAATGTGATCATAGTTTCGTCATCATGAATGTTCCGATAAAATGTGGAGTACAACGTAAGGTTTTCCTGAAAATGGATTTTGCTTAGAGGCTTTCCAAACAGCAGATTGCTGGTTGACAAATCATCGATGAGTATATTATTTGTTGAATAACAAATTCCCCATTCTGTAAGAATTTGCTGCGAATTTATTATCGAACTGTCCGATATACTTTTCAATAAAAATGTTTGGTTGGAATCTCGCACAGAGTCATTGGTTAAATTGTAGATAAGGTAGATATAGTCCTTAGGTTCAATGTTGTGTTTCTATTGGAAGAATGAGTAATATATAAAAATGAGTAATCAATAAAAAAAACAGATATGCTTACGTCAATACTTTGATGCTCTATGATGTTATTAAAATTAAAGTACGTTGAATTGGCTAGAGATTCCAAAAACTCGAAGAGTTCGACTTTATCCGAGCCGGTGATATTTTTAACACTAGGTAGAAGAAATCAAATTGAGTAAAAAGCAAGCAAAATACAATAAAAAATGTTTTTTTTTTTATAGGAAACATTATGCTGATGGGTCTGATTGCTGTCAACCAGGCGATATCCAGTGTTACTATACACCAGTTGTGCTTATTTTACCTTCACGTGGTAGCCATCGAATACTGGTTGTTGTCCACTCGGGCTCAACTTACTTACTACAGTTCGTGGTGAACCTGGGCCTCAACGAACAACCCTCTTCAGTTAGCTAACTGCTTCCAGTTGCGTACTCCAAGTTGCGCCACTTTAGACGAAGTCGTCCTCTACAATGTTGTCCCTCCAGGCTAGGTTCGAGGACTTTACGGGCCAAAGCATTGATGTCCATTTGCCCTACATGTCCTAGCCATCTCATATGCCTGATACGCATTTTTTTTTGACTAGGGGCGCCGCGGCTCAAGTGGTTAGTGCGTTGAATCGCTGAGGTTCGATGTTCCAATCCCAGAAACACCGAAAATTTTTTCCATGGCCCCAGCTCTCGTGAATGACTCACAAACATCTGAGAGTAATAATTGTCAAGAAAAGGTTCTCAATTTTCTCAATTTGTTCGGGATAGGGTCTTACAACCCAATTGACTTCTCAGACCAAAGAAACATCGATTGGCAAGAGTTATTCTTCGTTAGATTTCTGCTGAGATGTTGTTGTCAGTGAAGTGAAAATATTGGAATTCAAAGCCCAAAGCTCTCAAGTTAGCCTCAGTTCCACCGAAAGCTGAGAACCTTCAGGAAGCGATCCATAAATTCTGTAAACATGGATGAAGAGGAGGAGGAAACCATCCTTCATCTCCTTTGCACCTGTCCGTCCCTGTTTCAAAGAAGACTGCTTCAGAATCTTATAAATTTCTTACATTGAATGAATGGGTGATCCAATTTGAGTTTCCGAACTATTTTTTTAAAAAACACAAATTTAAGAAAATTATCGGCTTTTCTTTGATCGAAAATGTAACTGTATATATTTCAGTATTTATGAAAAACTAGCTGTACCCTGCGCGCGTTGCAACGCCACCAACTAAAATAAATTTGAAGGAAAGACATTACACAAATATTCAATTCATTTTGAGTCACTTTATTGATTTTGTTCATTTCGAAAAAATTGTGACATTGCAGCGTTTCGTTTCAATTCGATATTTATTGAACTGCTGTGGGATACACAATATTTGTCTTGATCGAGCGGTGCTTATTCGAACATTTTGCAGCCTTCTTTCCCGTTGTTCAGTTGTCTCAGACGAACTGGCCTGAGTAGTACGTATTCGATCAACGTCAGATCCTTCACATACACATTCGATGATCTTCGTGGGTTCACTATAGAGAATGAATAAAATCAGCTCACGGAAACTACGAAAATTCAATTCGATTGAATTATTTATTTAACTCACAATGAAATGCACAAAACTATTCGAAAAACGACAATATTGTCTGTTCCATATAAGCGGACATGAATTTCACAATTTACATAAATTCTTATGTCACCCACAACTCGAAACGTCGTCATTCGTTCGCTGTTTTCGTTTCAATTCAAATCAGCATGAACTGTCACGGCAATATATGAAATTCATTGGAAAGGCAGTGGCGCCATCTGTCGAAAATTGGTCGTACCAACTCAGAAACCTTCGTGGGCTCATGCACAATAACTTTGCTAAAGATCATCACATGATCAAATGCATAGTTTACGATTCTATAAAGGACATACAGACAAACATTCATTTTTATATATATAGATAATATCCATTAAACGGGCGCCTCTGGACCTTTTGCAGCAGTCGTTTATGATGACTTTTTCGTAAAATTCGGGCAGTATCTCTATAACATTGTGGATGTTGATTTTAAGTTGTTTTAACGTTTCGTAAATACGGCTTTTAGCGTAAGCTCTCGAAAAGAAATCCAACGGCGTTAAATCGCATGACTTGGCGACCAGTTGACATCACCAGAACGTGAAAACGTACACCGTTGCACTCGATTTAATTTGATTTTAGTTTTTCCGTTTCTAATGCATTTAATTTTAATAATTCATGAATTTCTTAAGGCTGAACAAAATCTCTTAAAACTAGCTTAGCTTACTTAACTATGTAGGTTAGGTTAGGTTAGGTTAGGTTAGGTAGGGTGTGTGTTCACGGTGAATCTCCTTTTTAGAGTGTTGGGGAAAGGTAACCCGTGGAAAAAACCTATCTAAATTGTGGCGTTTGAAACCAGTTGCTGCTTTTAGGAAGTGTAAGAGATCCTGTATCTGGATTGCTGCTACCTCTGCGATGCTTGCGAAGAACCTGGATCCTATAGTACGTAGGCGTCGTTCTTGCAAGGCGGGGCAGTGGCATAGAAGATGTTGGATCAATTCCACTTCCTCCCCGTCACGGCAGCTTCTGCATAAATCGGTGGAATCTGCGTTCCATTTGCTGAGCATAGCTCCGATGGCGTAGTGTCCTGTGATTACTCCCGTTAACATGCGGATGGAGGATCGGTCGTCTACTGCCACACAAGGCTCTTTGTTTTTGTTTTATTTAATTTCGGCCATAATATACGAGAGGTGGCACAGTCCTCTCTGGATAGCCAGGAGGAGTTAGCCTCTTTCTCTATTATGGCGTCAATGATATTGTACAATCTACCAATCGGTGGCAGTATGGATGTGTCAGCTACACTGATTTTCATTTCTGGCCCCCTGCTTGCAAAGACGTCGGCTTTTTCGTTCCCTTCTATATTACTATGTCCACGAACCCAGCTTGATCGAATGGTGCCTTATGCTGATCGGTGCATCGCGACATTTCTTAACCGCTTTTGATTTGATTGTATTCGATTTAATGGATTTAAGGGCTGCTTGACTGTCAACGAAAATAGTTATATCCGACGGAAGGAGGTGACTATTTTCTATACATATGGCGACCTTTTCTATTGCCAGGATTTTCACTGCATGCTTATGGTAGTCTGAAAGATCCATCTTGGGGCCATCAGTGTAAATCGTGATCTCTTTTGACTCCCAATCTTCTCGCCTTGAAAATATGATAGGGATGTCGATGTTGGGGTCATTATAGTTAAATTTCCCACCCATTCTCATTATTGTACGCAATATTGCCGCATGTCCATGGGTGGCTTGATTCCACAATTTGGATTCTCTTAGTCTAAAAGCTCCTTTTGTCGCAGAGCCTTTGATGAACAGGTCCAGGGGCAGGAGATGTAAAATCATATCCAGTCCTGCTTGCGGTGCGCTTTTCACAACTCCCGTGGTACAAAGTGATGCGAGCCTTTGTACTTTGTAGAGTTCCTTTATGTAGCTCTTTGTTCCTGTTGCTGTCCAGCAGACCAGGGACCCTTAGTAGATGATAGGTCTAATGATTGCTTTGTACATCCAGTGTACGATGCGCGGTTGCAATCCCCATCTTCTTCCAAAGGTTATGTATGTATATACATATGTATGTATGTATGTATGTACATATGTCGAAATTTACGGAAAGATTTTGATCAAATTAAACGTCCTACGGAGCCAGCAATACACGACTTAGTGAACAAATTTAGGTGCGACAATATTGCTGCTGTAAGTAAAAGTGCAGACGAAGACTCGGAATTGTCGATTCGTCGGCGGTCGCAGATCCATTTCGTAGATGTGGTGTTGCAAACTAAAATTTGACACTTGATTTACAGTGCTGCCAATGTAGGAAGCTTAATTTGGATCACCCTTTAAATAAGCGATGCACAAAAGGGTGATCCAATTTGAAAGTTAGATTATCATGATAGAATGGATGGACTTGGATATGCTTCTGCATATAAAAATGTATGTGACTGAAAAATGCCTCCTAAGCTAAAAGGAAGGCTTTACACCGCAGTTGTTCGTCCGGCGCTCACATAGGGTTCGCAATGCTGGACAATGTACAAAAGTATGAGAGCATACTAACGATCGCTGAGATGAAGATGCTTCGCATGACAGCAGGAGTTACTTGATCGAATTAGAAGTTCGAAGATCCGAGGAAGCCTTTAAGTCAAAGAACCCATCTCGAAAAAATTGAATCCTACGTACGAACCCTGTCAAAAAGGCAATGTCAATCAACGTTCCTATACAAGCACGGAAGAGAGGCAAGCCAAAAAAATCCGGGATCACAAAAATGTAAAAACAGCATCTGATTGTGTTCAGTGACGAAGTGGTCCGAAATCAACAGGCCTGCAGATACTTTTGAGGTCGAAAATCCGAATCCCGCAGGCGGACTAGTAGGGATGCAGTAAAGTGGAAGGGTTATGATCCCTATAATCCTGATCATAACCTCGTCGAACGAAAAGAAAGAAGAAGGACTCTAGAAGACTTATAAATTTTTGTGTCTTCTTGAGATCACTTAAGGGATTATTACACATAAATTTTACTGCAGTCTATCTAATCGTATTTCAACTTACCCACAGTAGGCGTCAAATTTCTCTCGGCTCAATCGATTCATTGGGCAAAGTGTTACACTTGCCAAAGTCGTATTCCAGTATTGGTAGTCTATCTCACTCGATATCACTGTGCTCTTCGTCCGGAATCTATGCAAGGATTCTAAGGCCAAATGGATAGAAAAATAAAGCGCAACAAAGGCAAGTAAAAGCCACAAGATCCTACGTATAAATGCAAACGAACGTAATTAGTAAAAAACTTAAACATACAGACAGGCTTTCAAAAGTTACCTCTCCAGAAACGTAAGTCGACCTTTCCCTACATACGGTAACCCGTGAATAGCTCCTTTTTCTAGGAATAAATTTATGAAATTAAAATTGCATCGTCGATTATCAACCTCATTTGGTTTCATTTTGACGACCTGTATGAGGACTTTTTTAAGGAAAATTTAACCCAAATTTTTGGTTGGTTTTATAAGCACTTTTCAAACGAAAACTTTACTTCCTGACTTGCTTAAGCATTCAAGAGAACTAAATTTTGCATCGTTGCACCCTGCTGACCACTTAGTCAATCCAAATATTCAACCGACACCCTCGAACAAACCCCTCTGGTTTGTGTAAATACATACATATACGGCTCCTGGCAGAAGTTCACCATGCCGCCCGCAGTGGGTCACGGGCAAGTGCATTAAAAGTTTATTAATTATGTAGACATTATTGTTAGCTGTTCGACGTAGCTAGTTATTTTGTTAAGTGAATTTCCATGTTAGATGAGGATGTTGAGAGCTTCGAGATAGGTAGATAGAGAGATAGAACTATGGACCAAGGGTGCGGTGCAGCGTTATTAACATGTTTTGATTGCAATTAGGTGTAGGAAAGTGTGCAGGTTAGACAACTTGGGTGAGGATAGTAGCAATGGAGAAGTCCATGTTTAATTGTTGTTATGGTCGACGTTTACAGTGTGCTTTTGTTCATAATTTATGGATTAAAACCCTTGGCTTAGAGCCTGTAATTTTGCAAAAAAAAACTGACTTTATTTTGTGGCGCTTACCTTGATCGTCTTGGGGCTGACTATGTTTTTCGAACCAGAAAGATTGTTGTGGATGAGCTATCGGTAGCTTCCACAACCCCACGAAGAATAAAAAAATAATGAAGGACTTCTATCCAGAAGGATGTGTTGTTGTTTCAGACAGAGCACTCACGTCAGCGTAGGGAGTAGTAAGTCGAATGCAACTGGCTTGGGTACTGCTGTTTTCATATTCCCTCAACTTGTTGTTATTGAGTACTGTGATAGCACAAAGAGAACCATTTTTATAGTTGCTGACGATTCGAAAAGATGTTAACGGGAAGTTCATTTCGATTTTTTATGAAGGTCTCATTATTATCCTGGTATGGTGCTAAATTAAGTCTTTTTGGGGCATCTCTTTTCTATTCAGTGGTGATTGAAGGCACCCATTTCACACATTTCGCACTAAGATTGGCAAAGAATTTCGATTCCTGTAAGAAAGTGTTGGTGAAACTTGTTTTTTGTTCGCCAGGAAAAACTTTACCGTTTCAAGCGACAAGTAAGTAAGCACTTTAGTGATGAGGAGGCCGACGGTCACCACATCAGCCCCGAAGCTCTAGCATCTGATAAGAGTGAAACAGGACAATCGCAGAATAAATGCTCCACAGTGGCGTTTCTTTTCTAAAGCATCCCAGATAGTCTCAAGTGTAGTCCCAGGATGCCACATATGTATATTGCCCCAGTATCCTTTAAGATAAAAAAAATCAACCTCATCTGGATTCCAGGAAACTGTTACTTTGGGGGAAATGAGCGAGCGATCTTCATCAGATTAGGATTAGCCTTTAATGGATCTCTGGCGGAAAGAGTCAATGTTTCGTCAGAAGTCGTTATGGGAAACATTTATAATCATTTCTAAAAGCTGTGCTATATCAAAGAATACATGGCGTCCGGTCCCCCATAACAACTTCTCCCTCTTCTTTACTTTCTTTGCAGATGTTCAACCCTAGCGGGAACTAGACAACATACATACTCTAAACCCTTCTTCGACCACCTGATTTTCAATTCTTCTTTTCTTGGGTAGAGGTTTGTAAAAGGTCTTGTAAAATGCAAGTATGATGTTAGGTGGTCGGATGTTGCTATATCGCCTACATGTTCCTGTAGGATCATAGTTTTGCCTGATTTGTTCGGTCTCCAGCTGTCAGATTGCTTGGTTCCTAGCGCGGAAGTAGGTTGAGGATGGTCTGAGGTCCTGCCGCTGTGTTGTCCTTATTACACTGATAGCTCCAATGCACGCTAGTTAAAAGGATAATAAGTTACATCTAACCAGGGCATGCTAGGTTAGGTGGCTGTCAACGGTAGGATACACTAAGCGCAACAAAAGTCCACTGATTCGAGTGCTTTTACATCTGACTGGCTGTTGGTGTAAATGACGCAGAGACCAACACTGACCTCACTCAACAGTCACTCAGCGCCTTTACGAGTTCCCAAAACTTCTGTTTGGAACACACTGTAGTGATCCCGTAATCTAAAGGCTGGCTTAAGTTTAGGGCTATCGAGAAGATACCAGTCCCTACACCATCACATGTCTCAAACCCATCAGTGTAGATTTCCAGCGTGCCGTGGGTGCCGTGGCTCAGTGTTTGTAGATTAGTTATAGGCTCAGTGGTTAGTGCGGTGGACTAGTATACGGTAGGTTCGCGAATGTCTGACAAACGTCCGAGAAATCTTCACGACGTAACAATACATGGTCCTATTAGGCTATGGGAGTTGCACAAGACAGCATCTGCATAATGTGCAACGAAGACGAAGAATCAGTAGAACACATTTTATGTCACTGCAACTGTCTAATCAGAACACGTCATCGTTATTTAGGTAAATTCTATCTTGAAGCGGAAGACCTATCTGCAAGCTCATTCAAAAGCATAGTAGAATTCATTACCAAATCGGGCATTGAGTAAGCTATAAGATCAGAGGAAATCACAATAGGCCCAATGTGGCCGCAGTGATAAGGTGACATAATCCCACCTCTTAAACAATCTACAATCTAAAATTATATGCAAAAAAGTTACCCTTTGGTGCGCATTGTGATCAGGCGGCGTCCTTTAGCCTTACTCTTTTGAAGATGATAAGGGTCGGAATGCAAAGTCATTGGTAAGTGCTATAGTTTCATGATAACCAAGTATTTTTGAAGATATTCATATGGAAGACATGCATTTCCAGTAAAACGGCCCAATTTGCCACACATCGGGTGCAACGTTGGATGTTTTGCGTGAAAAGTTCCTAGGTCGCAGCATCACGTTCTGGTGACGTCAAATGGCCGTCAAGATCATGCGACTTAACGCCAGTGGATTTCTTTTTGTGGAGTAATGCTAAAAGTCGTGCCTAAAAAACGTTGGAAAAACCAACATCCGCCAAGTCTCAGCCGACATATTGCCGGAAATTGATGAAAATGCCTCGTAAAATACCTCGAAAAGATCGACTGCTGAAGAAGGTCAGAGGCGCTCATTTAATTGAAATAATAAAAAACATGTTCAAAAATAATCCGATGATTTCCAAAATTTTGTGTTTTTTTTTTAATTAGAGTTCGGAAGCTTATATTGGATCACAGTTTACTTGGAGCAACTGACCGCATGGCATCCAGGACTATTCAACCACTCGTGTTGTGTTTGCGTTGAATTTAAAGCCATATCCGAAAGGCGAATTAAGAAGTTATTTCGAGACAGAAGTTTACTTTCGGAAATTTGTCAGACATTCGTGGCATTTTACTGCATAATAAGATGTTAATCAAAGCTTTGGAGTTGGATCATATCTTGCCTAGCTTGTCCGAATAGTTTTGGTGATTCTTATAGCAATGGCTCAACATCTGGCATCCAAGACCACAATAAGTACGACTCCTCTACATGAACATATCTCTATTGGCAGCAACAGATTGAAATTGACTTACCTCGTATAAAGCAGGATATTATTTAAAAACCAAAACGAAAATAAATCATTCTGACAACCAGTTTAATTAATAAAATGTTGAACTCTGTTCGCCGCAGGGTGATTTGCACCTTACGCGTATGCTTTCATCTCCTGTTTACAAGTCATGGTTTATTTACTATGGTACTCTCATAGACTCAAAGGAATCTCTCGAAACAACGACACACAAAAAAGGCTTTCTTTCTTAAAGATACATACCTACATGCATAGTCGTATACATACGTAATGTAATATGTTCCTCTCTAGGTTTGCCTAAAAACAAAAACAATTGCAAAATTGGTTACTTTACGTTACAGGGTCCTTGGTATCTGGCAGAATACTTCCTTTTTTCCGTGGTGAAAGGGTACCCACATAAATTTAGCATCATGGTAACAGCAAATATTTGCACATTTCGCTGCCGGGATTCTAGGAACGGTGCTGTTGTTTCAAGTATTCGCATTATGTTGAACTTTGGTTAACCATGCGGAGAATTTAAGTTAAACTCAAATAATAGCAAGTGTCTGGGAATAAAAGAAATCCTGCGATATGTGGCCGCGCGTAATAGGAAAACCTAAGCAAACATTTATGTACACACGCTGCTGTTGTTTGGAAAGTTGGAAGCCAGTTATGCGGTTTTTAGGGTTTTGCGACAAAACAGAGCAATTAAAAGAGGGAAAAGAATGAATTTAATTTGAAACGAATTGTCAGCATGTATGTAGCTGGCTAAATTAAAAAAAAGGAATTTCCAAGAGACCACCGTCATTTTTGTTTATTAATGAAGGTGACAGTCACTGTTAAGGTGAATGAAAAACGGTGATTGGTACAAAGAGCGAAGCAACGCTTATTCGGGTGCGGAAGAAGTCTTTAGCTTACAACACATGAGCGAGCGTCTTATGATAACCCACATTAAGGTTGAATTCGCCAACATTAGCCTAATATGTGCTCATACACACACAGAGGAGAAGGATGACGCCACCAAAGAGTATTCCTACGAGCGCCTCGCCAAGACTGATGAGCAATGTTCCAAATATGACAGCAAAGGCAGGAAAGGGGGGCATCATTGGGAGGACAGTTGTTAAGCATAGCCTACACGACATCACGTCTGGTAACGGACTTAGGCTTATTGACTTTGCTACGGGGCGAAACGTCACTATAGCAAGCTTACGGTTTTCTCATCGCAATATTCACAAGGGGATATTGCGGTCTCCTGATTATGAAACGGTCAATCAAATTGATCACATTGCTATCGTAGCAAGGCACGTCTCCAGTATTCTGGATGTCGGAATCTTTCGGGCATTCAACTCTTCCTTGTTGCAGCCAAGGTAGGAATGCGGAATTCTCAAGCGCCACAGCAAAGACGAATTGCTCTGAGAAAATTTAACGCCGAAAGGCTGAAATCGCCAGAGACCGCCAGAATCTTCGTCGAACCCGTATCCCGAAATCTCTCCACGATTCCTGTGCCGACAGAAAGAAATGCCGAAGACTGGTGACAACGCTGCCAACATGCTATCACAGGCGCCACAACTGATGTGCTGGGTTTCAGTCGACCACCACCAAGAAACCCCTGGTTTGACGAAGAATGCCGGCAAGCACATGCAGCTTAACAGAACGCGTACAAAGCGGCGCTGCAAAGAAGGACGAGGGCTGCTCGTGAGCTCCACGAGCGTAAGAGACGGGAAGAACATCGGCTTCTCCAGAAGAAGAAAAAAAGAGCACGAGAAGCGAGCAATCGATGATATTGAGAGAATATACTCCAGGAATAACGTACGGAAATTTTACCAAAAGGTAAAAAGAACGTGTCAGGCCAACAAGACCCGTACGGAAACCTGTAGAGATGAAGAAGGAAGCCTTGTAGTAGAGTCATAGTCGGTGCTGGGAATATGCAGATCTTCTTCTGCAAACTGTATAACGGCGATTAAGACCTACGTATCGCTGCCAGGCAAAATGCATAGGTAATTCAATATAGATCATGATAGCCAAAATTTTCGTCCTTCTGCTGGAACTGATGGCTTACTGGCCAAGCTGTTCTAAGCAGCTGGAGATTTTTGGGCTGAGAAGGCAACTGAGTAGTAAGGCCCTATCGCGAACAGCTAAGGATACAGTTTTCAAAATCTTAATCATTCCAGTCCTGCTTTATGGCGATGAAGCATGGACTCTGTCAGAAGCGGATGAAGATATCCTCGGTCGTTTCGAGAGAAAATTCTTCGTAAGATATTCGGTCCCGTTTGCGTTGACGGGCTTTGGAGGAGACGATTTAAAGACATTGACCTAATCAACAAACTACTCATCAGATGGGTAGGACATGTAGTACGAATGGGCACTACTACTCCGGCCCGCAAACTCTTCGAATTTAACCCGGAGGTACAACGAAATAGAGGGTGACCTCGTTTAAGTAAAGGTAGAAGGGGACCTCAACGAACTTGGAGTGCGCAACTGCAGACAGTTACTTAAGGACCGGACTACCTGGAGGGGCTTATTACTTAAGACCCAGGTTCATCTCGAGCTGTGGCACCACCTAAGTTCGAAAGGTAGAAAGTAAGTAAGTAAGTCATCCATTTATTATTTGACCACAGATATGGTTTCCATCTGCTAAGTTGTTGCCCTGCCCGACTTCGAAATTGTATCCAATTCAAGAAAACGTATTAGAGTATCGCACTGACGAAATGCGTCACTTTTGACACAATTATGACAACGCTTAGTAATTATCTATTCGATACATTTTTAAAGTATTTTTGAATTATCCTTGTTAACATTAAAAATTAAAGATAAATATTAAGAGTTAAGAACCAGCACTTCCATATGGCTTAAGCTGATTTGTCAACAAGAAATGTTGGATGTAATTCATGTAATTCATGTCTTTATTCTACATGTCACTGGGAATAATTATCAACACCACCACTACCATAACACAACAGCACCTTCATCAACATCATTTCGAAGGATTTATTCATCACTCCACACAACATCCTGTGACTCTCAATAACACACAAATACTTCATGGTGACAGAGGCACGGAGGGGAAAACTCCAACCTACAAGGACATGGATTTATTTAAACAGTAAAGTGTAAACTTGGAGAAAAAATGGGCAAATACGAGTAAATTCATATAAACGACTTTCGGGAGAAAACATGATGATGATTCATTCTCAAAACCCTTTTCTTTCTTCATCTTAGCAAAATTGTAATTAAACCTCGGATACTATGCGTATCCAAGGTTGTGGAGTAGTTGACTAATGCGTTTGTGGATTTTTTCAAATAGGAAAGGCAATTTAAAGACAAATCCTTTCTAATTTATTAAATGTGCTCGTACTACGGTTGTTCTTCCAGGGTTTCGTTTACATACACGAGTAGATCAGGAAACCTTATTGATCGTTCTTATGCGTCTGTCCGTCCGTCTGTCTGTCAGCACATTGTGGCTCCTAAATTATAAATGCTACGTGCTTAATTTCTAAGTACAATGCACATATGTTAAGTAGAGTCATTACCGATAATTAAATAGGATATGGATTTTCGAAAAAAAATGATATTTTGAAGGAAATAGTACGAAAATGTTTCTTTGCTTGTTGCATTAAAAAGAGGCCTTAGTTGACTATGTATTTAAAAAACAAATTCCTCACAGCGATCACAATTGCATGTTCATTGATGGTCCAGGTGGAACAGGCAAAACATATTTCTGTAGACGAAGAAACAATGTGATATGTGTAGCATGGTCTGGGATAGCTGCTACTCTTCAACCAAGAGGACGTACAGTGCATAGCACATTCAACATATTGTTGCACAACATCCGTTTTGAAAGCACCGACAAAGATTGGTCGGAAGAAGTTTTAAGCGTTGGTAATGGTACGATAGCCGAAGATGAAAATGGGTTTATTGATATTCCAAATGCCTGTGTGAGTGGTGGAGACTTAATAACTGAGATTTTCGGGCACAGTATCAATAAAAACGACGTCGATCAATTATGTGACAAAGCAATACTAGCTCCTAGGAATTTAGATTCATTGGCAATCAACAACGATATTCTCAACCGCATAGTTTTGGCCCCAGGAGAAAAGGAAATGGTATATATCAGCGTAGATGAAACTATTAATTGCACAGACGATGGGATAACAAATTTCCCAATAGAGGTTTTAAATTCTTTGACGCCTCAAGGTGAGCCGCCCCATAAATTATGCTTGCGAGTTGGAACTATCGTTATGCTGTGAAATTTTAATGTAAAAAAAGGACTTTGTATATGTTTAATTGTGAAACAACTTGGAAGAAGACACACAATAGACTGCGGGTAGCAACACTAACCAAAAAGTCATTTTGCCAAAAATAGGTGATTTTGAACTACCATTTGAGTTCAAGAGAAGACAATTTCCAATCACATTGGCCTTTTCTATGACTATAAATAAAAGCCAAGGTCAAACATTTAATTCAGTTGGACTTAATCTGAAGAGACAAATATTTGCACATGGGCAACTGTACGTGGCAATATCTCGAGTTCGTCGTAAAGAAAATATAAAAAATATAAAAGTTTCGATATTCAAAAGTTGAGAAAATCCAAAGTTAGTCCACTTTTGATTTCTCAACTCCCCGAAATAGTAGAATTTATCCGAGCAAACTTGGGATTTTGTTTAATTTCTGTTTATTCACTCTAGTTGTTGACTGTTCGCTCTTGACATCGGAGGTCGAAAATAAATTTCTGCCTCACTGCTTGAACACGGGTGATCATTAATATTTGACACCACTTTTCTATGAGCCTCATCGATAAATGTGACATTTACGTCTCTATCATCTAAATGGAATGCCATATCCCCATCATCGACGATGATCTCTTCGATAGAAATTGATTGCATCTGGTCAGAAGATGAAGCTATTTTCCGGCTAGCATATTGCAGTGCTGACTTGTTGGCTATTGAATGGTCGCTATCGCCAGATATTGCAGCAAGACCCAAGGTAGAAGCCGTTAAAAGAACCGCCAATTGTTGCAGTGGTTTACTCAATGCTGGTAGTTCCTTTTTGGGCGGACCCCCACCGGTCTTTTTGGCGTCTCTTAAAAAGTAGAACGCACGATTCTTCAACGTCTGCTTAATTTTTGAATATTTTTCGCGCAGAGACTTCAAAGCTTTTTCTTGCGAGAAAAAAGGATAGAAAGAATTAAATAAAATAAAAAGTATAAGTGCAAAGCAACTATGTACATACTTGGCCAGGCGGCGCAACATTGAATGCGATTGCAAGTTTCTCCCACGCATTGTCTTTGTCGCGATTCGTCGCACCGTCCGTCTTTTTATTTTCAATTATTGAACTGTACTCCAAGGCATTCTTTACGCGCCAATCTTCCTCCTCCACCGTGTACACTCTTTTTGGTGTTCTTTTTTTGTTTCCCTTACTTTTTTCCATTGCTTCACTTTTTTTATTTATTCTTTTGATTTGAGACTGACATATTATGTGTCATCTGTCACAAATATCCCAGGGAATTGTTGTGTACATATTCAGAAGTCTTAGCTTCCTAATAGGAAATAAACTATTGATTGAAAATTATATAGAATTCTAGACTAACTCCGTTCCTTAACACAAAAAAATCGCAAAAGAGAGGGGCAACGAGAGGGTAAAAATTTCCACTCAGTAAAAAACCTTACGAATTCTTGCCCAACAAATTTCTGCCGGTGAGAAGTGTACTATTTGTCAAAGTCAGCTGTTACTGTGGATGCACTAATTTTTAACTTGCTGCAAACTGAAAAATGAAAAAAAGGAGCGCAAATGAAAGTTGAATGTTCTCCTAAGACATTCAAACAGATAAGTGGATATTTGAATTCAATAACAAGAAGGTTTAAGGTCCAGCAAAATATTTTATAGACGAGGTGTTTATGACATATCGTTTGTTGCAATTTTTGTGGTTGAAATAGTTCCTTTACTTTTTCGTAATTTTGCCTCTCTCTGAGAGAATTTTACCCCCATTCCTTGAAATTTATTCACTTGCTATTTTTGGAGCAGAAAGTAAAGGAATTGATTTAATATATACGCGGTATTTTGTTTTAAATCGCTTCTGTATGGATCCTGACAAAACAAATGAAAAAACATTTTATCGAACGACATTTTAAATTCCCGCTGTACTCTATAAGAAAATGTTCACTAACTCAGAAGTTACATATGTATGTTGGAAAATGGTTGTAATCAATTTTTTTTTGAACCTTTATTGACATGTGGCACTTGATGAGTAGAATATTTTTTTGTTTCTACCAAAATTTCAAACGTTAAATGTGAGATTTTCTACACTTGGCACCGAAACCGGGGACGAAGTATAAATGGAAATGATTGTTCGTGGTGCGTTAAGTGCGCAATCCGATAGCGTGAAAAATACAGATTAATTAACTGCAACGTTTTCAAGCCGAGATCACAGCCATGAGTCTGATTATCTTAGAATACAATATTGTAGGGAACATAATTATATCATTGGAGTCCGCAGTAATCAGATCTAGTCTGGTAAATAACTGCAGAAGACATCTAAATGAGGTATCAAGAGCCAATGCGGTGACCCTGTGCTGGGTAAAGAGCACAAGAACTTGTAAAGAAGGGATCAACGTGGCATATTTCACTAGCTTTTCCTTTCGTAAGAACTATCATTAGGTCTTTTAATAAGCATATCGACGACGAAGCCACTGGTATAGTCAACAGACTTCGGGTTTACGTGGATATCTGCGTGATGGGTAGAACCTTGTGGGTGATTTATGGCAAGAAGAGATTCCTTTCTCGTCTCTGGCATTATTACGGAAAACTATGCCATGAGTATTCACCTCGGAGGTATACACAACGATTGCTACAGAAGCTGCAGCGAAAATTTACTTGCACTACCTTCATTGGTCATAGCAGTAACTTCGGCAATCTTAGCCGTCACGCTGGGCTGCCACTTTTTTATGAGTCTCAAGAAACACTTTCCAGCTCTGAAGAATAGTCGCAAGTGCCTTTCCTTTGTATTTACGGTGGTTCATCGATAATGAATATAATATCACCGGTAGCGTCTTTGCTTGCTTCCGCGACTAAGATTTATAGTCATCTAGAGCAACCGTCGGATTTTGGTCTTTAAGGAGGCCGAGCATTTCCTGCCCAACATCCAAATCTGCTACTTAAGGGATTGCCTTAAGTACCGCTCCCACCTAGAGTCTGATTATGGTGAAGTCATGCGACCTCTGATCTTTGCAGTCGAGTTTGCGTTTTCACTTGGTGAGGCCAAACGTTCGATCAGTTGTCCAAGAGCCCTTTCGAATGTGCTCGAAGATCCCCTTGGCTAGTGGCTTCTCGATCAACTTTCTCTGTTGGAAGGTGTGCTGTCTCCAAGCAACCCTTTTCTTCAAGTATGCGCTTCAGATGTATGGCTATACTCTCGAAGCCTGTATATGTCGTCGTTCGTTATCATTCTGGACTATCTCCTCTGGATTAGCAGGCAAATGCTCCTCCATTTCCCTCGAGATCCCCTCATTGTGAGGCTTTCAGATGTCTCTTTCTTTTTCTCTTGATCTGAGGCTATAGCATCGATTGCTTCTGCAACCAACCCAAGTTAATCTTCTTCTATGTTCTCACGAGTTTGTTCGGAAATAAGGGTCCGCTTCGACAGAGCCGCTTAGTATCGGACTAAGACTGGCTAGTCATAGGTCTCGTCTGTGCATGACACCTTATTAGAGGTTTGTTTTCCCCCAACTTTTTATGCTTAGGCGCGATATTTAAGTGCTTAATACCACCACTGGTGTGAGGATCACTATCTCTTGGTTTTCGAACTTTACTGGAATCTATTCGAAGTGGATGTACGTTCGGTGTAATAACCTAGCACAACCTAGTTAAGCTCGGGCACCATGTCAAGGTGGATTTCAATGGGCACAATGGACCAATGACAAGCAAGTTAAAGGGTACCAATAAACCTAATCTAATCAGGGCATATCTGAAGGCTGGCAAAAGAGATTATGTCCGTCCATATCACCTTATCTCACTTATTCCTTGTACAGCATGAGTTCATCTTCCAGTTGTCAAAGTCAGCCGGCTCAAAACAGTTTTTTAACAGTTTGCAGTTTCTGAACCAGTTTTCCAACAAATGCACAGTCATGTGTGTTTAAATTTCATTCCCTGTCGGTTAGTACCTACCAATTCTATCACTCGCAAACACTGTCGTTGCTTATCACAAAATTGTTTGACGACAAGTTGATTCCGGCACATATCGCGCAGCTATTTGCTGCAAAGAAGGGGAGATGGGGTTTTTATTGCTTGTCTCCCTGCGACAGTGTGTAGTCTCTCTCCGGCGAAGTGTAGAATGTTTTCGCAAGTGGCACTCAGAGTCCTTAGAATCCAAAAACAAAGCAATTGGCAGGATTATCATGAAATTTCCTCAAAAACATTTTGCGCAATTTTAATACGACTTTGATAATTCCACCATCGTTAGTGTCTGGATTTTTGGATAATTGATAATTTCGCCCGGAGTGTGGGGAGCTTAAGAGACTGAACTGTGATTAACTTATTTTGACTGGGTTCCT
The DNA here is from genome assembly GCA_946965025.1 of Blera fallax. Lineage (NCBI taxonomy): Eukaryota > Metazoa > Arthropoda > Insecta > Diptera > Syrphidae > Blera > Blera fallax. Next base: position 16,662,230 of record OX337247.1, on the reverse strand, counting down.
GACAGGGATTTGCCCCAGGATTGGGGCAAATGCAAATTTTTGCATCAATGCACTCATGTTGTTGTCAAAACTCGCACAAACTTCTGAACTTTTTCAGATTAACTTTGTCTTCTTGTACGGAGTTGTGTTATTATTTCTTCTTGACGGGGGAGTTTCCAAGTAACTTGGTGCGAAAGTTATGACTGATTTCTGTTAAAACGAAATCTTTTTGGAGGATTTCAATAAAAAGGCGCTCATACTAAGGTGACATTCATACAAACATGTACTACCCATGTGCATATATAAATCTCATTTCTATCCGTTCTCATTTTAAAATGTAAAGCCGTCTGTTAAGAGATTTTTCAGAAGGGTTGTGCGGTACATTCACTCCTGGAGCGACACTTGAGGTCTACTGATGAACATGTGTTTTTGAAGAATGCGAAAGTCGGATAAAAATGACTAGTCTTTTGCAATTAAATCAAAGTGATAACTAATCCCATTTAAATTTTAGGGCTCCTTAGGTTATTTAAGTTGTGACGAATGAACTTTTTTTTAGGTTGGGTTAGGTTAGGTTAACATGGCAGGTGCAGAAGATGCAACCTCACTTAGATCAGTAAAGTCCATTGTGTTACCACAGGATCAACGTCAAAGAGTTACCGGCTGAACCAGGAGGAGCTAGTAATGAACCCCTAAAATCTGCTAATGCTTGTTGAAGAAGTAGGCTCCTAAATGCAGTTTCTTTTGAGAAGAGAGCGGTTTGTATGTACAAAGAACTTGTAGTATGGTTTCTTCCTCTTCTGCATCGTGTGCGAGGAGGTCCAGCCTTGTGGCGTGTCTGTCGATAATGTAGTGCCACTTACAAAAATTCTTGGCGCAACAGACCGTATGTGGTCTAGGGTCTAGCTTCTCGCGACCATTCGTGTTGTGCGTGTTATATTTTTCACACAAATGGAAGGGACCTACAGTTTAGAGCCATATCCGAAAGGCAAATTGAGAAGCTTTCTCTTGACAGTTATTACTCTCGGACGTTTGTCAGACATTCGCGAGAGGTGGGACCGTGAAAAACTTTTGGTGTTCTCTGGGATTCGAACCTCGAACCTCACGCTCAGCGATCCAACGCACTAACCACTTGAGCCACGGCGCTCTGTCTAATAAGACAGTTGGAGCATCTCTGATCCAGCTTAGGCCAGATCTGTCTATTGATGATGCAAGTAGCGCCATCTGCCCATCTGTGATTGGTTAAGTTAAAATGTTGAGCTAGAGTACCAATTTTACTGAAGCGATATGCATACCGAGATTCACCTTGTACGGCGAAATCGATAGGGTTGTACCCTGCCTGGCAAGCTCGTCGCCCATGCAATACCCTGGACTGTCCGTATAGCCCGGCACCCAAATGAGGTGAATATTGAATTGTTTAGCCATCATCACTTAACGAGAAAGGCGACAATTTAGGTCAGTTCGTAAGTTAAAGGTGATGGATTTTAGAGATTTGATCGCGGCTCGGTCTTGATCCTTTATCACCATGGTATCCGTCTGGAAGTCGTTACAGTGATCAGGGAGGCGGAAGGAGATTTTTAAGTTGTGATCATTAGACATTTTGATTTTTCCTGATTTTCTTTATTTTATCTACACGGATCAATCAAAGATGGATATGGATATGGGAAAACTAAACATAAACAGCTCAATTAGACTTCCTGACCAAAGCAAAATCTTTCGTGCCGAGTTCCTGACAGTGACAGTGTGGTATCAATGATGGCCATATCACGAGATAATATCATTATTTTTATTGACAGTTAGGGGGCCATTACAGAAAGTTGTGCTACTGAAATCAAGTCTAAGCTAGTTCGACAATAATAAGTGGAACTCGCTCCCTTGAGATATATGTATCAAGGAACGTTGGGCCAAAAATACGAAAAACCAGAACCAACAAGCTTTTAAAAAATTGGCTGCAACCTTCTAAGAAACCGCACAATGAAACCAAAGCTCAACGATGATAGTGTACATATATAGAGGTTGTGATGAAAAAGACGGGCTACGAGTATACACCTCACTTCCTCTGAGAAACAAAACTTTAGAAAAACATCACTTTCAGAACATACGAGAACTACCTGACGTCTCACTAAACAAACTTTCCATGTTTTTGAGGGCGTCACGATGGTCAGAGAGACCATGATACTAGTATACCGGACTACCAGCATGCCCGACTCGCAGACCCGAGTATTGTCTGCCAGAATGGCGTCCAAATAATAATTCACGCCCCGCAAAGTTCTACCACTCTCCCTGCGAGACTGCCGTTCGGTATTACTTCCCGGGGCTGGTTAGCCACTTTTGCCATGTGCTCTGCATCTGCCGTTTCGGCTCTTCTTAATCTTTCAGGTCTTATTAACTCCTTCTGCACGCTCGTTATGAAGGAACTTATCTCCAACCAATCGTTCCCTGACCTTGTCATACTGGCTTACTCCCTGAATTGGTAGGTTCATTCTTCCGTCTGCGAAACGTCTGCAGTAAGACATTGCGTGCTCTGCGTCTCCCTCTTCATCTGGACATTTGGGGCAATAGTTGCAGTCTCTAGGTTAGGTTAGACTAGTTTGGCTGTCCGCACGGGAGTGCAGACACACTTAGACCAGTAAAGGTCCTTTGTGACACCATGGATCAAAACCATTTGGCCACTCAGGGACTAACAGAACCAGCCGGAGCTTTTGATAATGCGATGGATGCACATGACGCCTAAGGGCGCTATATCACCAAGGTCTTCAAGGAAAGGGGATCCTAAATGGGGCATTCTTTTATGCGACAGAGCTGGGCAGTTACATAGGAGGTGAAGGATACTTTCCTCCTCTTCCTCGTCTCTACAGCTTCTGCAAAAGTCGTTTGAAAACAGGCTAAGTGTTTTGGCATGTTGGCCTATAAGACAGTGTCCAGTGAGAACACCGACAACGCAGCTGATCTGTGATCGCTTTAGTTTGACCAACTTGGCACTACGTTTATAGTCCAGCCTGGGCCACATCTGTCTCGAGATGAGACACGTTGACCCGTTTTCCCATCTGAGGTTGGTCTTGCTAGCATTCAGCATTCAGCTTTAGTATATGCTTACATGTAGCTAGGGGCATACCTAGGGATTGCCTATCAGACAGAATCCTTAGAGTAGTACCTTGTCTGGCGAGTTCCTCTGCCCTGCAGTTACCTGGAATGTCTCTGTGGCCTGGCACCCAGCATAGGTGACTGTTGAACTGCTCTGTTATCTCCATAAGAGATAAACGGCAATTAAGAGTGGCCTTTGAAGTTAAAGCGCACGATTCCAGGGACTTGATTGCCGCTTGGCTGTCAGTGAGAATGGTAATATCCCTTACAGATAGTACATTACACTTCAGGACAGGGCTTCCTTAATCGCCATGATTTCCGCCTGAAAACGCCAGTCTCTCTATTTCCTGGGCGTGTTTAGCCATGGTAACTACGGCGATGTCGTCAGTAAACTTCCATTTTAACTTCTTGCGGCAATGTAAGTCGTAGGATTCCGTCCTACAGGGTGTTCCACAAGAGAGGGGCTAGTACCTAGTGTCATGATATTGGCAGAAGTACCTTTGTTCTATAAAGAAAAAATCCGCAACATAAATTCATTAATGAAACAGTAAAGTCTATGCTGTACTCAAGATTAATTTATTCATTCATTTGCTTTCCCAAAAATTTAACACTCAGTGTATTCTGCAAAAGAAAGAAACGAAAAGAAGAGAAGTAAGTGAATTAAGAAAACCGTTAAAGTTAATATAAATTTAGGAAAGAACTCACTTCGTCCTTGTGGTTGACAATCATTTGTGGACGCCATCACGCACTTATTCGGAAAAATTTTAGTTTTTCCATCGAGCTTTCCGCAAACTGGATCATAATTTTGAGTGCAGAGTCTTCTAGTGCATTCTTTTTTGGCACCAGCTGCACCTACCAGTTGAAGAGCCAGCAAAACTAGAGCCAGTGTTAAATAGATGAACTTCATGCTGAACGTATGTACGAGTAATTTTAACGCTGAATTGCACAAGGTGGCCTTATATAGTGGGCAGCGGCCTTGGAATGATTCAACTGAGCTAATATTAATTTCCTCTTGTTTGCAGATATGCAGGCAGTAATAGTCTCGTTATTGATTGCACAAGTGTTTTCCTGAAAAATATGTGCAGGCTTCCTATGTTCATGTAGATGCTCTGGGTACAATGTTGGGAAATAATAGGTGCCACATTGAATAAAAGTAAATCATTCGATCTCCGCTAATGACATGAAGCTGTTTAAAGGAAACATCAGAAGTAAGACCTGGCAGGTTTGAGGGAGACTAAAGGTATGCACGCTGTTTAGATTTCGTCCTTCCTATACACTTTTAATCTTCTGTTTATTGATATAATAGATACGAGTAATCCGCGCTACTGGCATGCACGCAGACCTGATTAATTGCTGTCAGGAATACGCCGACGTGCTAAACCATGCCTTGAACACATAAAACCACTCTCTCTGTGAAACTGTTGTTAAGTACTACTTTGTGGGTCTGGTTAGCCTGTAAGGCAATGTTCTCCTAATCGCCATTTCGTAGTATAAGCCTTTGGAATCACATTTTCTTAAATCAATCGCGTTATAACATTCTCGGAAGTGGAAGGGGACCTAGGACCGAGCCTTGTGGAACACCACGATTTACTTCGTATGACTTAATTCTCTCATCAGAGTTATAGGGAATGAATCTGTTTTCCAAATAGCTCCTCATTATTTTTCAGAGATAGTCCGGTATTTCGACACGAAAAGGAATTTTCAAAATGCGTTCCCAGTTCGCCGAGTTAAATGCGTTTTTTTTACATCCAGGGTTATAATAGCATAGTATTTTTAGTCTTCTTCTTGTTCCTTTTGTTCGGCGAGGTTATGATCAGGATTATAGGGATCGTAACCCTCCCACTTTACTGCATCCCTACTGGTCCGCCTGTGGGGTTCGCCGAGCATAGCATAGTATTTTTAGTACAACCTTTAAATCGTCTGCCTTCTCAAGCCGTTTGAGCTCGATATTACTTCGTTCATTGCTTCTAACCTTTCTAACGCTTACCTTCTTCGATGCTTCGAATAGTTCTTCGCGTGTTATCACAGTTATGGATGCACTATCGGGAACGCTTTGACTAGTCACCTCTCTACTTTATTGACGAGGACATAGGGCCTCAACTAATTTCATAGCAATACCGGACACGTTAGCGATTGCAGACGGGGGCCTTTTAGCTTCATTGATACAATTTTGTAAGCATTAACCCAGACGCTGTTATTGAGTTGTGCACAGAGGTCCTTAAAGACGCTTGCTACACTTAATCGCCTCTTATAACCGGGTTCGGGTTGGATTCGAGTAAATGTTCATCAGCCTTCCAAGTCTGTGATCGTTGGTAAATTCTGCGCGCCTGGTGCCATACCGATCTACGTTCCATGATTTCTGGAGTCTACCAATATGCTGGCGGTTGATGTTTTCTTGATCCCATGATTCCTATGTTATGAATTCCTCTGCAGTTTTGGCTTTAATTATCACCTCACTAACGACGCAGCTTAAAAAGACTTCAGCAAGAGTTTATTTTGTTCGCTTGCGTATTGTTCGATTAATGCGGATTGATGGCCCAATACCGGCCGTGATCGCTCACGCGCTAGTTAGCGTCGCGAATCAGGCCGCTGTTTGCAGACATGATATCGATGATATATCCCGATATGCACATGTGTTGCTAGCTAGAATAATATCTAAACAGGAAAAGGCTTCAAGTAGAACAGTACCTCTATCATTCGTGTATGAACTGATCAATTTGGTGGTCCAAGCGTTGAAGTCGCCGGCTTTCATGAGACTAGAAGGCTGATAAATTATCTTCGGAGTCTAGGATAGATCAAACGGAATCAAGCACTAAAGCTCGAAACAGGGTTCAAGGCCCTGAGGAAGGCAAACAACAGATAATATTTGCTATTCGAAAATCTTGCCACCAGGAACAAGGCTACCGTAAGCTAGACTCCAGGTCATGAGGGTTTCGAGGTAGATGTTAATGTTGCCCACTCGTTGGTCTTGAACCATATTTTGAGGGGTACAATTTAACAGTGCTCACTCCATGGTAACACAATGGGAAATCGATAGACACGCTGACTACTGAACCAAGTGAAAAGTTTATAAACCCCACACGATATAAGGCCAATACTTTCCTCGATCTCAACAAAGACAACTTAAGTACTTTAACGGGCTACGTGACGGAACATTGTTCACTTAGATACCACAAAATGAAATTGTCAGATGAAGAACAAAAAGAAAAGGGAAAACATATCCTTTGTCCAGAAGTTGCAAGGAAAAGATTAACTCACTTAGCGCGGGACTCTCTCAGTCCTAAAACTATACTGAGGCTTAACAAGAGCCATAACATATAGGTACTTGTTAAATTATGTGGGCCAGTACAAAAGCTCACAAAGGTCCAGTGCGCATTAAGGACTCTAGTATATGTATATGAATGTAAAACTACACAACAAAGTTAACCAGCGAGCAAAGGACCTACATATCTCCCCTTAGGTCTGTATTCACCCGAGTGTGGCGGTGTGGATTCACGTCCACCTCGCCTACCCACCTATCCTAAAATAACTTTTGAGATGAATTGCCCACAATACTACAATGAGACGTCATTTGGTGCTATATTGTACAACAACCCCTAAGCACTCAGATAGCAAAAAGAAAAATACGCACCAAGATTGGAAAAAGCGCAAATTTAATAAACCACTCGCTGCTCTCCTAAGTTATTTCCTTAAAGCCTTAGAAATACACCCTAACGTCCTTGAATGGCACACCAGTGGCAAATATTTGTTTAGAAGAAGGTAAATGCCTAGTCGAAATTTAGTGTCACTTTATTTCGACTAAAAACTCATCGATTCTCCCTTTCAATTATCAAATGTAGAAATGAACTTCCCTTCCGCATACAAAGTAGGACTGCGAAAGGCCAACACACTAAGGACAGTTTCCCTTCGCATAAGCCCCTAATTTATAATGCGACAGTAATTTCTATTGCAAAATTTATCCATTTCATCCACTTAAAATTCTAGACCACAGTAAACTAGGGAACCCTAGGAAAAACGAAAAAATAATTTTAAAAATAGAAAACGCTTTATCACTCCTGCTGGCCAAATAAGCAGGTTTCCTCTCACCCGGTAACGGTAAATCAAACGTCAAATTCAAACACAATTTAGGAAGCAGAAAAAAGAATCATCCACACCAGTAACCACCAAATGAAAAGAAAAGTCACGTCACATTATGGCACAGAGAAACGCAAAGTAGAGATCCCCACAAAGGCATCCGAGAGTCCTTTGAGATGCCTACATCGCACCTACATCATCTAAATGTTGCGCCATGTAGCGGTTGCTTTATAGCCTTGCTACGGTGCATAAGAAAAGGGGAAAACCATTCAGTGGTTGACTGCCTTTTGACTTTGAGAGTCTTTTGCCAGTCTCATCCGACGGGCATTTGACTGTATGGAGGGAATATTTCTTGGTTTTCGGTGGTAGTCCCTGTGACCTTTGGTGGAGTTGATAGCGTATCCATCGTCTAGTGCAGGCGATGAACATCAGTTGGTGTTGAATTTGTGGGATTTTTTTTTGGTCTATTCTGCTGGCTGCACACACATGTAATGCCATTCAGCTTTCGGGAATAAATTTAACTATCTCTCTGACTCTGATGATGTGTTTACATCTGAAAGGACGAAGGGATTTTGGGACGCGCACAGGGAAACCTTTACGCTAGCAAATTGAGTGGGTGCAATGATAGAATTTCGAGGGTGGCTGACGGAAATGTATTCAGAGCACGTTATTTGAATTTCATTGAAGCGAAGTAAGCGAAGTGTATCCACATCACATAGGATCGTGATAAAAAGGACTAAAAGCCGCAAAAGTATGATTTATTATTGTTTGCATGAGGCGTGATGTGTCATGATGACTAGTTCCATCCGCCCTGTACCTGCGGTAGGCGCTGTGGATAGTGGTTTGCTTAAATTAGCAGTGCTGCTCGAAGTAAACAGCGCGTTCTATTCACAAATCGGATTTAAACAGATGCAAGGGTACTGATAAAGGGCTGGTAGGGCAGATCGACATTTAACTACACTCAGAGAGATGGAGAGTCTTGCTTTTATTGGGGAAACATATCTTCGTTTCCGTGGTTCATGTGGCACGAAATTTGATGGAAACCATTGATTGGAACTAGCAATATAGGAGCACTGCAAGAATTTCTCTGGGAAATCTCTAATAATCAACTGCTTTCAGCAGGAAGATACAAATATTGACTGTAGTCGCCATTTGAGGTTCACAAAACAAAATACATAGACTGTAAGAGCTGTATTGACTTGCGTTCTATGGGATCCTAGAGATTAGGTCTTGAAAACTAAAGCGCTTGGAGTAAGATACCATAGAGTTTTAATTCTGGATTTCATTCAATCGTCGTCCACTTTCGCCTACTTACTAAAGTACTAAAGAAGAACTCTTACAAGTCAAGCTTCAATCTAAGGAAGAGGGACGCACAAGTAAAAAGACATAGACGAGTTGTCTCTTCTTCCTCCTCTTCCTTGCAGGTAGTAGGTTGTTTTGCAAATACAAATATCGGACGCAACAGACCGCCCAAATAGAAGGCACCTACAGTTTAGAGCCACATCCGAAAGACTTTGTTTCTAAAGTATGTAGTTATTACTCTCAAACGTTTGTAAGATATTTGTGAGAGGTGGGAGAGTGAAAAACTTGTTGGTCTTTTCTGGTATTCAAATTTCCCGCCGTAATACAACGCTGTTACCATTGACCCTCAGCCCCCTACGCTGCTTTGCATGTGCTTATATCGAGGCAACATTACAAAAGTGTTTTTGATTCAGCTTTGGTCAGACATGCAAGAACCATCAGTGGTTAGAACCCAATCTCCAGCCGCAGGCAATAGACTGAGTTTCATCGCGAGGAGGTGAGAGTAGGGCTACGCGCACAGTGACGCAAGAAAGCTATGCGATGCGAGCGCACAAACTCTTCTGACCACTTTTTCAAGTGTTTCTGTGCGAGTAGTATTCATTGTTGTTGCTTCTGATGCAATTTCAGTTTTTGAAACAAATGAGGTTATGTAGATAAAGTGGATGGTTTCCGTTGGTACATCCAATGAACCATTTTTGCTTGAAGTTCCCACTTTGCCACTTTTGCTACGCATTCGGTATTCGCTATTTAAGTTCCAGAAGTTATCGATCTCATCCCGCCGGGTATTATCGCTTTATTTAGAGCCAGCTATAATTGGGGATACATCCCGATTACCTGGAGACAGGTAAACGTGATCTTCATTCCTAAACCGGGAAATAGGCCTAGTGAGCTGCCTAAAACCTACAGATCTATAAGTCTAACATCATTCGATTTCAAAACGATGGAGAGACTAATTGACGTTCATATTATTGGCCGGTTAGATTTGTCTACCCTTCTGCATTCAAGTCAATTTGCCTTCACTACATTGTGAAGGCTCTGTGTGCCTTCCTTGACATTGAGAGCGCTTTCCATAACACTGGCTGCAGCTCAATAGAGAGAGCAATCAGTAGCAGAGGCATCGATGATTCGACCAACAAATGGATAAGAGCCATGCTTAAAAGTCGAATTATTACTTCCTCCTCTGGAGGAGTTTCAGTGTCTGTGACCGCAGCTAAAGGCTGTCCCCAAGGCGGAGTTCTCTCTCCCCTTCTATGGTCACTAGTCATAGATAATCTTCTAGTTGATCTTCATAGATTAGGCTATATCGCCATTGGTTATGCGGATGACTTGGCGATACTTATTTGTGGCAAGCACAGCGCAACCATCTCCAGCGTCATGCAAGGTTCTTTACTACACGTTTTAGAATGGTGCAGTAGAGAAGGAATATCTATCAATCCCTGCAAAACTGTTCTAGTGCCTTTTGCTAGGAAAAGACTGGTCAATCTAGAACCTATCGTTATCAAAGGCACCACTCAAGCTAATTCCTGTGAAGTCAAATACCTCGGGGTCCTCCTCGACAAACGGCTTAGCTGGAATTCTCATATCAAGTCCGCCATCGAGCATGCCACTAGGGCCATGTGGGCCTTAGGCGCCTGTACGGCAGAGTTACAAAGAATTGCCTGTGTCGGTATCACACCACGGAAAAGAAATCGTTGGGCTTTCACCCCCACAAATCTTTATTAGAAAGACAGCCGCTAGCTGTCCTATCAATCAGATAGAATACAAATATAAACCAGGTGACCATGTGGGACATCTAAAAATTCTTGAATTAATCCCCAAAAGAAACATGTTTTGTACCATCCCCGACATCATGGTCAAGGAGTACTGTTTCGGTAGGTTATTTGAGGTAGAAATATTAGACCGTCCAAATTGGTCTAATGGTGTTCCGGCATTAGACCTTAGAGGTCTGGACTGGTTCACAGACGGATTGAAAATGGAATCTGGAGTTGGAGCTGGTGTCTTTGGACCCAACACCAAAGTCTCGATGCCTATGGGAATGTGTCCCACGGTGCTGAACTCCATGCCATTGAAATCTGCGCTAGGTTAAACCTATATATATAGATAATCAGGACTCAAAGCGTTGTCGTAAAATTTAATGGACTCCATATCAGTTAAATGCTGCTACGATGCACTGCAGTCCCTGACGAGACACAACAAGGTAAAACTTGGATGGGTCCCAGGTCATCAAGGAATTGCAGGCAACGAACTAGCAGATGAACTAGCTAGGGCTGGCTTAGAATCTGCGTTCATAGGACCTGAACCTTACTGTGGCATCAACTGGTCTTTCGCCACAGTGCTGATTAGTTACTGGGAACACAAACTTTGTCTGGACCACTGGGAAAATGTCCCAGGGTTGAGACAATCCAAAATACTAATCAAGCCTTACTCCTATATATCAGAAAGCTGGTGGGCTTTTTCACGGGCCATTGTGGCCTGAGATACCACCTTGACAAACTTGATGCGAGCTCAGACATATGCTCTGCAATTGCCCAGCATTACATTGATTAAGGAGATGTATTTTCTTTAAAGAAATATGTATGCCAGCGGAACTGCTAGATTAATTATACCCTTATGATACAATAGATCTCTTAGGTCGCAGTGCTGCCACACGGGCTTTATAAAAAAAAAGATGTTAGTTAGTTAGTTAGTTAGGTGGGGAAGTCTGAAGGCCTGATTTTACCTATCACGTCAGGAAACATTCCCGATACTAATACAAAAGTCATCCCCATACTCAACCACTTTAATTCCATCACTGTTGACATGATTTTGTTTAGATCCATAGCCTATAGGAGAGGTAAGATCACCCCTCCATGGGGTTTATGTACACACTTCTACTTACTGGTGTAGTTAAAGGACTGTTATCGATCTCTGCCCATATAATCCTTGTTCTGAGCATGATGACAATTAACCCGCTAAAAAACTCTTCTACAGATTCATGTCTAAGAAGGTAGCTAGCATGTGTTGGTAATGATGGATTGTGCTCTCAATTGTTCGTACAGGTCTGTGTTCGTTAACTTTCATAGTTAAGCATCAGAACAGAAAAGATTTACTGTACCCACCATGTCACATCTCTCATCGCATTTCATAGCTTTGTCGCATTTCTGCACGCATAGCCTAGACATTTTTTCCCTCATCTCAAGAGCAATCAAATCCCAGGCGCACTTAGACTCCATTGTACTGCCAGGCAGCAACGCCTGGAGAAGTTGGAGAAACTTAGATTTTATTTGTTTTTTGTTTTTTTGTTGTGCTTGCTATTCCCCTACCGGGGTTTTAACTTACACCGGCCAATTCATAAGCAAACACACTACCTACTACTCCGTGGCCATAACTTAGCCTAGGATTTGATAAACAGAGGCGAGTGTTTTGACGCTGTATCTTCTTACAATTTGCTTGTCTACTATAAACTCCCGGAAAAATCTTTACATTCAAAGTACCAATTTTTGTCCAGCTATGACAGGCAAAGTTTATCAGTCCTTATCCGAGGCAGGGTTGATGTTTCGAAAGCAAGGTGTTTTCATTAACGCAGGATGCTAGCCCACTAAATCACCCACATTGCAATTTTAGCCGACATGTGTAAGGATTTATACACGTAGTTACTGGGAGGTAAGGCGGAGGTGAAGCAAGCACGAACAAAAGTTCGTCTGTTTTTGATGCGGACTTTTGTTCCGGGTAAAAGCGCCTTTTCCAATCTACAGAGCTCCAACTGTTTCTAACAACTTTTCGTCAACTTGTAGATAAATCCCAATCCATGGACATCGTGGGCGTCAATATCACAAAAATATTTTCTAAAATGTGACAGTATCGCCACTTTTGAAGGAAAAAAAAACCTATTTCCATTGAACTACCGCTATTATATTATTTTAAAGTAATGTAATCTTACAGATTGTTTATCTTTTTATTCTTCGATTTTTTTATTAAAAAAATTGTTGAACGAAATTCTTTGAATTTTTGTAAGGAAGAAATTTCCTTAAACTTTTAATATATAATAGGTGATACGCTTTCACAAGTTTCCTTCTTAAATTCCTTTGTGAAGAGGAAAACTTACACAAGTAATTCCATAGCCCGGAAAATTAAAAACAACTCGACGAAGCACGGAGGAAGGAAAACTACCGATTTTTTATTTTGCTGTTCTCAATGCACATACCTATCAAGGGCAAACGGAGAACAAAATCAACAAATTCCTCGAATGTCCTAGTAGAAACACTCCTTTATATCCTCTTACTCGGTGCTGTATAGCTTGTGTGTTTGGGTTTTTTATATGTAGCACGGTAAAAATTTAAAAACAAAAAAAAAATAAGTTCAAGCATAGTTTTAAGTTGAAAGTTGTACAAAGAGTTTCCTTCGTCCTCTTTATTACCGATAGAAAATAAAAATTTGTAAATGCAACTACGTACAGCCACGCGCTCCCTCACGGAGGAGGCTATGAATGGCTATTTAACCAATCCCAGCATCCACTGACAGGCGAACAAAATATTAAATCCCATTGAAGGTGTCTCATTCATTTGGAGTTTTAAGTTTTCTGTGGCACTGCAGTGCCACCACGCTATGGTAGAGAAAATGTCTGCTGGTCCTTTCACATCCGGTTACTGCACCGCGCGCCGCTTTGTATCCATTTTCCCGCTTTTACGGTGTGCCTTTGTATCCTTTATTTAATTGGCGAGCACAATTTTACACGTTGGCAACAAAGCGAAGCGGTCCCGATGCACACGGGACAGTGCGCTGTCCTTAATTATGACCATCATAGTCTTCTCATGACTGCTGCCAAAAGGGTTTGAATTAAACGTTTGGACGGATGCTTGTCCCTTTTTGTGCTCTTCAACATAGCTGAGTGCTGCTAATGCGGATGGGATGGTGGTCGGTTTTATGGGTGCGGCTAGTGTATGTGTCCTATGGTTGACGTGGCTAAAAATACTTTGCTGCGAAAACTTAATTCACAGCTAATTAAGTTTCCAGCGACTCGTGGTTAAGCAAAATCTACACTCCAAGGAAAAGCGGATAAACCAATTTTTATGACTAACTCAGGAGAGACTAAATGTAACAAGTTTTTTTGCTTTTTCCTGACGATTTCTGACTCCTGCGATTGCTTGGAACAATGCTTCCTTTTTCCCTTCTCTAACGACGAGTTGGGCAGGAATCCGAGTCGTGTTTGTACGCGGACTGTGGTGACGACATGATTTTCATATTACTCCGGCAGGAAGTTTTATAGCTAGAAGGATCTGTGTTCGTTTCTGTTTTGTTGCTCCCGTACGTCTGGGAGGGATTTTTTTTTTTTTTTTTCTGTTCTTGCTACGTGTGTGGCCAAGAGTCTCGCTAATTTAAACTAATTTGCTTAAAAGACCGTAGACCATACCATTAATATGATAATTTTTGTGCTCATTTTCGGTTGTCTCTCTTTTTTCAGGAGAGAGCAGGCGGAAATGGAAATTTAAATTATTCGGAGATAGAAACGGATGCCATGGAGGAGTAGTGTCGTGGTGTTGTTCATGGTTAGATTCTAGGTAGGAGCGGAAAAAGTATGAAAAGGTAATTTTCTCTGGATTAACGTCAAGTTCATTTGAGTTGCAGGAGATTTTGTAACTGATAGAAATTTACATATTGACAGTGTAAGGCAATTTTGAAAATCTGGGAAATTCGAAATGTATTTAATGCTAAATCGATGAATTTGGTACAAAAATGTGAGTTTGCGATTGAAACGCTGGAAATTTGATGCTTTCTCAATGAAATTTTAGAATTATGGTGGGCGATACTTTGATTTGTATACCCAGCCGCGTGTAAGTCCGTAGTAACAAGTACTTCAGGTGACGGCCATGATGAAATTTCCACAAAACAGCCTGGATCACTTATTAGCTCGCTGGAAATAAAAGACGAGTTCAGCCAATAGCACACAACTATTACGAGTTTCCACGGCGAAAAAGCACACACTGAGAGGCTACCGAAGACAATATGTTCCCGGATGGTCTGATGAAAATGATCGTTTTTTCGAAAAGCCATAGGGCTTGGCCATAGGGCTTGGCGTTTGCTCCGTAAGCTTGAAAACAGCAGTACAAAAGCTGCCCCGAAGCCCTCAATCTGCTCAAATTGCCAATAGAATCGTAAAGCTCCTTCCAATCAAGAAGAGACTCAAGCCACTGAAAAGATGGTCACAAGAATTGGCAGAGTTTTCAAGACTATTCGGTCAAAGATCCCCTCCTTAAGCTTCAGGTGGGTAAGTCCGCTGGTTTTGGTGGCATACTCGTATTTTCAGAATTTCTTCTGCACAGAGGCACACATTTCAAGTTATAGCTTCAAAAATCGTGAAAACAGGGAACTTTCCCGCGGAATCTAAAGTCACTGCCTTACTGAGACTCGGAAAACCAAGTAACAAACCAGAAATCTACCGACCTATTGCAGTCCTTGGTGTTATATGCAAGCTTTTCGAAAAATTAATATACGAGCCTCTTATGAACGCAGTGCCACCCATGAAACAAGCTGGACTTAAGCCTGGGAGAGATTCTTCAGATCAAGTGTTAGAACTAACAACACACTTTGAAGCTGGTAACCAAACAAGCCTTAACACATTGGTAACGAGGGTGGCAATGGTGTAGTGGTAGCGTCATCGTTTGTCGAGCTGATGGTTCACAGTTCAATCCCTGATGTCAGCAAGCATTATATGATAAGAGGCAGTCCGATCAATTGCGAAAGTTTGCGACAACACTACTGCGAAGGCATAACACTGGCAGTAGGTTTGTCATATGGCTGGAGAAATTGATCGCTCTGTTGATAATTGATATGCTCATGACATCAGGTGGATCGGGAAAAAAATACTGTGAATCAGAAGCGAAGGCAAAAAAAATAAATGACAACAAAATATCTCCCCAGTTATCTGGACACCACCCCTGGAGCTAATGTGTGAAACCTAATACACCTGAGTTTCAAACCACTACACCAATCTCTCTCTCTCTCTCTCTATCTTCCTTTCACCGCCCGCACTGTGTATAAACATTAAAAGGGTATTCATAACCCCTTGAGTGCGGTTAAATTATAAAAAAAAAAAAAACATCTATTGATTTGACGGGATGTTCTGATCTGCTGAAAAAAAAACATCGTCCACCTCCACGGCATCATTTTCAGGCAAAAAAGTCAGTCAACATCGTTCGGTAACGCAATCCATTTACTTAAACCGTCGCTCCAGCATCATTTTCGGAAAAATTACACCGCTAGCCCAAAAACCGCATCAAACTGTTACTTGTTGTGGATAGAGAGGTTGTTCCACTAATTCCATTATTTCTCTTGGGTTTTCGGAGCCACAGAAGTGCCAGTTTGTTAGTTTGCGTACCGAGACAAATGGAAATGAGCCTCATCACTTAGAAAAACTTTGTGTAAAACATCACGATCTTGTTCATTCATTTCCAGCACCCAATTATCGAAAGGATGGCGTTGTATGTGGTTTTCTGGCTTCAATTTATATGTCAACTGAAGCTTATAAGCATGTAAGCCAAGATCTTTATGCCAAATCCAGTGCAAAGTAGTTGCGGATAGGCCCAATCGGACACACTTGGGTTTTTAGCCACACTCTCAGCTACGGTTGCGATATTTCCAGCTGATCTTGCCGAACGAACAGATTGTTCATATCACTAGCCTATCCGGGAACTTCAAATTTATCTGGCCGACGCGACGGACTAAATCCAAGACTTTCTATTAAAAAATTGTTGCATGAATACTACTTTAAACTATGATATACATATGTATGTACATACATATATATGCACATACAGTGGTGACTATAGATATCGACTGGTATTTCCTTGACAGTTTATGAAAATATTTGTTAATTTTGAAGAGTCTCGTCTACAACCGAGCTCCATCTTTGTAAGGAGTCCAGTTGTACTGGTTGCGATGGCTTTTTGCTCCCTATAATTAAGGTCAGCCAAATCCTAAACATCTTACACGTCCAGTTAGATGCCATGAGGTTCACCATTTTCCCTCCGGAGAGCGTCTTGATTGCATCATGGGAGGTATTATCAAGAGCTCCTTCCATCACAAAGAAGTTGCAATTGACTAATACACCTATACATATGGGCTAGTATTGAGTTCGAATGCTGCAACCCCTACTCCTTACAGGAGTATTTGATTTCTCCAGACATATTTGATGTCAAGAACCTTTCATTGCGAATAGTGCACGAATACATCCCCTTGCGGACGCCTTACAGCACCTCGTATAGAAAAAATTCTAATTTTATCCTTCGTGTACTTCTTTTTACACCATCCTATCCTATGTACTTTTCCCGGAGTAATGATCCCTCGATTCCCATTGAACCTGAAGAAGTTCTGAAGTCATTTGAAACCAACCATTTCAAGAAAAGAAAAAAGGTTTAACACCACCTTCCAGAGCAGTAAAATAAGGTAAACCCCATCGTTCAACTCTTTCAATTTGCTGATCCCTACCACAACTGGATAGCAATTACCGACTCCTTCCGATTGTGTATAGCTCAACTTTTCAACCGAATCGTTTCTCGCTTTCCTTGCCTCTTTTTTTCTCCTGGCCATTCATAATTGAATTTTGATTTTGTAATTTTCTTTTATCGTTCAATTTTCATTAATTCGCCCCATAGCTCTTCAATTCTACCCACGGGTACTTCATTCCCAAGTTTTATGTGTTGGAAAGTGATTACTAAAGAAATTCGCTGGCGAGTTTATCCTTCGCGCCGACTAAATGAAAAAGAAAAAGAAAAAAAGAGGAAGACCACAACAAGAAGGACTTGCGAAAAGATAAAAGAATGGCGAAGAATAAGGATAAGGCAAAGGATTCTCTTTCATCCACATTATTGAATAATTATTACTGCGAGCTAAGTCTTCCAAGAGCTCTGGTTGGTTGTGAGAATAGTTTTTTGGTGTCGATGCCACTTTGCTGCTGCAAAATTTTCGGAATGTGCACTTAGCTTTTGATGTCACGCGATAAAATGGAATCGTTAAGGATGCTAGATTATCTCTTAGTTTCAAGCGGTATCGCAGATTGTCCAATTGAACAAATTTTCAGGATTACAGTGGGGATTACTTTAAAATTCCTTTTGTGGTATAGCGTGAAACTATTAGGAGATGCTAGTATTTCAAAGGAGATGGCAACGATTTCCGTTCCACCGCTGAAATTCTAATTTTGGAATCATAAGACAAGTTTCGGTTTGGGACGAACACTCATGTGAAAAAGGGTTTAGAAAAAGCACACAATATAAGGATATTAACACTAAAAGCCGCAATAATTAAAAAAGTTATGAACGGAATCAGCTTCTGAAATCTTGTTCAAAAGAATTTGGTGTTTCTAAAGGCAGGACATCCAATACAAAGCACAATGCCAAAAATATCACTGAAAGGATTTGGAAAATTTTGGCTGGGCCGGGTAAAATGTGCACAATGAAAAAAGCAGGAAATTTAAAAATGGAGAGAGACCTTTACAGGTGATTTCTTAATCAACGTAAACGAAATGCGCCAATAAACGGAAACCTCATAAGAGAAAAAGCTAAACAACTTTACACAACATATGAGGGCTAACATGGAGTTCCTTTCCTCTCTAGCTCTTAATGGTTCCACGAATAGAAAAACAGATTTAGGATATTTACGTTTACTGACAAAAACCAGCGGCAAGAGCAGGGCCAGTTGAGCATTTCAAAAAATGACTTCAAGAGAAGGTTGTATTGGTTCAGCAACAAATTTAGAATTTGGACGAAACTGCATTATTTTCGGAAGATGTTGCCAAGATGACGTTTCTTTAATAAGAAAAGTACTCCTTCTTCTTCTTCCTTTTGTTCGGCGAGGTTATGATCAGGATTATAGGGATCATAGCCCTCGCACTGTACTGCATCCCTACTGGGCCGCCTGTGGGGTTCGGCGATTCGACCTTAGAAAATATCTACAGGCCTCCCGGTTTCGGATCACTTTGTCACTGAGGCCGATCAAAAGCTGCTGTTTTTGCATTTGGGTGATCCAGGAGTTTTTTGACCTGCCTCTCTTCCGCGCTTCTGTCGGAACGTTGAATTGACATTGCCCTTTTGACAATGTTCGTAGGATCCCTCCTTTGATCATGGCAATACCAACTGAGCCGGTCGTGCTCCAATTTTTTCGAGATGGGTTCTTTGACGTGAAGGCTTCCTCGGATCTTCGAACTTCTTATTTGATCAAGCTTTGTAATTCCTGCTATCATGCGAAGCATCTTCATCTCATACTTTTAGCCGTTAATATGCTCTCATACTTTTTATACATTGTCCAGCATTGCGAACCGTATGTGAGCGCTGGACGAACAACTGCGGTGTAGAGCCTTCTTTTCAGCTTAGGGGGCATTTTTCGGTCACAGAAGATAGCAGAGTTTTCCTGCCACTTCATCCACCCTACGCATACGCGATGATTGATGTCGTCATCAATAGTTGCTTCGCTATTGATCATAGATCCCAGACACTTGAACTTTTCGCACTTGGGAATAACTTTCCATTCAAATAGATGTCTGGACTAGGTCGGAGTGGATCAGAGAATGGGCAGTACAGGTACTTTGTCTTTTTTGGACTAATTCGATACCCATTTCCCACCAAAATATCCACCCATACATACATCAAGTGCTCGTTGCAGGGACGTTAGATCCTCACTTATGATGGCTCCATCGTCAGCAAATAATCGCTGATGCACTTTGGGGTCCGTCACTTTTCCTTCAAGCAGATAATCTAAGACCGCAAAAGAAAAGCACTCCTTAATCATTAGAATCACCTACCCACGTAGAAGCAGTGAAGCAGATACATGTAAACCCGTTGCACAAGGCGTACCGATTCCCAAGTGCTCCAAATCTCTATATATGATATGATATAAAGGATTGTTCCCATAATATCAGGAAATATTGTACCGAGCAATACCCTAGTGCTCAAAATATGTAACAAATTTTGAGGATAAGAAGTCACCCGATCGTATCCGCAATATAGCTCTCAAGACAGCATTCAAGGTATGTCTAGATATGTTCAAAGCAATGTACAAAACGTGTTTGAAAGGAGGCTTTTTTCATACCACTGCATAAGGCAGAGTCTGATTCTACTCCCCAAAGGTATTAAGCCACCGGAGGAACCCCCATCATCCCGTCGGTTATGTATGCCTGACATGGCTAGGAAAGTGCGAGAACTAGTCATCTGGTACAGCATGGAAGCAGCTATAGATTAATGCAGTTGCATTACGGAACACATACATATATGGCTAGTGGGAAGTGCGCTCACCAATAGATGCGATTAATGCATTGATTAAAACTGCACTAAAAGCAATGAAAGGGAAATGATGGAAAGGAGATGCGAACAAATATTGTCTAGTCGTAACCATCGACATCAAAAATGCATTTAACCGTGGCGGAGTGCCACAGGGCTCAGTGCTAGGCTCCAGTGCTACACCGAACATCATGTTCGACGGTGTCTTACGCCTTCCAATACCTGAGGAAACTTAAATTATAGGTTTCTCCGACGACATCACAATTATTGTGACTGTCAAGTTACTTGAAGAAGTGGAACAGATAAGTGGCTCCACAATAAGGATCGTACAGCATTAGCTGGACTCGAGTGACCTTCCGTTGTCGGAACACAAAACGGGAACGGTATTATAAGTAGCAGGCAGAAGGCTGAAACAGTTAACATCTCTGAGGGTGGCCACATAATAACATCGTCATCGCACATATAACATATTGGAGTCGTACTCGATGCGGGGTCTCCTTCAAGGAACATCTCAAGTGGCTGAGTCACAAGGTAGAAAACGCCAGCACTGGCCTCGTGCGAATCATGCCTTATAAATGAGGCCTAACGCACAGTCAAAGACTACTTTTGGTCACGAGTACGTGTTTCGCTCAGAGTAGTAGCATCCATAATCCTCTACGCCGCATCAATCTGGGCGAGGGTAATGGCAATTAGTGCAAACGGGGTCAATATTATCTCAGTGTACTGAATTTGTGCATTGTGAGTGTGCTACGCACACCATAACACCTCCAGCAACGCAGTCTCTGTTGCTGCTTCTTTGGGCTGAGAAGTCAATTGATTAATAAACCCTTATCCCGTACAATTAAGGAAATTCTATGCAAGACTCTTATCGTCCCAGTCCTGCTTCATATCGCTGAAGCATGGATTCTGTCAAAAACGGATATCCTCGGTCAGTTTGAGAGGAAAGCTCTTTGTATGTAAGATATTCTTGTAAGATATATGTTCTTGTGAAGTGCTGTCGTGAAGAGCTTAAGGTTCTTGGAACACAGCACAAGGTATCGCTCTGCTGGGTCCCTGGACATTAGGGTATACCAGGTAACGAGAAAGCTGATGAATTAGCAAGAGAGGGTTCTGCAGCCATTTCAAGACAAACAGAATCACTCGTGAACATCCCGCCTTGCGCACTTAAGCTTGAAGCAGGGAAAATAGCCATACAGGAGGCGAACACCAGATGGACCTCCTTGGATTCCTGTGTAATCAAACTATGGCCGTCCTTCGAAAAAGGCAGAACCGAGAGACTTATACGGGAAGAGAGGAAATCCCTTTCCATCCTCGTTGGGGTTATCACGGGGCATAACTCTCTACGGTATCATTTGAAAAAACTCCGTCTGACGGAAGAAGAACTCTGCAGAGGTGGCGGTGACGAGGGAGCTTTTGAGGACACAACCCACTTCCTATGTCACTGCCCTGGCCTCCAACACAGCAGGAACAAATTCCTAGGGAGCTACTTTTTCCATGACCTAGATGAATTTGCCAGCACGGCATCAGACAAGGTAATGAAATTTATGAAGTCCTCAGAATAGTTTGTATGCAAAGACTCGCAACAATAATTATCGGAGCAAATTAGTATCGGAAATGGGTTTCAATGGGCAAGGGTCATCCTTTCCCCCAAAGGGCATCACAATGGGTCAGTATTGACCTGAGTGTGGCGGGGAGCAATTCTCTTCTCGCCAGCCCACATACCTAACCTAAACTATGTAAGATATTCGGTACGATTACGTAGAAGGGCTTTGGAGGAGAAGATTCAACGACGAAATATTCGATCTGTCCAGCGACATCGCCACCTATCTAAGCAAGTAAGACTACAATAAGTCAGGAGACCGCTCTTCTACAGACCATAAACACTACAAAGGGTCTCTACAAAGTAAACAAACTCATGTTTGGCGTCAAGACCGCACTCAATATATGGCAAATGGCAAGGTACACCTTGCTTCTTCGACGACCTTGCTTCTTTGCTGACCACGTAAGTGAACCTGATCTTGATTATTTCTGACGGTGTCTCCGGCATAGTATTAAAAAAATGCGCGAATCATCTTATACACCCCCTAACTGTCCTTTTAAACTTTCAATCTCTCAAGGCATCTTTCCTCAATTATGGAAGGACGCTTATATTACCCCTATCCATAAAAAGGGTTTCAAGAGCGATGTTTCCAATTATCGGCCTATTGCTAAGCTCTCATGCATACCTAAACTCTTCGAGAGCATCGTGTATGATGTAATGTCCTTTCATTGCAAGCCTGTCTTCTCCACAAAGCTACACGGATTTCTTAAAGGGAGGTCGACAACAACCAACCTTACCCAATTTGTGTCTAGCACACTGAAAGCTTTGGAAGACGGTAATGAAGTAGACGTCATAGCCACTGATTTTAGCAAAGCCTTTGATAAAATTCCTCTCCAAATCATCGTTTTCAAACTGAAAGCTCTTGGATTTCATGGATCAAATCAAACTTAGTAGACCGTCAATACAAAGTCCGTTTCAGATCAGCAGTATCGGACCCTATTACAGCTATAACTGGTGTCCCTCAAGGCAGCCATCTCGGCCCACTGATCTTTATCCTTAAAATAAATGGTGCCGAGCGTGTCATCCGGAACTCCGAACTTCTGGTCTATGCCGATGATATGAAAATCTTCAGATGTGTTTCATGTTCCACTGATTTCCTCCTTCTGCAGGATGATCTTAATAATTTCTCCATCTGGTGCAGTAAAAACTTCCTAGATCTAAATGTCATCAAATGTCATTCCATTACCCACTCCCGTAAGCGTCTCCCGCCATCACCTAGGGTCTACTTCATTCATAATGAGCCTGTACCCTCAGTCACGTCAGCACGCGATTTGGGCGTCATCAGCGATAAAGAACTCAACTTTCGATCACACATCGACAATGTCATAAGTAGAGCCAGACATAATTGTTATGGCTACCACTCAGGAAATATTTCATAGATGCATTATCTCACTTGACAAACTTCGCGAATTCGGCCGACTAAATGTAAGATGCTTGAGCGAGGTGTCATACATATATTTAGGGCAGAAGACCAACAAGGACGAACTACACAAGAGACATGATAAAATCAAGCCCATTTCTGTTAAACAGAATGCATTTTAGAAGTACGAGTGTAAGGTGTTGCGGCGCACTTTGATTTTCTCTTCTATACATGGTGTTGTAGCGTAACCTCTACGTCGTCTTAAGTTCTATTACATTCTACTAATTTAAGCCGCATACCTTCATGTTACGCACATTTAACCACCACACACACAAACACACACCGGATAATTGATGTTATGTTAAGCCACTCGTCTTTAATGTAATTAAAGAACATAACACATGAAATCTACTAACCGGTCTAAGCTAATTAAAATCGCATTAAAATCCAACATCCCATGAAAACATCAAACCCATGCGCAATTCCAAGATAGAATCAAACCAAATAAGTTCTTCCTCTTGCTTACAGTACGTCACTCCATGTAACCCAAGTGCTCAGTAATCTATCTAAAAGGATTATCCCATGAGAAAAACGTATCCATTCAGATGTTATTACAAATTCTGAATGTGTGGTAAAACTTCCCTTTCACTGCGGCTGCGGTACTCGTATCATCAATGGAAGGCAAAGGAAATGAATAGATAAACAAGTTATTTTTCCATGAGAATTATATCCGTAATGCTGCTCCTCTCGTGCTCGTCATCGTCTTTGTTGTAGAGGTGCGGGATGACAGACAGGATTGCAGGGCGTTGGCGTTCAAGTGTATCCTTCACAGATAAACTATCTTTTATCTAGATAATAAAAGAGTGATACACAAAGAACACAGTTGTAAAGTAAGTCAACACACGGAAGAGGGCTTTACTGTTGTTTGTATATGGTGATGATTGTAGTCGTGTGCAGGTGGATTTCAAGGATACTCGAAGATTAGTAACAATCAAAACGTTCGTTTGTTAAATGTGAAAATTCGGTTGTAAAGGCGTTTTCATTTGATCAAGGTTTAGGTGGCTGGCAGGGTCTTCACAAAATCGATAACCCAGTTGACCCAGTTTAAAAATTAGGAAATCAAGACGTCCCTCAATGAAGTTCCAGTTCATTGATGCTGTCACAGACGTCTATGGTCTATTGCACGGCAAAGTTCAATAAATCATAGGCAAACATTCTGACTTTGAAGTTTGTGCTGAAAACAAGCTCGTTACAAATAACTAGATATCAACAAGCAGACCAAATTGGGCTGCCACTCAAGTGAATTCTTCAGACGAAAGGGAATAAATCGTCGCTAACCGAGTGGAATCGATTGTATCTACCCCCCCATAATTACCAAATTTGGGAAAAAAAAAGAAAAAAATAACATAAAACTGAACGTCTTTAGCAGACAAAGAGTCTATAAAATGCGAATCCTTCATCAAAGGACCTCACCGAAGGAAAGGACAAAAATGGTCATAAAATCAAAATACCGTATCTGTAGATGTACTAAAGTTAATTGAACTGGAATAAATAACATTTTCCATAAAGGATCAACTTACTCACAGGTTGATGCTTAGAGTGCCTCGTCGCCTCATGAAGTCCCCTTCGAAACAGTCAAAGTCGAAGGATTTCTTTCCCTTTTGCTTATGTGTACAAGTCAATTTTATGACAGTTATATTTACAAAGATGAACGTGCTTGGATTGCATGGACAATGATTAAGGATGCCTGCAGTTGAGCATACGTAAATATTTTTAGGGTATACAGTAACGTGTGTAGCAATTTGATACCCGCTCCAGTTCTCAGAGATCAATGACTGCTCGAAGTAATTTAATCTAGCCACAGCCTTGTCTGCTTTAATAATAATTATGAATGTAAGTCCACTAATGATGGCGCATTGCAGTCCTTTGACTGACATTAAGGGTGGCAATGGTGTAGTGGTAGCGTCATCGTTCGTCGAGCTGATGGTTCACGGTTCAATCCCTGATGTCAATAAGCATTATATGATAAGAGAGGCAGTCCGATCAATTGAGAAAGTTTGTGACAACACTACTGCGAAGGCATAACACTGGCAGTAGGTTTGTCATATGGCTGGAGAAATTGATCGCTCTGTTGATAATTGATATGCTTATGACATCAGGTGGATCGGGAAAAAAATACTGTGAATCAGAAGCGAAGGCAAAAAAATACATGACAGCATCAAATCTCCCCAGTTATTCTGGACACCACCCCTGGAGCTAATGTGAAACCTAACACATCTGAGTTTCAAACCACTGCACCAATCTCTTTCTCTATCTCTATCTACATTTCCGGCGCCCGCACCATGTGAATAACATGTAAAAGGGTATTCATAACCCCTTGAGTGCGGGTAAATTATAAAAAAAAAAAAAAAAAATAAAACATGGTTTTTATTTTTACTTCAGGACATATCAGGGAATGGAAATTGAAGGTCTGAATCTGAATCCACAACCACCAGTGCATGGTTTACCTTCCTGTGGCAACCTCTGGCAGCTACATATGTATGTATGGATATGCCGCACATGTACATGTGCCACCATAAGGTGCGTGACAATGACAATGGCTCTTATAGCTGGTGATATACCATCACGTCTTTCTCCAATAGACGCTATAGGGTGAGTAACTATGACTTTAGAAGAAGCTATTCAGGGTAGGAGATATGTTGTACTCACATTGGAAGGCAAAAATGGATTCAACTTTCCAAACTGAGGATTTACAGTACACTCTCTTAGGTCAATCCTGGTCCAAGGTTTTTAGTAAAAACAATACTTCGAGAAATGGTTTCTGCTCTTTGATATCGATGTTGGAGTAAGGCAGCACCACATCTCTGGCGGAGTTCCACAACGTTCGGTGTTAGGACCTATGTATATTGTGAAACATTGTGTATGATAGGGTTCTTATGCTAGAAATCCCACAAATCAATATAAGCCACAGTATCTTAAATACAAAGGACCTACGATGCCAAAAGTCAGGAACTCCGGACTTTAGTAAAGGATATCAAGCTGGAAGAAAGACAGCGAAGCATGAGAGCATGGACTCATCGTTATACATACAGGTATTCCTGGCATTGAGTATTCAGGGTTTGCGAAACGTATATGCCAAGCCGTTGGTATCTTTAGAAGATTACATCCTTTTGCACAATTAAAAAAAAACATTCCTTTAAAAACGCTCAGTGAAGCAGCAAAATGGATCGCTGCAAGCATATGCAGTCTCTAACGAATCTTCTATGTCAAACCATAGAATATCTAAAGGTTTCCGGGTCTGGGCCCTTACCACTTCTACATGCGACCCGAGAAAAAAATCCGTCATTTAAGGAACCAATTAAACCCTAAATTGTGGTAGAAGAGTTCAATGAGGTAGTATCAGAAGTCTGTGAATGTATTTGCCCCTGTAAAACTACAACACAATCAGGCTAATGGAAATGTAGGGTTCTGTACAATAACATAGCCAAACGAACCTAAGGCTGCTACACCTACATACCTACTCAGCGTACCTTTTCGTGCATTACCTTAAAATTAGGAAAGCGAAAAAGGCAGCTTCGAAAAATTCCATGACAATATTATCTCCGCGCTTGTAGCACTAGAGAGTAATGGCCACAACGAAAGGAAGGAGAATGACCGCTGTACATAAAGAGTTACATATAATATAACTAAGAAAACGTTTTTACCTTTCCTACCAACTAGCGACAGGAAGACTTCTAAGCCAACTCACGAATTGATTGAAGAAGATTGGGAAAAGAGGTAATCGAGCAGCAGCTGGATGGGTCTATAAGGTCCTTCCGTGCGTCCTTATCTGGGGGATCAGATGACATTTCTCCCTCCCAGTTTTAAAGAACGCCCGATCTAATAAAATAATCCTCATCTTGAACTTTTGCTTATAAACTAAACGTAAAGCTTAAAATGTTTAAGTTATCTCCTGGAATTTCTACATGTATTTCCTTAAAACTAAACCCTTCGTGGTGATGAATTGGCAAACTATCCGAGAAGAATTACGGAAAAGGAATAAACTACCAACTTTGGGGAGAAATTCCAGAACAAAGCCAAGCAAAAGCATTACTATTCGAACCAAAAAAGATCAAAAAGTTGCATTGACTTTAACAAAGAGGATTCCAATTGGATTCCAAATTAAATTGGGAAGCCAACATTGACAATCGAATCAAGAAGGCCTTTGTGGCATTATATGCATGCAGAAGAGCCTTTGGGAAATCATGAGGATTCAAGCCTAAAGTGGTATACTGGCTATATACAGTGGTAGTAAGACCCATCTTATCCTACGGTTCGATAGTCTGGTGGAAAAAGCTCGAAAAGAAATACCAACTTGAAAGCGATGCTAAGATTCAACGTGCAGGCTGTCTGGGGGTGACGGGATCGATGAGATCAACACCAACAGCAGCTCTGGAAACAATACTGAATCTGTTTCCACTTGACATACTGTGCAAATTCGGCAGCTAAAACTACACTAAGACTAAGTGAAGCCGGTCTATGAACAGCTATACCTTTTGGTCATGCCTCAGTTCTAAATCGATGGAAACTGCAACCGGAGATTCTCTAGAGAGAGGAATGGAATGAAGGCAGAGTCCCTTTCGAGAATGAACTGGTCATCTTCACCGATGGGTCTAAAACGATCGCTGGTACGGGTGCCGGCGTATACGCTCGTTTAGACTTGAGGACAAGTGCAGTGTTTTCCAAGCTGCGGACATGATTATTGAGGAAAATATTTCAGAAAAAAATAATCAGCATCTATGTCGACAGTCAAGCAGCCATTAAGGCTTTGCAGTCCACATCGATAAGATCCAAGCTCGTTAAAATCTGTAAAAAGCGACTGGATGACATCTCAGTGGCCAATACGGTGACCCTGTGTTGGGTACCTGGCCACACGGATATATCCGGTAACGAAAAAGCGGACAAAGTAGCCAGAGAAGGGTCGCTTATGAACTTCTCACGGGCCCTTTCTAAGGCCAGTATACCGCTCAATACACGGCAAAGGGAGGCCATTGACGAGGCCAATAATCGCTGGTACCGATTAAGTCGAAGGGATATCCGGATAGCTGTTGACGTCGTGACAGGACACTGTGTGATAGGTATTCACGCAGCACGGCTAGGACTACCGCACAACGACTACTGTAGCAGCTGCAGGGACGAAGAGGAAATAGAATCCGTTCGTCACCTCCTCTGTGACTGTCCAGCGCTGGCAATTAAGAGAAGACGTGCTCTAGCATTTACTTCTTTTCAGAACTGGACGAGTTAGGTAACATTGAGCTAAGCAAACTCCTGATATTCATACATTTATCTGGGTGGTTTAACTTCTCCAGTTACCACGGTCTTAAGCTAGCTGCCTCCAGTTGCGCCCTCCAATTTGGTTGAAGTCCACTTCTACACGTACTTGTGCCCACCACCTTAGGCGAGGTCGTCATCTACTGCGTTGTCCCTCTAGCTTAAATTCGAAGACTCTCGACAGACTCAAGGCTTTGAGACGTAGTGAAGCAAAATATCTGGCAACTCGGAACCTACCAGAATGATGGAATGAGCTTACCTTGCTAGATTCGGATTCAGGTCTCACCTTATTAAGGGAAACCAGGTGGCAATAGACAATTGACAACAAGGCTACTATACCCGCTTCTCCTCATTCATTTCTTTCAGGTCAGTTGCATGTTTTTATGTTTTTATGTTTTACGCCATCGATCGATGCAACTTTCTATTCCTTAAAGTTCGAAAATAGAAAATGATAATGCTGTCACGCCGTAACACCCCTGTGTCCCATCAAGCACTAATGCTTCTCAACGAAGCTCCAATAAAATGCCATCCAATGTGTGTCTAAAAACTTTTACCACTCATGTCAAATATACTTACCCGTGTGGCCCTTAATTCATGATCACTCTTTAACGTAGCCTCAACCACAAGTGGGCTTTCAGCCAACACGGCGAACATATCACCATGTGTGAGTCCTTTGTGTATGTCCTCCGCCCTGGCGCAAGCTCCAATAACGTATTAATTTACTTTACAAGTTGGTGCATGCATGCAAAATCGCCGCCATAAATACTTATCTTCCAAATTGCATCAGACTACCATCAGCAGCAGTAGCAGCAGCAGTAGGACCACTGGTAATGGATTACTAGGATAAGCCACCAAAGAGGCAAATCGTATCGGAATGGGGGTCTATGGGTCATCAGTTCAGCGGCACGAATTGAACGTCTATTCCTGCTAGCACTACGTCCCGTTCCATGCGTTCTTTAGCCGGCGCATAAAAATCCACAAATCAAAATTGATTTTTAGCGTTTTCCTACAACGGGCTCTGGCGCTCAGTGGGGTTTTAAATTTATGACATAATCCCATCACGGGATTATTGAATTCATATGAGCGCACGTCGTCTGTGTGTTCGGTGGTTTTAATGCACTTTACGGCCCTGTCCCATGCATTCAAATGAGGCAAGCTCACAGCATAGCATCCTTTGTGTGTAAAATTCCACTTTCAGTTAGCCTGTCCCCATTTGAAGTAAACATTTCCAGTAAAAATCCACTTTAAAGCTGAAATACCCACAAAAGGACCTTCGACAAGGGATGCCTTGTGTTGGCAAATGCTTCCAACCTTAATTAGCTTTCAAAGTCCAGCTAAGTAAACGCCAAACGGGAGAACTCCAAGGTGAGTCAGAGGATGAGGTGTGAAATTGAGCAAGAAATGGTGTACCAATTAGGATGGCGATGACTTTTAAAGTTTGTAATTCATTTGAAAGTAATCTACCACGTAACAATGCAGCAGTATACGTTTACGCTGATGGTAGTGCTCCACGTGCGTTTACAGAATGCTTTGCACACAGGTGGGGGCAACGGCGCGCCGTGGGTGGAGTTGGATGGAGAAAAGTCGATTTTATTTCCCTGAAGCTACACGGGATAGAGAGGGCGCACTTGGCAATGATTTATTGCTATACGAGTACAGCTTGTATAGCGGTAGCTCTGAGTACCTACAAGAAATCTTTCACTAATGCTCTTTAAATTAACGATGTTTGAGTTGTGAAATATGTTCAGCTTGAAATATTGAACGTGTAGAGATTTCCCTGAGGGAAAATTTACTGTATTTAAGGATTCAAAATGCTTGAAGGCATAGTGCTATAAGAAGGAATAGAAGCTGCAATGTTTGGTTTCCTGTTGCACTATTTTCCTAACAGGCGACTTTATCTGAAATCAAGCGCACTTTGTGTACGACGATCAAATAAAGGATAATTGATTTCGTTTAGTTAGGAGGCTTCTCCTGTGCAAAATGGGAGCGTTTTCAGTGATATTCGTGCAAACTACAAACTAAATCTACTCTAGAGTAGATTCCTTGAGCTACTCCGTCATACCTGGAGCTCAGGTCAGTAAGGAACTTTCAAGATTAAGGCATGATCTTTAAAAGAGATGAAGCACCGAAGTGGGTTACTGTCCTCTTGTATATAAAGATCTGGTCTTCTAGGTTGGATGTTGTCCCTTGGGGCAAGTTACGAAGCAACAACAAACACCGGCTAGGAACAGTCCTACTGTAAAGGACCCTGGCAATCGAAATAAAGACAACGATTTTCGGATCTGCACGTGGAATGTTCGGACCCTTAACAGACTGCTGTAGAGCAGATGTCACAGGCAACAGGAGAATGAAAAAACGGTGACATCTACTACAGTGATTGTCACAGAGAGTAGATGCGAAAATGTTATAAGCAGCAGACTTAGGCAAGAAGTCTTAAGCTTTCGACACGAGAGCGAGCATCCTATAACAATCCGCATCAAGCCTAAATTCGTTAACATTAGCCTTATATGCGCTTATGCCCCCACAGAGGACAAGAATGTTACGTTGCGTCAACAACGAACTTTACGAGCTGTACAGCTCGACTACGACTTCGACGTAGTCAAAAAATGCGCCTCAGTCGCCTGGGACATGTAGAGGGAATTGACACCAACGCTCCGGCCCACAGAGTCTTCGAATCCAACCTGAAGGTTCAACGCAATAGAGGCCGGATTCCCCATAGGTGGCACGCGCACAGACCTAAACCAACTTGGAGTGCGCAACTGGAAGCAGTAAGCTAACGACCGGCCTAAATGAAGAGGTTTGTTGGTTGAGGCCCAGGCTCACCTCTTACTATAGCGCCACCTAAGTAAGTAAGTATCCTAATTTTCAAAATTAATGTGGTATCCAGAGGATACGTTTATGCATGTAACTCTATTCCTAGCGGCATTGAAACTAAGAACTATAACCGCAAGCTACAGACGACAGGACGACATATAAATTTCATTGTCAACAGGTCACGCGTATTCGAAAACGGTGGATGGCATCTGTCTTACATCTTCCATTTTACTGAAGTATAGAACCGCACAAGTCAGATACATTTTGGGCATACACATGTATTCGCTTATGTTGTTGTTTTCAAATAGCTAACGGTACTGCGTTCAATCACGGATCCAATAAAATGTAGCAACTAAAGTATGTCTTCATCTAAGTACATATATGTAAGTACATTCAAGTACATGAGATGAACTTGTATTTGTTAGGCCAACATCCGTTGATAATGTTTGGGGGAAGTGATTAAATCACTGAACCGGAGATATTAGTGTCGAAAGTTTCCGGTTGTCTTCTCTGCTCCAAATACTCTTGGGAGATTGAACGACATTTTCCAGACACTATGTAAGTGCTTTCACCCAGGACGATGGCTCACGAACTCCCCCAAAGTTCTGCGGTTGCTTCAAAGTGATTTATTATTAATTTACAATTTGCCTTAGTATGGCTTGGCTCCGGTGTCCTTAGTTGAAACCTGCAAGTTGCAAGCATCCATACCTCCAAGATCAATACCTTAGCGGGGCGTAGGAGGTACATTCAGCCTGTTACCATGGGTTTAGGAAATCAAATTGAAAATCTCTTTCTACATAACTTGGTGCCAGAAGTGGTGCAACGTCCTTGTCTGAATAAAATTATGATGTCCTTATGCTAAGAAGTTTTACTAGTCCCTGAGTAGTTAATGCAGCTGTGTGGTAGTGATTTACATTGAACCTTTGCCCAAAAGAATAGATTATTCATTAATTGTACGTCGCAGTTTGATGGGATCGATTATTTGAATCTGGGACGCAAGGAATCAATCGCCGGATGTTATCTCTTAGGTAACATTTAGCAAATGATGATACACATATTGTACAGGTGTAACGCAATTGAAATACGTGCAGTAATAGGTTGAAATAAGCTTGAAAGGAAGATGAATATTTGTGACTTTAAGTCACGGGCAAAGTTAGGTCAATGAACTGTAAATATGCAGGCGTCAACACAACTATCTACAGCAAATCCGTTCAGATTCTGGGATACGCAGACGACGTCGACATCATCGTTCTCTCCTAGCGTACCGTCATAGAGGCTTTTACGACAATTGAAGAGCAGGCGAAACAAGTTGAAGTAAAGGAGGGAAAAACTAGGTACATGTTGTCACCAAACAAAACAGCATCTTCCACAGACTAGGACCAAACGTCACCGTTGACAACAGTAACTTCGAATCGGTTAAGGAGTTTATCTACCTCGGGGAAAACATCAACTCCACGACCGACACCTTAGTGGAGATTCGATGAAGATTAATCCAAGGAAACCGCTGTTACTTCGGTTTTACGAAAGAAGTGGGATCAAAATGCATGCTCTACAAAGCAATGATCCTGCCAGTTCGGCTCTATAACGCCGAGTGCTGGAAGATAAGAAGGAAAGCAGAGCAGATTTTTAATGCTTTCGAGGGAGAAATTCTTCTTCGAATACTCGAATATGCGAGGAGGGCAAATGAAGGAGACGATACAACCGCGAACTCTATGAAATGTATCAAGATGTGGATGTAGTCCAAAAAGCCAAAACACGTCGTCTACTCTGGCTCGGCCATATCGAGGATCCTCGAATCCCAGCCCTCAGGTTCGAGATGATAAGGACGACCGAACCTCTGCTTTAAGGACCAAGAATGCCAGAGTGCCAGAGTCTGAAAAACTGGAAGCACCGGACTTGAATTGAAGAGTCTGGAAGACTGTGTGCCTTTGGATGCATCCTCCACGGTTAGGAAGACAGTTGCATAAATTGAAAATGTCTAGGTAATGAACAGTAAATATGAAGTGTCAAGGTTTTGTAGCCATTGGAAGTAGCAGAAGAGGCAGTGATGAAATCGACTTGTTCACCGTGGTACTTTCGAAGGTCGCATTCGGATGTGTGGTGTTCTGTATTGCAGCACCATAGTCGCAGTGTTTTGAGTCGGACACTCCCTATTTGTAGACCGTATGCAAACGGTTAAGACTCACCCATGATTGCCTTTGTAAACCGTAACTTGTTGGCATGGATGTAGGTTCTTGTATCCGAATGTAAGTTCTTTGCCGGAGAGGAGCTTCACTCTTTTCTTCCATACTTCCGTCGCCTTGAAGTTGCTGGTGGAAGTTTTTTTTGCCAGTTTTAAGAGAGAGCAAACGTGATTTTAAACGAGATCTTGCACCAGACTCGATTTCGTTGTTTTGATTGGCAAGAGGTAGTTGGCATTAAGTTTATTTTATTCGCGCAATAGGGCATTTTGGCATCGGAACCTCGTTGGGGTAGAACTACATAATAGTTCCTGTGTTTAATCGCATTGACGTGTTAATCCAGTGCAATAAAAGGCAGTGAAAAACCAATCCCAGGTGAGGAGCGTAATGTTTTAACTGGATCGCCCTGTGTTTTTGAGGTCGTCTTTTGTATGATGTTGTTGGGGCGTTAGGTACAGGTGACCAGCACTGGTCCTTGAGGAAGTCCGTTGTTCAATTTTCTGCATGAACTATGTGCCTCGTTCAGGAAGATGGAGTAATTTGTAGCTAAGCTTATTGTTCAATATGGTGGCTATCTTTGGGACGACTTGAAGAAGCTTCAGGATTGAAACGTCCCTCCAAACTGTATCATACATATGATGCGGCAATGTCAATGAATACCACTGATGTTTTGAGATTCGCCTGGTAACCTGCTACAATGTCGTCAACGCTAATATTCGATCCGAAGAGCTATGCCCAGATCTTAACACAACCTGCTCCATAGGTAGGCACCTATGGCAGGTTCAATTATGTTGTACATATATCAGACTTCTTGAAATTTTGTACAAAGTAATGAGAGAGAGAGAGAGCTTTACAATTGTGGCAGCTATTGCGTTCGGGCCGATTGATGGTTTTTAGGCAGTTTTTGACATGCCGCTGCCGGGTTTGTGGAGCAGACTCCAGACTTTACAGTCAACAGAGCTTTCGATCACGTGTTGCTGTTGCTCTCTTTGTGCCTTATCGACGGATTGGTGAGCCTCATCCACAGTTTCGGGCTGGCCTTTTGCTTCGAACTCTCTGTAGAGGCGACCGTTTCTTTCCAACCAATCAGAGATGTATTGTTTACGGTATCCTCTAAGCTCAACACCATTAATTTCACGAATCGCAAATGGGCAGATGGCACAACATGCCTCATTACAGGACATATCTAGCCTAAGCTGGATCAGAAACACTTCAACTGTCTTATTGGGTAGAAAAGGTTGTTAATTTCAAACACAGTAATTATAAAATAAGCACTGCATTATCGGTGGGCACACCACCAAGCTGGGCCTCCTCGCTAACGCTTTCTGTAGAATCTACATACATATGTATGTATCTGGATGAAGAAGAGGAGTAAGCCACAGTTCAAGTTCTTTGCATATGCGAAGCTCTCTCCGCTCATAGTAAACTGTATTTAGGTGCCCACTTTTTCAAGAGCCTCGGCGAACTGGCCAATTCAAACAGTGGCCTCCAGCGCTTTATTACTACCTCCTCTTGGGTGAGTGGAGATGTTCCTGTATATTAATTTATAGATGTTGCCGGTGTCCATGTAGGGGCTGGGTACATGGGGATTGACTCACTAATTTCTTATTGAGCCCATGATCAAGCAGTTTTCCTAGGTACTTTGAATCGATAGCGTGTTCACCTACCTATGTATGCATATGTCCAGGCACTCAACTTTCGTACAGCTGCTAATGAGGACAGACTCCGTTTTCTGATCCCCTCATTCCATTAGCGAAGCCATATTCGTGTCGCGTATGGAATTGATTCCCATTGACCTTCAATTTAAATTCAAGAGATTGCATTGCAATGACGAGTAATAAATCGCAGGGGCAAACTCTCAAATTCGCAGGAGTTGACTTGAGGCAGACTATTTCTCCCACGGTCCGCTTTACGTGGCATGCTCACGTGTAAGCTCACCCACTTCAAGCTTTGCCACTGCCTAAGCCTCTATCACCTGACGAACAAAATTCTAGGAAGCTACTACTTCCAAGACATTGAAGAATTATTCAGTGGACCTCACAGTGGGTCTACATAGACCTGATGCATCTTCTTTATCAACTTACCACTTACCTAACCCAACCTATCTCTTGGAAATTCTTCATGAATTTACATACTGCAGGACAACCAAGTATCCCTTTCCCCAACATTAGTGCCATTATTCAACATCCTTTAGAAAAAAGTCAAAAGATACTCCCACTGATTGCAAGTTATTCTCGAACAGTAAATAGACATTGAGAAAGAGACATTTTAAATGTAGCGAGTGTTCAAGGGAGACTGCTGTATTGATGTATTCAAACGCGACAGTACAGTAGCTTTATATGTTACAGGACCCAGAACTGATTTGCCTGACAGCATTTCGCTTTGCTATTTCCAAAGCAGAAAAAAGTTTTCTATCATTACATCGAAAGACTTCTGGCGCCGCAATTACCAGTGTCCTTTCTGCTTGCAGTATCGTCATTTTTCAAAGTTTAGATATTAAATAAAATTGACGTTGCCAAGAAAAATTTACAAACGTGAGAAATATTTAATGCCTCTCTCTGTTTACGTGCAATTTAGTAATGCTTGTGGATAGTTCTAAAAACCCCTGACCGCAGATATAAGGACATATCAGCATCCATCGCTTACGTAGGTACACATGTAGTCTTTGACGCATTTACTTCCGTTTGCTGAGATTGAGAATAACCCTGCAAAATGGATATGTATGCACCTTAAAAATAA
Source organism: Blera fallax (assembly GCA_946965025.1). NCBI lineage: Eukaryota > Metazoa > Arthropoda > Insecta > Diptera > Syrphidae > Blera > Blera fallax. Next base: position 16,626,545 of record OX337247.1, on the reverse strand, counting down.
TTGCAGTTAACAACTCAATTAAACGAGGGATTTGATACAAGTCGTGAGGAATGGCGTAGGGATGACGGTTTAGACGGTATTTATCATTCAATGTGCACTACATATCGCCTGGTCGGTATCACACATAGTTAGACCAGAAGATATTTTAATGATCTTGAGGAAGCCCAAGTGTGAGCAACCAAATTCCCAGAGGTCATTGAAGAATAGAACACCTAAATGGAGCAGTCCGACAGTGTTGGATATGTGCAAAGGAGATGAAGTAGCAGAAATCATTTGCAAAAAAGGCCCAGGTTTTAGCATTGGCAGCATCAGACTTTTTTTTATCGGGTTGGAAAACACTCCACTGGGGCACTCAGACGAAACTGGTCCATTTTACTACCAGGAAGCAAGACCCAGTATTACCCATTTCATTTTACTGGGATTTTTTCGACATTAAGAGAAAGCTGAGAAGGCACTTCAGTGATGCAGAGCTTACAGTATCAGCACTCACCACATCAGCACCGAAGATCTGCTACCTTGTCCGAGCAAAGGCAGGACAATAACAAAAGAAGTGATCCGATGTATCGTTGCCCTTTCTACAAGCGTCGCAGACAGAAGTGTCGAGTAAGGCTAGCATAGCAAGATGCTTAAAGAAAAGTCTCGTGAGAACGCCAACAAGTTGTGTACAGTCTTTCTCCTGAGAGACAGTAAGAATGCCGTTGATTTCAAACGTTCGGGAGCATTCGTTGAGTCCACCTTCATCCTGTAGAGCCATGTCACAGACAATTTTGTTCGTGAGAAACCCAATCGTCCATAAAAGCCCCGAACGAGGACGTGGGAAGCCTTAGCGTTCGTAGTTTTGTTCCTGAGAAAACATCCTATGAGCCTTTGGCCATCAGAGAGTATCTGGTGTAGACAACGCCTATATGGCTGATCTGTGGTCGCCTTAGCATAACCAACCTGGTACTACGTTTCCGATCCAGAACTGTCTAGATATATGACTCGCCGAACCATTTTCCAATCTGTAGTTGACCCTGATGCACGTATTGAGGGGCATACTCAGATTTCGCCGTTTAGGCAGAGTCCTACGATTCGTGAGCTCGTCAGCTCTGCAGTTTTACAGATTGTTTCTATGGCCAGGCACTTAGCATAGGTGACTGTTGAACTGCTCCGTGGTGTAGTGGGCAGTGTTTGCACTTCTTGGCTTGTAATTAGCTTGAATACCACCAAAGTGACCACACAGTCACCATCGGATTCACTAAAAAAGTGCCTAAGGCTTTCCAATGCTTTACTTGACCTTTGTGAAAGATTTAGTGCAATTGCTTGCACAAGTCTCTTGAAAAATTAGATAACTTTGGAGACCACTTAATCCCGCAAACCAATAAGACTTCATCCATTCAATACCACTGAAACCACACATAAATGAGTCGGTATTCTCCCAGCATGAAAAATCGCATCTAATTCAGATCTTTCGACTCTTGAATTGAAGTGGTTTTTCCATTTTATTTACCTTTCTGTTATCAACTATAAATAATGAACCTTTCACTATCCTTGCACATCATGATGACATAAATATCTCCGTTCTTCCATTTTTGTGACATCGACATCATCACCGAACTCCTTCGACTTTTCGATTGTTACTGGCAGCCAACAAAGTAACCAATTTTTTATGGTTTTTAATGTACATCGATCCCGAAGGAAGAAAATCCTCGTATAACATTGTTGAAAAACCGCAATTCAAACCGGATAATGGACAAATTGAGTTCTATACTTTTCAATATCAGCGTTTAAAGGTACTTTGAATGGTTTTGTTTGGAAGTAAAACGCAGAACGACAAGCAAATAGCCGCTGCAGACTGATTGTAATGGCGTCAAAGTGCTATTAAGGACTTACTACTTAGTCGTTGACTTCAGTTAAAGGAAGGTATTGCAGCTTTATGACCAGTAGGTAAGGAGTGTAATAAAATCTGTGACGATGATGACTGTAATCATAGAAGTTGCGAACGTTCATGGCAGTAAATCAGTAAACTTTCTGTTTGGTATAGTGTATTAGGGCAATTTGTGAGGATAACGTACACAGAAGAAGAGTTTTTTACGTAAACAACGGTTTACGAGGGTGCTTTAAAGAAACATGCATATGTATGTGATTTGAAGAAAGTGCAATTTGAAGATTAATTCAGTTACGCTAGGTCGTAGTCTTAGAGAGAATAATTCAAAGGAATTGAACAAGAGAGTGTAATTCGAAATAGAGAGATGCTACTGCAGGAATGAGGTTCGGATTTTGTCAAGGCTACAAACTCTAACCGGAGCCTGCAAGGACGGTGAAGGGAACATCGTAGTAGAAACGCAGTCGATGCTGAGGATATCGTAGAACCATTTCTCAGACTGTTTAACGGCGAACTGTCAGGCAGAATGAAACATTTAACTTGGACGATGTAGACCAGCAGCCCCGTCCACCTGACCTGGACGAAGTGAGGATAGCCATATCTAAGTTTAAGCCCGACAAAGCTAATGGAGCTGACAGCCTAGGTGTCCAGCTGTTCAAAGCGGCAGGTCATTACTTGGTAAGGATGCCAAAAAGGATTTAGACAAGGCGATTCGCTGTCATGTGGCGTCTTTTACATCATAGTTGAACGAATTGTGCGAAGCTCACAAGCACATGCCTTAGGCACAATCTGTCAGAAGTCTGTACAACTACTACAGTACGCCGATGACACTGATATAATTGTCAGAACACAGCGGGTTGTCACTGGTGCGTTCGCTAGTTTCGAAAGGGAAGATGCTAAGATGGGTGTAGCTGTAAATGAGGGCCAAAGCAAGTACATATTTGCTATCAGCAAGAAGGGACACGCAGCATCGACGAATTGGACAGAACGTCCTAGTCGACAGCTATAACTTCCAGGTAGTAAGGGACTTTGTCTACCTTGGCTCCCCTATTAATTCTGACAACAACATCTCAGATTAAATCAAACAAAGAATAACTCTTGCCAATTGTCTTTCCTTTCGGCTGAGAATGCAATTGAGTAGTAAGGCCCGATTCCGAACAACTAAGAAGATTCTATACAAGACCCTTCTCATCCCAGTCCTGCTTTATGAGCGTCATGGACCCTGCTAAAAACGGTCGTTTCGAGAGAAAAAATTTATGGAAAGATTCGACTATGAAATATACACGTTCATACATATATGTATGTACATGTACGAGCTGTACAGGGACATCGTCAAAAAACTTAACACCTAGCTTAAGATGGCTAGGACTAGTAGGGCGAATGGACGCCAATGCTATGCCCCGCAGAATCTTCGAATCTAACCCGGAGGGACAACGCAGTAGAGGACGACATCGCTTAAGGTGGCGTGCACAAGTAGAAGGAGACCTCAATTAACTTGAAGTACTCAACTGGAGACAGTTAGCTAAGGACCGGGCTAACTGGAGAGGCTTCTTGGTTGAGGCCCAGGTTCACCCCGAACGGTAGCGCCACTTAAGTAGTAAGTATGTAAGGAAGTAAGTATATCAAGAATGCATTAATTAACAGAAAAAAAATCAATTGGTGGTCAATTAATTGTGTTATGTGGTCAGTATAGAAATATTCCGCATACTCTTGTGGAGCACGTTCCTTAATAAAATCTCTTCTACTACTACTATCGAAATGGACAAAAACTTATTCTTAATACCCTGGCAATGCATTGATTTATCATTCGAATCGTCAACAGCTTTAAATACAATGCCATTCCCAAGTCGGCTGTCGCTCAGATATGTACATTTACTTCACAACACACATTGTGGATCCATTAAGAAAAAAATCCTATTTTTCCCAGATTTTTTATCCTGCGATTTTTCACACAAGTGCTGCAATTATGAATATTTAAGGCGAAAAATCAGCACTAACCCTCTTTGCCGCAAATCCATTACAAATATTCCCAACGTACGAGTAAATGCCCAGGAAAATATCAATCAATGACAACACTTTATATCCGAAAATTGACTTTCAGGCTGATCGTCATTGGGGTACTTAACCGATTGTCCTTCTGATGCCAAAAAGTGAACACCGAAACCGACCTCCACACACCACATACAGACACACGTTCTCCCCAATCGGACCGAAATATCCCTGTACAGTGTGAGAATTTATGTTTATTTAATATTCACTTGCCCTTCGTTGAAATATTTACAGCTCTGGTATAAAACGAGAAAATATTCACTTTCGGTGGTAGAACGTTTTTTGTTGGCTTTTTTTTTTGTGGGTGGAGGATGTGTGTATCGGTCTGGCCCGAAAGTGCCAAGCCATTAAATTTAATAATGCGTTTTAACTCATAAAAATGGTAGTGATCCCTTTTTGCCTTCTTTGTAGGCCGGTCTCTTGGCCAGGCCAAATAATAATTGTGGGAGCACACTCACAATCACTCGCACAATGCGTTCTGTCTCCCAGTGGAATCAATAAATTAAACTTTTATTTACTTAAACTTATTTTTCGCCGAGTTCCCAGTTTGTTTTCCGCTTATAATTTAATATTTTTTTTTTGTTGGGCCATGAAGCTCAGAATTGCGGCCCCCGTTAAAGGAGGAGGTCAGGTTTTGCGGTTTCCTTTTGTTTTAACTGCGAAAGGAATAAAAAAAAAATAAAGGCAACACAAGTTGAAAGGATATTAAATTCGCAATACAAATACTCGTACAATTGAATTTCTTTGGAATCCTGGCAAACAGTGCGAACAAAAGCTCGTAGTGGTGCTGAAGATACGAGAATACCACAAAACAGCAGTTTATGGACTCTCTGGAGGAAAAATAAAGAAGAAGAAGGGAGAGAAAAAAAAAAAACAAGTTTCCCATTGGAATATTAAATTAGAAAATTCCTGATGCAAAAGCAACTTCCGATCTGTTGGTTGGCTTATTTCCAAATGATTAGAATCACAGATTTCTTTTAAATTGCAAAAGAAGGAAAGCGGAAGGAGGAAACGACCAGTAAGCAGGACTTGTGTGTATTTTTTGTTTGTTGGTGAGTTAAGGAGCGACACTTATTTTATGCGCGTCCTACAGGGAGAAGTAAAGGAAGTACATACATATTTCGAGCGATGTAACGACACAGAGAAGGAAGTTAAATGGAGCTCGATAACATGTGTCAGATATTCCCTATGAGTTCTTCTGAAGCAAATTTATTATTGTGCGTTGATGTAGGTCTGTATGTAGGTCTCACTGTATGTCCGCAGTGTATAAATTCTCTTCTTGAGTGTCTTGAGCGATAGTAGACCAAACTGCCCGCGGAACCCATGGATACTTTAGTGAGCTCCGGCTGTATAGATGGCTTCAAAGTGGTCGATCTAGAAATCACGTCGGAGCTGGACTCGGATGAAGCATACAAGACAGTCGAAAAACTTAAAATATCCTAAACAATTAACGCTCTTGATCCATATAAAGCACCAGGAGTGGATAACATTCGACCTGTTATTGATGCAACAGCCGGAATAAATATTTCCTGCGTTCAAGCTTCCCTAAGCTACGATATGTTTCTCTAAATATGCATATTTTTGAGTCAGGCCACATTGTTAGATGCTTTTCGGACCGCTTCCGTGCCTCATTTCACTCGTTGATACCATATGGACTTCTTCAAATTCCGCTACCTCCATTTCGAACATTAACAATAGCATCTGCTTGAAGGTAAGCTGTCGAGGCTTCTGCCTTGTGATACATAAAGATCACTGCACTCAGACTGAGGGAAGCGCAACTGTGGTTGCCATCCTTCGTATCCGAGCTGAAGGAGAAGGTAGTGCGCTTGGTTGTGATTTGAAATTAAACAAAACTAAGCAAAAAAAAAACAGCAACAAGGTATCGATGGTAGTGCATCCTTCTTATCCCGTCAAAAGTAGGTGGCGTGCCTGTGTAACATAGAGTCAATTGGCGTTCCATTTGATATGGCTAGAACCTTATGATCTGTTTATGAAAAGATATATTCCCTGTTTAAGTTCGGTTGCAGTGACGCTCATGTTTTTGCCTTTATTTTATGCTATTCGACTTAACGCGAAGCCTAATTGGAGTGGTACGACGAAGTCCGAAAGTATGGCTACCTGTAAACAGTCCGATTCAATCCGGAAGGAGCGTAACATACTGAAAATTCTAAAGGACGCTCGAACACCTAATCACACTCTGGCCACGGGGCTGTTGCTGCAAAAAGTGGTTTCTGTTGCATTGCTTGTAGTGAAGATTGTTTTTCACCATACGTCTGTCTGCCAGATGGATTGCTTATGGCAATCTGCGAGGCTGTGAATGACAATAAATGGTTGTTTGTCCCTTCGTGGATGGTCCACCAAGTTCCTGAGATCATTAAATGGCACTACACATGCCTTGAGAACTCTATTGGAATGAGTTGAATATTTAGGGGATGAAAACATAATAAATACATATACAAGGTGGTGCAAATTAATCATCCAATTTTGTTTTTGAATTATGTACTTTTTTACTAAACAAAAAAAAAATGGTTTTGAGTGATGGAAATCTTTATTTGGACCTTTAAAATTTTTTCTGTTAAGTGGAAAAGATGATATCCGCCAAGTGGCTGTCGCCAGTGTTGATACACATTTGTGCCCGTTTTATCGCATTTTCCATGACTTTCCGCAAGATTTCCGGTGATAACTGTTCGCATTCCTGTCGAATATTCTCCTTAAGGGCTGCGATTGTCTGAGGCTTGTTGGCATAAGCCTGCGACATCAAGTATGTAGCCCCAAAGAAAGAAGTCTGGGATGATTAAATCGGGCGATCTTGCTGGCCATGCCAAATCGCCAAAACGAGAGATTACGCGACCAGGAAACGCTTCCTTCACAATATCCATTGTGGCTCGTGCTGTGTGTGCGGTTGCACCGTCTTGTTGAAACCACATGTTCACCAAGCCCCGCTCATCCAATTCCGGCAGTAAGAAGTCGTTTATCATGGTCCTGTAGCGTTCGCCAGTAACAGGCATTGCCGATGGCGTTCTTAAAAAAAATACGGCCCAATCACTCCTCCCGCGTGAACGCCGTACCACACAGTGACTTTGAGTAGATGTAATGGCTCTTCGTGCATCGCACGCGGATTTTCAGTACCCCAGAAACGAAGATTTTACTTATTGACGTATCCGCTTAAGTGGAAATGCGCCTCGTCGCTCATGATGATTTTCGACACAAAATCGTCCTCTTTGTTGTTGAGATTGTTGAGATTGATAGGACTGCGTATAGCACTCCATTGCTTGTCTGTTTGTATACTACAGCTGTCTAGTTCACAAATGTCAAATATGTATGATTGACATACGACGCCATTTGCAAAAATTATAACATCTTCCGATAGGATGATTAATTTTGCGCCACCTTGTACTTGCATATATTGCTCCCTAATGAACCTCGACTTATCCTAAGTACGAACATCATCAGCAGATAGGGTTCAAAAAGAACTCTATAAAAGCCTTAGCAATGGAATTTGTCTCCTACAAGAACCTGATGACAGTTTCACACTGATCTACAGCGAGACCCTTGGATTGCTACTGCAAACTCATTTTTTCTGATGCTTAGAAAACTCTTACCTCATGTCTAAGAATTCAAAGAGAGAAGCAGACAAGGAGCATCTCAAAGAGAATCTTTTCCCCCTAATTCCATCAGATGGGCCGTCTCCACTCAGAAGCCATATAAATGCCCTGGTGGCCACCGAATTTTCCCTTGTCCCATACAGCATAGAATCGACGACACTCTTATTGAGTCCCTGATCCTGCTATGAACTTAGCTACATCCTGATAGGTTGGAGCAAAGTTAATGTAATGCTCCCTCGGACCGAAAGGTTTTCATCCCTATTAGTCTCACCTCGGTGTTTGTAAGGATAATGGAAAAAATTATTGCTTTTAACATGCCTTAATAGAATGCCCTCTAAACAACCGTTATTACGTATATCAATCAGGTAAATCGACAGTAACAGCCTTGCTTCATTGAAAATTCTTTATCAAAGGACTTTTCCGCCTTTGATAACACAAATCAATCAGAACTGCTGCTGTTGACAAAGGCGTTGATTCGAAGATTGCCAGATGCATATACTCTATGCTTAGCAGCAGACTCATTTCTGCAAAGCTAGGACAATTCTCTATCTCCGTTAAAACTACTAAAGGTAACCCTTAAGGTGGTATCCTATCCCCTCCACTATGGTCCATTGTAGTGAACATACTTCTGAACAACGTAAATAATTCCGCATTTCTTACGAAAACCAAATACGTCGGGGTAACTCTAGATCATAAACTAAATTGGAAACCTCATCTAGACATAACCATTGTAAAGGTGACAAAAGCTCTAAACTCTTCGAAACAAAATGGGTTTTAAAACCAAAGATAGCTCGTATGGTGGGGAAAGATCAATCAAGCCTACTCCTTTTCTGTTCTAAAAAAGGTGCAAAAACTTGCCTGCCTAAGTATTACGGCTGCAATGCGCACCTGTCCTACTACTGCGGTGGAAGTCCTTCTCGATCTCCTTCATATGAGTGCTATGAAAAATGCAGCGGCTTCACCTCCCATGCAACATAAGATCGACATAGTATGACGATCCTTGAAAAAATGTCGCTACTATCTTTAACAGTATGCACCTCGGATTTACGCCGAAAAGAATCAGTCTCTATCGCCCTTCAAAGTTGTTATTCCATTTCAATAACCACCGAATCCCTCAATCGGTACTTTAGTGCGAGTGGTACACTGACGGTTCGAAAATGTCAGATGGGGTAGTAGTTGTAATTTTTGGTCCCAACTACAAAGCTTCTGCGCCATCAGGACGTTCTACTTCTGTCTTTTTGTCATCGAACTCTGTGCCAGGGAGTGCATCAGAAGAAACCTCCGCAGATCTATATATAGATTTCTTATCAGATGCCCAAGCAAACGTTAAAGCTCTCATGTCCTCTCACTTTGAAGCCAAGCTAGCTTGGAAATGTCTTCAAACCTTGCTACAGCTGACTGTACACAATAAAATCACACTATCTTGAGTCCCAGGATATAAAAACAACTCTGGTAACAAAGCTGCTAATGAACGTGCCACATCCTATTCGTCATTAATGACTCCGAACTATTCCGCGGTCTACCTGGTAACCAAGTAAAGAGCTAAATCACTGGAACTCAGAAACTGACTTAAGACATGCCAAGAAATGCATCCAATTCTCGAAAAAAAGAACGAAACACATTCTAGCAAAGGGCAAATATATAGATAAGAACCTCAAATACCACCTCAAGAAAATTGGTACTAGGCAGTCGGACATATGTATGCCGACTAGCTCTTCAGGGCACTGAAACTGCCGAGCACATGTGAATGTCCCCTATTACTCGTGCTGGGCTCAAACACTTTATATGGCCTTCTGATGCCACCTCTTCCTCAGCTCAAACAGTTCTATGCGTAGGCAAAACCACACTAACACAAATATTAAAGGGGATAGCACAAAAGATCTCTGTGAGGTCGCGGTGCTGTGCTCATCACCACATTTCTCCGCAAAAAAAATACGAATAACTCATGGATGTTCTAATTATGTACATAACTTCATGCATAACATAGATCCACATTTATTAAAATTTTGAACCTTTCAAAGCACATCTCCTATCACTCCTTTGTCACCGCGCATTATATGTAGAATTAGTCCTTGTCATCAGTGATGTGTGGGTGGTATTTCAAATAAGTCTTGCATACAATTTAATCGCAAGAACATCAATCACCGCAAACATCGTACTCGCAAGGGTCTTCTATGAAGCCGCTTGTCTAGACGTCCTTAATATGACTAAAAAACAGATTTTTTTCAATTTGAATGATGCCAGAACAGCGAGTCCTGCCATGTTTACTTATTTTTCATTTTTTCAATAAAATCCTTAAGAGATGCCTTCTTGATGAATATTTGCCAAAAAATTTACAAAAGAGAAATTAACTCATATGACTCCACCCGGGGCTAAGTCAAATCATTCCGTTGTTTTGCTGCTCCATTTTCAGTCGCTGAACATTGACTAAAATGTCATGAAGTTCCTTGTGAGTTGTAACAGATTCACGGACTCAAAAGGTTCATTTTTTTCAGGGGAGCTACTCCCCCAAACATGTCACGATGGATAGCACTTAAAGCCAATAATCCACGAAATGGTTTTTCGACGTTGGGTTCCTCAACCTGAAGACCTTCGGAAGCAGGCAATTACACTAAGCCGATGGTATGTGGTAATAAAATTAAAATGGCATTATCTACGCACTCCTAGACCTCAATATCATGTTTAATGGCCATTAACATCGCCAAACACTCTGCCCCCCACTACTATCGCAAGGATAGATTGCCATCCATGTTACCATGTAGAAACTGCCAGTCTGAGGCAGCTTATTATTTGAAGGGGCACATAATTACCCTCGATATGATTTTGATATTTCAGAATAAAGGTTTCTTGAGGAGTAACCCCCTCAGCTCGGCCTATTTATCACTGGCAGAAGAAAGAATGCGAAATCTATGGTACTGCATGTGTAAGTATCCTTAATTGCTTAATGGATTGTAAACCTTAAAAGTCGTTGCCACTGTGTGGCATCTTATCCCCTACGTTATACGATACGTGAGAGCGAGTTGCCGGGTAAGGGACCCCATAAAATCATATAAATTGCGGTAAACCAATAAAAATGTTATCCTTGTAAATGTATAAGAGAAGGGAATAAATTTTCTAGCACATTTACACCCCTGCTGTGTGGCGGGGTTGCTAGAATACTACTGCTAGGGGCTGTATACGAAGTAGAAGAAGAGTGCGATTTTCTTTTGTATTCAAGGAATACACTTCACTTTGTGGGGCGCGTGTGGGAAAAGAAATGGCGGCGAAAGCATCACTGCGTGAAAAGTGTAAGTGAATTGAAGTTTTCGGATCAAGTGTGTAAGAATAGCGCAGCTAGCATAATAGGGGAAGTGCTGCTATTTTATTAACTATTTGTGCTTTGTTACAGTCACTTTGTATGGGGTGTATAAAATGGGAAATGGGTTATTTTCAGTTTCCGTTGATTAAAGTGTCACCGAGTCATTCGTGCATGAAATGTATGTCAAAGGATTTGCTGCTTTCTTTGAATTGGTGCGAATTGAAAATAAGATTTAATCAATTTTCATAATACAATGAGATGTGGTATAGTATGGTATGGTATGAGGGAAGTGCACATTAGAGAAGGTTTGCACAGAAGCCTTTTGGTCCAATTTGTGGAACCATCTCTAATTTTTTTGCCTCTCGGCTAGACTTACAACAAGGCTGGGTAATAGTGCAACAATCAAGGTCGTGAGGAAGTACTGACTTTACTTCCTAGTGGTGGTCCCCGGGCAACTACATATACATTTCAACCCTTATACGTGTGTGCTAAAATTGTAAGTGCAGGTTGGCTAGGTCTTTAATTCTAGACTAGTTAAGATGAGCCAACATTTTACCGCTCCAGAAACCGTCATTACGACTCGGATAAGGACTAATCACATGTTGGCGACTTTTGACTACTGTACCAAGATGAGATTCAGCTTTAATGTGATAAAATTTTGACGGCAAGATTCCGGACTAGAGTACGATGCGACACCATTATGCAGTATTACGCCCCAACGGATAGTTAGTCTGAGGACGTCAGAGAACCCTTTCACAATCAGTTAAGCGCCAAATGGAGATATTGTCATAGTAGGAAGGTAACGACAATGAAAGACCTAAACATACTATAGAGAAACATTAACTAGCCAACCGCAATGACAACAGGAAAATGTTTGTGGATTTGTTCGTCTGGTGATAGGTGGCACTATGTTTGAGCCCAAGATCTGCCACAAAGTCAGCTGGGTTTCCAGTGACCAGTTTGCCATCAGCCGCCATTGTAGAAGTAGTCCTGAATGTGCGAAATAGGCAAGGAGCAGATATGGACATCACCATCGAAATCACGAGACTGGGAAGCCGTAATCATTCAGTGCTGCCAGTCCAAAGTGCTTCTTTGTGACTTGTGGTGCAATAAGAGCACATCAATTTGGATGAATCCACGTCTTTTCTGAAGGATGGTCCTTGCCAATGTTCTTGGTCTGTGGGTGGAAAATCTTTCGGATCAGCCTAGGACACATGGGGAATGCCATTTGCACAGTTGTCAGATGACCTTCTGAAAAAGTGCAAAGAGTGGGTTTGCAGCGCTTATTCAATCGGCTTGTTTCCTATGTTCTGTGCGATAGTCCAATTTGTGTATTTCAAAATATGCTTGAATCGCTTCTTATAATGGACTGCAATATTTTTGCTTTGACAGACAACAATTTAGTGACATTTACTCCACCGTTTTTCGATCCGAGCTCAAAAACCTTGGCGCAACAGACCGTATGTTGTCCAAGGTCTAGGGCGTGTTATATTTTTTTAACACAAATGGAAGGGACCTGCAGTTTAGAGCCGTTTCCGAAAGTCAATTTTTTTGAAAGCTTTCTCATGACAGTTATTATTCAGAAATTCGCGAAAAGGGGAACCGTGAAAAACTTTTTTGGTATTTTCTGGGACTTGAACCTCGAACGACCCACTCAACAATCCAACGCACTAACCACTAAGCCACAGCGACTATTACCTGGTTTTATGAGGGTATATTTACCAGTAGATTCCTGTACAAAACCGTCGAATAAAAGCAGGTTTTGGTAAGGAGCGTGTGTGCAGTTGCCCAACTCTCGGTACTAAAATATTCTTGTTTATTCCACATTCAAAGCAGAGAACCGTAAAACCTAATCTAATTCAAGAATGAGATACAGAGGAAGAGGTAGGATTTTGTTGCTACAATTAAAAATTCAATGCACACACGATAAAATCTCAGATAAACGACCAACGTCGAGAGGAATTCAGATCATCACACATCAAAGATCAAGATAACATGCAAACTTGTTGCTTCGAAGGCTGTTTATAGAAGAACTGGAATTCACCGCTAAAAAAAAGACACATCGGAAACGAAGCCTCTACTATAACGTGATTTAGGTACGACACAAAGTTGCACATTTCATCCGAAACGTCTCCGAACTTAAAGCGGCATCTAACGTTTCCATAATTTAACAAAAAAGAAACCCGCTTAGCAGATTATTTCCTTCATGCCCAGTTTCATGGAGTACACCGCTCATGCGTATGCACATTCAGCTACAAACTACCATTGACGTCACCACTTACACATAATGATTTGCACCTATAATTGAGTCATTTACACACAAAACGAAAATGCTGTCAATAAAAGCAGTGTGAGCCTGTTTCTACCCAAAGAACCAGTCGTCTCCTAAAAAACAAGTTAATTTACGATGAAGCCCGCCACCTACAACATTTCACCCACAAAATTAAGTCTCGAAAATCAAGTTTTCCTCCTGGTGTGTCGCATAAAAAACCAGAAATGCCTGCAAGAGAACACCCGCCAGAGGCTCTCCCAAAAGAGTCTCGCTCACCAACCGTTCCAGTCTAAGATACACAAAGACCAAGAGCGAGAGCGTCACCTGTATGGTCTAAGAAAACTGGAAAGACACCATATCCACAGCTGAAACAGCCACCTCACAGAGTATGGCTCAAAGAAAAGTCTCTCAGCCAACGAATCTCGGATAAAAGATATTTAACAAAGAAACAACCTTCGAGGTCTTCTAGTCGATTGTTTGCAACTGCACAGTGTACACACGGCAAGATAGTGTAGTGCAGTCGAAAGTAGATAGTTTTTTTTGTTCGCTTAGTCTTAGAGGTTAGATTAAATGGCTACAATAAGGATTTTTGTTCTATTCCTAGTTCTAGGTGAGTTATATACAATAGATACATATGTAGATACAATGACTTTTTGAAAGAATTCCGGATCAATTTGCATGAGTGTTTCGCTCGACCGCTTTTGGAAAATGTCAGCAGGCTGCCAGAGGAAAACAAGTTTTGAAACGTGTACGGTCTAGCGCGATGTAGTGCGGTGCGGTGCGGTATGCCGTTGATTGTGATATTATGAAATGACCTTAAAAGTGAAAGTGTTTACGGTGGATTTGTGTTTCTTATATCCAATCGATGTGTCTGTGTGCATTTAATTTCGTGCGCCAATATTTACACAGTCGGTTGTGGTCGTTGTTGGGCGGTGTTATATAGCCGCAAACACTCGGACTGGTGTGCGAAAAAGAAATCTAAAAAGATATGCAATTTTCGATAAAGTTAACAACAAATTATAGCCATTGGCTAAGTTTTATGCAAATCCAATTGAATATTTATTAGCAGCAGCAGATTGTTATAGATCGATCGATCACGTTCCAGGGGGAGATAGTGGATGATAGTGGATTGGACTGATGTGTGTATGTATCTGAAAGATACTGTGGAGTGTAATCCAATAAAGTCTTACAATGTCAATGCATTAATTGGTGTGGAATATTGTTCACGGGTCTACTGCTTATGAATGTTATATAACCAAACTGGATTTGACAGTTATTTTTATAGAAATGTTCAGTCGATTTTGGCTTTTGAATTGTGTTGTAAATGTGGTTCAAGGTCATTCAGCCAATAAAGGCGTTAACTTGTTTTGGACCAGCACAGGTGTGGGAAATTTACATATGTATATTGTGTTCTGTCGGAAATATTTGCAAATTTAATTCTTACAAAGGATTTGTACTCACAAGGCACCAGTTCACAGAGAATTGGCAACGTGGATTGAGATTTGACCTAAATTGGTTTTTTTTCTTTACATATAGATTAGATTTGATTAAAGTGACTAGGTCGATCGATTGTGCTACCACATGGGTCACAGAAAAATTTCCCTGTCTACTCGTTAAACCAATTTAAGCTTCTGATATCTGTATTTACCGGATCACCAAGATCGTTGTAAAGAAAGCTCGAAAATGAAACTTTCTTTGGGAGAGAGCTGGGCAGGTACAAAGAAGTTGATGAATGGTCTCTTTTTTTTCTTCGTCCATGCAACTTCTACTAAAGTCGTTCAAATATACACTGAACCTTGTTTCATGCTTGCCTATTAGACTGTCCCCAGTGATGACATACAGATACTAATCTGTTGAGAGAAATCAATTTCATTTCGAGCGTTTTAGTTCCAGCTTTGGCCAAACATGTTTTGTCGCTAGACTTGTTATACCACATGTCCACCTAAGATTTGTTCTCTCGAAAGCATCCATCTTAAATTTAGGCTTACAAGTAGCGATTGCTATACCTAATTCACCTTTTTTTTTTTGAAGGAAGAGTAGTTTTGATCTATCTCGGGCGAGTTTGTCGACCTTACAATTCCGCAGAATATCTCACCTTCCAGGATTATCAATAAATCGTTAACTACCAAATTCTGAGGAAGGGAGGGATAGGACACCACCTTGCCACCTTGCCTCCATTTATAGATCTTGCCTTTGCGCAATATGCATATTGAGCCGCTGATGGAAGTCTTGTATAAAATTTTTCCGTAAATGGTAATCAATCAGTCGGGCCCCCTCTGAGGATAGTATACTGCCCAGCACTCTGCAATGGCAGATAGACATTGAGTCTAATGAGGAGGCTGATAAACGTTGGTGCCGATTAGATACATGTGCAACAGCCAAATCGCTAGGGCCAGTCTACGACAAAAGAGATCTATTAATCTTATGGAACCAAGTCGCAAGGACATCCGATTAGCTGTTGACGTCGTGACAGGACACTGTGTGATAGGTAATCATGCAGAACTGCTACTGTAGTAGTTGCAGTTGACGAAGAGGAAATAGAATCCGATCTATTCTATGACTATCCAGCGCTGGCCACAAAAAGAAGACGTGCTCTTGGTAGTTACTTCTTTTCAGAACTGGACGAGTTAGGTAACATTAAGCTGAGCAAACTCCTCAGATTCATACATTTATCTGGGTGGTTTAACTTAGCAATCGAAGACTGAGATTTAGATTCCCTGGGTTTCTAAATATTGGGCACAGTGGACTGTAAGTGGTTTAAGTGAGCCGTTTTCAATTCTGTCAACAAGGGCACCCATTTACCTAACCTAATCTATCAATCAGTCGTATGGGTCTGAAATACTTTGTATTTGTGTGAGAAAATTACGATACGAACCAGATTCAGAATACTTTTTAAGATTGTCTCCAGCGTCGGCAATATTAGGTCCGAAGATTTCTGTCATTCGGGAGGTATTGTGCCATCTGGTCCTGCAGATTTGTAAGCTTTAAAGCGTTGTATCGCCAAGTCATGTTTGTTCTGTGTGATCATGTTTGAGGAGTTGGTTATTTATGGAATTTGACTGCTTAGAACAGCGTTGATAACAAAATCGGAACTACCTGGGAAGTGACGGCCCAGTAGTAAATTTAGCGAATCCTCACAGGAAGTCGTTTAAGATCCATCTGTTCTTTACAGACAAATGGGTTTGGATTTGTCGAGAGAATTTTCTTTAGCCCAGATGCCTCAGACTTATACAACTGAACAGCATGTACTAAACTGATTGTAATAGAAATACAAATGACCGTTAATTTTTTATCTGCAATCAATCCTGAGAAAGTCCTTTCCAACAGCAGACAGTATCTCCTCCACCATAAACGGTTCACTTTCACCTCGTTTATAAATTAAATTCTCGCACTTAGCGAAATTACCTCGAAAATTAGTTAAATTTGTTGCTGCAGAATAACCTCCGGCAGTGTTCCATCGAAGTTCTCCACATGATTATGTGCAGCGTACATAACATGGCTCCCTTGCTCTTTCGCAACACACATTAAACTACACTTAGATGACTGTGGAGCTACAGCGCGGGCGTTAAAGTGTCATAATTAATCCCTACGCTGTAATTTCAATTTAAGCAGCTTCGGTGACACTTTGTACACATCCTTGTGTGATAAATTTTAACGGCATTAGCCCTCTGGAGAAACCTCAATTGCTTTATCATCCTCTTATGACAGAGTCAAAGCCACCGACAATAACATTCCGTTAATGAAGTGCCCCATCCTTGCAATAGGTAAATGTGGCCCAGGGACTCCACCTGGGAATTAATTATTTTAAGTGTCATCGAGATGGTAGCACACACCATACACAGACACCCCCACATCCCTCCACCCCCATAGGCTATAAAGATGCGTGAAGAATGAATTAAAACACTGTAGCTACTCCTACGTGCTATATTTAATCCTTTTACGAATGAATTTCTTTTTTTTTTTTTTGATTTGCTAAATTGAAAAAAACCGTTTGCATTAAAAAAAAAACAGGGACTTGCCTGCATTAAAAAAAAGAATAAAATGTCCAGAGAAACATTGGAAAAATGTCACATCCACACCTTGATTGGTTTGTTTGCCAAATGGAGTGCTCGCAGCGCTGCTGGGGTACCACAAGGTGGACAGCTTTTTTGCGTTTTGTTTGTGGGTGACATTCATTAAAAAATATGCACGCCGCCCGACCAGAAGTCATATAATACCAGTGCCCGGTCAATTGGTATGCATCGATGGGTTTGCTGGCCGACAGTTAGTGCCGAGAGTAATTAACGCCCTGGACACATAATGGCTGGAACGTGAGTATGCACATTGGAATGGACTTTGCCATTACATGTCCAAGTTACAATTGAAGGAAGCGAATTCACGGGATTGTTGTTAACTGGTGATACAAGTTGAGTAATTGCCTGGTTCGGCTTTTGATTCCGAATGCGGTGGTTCATGATAAATCATCGACTACTTATGGGCAATTGGACAGTTGTTGGACTGGTCTAGTTGGCTGCGAATATGTGGCGGTAAATATGCAGCAACTGTAGAGTTTTTTAAACAAATTTAAGGTTAACTAGTGTATTTTTTTGGTTGCTAAGTTGGACTCGGATTCGTGAGAGGCATTGAAAGGTCGTTCGAACAGACGTCCTTCTATGTCTACATTTTTGCAACTTTTCGCGCCATGTAACTAACTGCTTCAAGGAAGATGCTAACCAGATCACATGATAGCACGTGACTTTGTCTTAAAACTTTTCCAGCATCGGTGGTGTTATCGTCAATCTTGATGGAGCAGCGAGATTTCTCCTGCACAGGTGGATAACTTTGGCATGATTACCGAGATTTGATATGGCTCCTTATAAACCATTTATTTATACGCTATCATAGGTGAATGTAAAACCTATGAAGAGATGGTTGGTGTTGAGTTGAAATTTCTGAATTTTCTCTAGCGGATCTAGCGGAGTGTCGATATCTGGTCGATGGTTGATTTTCTTGGCTTATGAGGTCTTATGAGGTCAGACAAACGGTTTTAAGCGTTCATACAGTATGGTCGACAGGATCTTACGACGGGGTCGGTAAAAGTTATGGAGTCTCTTGCGATAGTAGCGAAGCCTTGCGTTGTTGAGCTTTCTTACAGTATCTGCGATGATGTTCTAACTTTCAGACGTTTATCAGACATTTGCAAGAGGTGGGACGGTGTTGTCGGTGTTTTCTAGGATTTGAACGTCCCTCTTAGTAGTCGACGCACTAATCGCTGCCATCTCCATCAAATTAGTCGCAGTGTTCCCTGAAACATTGTCGCTTGCTGAACTCAATCGCTAACTTCAGCCGAGCAATGAGACACGGCAGCCTTACATCCCCTTCGATCATGGCTTTTCGGACAGCATCCACATCTTGGTACATCTCGTAGAGTTGCGGTTGTATCTTCTACTCCATTCACTCTGCTCGTATATGGGACCGAATATTTGACGAAGAATTTCTTTCTCGAAAGTATTCAAAATCTGTTCTATTTTCCGGTTTCGGTACTACAGAGCAGAACTTGCAGGATCAATGGTTTTGTAGGGAACGCATTTCGAAGCCAGTTGTTTCACCAAATCGAAGTAGCAGCGGTTTCCTTGGGTTAGCCTCCTTCCGATCTCCACCAAGGTGTCGTTCATGGAGCTGATGTCTACTACGAGGTAGTAGGTTAACTCCTTAACCACTTCGCATCTCCTTGCCAAAATCCTGTGTTTGGAATAGTTCAGAAGTACTACTTCCGAGCTGCATATTGCATCGCGTGTTTTTTGGTGCAAGGCCACACAGCTGGGTCAGTTTGGGCGGAATCCCGAACTCGGCCATCGCCATGTAGAGCTCACGACGATGAGCTATCATATGCGGCTTTGAAGTAAAAGAAAAGACGGTGAGTTTCGACTAGAAATTCGGTGGTCTTTTCAAGACTTGTCGTAAAATTTGTCCATCTGTCAATGAGTTTGTTGCTTGAGAGATTCATATATGTATGTACATACATACTACGTTGAATAGGATCTTATACGAGATATTTATCAGGGATATGCGTCTGTAGTTCTTGGAAGACGTAGAATCGCCCTATTTTTTGCAAATGTGGCTGATTGCCTATCGAGCATGCTTTTATCTTCCTATACTGTGTTAATGAGTTGCTGCATGCACAATAGCAAAACATCATCGCCGGTAATGTAAAGTATATTTCAGCATCTGACATTCACAATAAATTGGATTTGCACTCAGCACTCAGTACAATTAGGGTACTCGTACATTTAAATTATCAAAGTGAGCCTTTCCCTCTTCTGTCGCCTTTAGCTGAATTCTTCTCGAGATTTTAATAGTCTAGTCTATTCTGAACAATGAAAACATTTACGGCCTTCTGATTCCACTCCATTCATTGAAATCGTTTCAAAGCTTAGTAACCTTAATCAAGGTCACATCTTTTGCTACACTTTAACCTTAAGTCCTTTACCTTTTGGAGAATTATCTTTAACGAATTTTCGTCCTTCTAAATAAGTTCGCAATAAATTACTGATTACTCATTATTTAGGAGCTCTGCTGCTCTTTGACAATAGGCATCTTCTTTTTAGCCCTAAAGACTGCTCTTACCAAATTTGAGTTTAATTTTCATCTGCCAATCGTTGTCACCTAACATCCAAATATCATCCTCTCACGTACGCGTACATGCACGAGTATGTACACACATATGTACATGTGATAGCTAAAGGATATTTGTCAAAGCAGACACAACAAGACACTGCCGTTGTAAGTATCTTTACGTGATACCGCTAGCGGCGGCAGTTTATTTTTTAAAATTTCAGCCGGTGAATTTTCAATGATAACCAAATAATGTTCCGGGAGGGTGCAGCCGTGCTTGGTGAGGTGGATAACCAACGGCAAGGGATGATGTTTTTGTTATTGTTAGTTTGGTATTTTTTTTTTGTGTGCGTACTTCCCGTTTGCCTTTTGTTGAATCTGGTTCCTTGAATGCGATTACAACACATTGAACGATGGTTGAATTTAAATTACTGACAATTTGTATCGCCGCATGTGCAGCATAGACGGGATACGCATACAAACGGTCTAATAGGGAATATCTAACAGCATGGGAAAGCTTTTTGTCGCTCATCGAATGTGATAAATTGGTAAGAATGAATAAATTTTCACATTTTCCCTCCCGGCACATGAGGACGGATGGGACGATGTGCTTATGAGTGGCTTAGTTTTTGATGTCAGCCTGTGGAGCCTAACAGAGGTTATTTGAAAAATTAGTTCGAGGAAAAATTAGTCAGGCAAGAGTCCTCGTCTCATTGATGTCCTAAGCTGTGACAATTTAAATGCGATTTGATACGTTAGTATCCCTAACGCTAGTTATAAGGAAACATTTGGGAAGGGTTGCATGTGGTCCACTAGTCGGCACCTCTGTTATGAGTGGTGTAGAAATTAGGAATTCCCGCTATACTGCTTCTGATGATTTACTACCAAATCCTGCACAACTGATACGCACAACCGCCACACAACGCCATGCTGCTCCTGACGCTGTGGGCGGATAATGATAATGAAGGTGGTGGGAGGAGGGAGTTGTGTTTGATATAACCCCCATTATCTCCCTTTCTCTCTCCCTCTCTCTGTGTATCCACTCTGTGCGGCTGATTCCCTTTGAGAATATTGGATTACGATAAGAAAGCCGACTGTGCCGTGTACATATTTGTCATTCGCAAGGATTTCCCGGAAAAATCTGTTCTCCTTCTGGAGACAAACGATCAAAATTATTCTTTTGAAACAGTATCTCTCCCTTAACACTCAGTTCTTATCGGTCTTTTGTTGTTGTCATCTAATATGAATGTGTCACAGCCACTTTGGCGCCAGCACTTTGTATAACTAAACTTTTGCGAAAGATAATTAAATATTTTTTTCTGTTTATACTCGTCTATATATATGTACATGTGTATGTATCTTTTCCAGGATTGGCAGTGGCACAGTATCCAAAAAGAACACGAGTGTTCCCATCAAGGGATGGACCAGTGCCAATCAAAGCTCCAGTGGAAGAGGAGGACGAGGACCATCCAAGAACACCGGTAAATGAGAACTGTCCTGAGCCAGATGGTTTCTTCCCCGATTCAGAGCAATGTGATAAATATTATGCGTGCACGTAAGCATGAGGGTTATTTGTTGGACGAATAAAGTTTGTATTTTATAATTTTCTGTACTTTCAGGGAGGGTCAATCGGAAGCGAGATTGTGCCCAGATGGTATGGTTTTCAACGACTACAGTCCGGATGAGGAAAAGTGTGATTTGCCCTATAACATTGACTGTTCAAAGCGACCAGAGCTACGTAAGTACATACATACATACCTATGTGGGTTGGGATGAAATTATACTGAAAGTTGGCTCAACCATGAAACGCTGTTAATGGTTTTTTAATTCGATTGTCTGGTAGAGTTAATTGCAATTGTACTTTGGATAAGGGTTGAGAATGGCCTTTGAGTGTGAACCGTATTAAAAAGTGTTCAAATAAAGTGATCCTTTGGAGTAGTACACTGGTTTAAGAAGTTTTTCTATCATTGCAAAGATGGACAGGGGGTTATATTGATGAGCAATTGAGTTGTAATTTACGTTCCCAACTTAACGGTAATCTGTCATTTGCATGCGCAGCCAGAGGATATATTTTTATAATTTTTTTTCTTTATTCGTGGCCTATTTGAGGTATTTTGGTTCGTACACGTACTACAAAACGGTTAAAAGTAAATAAATTATGGTAATGGGTGATCCAATTCGAGCTTCGTACATTGGCAGCACTGTAAATCAGCTGCTGTCAATAAGCACCTGTTTTGCAAAGTGTCAAGTGTTTGGTTGCAACAACACATTTACGAAATGAATCGGTTAATCACCGCACAACTCGTTAAAATAAATTGTTCTACAGAAATGACAATTCTGTGCGACCTGTGTATGACAATTTACGGGATGTTTTTGGTCAATTTTATCGTCCTACTGAGCGAGTAATTTGCGGCGCAGTGAAAAAATTTGTAGACCCTGAAAGCATTGCAGATTGGGTGAGGCCTATGCATCATCGGGATGCTCGTTTAAATCAGCTGTCCAAGATTTTATTGCTGCTAACGGAGGTGTAGAGTCCCCATTAAATTAGTTTAATTTCACATTTACTTCATAGTTCTTTTATATATTTTTTTAAGGAAACAAGAATTTAATTACTTTTCGTAAAAACGCAGAAGTAGTTCACTTTGTGAAAAGGCTGTCAAACACAGCTGAATCACATCTCGAAAGAATAGCATTGAATTTGCCAAAGCTGGGTTACGTTCCGTTCAGTCGCTTACAAAATGTTTCGTGTTTCGTAGAGTTTTATATATTTTTCATAGAGTTTTATTTATGTATATGTAGGACTGGGGAAGTGGCGCTACAGTTCTGGATGAACGAAAGCCTTAACCAATAAGCCTCTCCAGTTAGCCCGGTTCTTAGCTATCTACTTCCAGTTGCGAATTCCAAATCGATTGAGATTCCCATC
The DNA here is from genome assembly GCA_946965025.1 of Blera fallax. Classification (NCBI taxonomy): domain Eukaryota; kingdom Metazoa; phylum Arthropoda; class Insecta; order Diptera; family Syrphidae; genus Blera; species Blera fallax. The sequence continues at coordinate 16,603,940 of OX337247.1, read as the reverse complement.
TACTTGTGCGTGCAAATTTAGGCGAGATCTTCCTATACTGTGTTGTTGTCCTTCCGGGTTCGACTCGAAGACACTGCGGGCCGGAGCATTGGCGTTTATTCACTACACGTCCTATCCACCTTAAGCGGCTGATGCGCAGTTTGTTCAGTAGGTCGCTGAACAGCAACATTTATATTTTCGTCGTTGAATCTTCTCCTCCAAAGCCCGTCAACGCAAATGGTTACGAATATCTTACAAAGCGTTTTTTCCCGTTACTCCCGAGAATATCATCATACGCTTTAGACACTGTACAAGCTTCAGATTAAGGTCTTGTATGGAGCCTTACTACTCAAACAAACAGTGATTCTGTGGAGTTGTTGTCAGAATTACCAGAGTCAAAGCAGACAAAGTCCGTTACTACTTCAAAGTTTTAGCTGTCCACTGTGACGTTCTGTCTGATTCACCGATGTTGTGCGTCCCTTTTTGTTGACAGCATACACTTGGATTTTGCCCCATTTACAGCTAAACCCACTTTGGCAGCTTAAGTTTCAATACTAGCGAGCGCACCAGTGATAGCCAGTTGTGTTCTGTCAATTATGTCTATGTCGTCGGCGTATGCTAGTTGCACAGATTTTTGAAAGATTGTGCCTCCGGTGTTTTCATGTGATTTTGACATAATTCCTTCAAGTACAATGTTGAAGACGTCACATGACAGCGAAAGGCCAGTATCGACTCTGATGGAATAAGATTTCATAAAAAATCGATAAAAAGATGGTGGAATTTGCACTTCTTGGATTTTCTTCAGGACCTGCCGAAGTGTGAAAATTTGATCCGCTGTGGACTTTTCTGGCTGGAATAGGGGAAAATCAAGTTCTTTCAAGCCATCACACAATATAGCAGACAAAATCTTGAACACGATGTTGAGGAGACTGATACCTCTGTTTGGTGCAGTTGAGGTGGTCTCCTTTCTTGTGGATCGGTCAAATGATGTTTAGAATCCATTCATGGGACATGCGATCGTCTGACCAAATCTTGAAACTAAGTTGGTGTATACTCTCTATCAACATGTCTTGAGCTCCAGTTCGGCCGGTAGATTATCAGGCCCAGCATCCTTGTTGGATTTAAGCTTGGATATTGCTATCCTCACCTCGTTTTGGTCAGGTGGGCAGAAGTTTTGGCTCTCATCGTCTACGTTAAAATCGTTCATTCTGCCCCTGACAGCGGTATGTCTACGTCGCTGTTTTACAGTCTATCAGAAAAAGTTGTTCCACATTCTCAGCATCGGATGTTACTCTACTGCAAGGTTTCTCTCTTCACCTCTAATCCTACTGCTAAATACAAAATGTTCCTAATAATAGACCTTTAGTTGGCGCTGTGGTTCAGTGGTTACTTCCCTGGAGTACTGAGAGTGAGGTTCGAAGTTTGAATCTCATAAAGCACCAACAAGTATTTTCATTCAAATGTTTGACAGGTTTGGACCAAAGATCCCTTTCATTTATGCGAACAAATATCACGTACAATACTCGTACGAACGAACGGTCCTGGAACACAAACGATCTGTTGCGCCAATTTGTTGTCTTAAGTTCTAAATATTATTAAAGCCTTAAAAAATCCTTTTTATTGAATTTCATAATTATTTTTAATTTAATGTTTTAATTTCAACAACATATGCGATTTAAATCTCGCCGTGGCTTTCATGAATACCATTCAGATGACAGCTGCCATTAAATTCAAGCCCCAGAATATTGCATTAAAAAAAAAATTAACATGCATACATACATACTCGTTAGCTCATTTGTATGTTTGTTGATTGCGCACTGCTCTAATTCTAATTTCTTCTACCTCAATCGGTATTCATGCCATGAATTCGGTATTCGGTATTCGGTGTTCGGTATTTCGGTGGAGTCACGTTTTGATTTCAATTTGCATAAGAATCACATTGGCGGTGGGCATTATCTTTTTTATTAGCACCCAACCCCGTTACCCTATTCAGTTCAATCTGGCAATTATTGGCCACTTCTGGGTCATCGTTAACTGTAAAAATATGGTTACTTTCCTTTTGTTTCCTTAGCTATTACATTTTAAAGAAGTTCCAAGCAAAATTAAATGATTTCGGATTACGTAAATCCAATTTAAATAATCAGGGGGGTCTGCAATCGTGCTCCCTTTTCAAAGCCTACATATGGGATCGATAATATCTTTGGATGAAATAGATATTCCCTGGAAGTAGGGGTTGACCATCGGAAGCAATGTTTGTAAGAGAATTAAACCGCATGCATGTCCATATGCCATCTAAAGGGATGAAAAGTCCTTAGATGCCTCTCTGGCATTATATGTTGGTTTGTTCGTTTCCCTGTGTGCCATGATGTGGAAATTTTATTCTTTTTACGTGCATTGGTAGCCGTCATGGTGGGTGGGGTATGATTGTGCATTTGCGGTTCCAATCGACTTCTCAAAACATATTGCCGAATGGTTTTAACTCCGCAAAATTGCCCTTTGACTATAGTTGGTAGGTCAAACACCCCCCGTTACATACATACATATGTGTTCACAGATATTATCACCCCCATCCCCCTCAAGAGGAATGTGTGGAGAATTTATATTCAATCCACGGCATTGCAATCGTTGGGCTCATTGATAAATTTGTTTTACCACCGAAGATTACATAAAAGCCGCAGCTGTTTGTGTGAATCTGAGAAAAAGGAAACAAAATGTATCTCACCGAGAACATCACGCAAATCACGATAAGGACTCAGATGTGCATGGTGGTGTTGGTGTTTCGTTGTAGTTAAAGGTAGTTTTCAACCTCCAGCAGTATGTCGTCGAATAGAAATGATTATCAGCGTAAATCTAAACAAGTAATCGCCTGAGGGTGGCTTTTGTACAACGTTCCAAGAATGAATTTGATTTTATCACTAACAAACTAGGTGGTGGTACAAACACCACCTCTTACTGGGCTGTGAGATGGTAGTTGAAAACAGGGCGTGTACGCAATATTTTTCATTGCATTAAAGTCGATGTTTGGCGCCGTGGTTCAGTGGTTACAGCATTCTATTTCTATGCGGAAGGTTCGAGGTTCAAGTCCTACTTCTGTAATCTACTTTTGGTAAAGTCCATGCCTTTGCATAATAGAGCAGAACTGGGATGATTACCGTCTTCTAAAGGGTCGCTTTAGTCGTTCCAAGGAGGGCTTTGCTACTCAATTGCTTTCTTAGCCCAAAAACACTGACGATGCCAAGAGTTATTCTTCGTTTGATCTATGCGCTAGAGTTGTTGTCTGTATTAGCGGAGCCTAGGTTTCAAAAGACAATATCAATCCTGGCGTGACGGACATAGCAACGCACAGAATTTAATGACCCTAGTTTACACTAAAGAGTGAGCTTTTCTGCTTCTGGGTTCATGTGTAGTCTCAACCATTGAGCATGGGACTTCAGCGTTATCTGCAATGGTTTTTGCCACAGTCTTTTTTTTTTGGATTTGCCAGGGGCTGGCTATTGAACAACAGCAAGTAGTCCTGGAGGGATCATTGTATTGTACTTACTTTTGTCGAAGGCCGCCGCATGCGAAACAGAAGGAATATCCCTTATGTGGTTTGTATTGTCCGCAATCCAAACCTGCCAGTGCGCTTTTCGAAATGCAACAGATTAGCAAGGTTAAGCGTGTAGACCCAATTATTTGATTTGTTTAAAAACTGGGCAGTTGCACAGGAAGTATACGGCGGTTTTGTCCTCTTCCAGGTACATCTCACTAAGGTCCGAACTACTAATGGTTTTCAGGTGGCTGAAGTGAAACCCGTAACGAGCTCTGTAATAGTTCTCAAGTCACTTTTGAGTATGTTAAGCGGAAACCTGGTTCTGCCCACACTGGGTGCGTTGACACAGACGTCGCCAGTAACCGAGATACTGTTTTAGTTGCAATTCAGTTTGTTTAAAGACTGCCAACCTGCGGCCTATTGATGACTGAGGACCCATGAAGGGGGTCATTCACCCTTCCCTGGCAAGAGTATCTGGTCTTTTGTTACCCGGTATCGCGGGATGTCCTAGAACCCAGACCAGCGTCACGGAATTACACCGCCCCAGCTAGCTTAGAACTAAAAGAATGCATTCTCTGGCGCATAATTCAATGGCGTAGATTTCGGCCTGTAAAATGCTCACCTTTAGATCCCTTCGTGCACCATGTTGTGTGAGGGTTGCTCATAGACGGGCCATGCTTGAGCAACATTTAGGAATATCACTGACCATACCATCCTATCTTCCATAGCTCTCTCAGTAACATCGGTTACTCCATGTATCTGGTCAATGGTTGATTGTTTTCCTCTGAAAACAAGCTAATGAATTCGAGTCATGTTTTGACTTTTAATAATCAGGCCTAGCCTCCTGATGAAAATCTTTCCAAATATTCTCGACGTGATGAGATATGGATCTATTGGAAGGCATTTCATGAGTATCCTTTCCTGGATTTGGAATCATGATTATTTTAGCGACTTCCCAATAGTAAGGAACATGCTTGAGTTTTAAACAAGCGTTCATTATCACTGTTAGCCTACATATGGCATCAAACCATAGCTTTATCCCGGAATATTGGCCGTGTAACGCTCTTATAATTGTATTTACCATGCAAGTGTACTGCAAAAATATATAGCTGCGACCCCCTATTATGCTGTTTAATCGAAATACAATACAATATATTCGCATCTTATTCCGCCAAACAATGAGAAATAAGACCCTTCCACACAAACAAGGTGATTCAGACCTTTTAAACTTTTAAAGCCTTAAAGTTTTAACTACACCTACATATGTAAATATTCTGTGTTGGAATCTTAGTTTTCAGATGAAGACAGTGACGCTGACTTAAAGTCCGCAGACCACTAAGCCTTATGAAAGTTGAAGGCATATCAGTCCTGGATCCTTGGTAGCACCTATAATCAACGAATACAGGATACCATTGTTACAATTAACACTAGCGGAAATAAAACTCAGCCCTGAGAAGTGCCTCTGGTTAATGATTTCTTAATTCATTGCATCCTGTTGCAATATTTATTTGCCAAGCATCTTTCACAACTAGTTTGTTATAGTTCGTTAATCTTTCACTCTTCTTGGGGCTATTCAGCAACACTTTCCATGTTTTAGGAGTTTCCTTCCACGTCTTAGACAAATTTCGTTGTGATGGAGACTGTCATTTACATATATTGCCCAAGCTAAGTAATCGTTTCAATAGTCCTTCATTTTAAAAACCTTGTCGCAGTTAAGCCGGTTATAGTTTCCTATCTACTTAGCTGCTGATTTAATTATCTTCCTTCCACTAGTCTATTCTCGAATCTCAATTTTTCATTTAATTCCTTGCATAACCTTCCTGCTCATTATACACAGATACAGAGACTTCTTTGAAAATGGTTCTATGTATTATCACCATCATTTCAATATCTTAAAGGTATTTCCGAGAAATCCATCCAGACAGTCAGCTTATTTTAAGCGAATTAAATACTGAAAGCAAAAAAGGATCTTCTGAATGTCCAATTAGCAACCCACACCAACTATGAGAATTGCTTAGCTCGCTTTTCTCTCGTTCGCATTCAATGAATTCATTTAATATTCTCTTCTTCTCTTTCCAACAGAAACTCCGATTCCCAGTCAAAATTGTCCTCGCAAGAATGGCTACTTCGGTCACAAGGACAAAAGCGTATGCGATACGTTCTACTATTGTGTGGATGGCAAATTCAATATGATCACCTGCCCATCAGGCCTTGTATTCAATCCAAAAACCGGCATCTGTACCTGGCCGGATGAGGCTGGAAAAATCGGCTGTTCATCCAAGGATGTATTCGAATTCACCTGCCCCAAAGTGAATGAGAGCGAAGCACAGACCCACCCGCGATATGCCGACCCGGATAACTGTCAGTTCTTTTATGTGTGCATAAATGGTGACATACCACGCCGTAATGGCTGCAAATTGGGTCAGGTATTCGACGAAGATAAGAAACTCTGCGAATGGGCACGTAAAGTTCCTGATTGGTAAGGACTAGCAGTTATAATTTCAAATTGTGATGATGGTGGTGGTTTGAATTCTGGGTTGATTGTGCGAGGACGAGAATATCTCTTGAATTAAAAATTTTATTAATTCAACTGTAAAGCGATTTAAATGTTTCTTTATGTTCTTCCATTTTTTTCTTTTCTCATTCTATTCTTTTTTGCAGCGCTGACTGGTATAAGGATCGTTTGACTGATGCTCAACTCGACGAACTGGAAAATCCAAAACCAAAAGTGAATCCATTGCGAACAAAAGGACCACAGAGAAAGAGGCTACCAAGACCCAAGCCTGTTGTTCTTGATGAGGATGTAGAATAGAAGAGATGGACGATGAAGAAAAACAACTTTTTTGTACGAGTATGTTTTTAGTTGATGCAGTTTTTATGTTCACTACGAAACGAATTGAAGATTGTTGTTTATGTTTTTATTTGCATTATTTTGTATACCTACATATTTTTGTAATATAAAATAATTCGTATTTTTTAAGTCATTAGTGTTTTCCGAAATTTTTCAATATTGAGTCGAATTTGAAATTTTATCGGAAACGAAGGATTACCTTAAAAGCATCTAAGCATTCCGAAGACGAGATCTGGAGTCCGTTTGAGAAGCTATAAGAACCGCAGCAACAAAAGTGTTAAGATACTGACTTCAAAGAGAGAGGACCGTTCGCAAGAACTGTGCAAAAATCTGAAACCACTCATAAAAAAAAAACAAAAATAATAAGGAGTATACAAACGGTCCTTATTGGATAAATTTAAATTGAATGCTAGTTCTGAATGTGTGAAATGTGATACTAGCTCCGCAATATCAACTTTAAAGCGGAAATGAAGAGCAGGTGGAAGAAGACTTTCTAAAGCCTGGATAACGCAGAAAAACAAGAGAAACCAGGTCCCAACTACCTGTATGTTAATGTTATAGATCCCACTAGGCAAACAAGGAATATGTCGGAAGAAATGTCTCCTGTGATTCCATCTCCACACAGGAACCATATGAAGCTCCTGGTGGCGACGGAAGTCTCCCTGCTCTTATACAGCACGGAATCGACACTTATTCTCTGGTGCTTACTTTAGGATTCATATTTAAATTTAGCTACATCCCGATGGCTTGGATAAAATTGAGTTTATAGTGCTCACCCCTAAGGCTGATTGCAAACTCCTTCAGACCTAAAGGCTTTCAGCTCAGGCCTATCAGTCTCACCTCATTGTTTTTACTTAATGGAAAAAAATGATTGATTTTCACATCAGAAATATTGAGTTGTATGCAAAGGGTTTCGCTCAGACTGAAGTCTCACTTTTTATAGCTTCAGCTCAAGTTCGTATGCAAAAAGGAAATAGGACACATGTCAGAGACTAAGATTTTGTTGTCTCATTAGGTCAAATTTTTGCGCATTTAAACGTTCTCGGTGCCACTGCGCAAAATCGGGACTCCAAATGTTTATATCGATCTAATTCGGTGCAAGAAAATTGGATAATTGGATAATCACTTTCTCTAAGACAGGGTAATGGTTCTCTTAAGATTTATTGGAGATCGTGGACTTCAAATTGACATGGTGGAAGATTTTGAATCCAACGTTACCCTAAAAGTTAGTGAAATTGCGAGTAATAATGAAAAAAGTGAAGACTGGATAAAATTTCCTAAATGAATATGACTCTGAAATGCCCTTATGACAGTTAAAAGCAGATTTCCGTCATGTATTGCACCAATAGACTACCTGTATGTTCGGATAAATAAGCCGTAGCACCATCGAACAGAGTATGTAAACAGAAAAGGTAAGCTAGAGGCTCTTATAAAGAGTAAATGCTTGTAGTTGTGTTCTTAGTTTCCAAAACTACACATGTCGTGATTTTCTTCTAGGTTTTTATTCAATCAACGTGCAACCGACATGCAACAAAACCGTTTAATAGCATGGATGTCTCATGGCCCGGCTTGGTTCATGACTTCAGAATTTTTAAAATTCAAATACTTACCAGGCACTTTTTAATGATCCTATTTAAATGCACTTTTTATTGCTGTTTCTTCTTCACTACAGGCTTCAGTGAACTCATCTTTGCAACGAACTGAGACAAAGGTTTTGCATATTAATTTGAGCTTTCGCTTATTGGAAACGCTAAATCCCGGTACCTTTCGCTTCGTCTCACATCTCAGTCTACTGAACATTTCTTTAAGCAGCGCGTTTGATCCGCATATTTTGATGGGGATTGGACAAACCCCCCACTTCTCTATCTCTCCAGATCAGTCCGCTGAGGTGTTGTAGTTTTCTGGTCTGGGGATCGGTATGTCGATTTTTAATGTCACGGTTACTGGAGATAGGGAAAGTAAAATAGTCTTTGAAAGGGCCCATACACGATACGACTTGTCTGTCGACCTAGTTTGTCCGACCGAGCTTTACTTTGCCATACATTATACGACGGTTGGACAGACTTCGCCATACACAGTACTGCAAGTAAATCAATTTCAGTTTTTGTTTGAATTTGATGAAAGGAAAATGACTGAATTTGAAGTTTAAATCCTGGCCTGTGCGTTAATTATTGTTGCTTGTTTGTTAGAAAAAGAGAAAAAGAAAAAAATTAAAAGGAAAAGTGTGAGTCGAAAATGGGTTGACAAACAGGCGAAAATGTTCATGTATGTTGACATTTTCAGGCACCCTTTTGCGTTCACTCCTTCTGAACAATCAAAATCAACTAAATTCTGACAGATTTCCCCACACACGATACAACTTGACTCCCCCCCAAAATATCAAACGTTGCTTGATATCCATCCAACCACCCGACAGGCCGTCTGACAGATGATCCAACAACGGCACACATGATGAGATCGGTCGGATGGACTTCAATGTCTGTCCGACTTATCGTATCGTGTATGGGGCCTACAATGAATGACAACATACAAGCAATTGCAACTTCTTCTTTACTTACGCTGTTCAAATACCAATACTATCTTTAAGAACCACTTTTGCGTCATAACCTAAATCTATTGCGAACTTATTTTATCCACCCTGTGATTCTCTTATTTATGTCTTCTGAATTATGATTTATAGCGGTTTTGTATCCACATACATATTATTGTTGAGTCATAAAAATGTGTTCATTATTTCTGACTTTCCTGATGAACAGGTCATTAGCATTAAATTTAATACTAAATACAAAAATCATTTTTCGAACTTAAAACGTAAAATCCATTTCGAAAAACCTCTCAGTCTTCTGCTCGATCTCGGAAAACATTCCGACAGTTGAATTGCAAAAGTTTTCCTTTTGCATATTTGACTTTCATGTCCGACATTAAAACTCAGCCGTCGAAAAGACAAACACATTTCCTCAAAATTTCTACCATTTCCTTTGAGTTTGGCCGAAAAAAGGAAAACAATACCGACAGTGGCCAATGCTTAACCCTAAAGCGTCAGTAAGTAGTAAATGTATACAGCACCGCGCCGCGCCGGCCGCACAGCCTTCGTTACGGCATCCCATGTTGGAGAGCACAAAATTCGAATGATGTTAAAATTTGACTCGATTAAATTTATTTCACAAACCTCCATTGTTAGCCATTGTGCTGGGGCGCAAAACTATGCGGAGAATGCGGCAAAAGTGGTCCACCAAGCAAGCAGAATTACTACGCCACACTAAAGTGGTGCGATGTTCCTGTTGTCATGTGGGATGGAGAGGATACGAAGCACTAAAACAACCTCCCGCTGGGAATCTACTCCCTTTTTTTTTCCATGTCATCATCTGTTTGCGTGTGTTTGTAAGCTAAAACTTTCTCGTTCCCATGTGATAGCTGAGGCCAACCAGTGTCCTAATTCAATGTGGCGAATCCTTTTCATGGATAAATGCTACTCGACTCGACTCCTTGCCCAATAAATTGAGGCTGAAAATTATCCTCAGACTCGATCCAACGAATTCCTATGAAAAACTAATATGGCCTGGTCCGCACACACAGTCGCATAAAACGTGAGTAACACAAAAGGAAGATTTGTGATTTATGCCATCATCATAATAAATTCAAGTGATTTATCTGATGGGATGCAAAAATAAACTTTCTAGTGTAGTGGCGATGGCAACACATTCGCAGAAGTTGCTGTGTGAATAAGGGACGTGTGAAAAAGGGACATGTGTGTGCCTTTTTTGCGTTCGAGGGACTGCTGAATTATGAAAATTACAGGATTATAGTTTATTATGCTATCATGACAGATTGTTGTGTACATTAACCTACATACATAGTTATCGTGCTCATTTGTAGATATAAGTAGAAGGAGGGAATGCCCGACGACAAGAGGACTGTCTGGATTGGATATGTACGATAAGTCGCATTAAAAATGATCTAAAAATTTTATTCCTTGTGGGAATTATCTGATACTGTTGAGTAACACATGTAATGTTATGCCTTAGGTTCAGCAAGTAATGTAATCTGCAAATTGGTCTAGCTGTGTAGGCAATCAGCTTTAAATAAAAAAAACCTAGCTAGTTTCGTCTAAAATAGATAAAAGGCGGTTTGCCCATCCGAAACTTTAAGGCTTTCTCCAAGATCTGTGAAGTTTCGTTCGACTGTGAACTATACCGACAGTGCTGGTATTAATTAGGTTACCACCAAAAGGCTATAAATAGCACACACAACAGAAAAAAAGCACGTGAAAACTCAGGAAACTTCACCTAGGATACGACCTAAGCGTCATACGATGATAGGATAAGAGGATACGATGCTTATTCTTTGAGAGTGTCGCAAATTTAGAAAATGTTCTAGTCTTGACAGCAATTTCATGGTCTTTGGGGCAGCGGATAGACCTCTGCGAGCCTTTGCTGACCTATGACACGGGAATCTGGGTTAACCGGTGTCAATAAACCACTTTGATGCACTCACTACCAAATCTACTTGAAAAATCCTGACACAGATCTGTTTACTTACAGCTTTAGGCCTCAAATATATAGGAAAAGCTCTTATAAGGGGTATTTGCTGGTATTTGATCTTTCGTTGACGCTTGAGGGAAATTAGACTGAATTTAAGTGCGCACTTTTGATTTTACAAATAATTGCTTGAAACAAGCTCGAAGGGGTAAAGCAAGCCACTAACTATGGACTTGGTTGTTTCGCTGCTAACCTATGCTGTATAAACTGTTCGAAGTTTCCAGATCCAGCACTTTGACCTATTTGATATTTTAGAATCGTATACGGCACAAATGGACGCTCCTATTTTCCTGCTAGGTATTATAATCCTTAATAGTAGTCATGCTAACATGCATCTGTCTTTCAAGCAGAGTCTTATTCTGTTCTAGTGACCTATGTTGTTAAGAATTTGTGAAGGGGAAAAGTCTGTAATCAGTCAAGTCACACTTAAGCAGTTGACTACTTCCAAAGTAATTCAAATGCAAGAACTTACCTCTGAGACTTCTTCAGCTCCTAGGTTAGGTTAGGTTATATTGCCAGACTGCACCAGATGCAATATCACTTAGACCAACCAGTAAGATACATTGTGTTACCCCAGGATCCAAATCTCCAAAAAGCTCCCCACTGAACCAGGGGGGGGGGGGCTAGTAATAAAGCTCTGGACGCCACTAATGTTGGTATTATCCAGTTCGCCAAGATTGTTGAAAAAGTAGGCTCTTAAATGCAGTCTTCTATTAGCAGACAGAGCTTAACAAATACATATAAAGAAGATACAGTGTAGTTTCTTCCTCTTCTTCATGCAGCTTCTGCAGAAGTCGCTTGTTACATTTCATTACCTAATACCGCAAATCTTCCACCACCACCTAGGATTTACTGTACTCTTTATGCTGAACCTGTACTCTCAATCACGTCAGTACGTGACAGTGGCCTTAACTTTCGATCCGTCACCGACAACGCCATAAACAAAGCCAACTCAGGACTTAGCTTTGTGAAAAGCTGGTTATCCTGCCGTCATATGTGTCATTGGAAAATGACCACTTACCAAATGCGCAATCTGTTTATACAAACGGCTCCAAAATGGACACTGGCGTTAGTTCTGGCATTTTCTCTGAACCGCTGGGAATTGCACGATCTATCCGACTCGCAAACCATAGCAGTATTTTCCAAGCGGAGGTCCTGGCGGTGACAACAGGAGTTCGTGAGTCTGCGGTAAGGGTAATACCTCCTGAAGGTATCACCTTTTTTATTGACAGTAAGGCTGCAATTAAAGCAATTACTGCCGTTGAGATAAAATCGAAGCTTGTGATGTGCTGTCCCGAAGAACTTAAGGCTCTTGGCACACAGCATAAGGTCGTACTCTGCTGGGTTCCTGGACATGAAGGAATACTAGGCAATGAGAAGGCTGACGAGCTGGCAAGGGGTGGCTCTACATCGACTACCGAATTGGCAGACCCATCCGTAAGAATCCCGCCTTGTACACTTAAGCTTGGAGCTCCGTAGAAACCTGCGATATCACATGGAAACTGGGGCACACTTTTGACAAAGCCAGAACCGAGAGACTGGTTCGGAAAGACCGGAAATCTATTTCCACACTCGTGAGTATCCTCACAGGGCACATCACTCTACGGCACAACACTCTGTGGCGATGAGGAAGCGATTGAGGACACAACCCACTTCCTATGCCACTGCCCCGGCCTCCAACATTCTAGATACAAGTTCCTGGGGAGACACTTTTTTAATAACCTAGAGGAACTCTCCAGCACGGAACGGAAGCTCTGATGAAATTCATCAAATCGAGAAGATGGTTTGTATTTGAAGGACCACAAAACAGGTAAATTAGAAAACAGGTAAGCATGTAAAGTTGTATATAGACATATGTTATAGACATGGGGTTACAACAAGTAAGGGACGATTTATTTTCCTCCAAATGGGTCAGCAGGAAGAACTTCTCCCCGCCAGCCCACTTACCTAACCTATCTGGTAGCATAAATAATACCGCACTACTTGAAGCGATTTCTCTAAACACCATATCCTGTAACTTTATGTCTGCCTGTTCCTCTCTGCCGTATACATATCTCATCATCACACTTACTATGGTTACAAGGAACTTTTGTTAAGAATGCTGCGCAAAAAATGCGGCACAAATTTTTACTTCGTAATGTTCCAACAACGCATAACCTCCAAGCATCCCCCCTACTTAAAAGATTTAGTCCATCTTAGTATAACCTTTCAAACTTTTCTACCTTCTCTCACCAGATTTTAAGATTCTGTTTTTAGTTTTAAGTCTAGACTGAAAGTTGTGCTTGTATTAAGCAAATATGTAAATTAGGTTAAAGACGGTGCCAATATATACTGTACGAACGATATTAGGTATCCGCACACTCAGTTTGCCACAAAGTGAGGGTAACCACAATGGTATTTGATTCTAGTAGAGGCACATAATTCACATAAAGCATACATTAAGCTATTTTATCCTCACACATCATTGAATCTTAGAAACGAAATTAACTTTCTTCCTTTGATCTCAAGTATCTGGTCGTAATGAGAGCAAATTAATTACATAAACAGGATTAAGAGCGTTTCCTCGTTGAAAAGCGATGCAGCGCGCAACGCATTCATCTCAATGATGCAGCATACCTTTCAAGAGTATGTAAAAGTGGAAGTAGACATCCTCTAAAAGCTAAAATTATAGCCTTCCACCACGAGGTACATATAAAGCTTAATCTACATACGTTAAGCACCGAAAAAGCAGTCGGATTTGTTTCCGCTTCCCTCTCTGGATCCATGAGTATGTTATGTAACTTCCGCCGCACTTAAGCGGCCATAAATAGTACACTACCTCCGAAATGGCTGGCACACGCCCCGTCGCACGTACGATGTAATTTAGATTTGGGTGAAATTTGTTTAATATCAGGCTATAATGTGCTCGCGATTTTAATGCACCGGAAAGCGCTGTAATTAATGAGCCCTCCGGAATGTCCATTAAAGTTATGTAAACTTGGAATTAACTTAACTAATGTTCCAGCGCATAGGTATGAGGGCGTGAATTATCCTAGCTTATATGCATGTGCGTTGCGTACCTCTCTGCATCGTTGTCGCTGTGACAGCAGCATATTTGGAATATGCTCTAAAATTCAGAAATTTATGGGATAAAAGGTCTAAGGATGCTATTTTCGGCAATGATTGTGAACGTGCAAAAACCATACACAGAATGCTGGTACGTGCATTGCTGTGTCCACACATATGGGAGGTTGGGTGAAATATGTTTGGTTATTGGTTTGGTCAGACAAATGCATATAGACGTGCCCAAGAATTGGTTTTGTTGAGGGAAAATATTTATCCATTCCTTTGTTATTCTAGAAATGATTAAAAGATGTATAACATATGGAAGCATTCGCTTCGGGCATGTAGGTGCATAAACATTACTCTCAGAGCTGCTTTTGACATACAGTTTCCTAGAGAGATACACTCAAGGTAATGAACATGTGCAGTACTTCCAGGTCACACTTGGACTGTGATTGATTTTTAAATTACTAGTGGCGACTCTTTTGTGGTAAAATAGAAGAATTCTTCGAGGCATATACAAATCCAATAGATGGGCCTTGGAACAATTCAAGCAAAGATTTGCTAGACTTACTACCTAGCGATCACTTCCCAGGTATGTAGTTCCCACATTGTTAGCAACCAATTGCACAAATAACCAACTCTTAAAACATGATCACACAGAACAAACATAATTTGGCGATACGACGCCTCAAACCTTACAAATCTGCAGGACCAGATGGACAATACCTGCCGAATGACAGAAATCTTCGGACCTAATATTGACGATGCTGGAGACAATCCTCAAAAGCTGCCTGGATCTGGTCCATATTCCAAAAGTATAGACGGGTGTTAGTGTATGTTTTAATACCCGCAGCTGGAAAATGTTCTCACACAAATCCAAAATATTTTAAACCCATTACTTTATCATCATTCCTTATAAAAACACATGGATTTTGAAAAGGCGAATCACTGGAAACTTCATCACACACTCTAGTGTGCGATATCGAAGTGTTCCAGGTTTCATAAGTAGTATACAATAGTGGCATTCTTAGATCTAGAAGGAGCTTTTAACAATGCCAACACAGCACACAGGAGCACTGTTTGCGAACTGGTTTATCCACTGTGTACTGGTCGAATTATAAACTTGAAGCTGAGTGAGATGTCTACAAGAAGGTCTATAACTAGAGGATCACCGAAAGGTGGAGTCCTAACCCTTATTCTTTTGAATTAGGTGGTTTACAAAGTATTGATTACCCTGGAAGACGAGTGATCGCTTATGCAAATTACATTGCTTAAGCAGTCTCGGAAAGGACCTTAGAAGGAAGAGTCAAGAAAGCTTCAGCTGAATTCTACTTTTATAAAAAAAAAAAAAAGCACACTGTCTCGTTCTCTCTTGGAAAGAGTTCCAAAGATATGAAATATTTTGTGACCTTAGGTATAGCATTATGGGTCTCTTACGTAACATCAATATCTGAGTTTTGCATGGCTCACGTATACCAGTTTAATCACCTAACGGTGAATCATTTTCTGCTAACCACCATCGTATCTGCCTACTTATCGAAAAGGATACGAAACTGTCTATTTAATACGATGTCCATATATAGCGTGCTCCTATTTCTGTTGCCAAGAGAGATTTGAGTTCCTCAACCCCTTTGCTTAGCATACTCATTCTGTCTTCCGCAAGAAATTTTATTTGAAAAACACAAGCTAAACTCTATCTTTACTTGGATTTGTACCATCTGACATTTACTTAATGAGTTCCCTGTAGGAAAACACGTAATTAAATTCAGAACCACATCATGTTCAATTGAATTCAGTCCCTGAAGTAGAGGCTGATTGCGTGGTATACTTATTCAAGGCACCTGCCAATGAGTGCATTTTTCAAGGACTTGCACTTCTCTTTGCATCCTTCGAACAATTGCCATCAGTCATTGTCAATTTGCCAGCACTTAGGAGTGCATTTCTAGTCGACACATATCCGTATGTACATACATATGTTCACCATGCATACATTTATCCGTACGTATGCGTTCGTTGGCAACTGGAGGTTACACTTAGATTATGCAGTCTAATGAACATCCTTTTGGTATTGGTATCTCATGGAGATATCTATTCACATCTCCGTCCAATCGTGTGATGTATTTCTGCGTCTTACGAGGACTCCAGGGAAGACACATAGCATATCTCGTTTCTTACAAAGCGTTGCACAGTGATTTGTGCATCATTCATTAAGTATGTCCTTGCCAACAGACAAGCTGTTAAATATTCCAGCACAGATAAGATATTAAGCCTTCCAATATCGAATCCTTCCAGTTCAACGAGAGGCATGAATGTAAGAACTTTTTAATTTTTTTTTCTTCCGCCCTTTTTGTCCGTAAAGTAAATCAGATTCCTTCAGTAAATACCAAAGGTACTGAAAGGATATGCAAATCACCACTTGGTGCTCAACAACATGTGCGAAGCGTACGGATGACATGAAAATTGATTTCTTTTCGATCTAACGATGATTGCCCCTTTGTCTCGGGAAGTTCACTTTAGCGTTAGCTTACTTCAGAGTAGCAGAGGTGCAAATGTTCCGATATTTGTTTCCATCCCGAGTACTTCATCCGTATATCCTGCCAGTAACAAATGCACTTTTGCGCGAGACATCATTATTCGTTGTCGTCGTCGTTGGCCTCGGCCCTGTCGCCGCTTTAGAATTCAAAGAGGGTACTCCAAAGTGAGTGAAAGATGGATACATGAATTATGGATGCGTGTTACATATCCATTTTATGGATTTCAACCTTCTGGTACATTCTATTCTCAAAGCTGCAAGTACTTCACAGCGGCTTTTCGTTTTTCCCCCATTCACGAGAAACGAAACGCGAAAAATCAATGAACTTTGTAAAAGAACTAAAGATGTCTAAGTCTTTGAAAGCCTCCGACAAATATGCTAATGTGAATGGAGCCTTATGTTTGCGCTAGCACCAGTACAAAGTAGAGCGGAAGATTGATTTTCGAATTTTTGTGCTTTCGCGAAACACATAAGTATGTGTGTGTGTTCTGCTTTTAAAATTGTCCTTGCGAACCGTTGAAGCGAAATCGTAAAAAATTAAAAATTCACTCAATCGATTCTGATGTTTTCAATCTCCACGTACGTTACAAATGGAAAGAGAAGATGATTTGATATCGCTGAGGGAGAGGCGTGTGTTGTCTACTTTTAGATCGTATCCAGTCTTTTTATAATTTTGTACTTTGTCGACTTAGTGATTAGAGGCGCTACTACAAGATTAGGTATGTTTCATATGATAAAAAAGGCGGTGATCCTTATCCTTAAGGCATGTGGGCATCGCAGATATCAAAAGGGCTGACGAGCTTGCAGGAGAGTGATCAGGGCTGCTTGCATCTTTTGTAGCTCTTTTGCTCTCCTTTTGTAGCGATCCCAAGAAGTGAGTTGAAGATGAAGCCACCGGTCACTATGGCCGTCTCTAAAGGAATCTATTTCTGGTGGTGAAATTTAGTAGTCATCATACACAGGTTGTCTCCGGCGTAATTACTGGGCATTATGCCATTGGTTTCGGAACGCTTCAGCCTACAGCGCAGCGACTATTGCAGACGCTGTAGGGCCGAGGGAAAATCGAATTTTTTTCGCCACCTGCTGTGTGACTGTCCCGTTACTTCTCCTCGGAACTGGAAGACTTAAGTAATGGTTGAGCTGATGGACCTCCTGTGATTCATATCACTATGGGTGGTTCTAACACATTGGACATGTGCTTCCGGGTTAAAACCGATGACAAGCGAACATCTTTTCGGCACCACCCATAGCTAGATCCAATACCAATAGGTTTCTGTATCCCCTAGTGTATGAACATTCTAGGAATTATCTTATCTAAGGAGTAGATAAGCTTGAATCCTACCGTCAGGCGAAGAAGAAGGCAGTGCAGCGAAATAAGCCTATCCATATCAATGTAATTTTTTCCGAAGCTAAAGAAGCAGCACACTTACATTCATAATCCGGTCGTCTTTTATCCTTAACGTGTCAAGATTCGGTTAATAGTTTCTGTCTTCCTCTTGTTTAGGAACACTGCCCCGTTCCTTTATAGTCCACATTTATAATTTCATTTTTTGCTCCATTCCAATTTGTTCTGGGTGATTGCTGTTAGCCCGACAATTTTTCTTTTTATAAAAGGAAGCAGCAAATACGTGTTATAGTCTACTGCATCACCTAGGACTTTGGAGATGATTGGAGCTCTAGACACTAACTTACTGATTTTGGAAGAGAATCAGATTAATAGATGCTGAAACGTAGCATTTCAGAACGTACCATTTACTTAAAAGAATAAGACATGGGTACAAGCAAAGAGCAACAACTCCACAGTCCAATACAGGAGTACCTATGCCGTATCCTTTGAAAGTCTCTAATAAAAGATAAACGTTGAAGATAATCAATAAATTTTGTACACGATGCGAACATCGGTGTCCCTCTTCTTCATTTTCCAGGATAGTCAGTAGTACGATCATACTTATTCAGGACTATTTGTTGTTTCGAATAATTTGTTTTTCTCCACGATAGGGCCGTTAACCTTACTCAAAATCCTTAATCGAAAGAGAGAGACGATTTGCCGCGATTCAGTTCCGGGTTGGCACCTTAAAGTATGTCAGTCATTCTACAGCTAACCACCCAAAGGAATGGAGTTTTTGGTCGATGCCGATACGTCCTGAGCAATAAATCCACATAGATTTTGCTTATCAAAGGACAAATGTGGCTAATCTGTATAAAACCCAATGAAAAATTCGACCACAACCACTGCAACAATCCACACATTGCGAAAAATATTGTTGGTTGAATGACTGCCGGCAACCCTACCTTTCCACTTACCGCACCACTCTAAATTCCAGATCTCAGAATTCAGAGATAAGAGAGAAGATTAAGATATACATACCAGGTGCCATCTACTCAAGAGGGATAATCAGCTCCTTCCAGCTTTACAAGTCATCAGGTGTGGACAGTATCACCCTAGCCATATTACAGAGGTGCAGGAAAGATTACTACAATATGTAGTTAGCATAACAAAAAGTAGTCTCGCATTGGGCTATATTCCAAACCAGAGGAGTCGGGCGAAAGTTGTTTTCTTACCAAGAGGGGTAAGACCAAACACAGCCTAAGTCATACAGGTCAGTCATGCCGCTGCATTACTGGGGACCAGGGAAGTATTCCTTAAGCTTACTGCGATTCACCTCGTTGTTGAGCTGAATTCAAAGAGGACGATCCTTAGGAGGCAGAAGAAGGTACCACGAGAGAAAAAGCATTATTTCGAGAAAATACGATACACTTCTCTAGAAACTTCGAAAAATTTCGTACGAAGAACCTACGGACTAAGCAACCACACAATAAATTGGTATACAGACGGCCAGAGAACTGAAGAAGAAATATGAGCTGTAGTATCCGGGCCAAGATCAAAATACTCAGAATGTGTGGGCAAAAGTACCAGAATTTTTAAGGTTCTTCGGCGTGTTCGGGATCTTCCTCGAAACCGGGGTGTGCTAGACATTCTGATGAGTCGTATGGGTATATGTTGCCGAGAGATACTGTGTCAATTGGTAGTTCAGTTCTCAATCTCTTCTACTTATTCTGTGATATTGTCATTCCTTGTCTTCTTAGTTCTGTGGCTGCTCCGTCTTTAGGTCTTCTATCCTGAATTCTTTTTGCTTCATCAGTTAGGATATTTATGGGAACCAAGCCACCTTCGACGTACGCTGCCTCATCCGAAATTGTCCTATCCGTGCCCAGATAGAGCACTGTTAAGTTTACGTCTTCCTTGATACATATATGCTCTATGCGGTCACCAAAGATTAACATATCAGCTATCACAACGCCGAGATACTTAATACTTCTCTTGGAGTGAATTGTACAACTTCCCACCGTGAGTTTGATAGTCACTTTTATTTTACGGGTACCAATAAGCACTGCCTCCGTCTTGTGCATCTTTCAAGCTGAAATACATACGTGCCTTAGACAGACGTATCTAACTCAATCTCGAAAGAAGATACAACAATATCACTAGCAGCTGTCAAGCAGCTATCAAAGCACTTGACTTCCTTGTCATTAAATCAAACTTGTGTGGGAATTGGGTACCCGGTCATATCGGAATAGAGGCTGCAGACTCCTTGGCAAGGCGAAACCTTTTAGCGGATCTGAACCATTCTGTAGAATTGGGTATCATACCATCCGCGAAAAACTCAGGAAGATGGAGACAGGAAGACAGGGCTAAATCCTGGATTAGTACTCCAGGAATAAGGCCAACTAGGAAACTGCTGGGATGCTACAACCGGAAAAGAATCGAAGCCTGCATCTACCTTAGCAAACAAGCTACGTATCCTAGCAGGTTTTCTAATAGGGCGTTGCAAACTCAGGAAGCATCTCAGAGTACACAATGTAACAAATGAAGTCCTTTGCAGAGTCTGGAAAGAGTTCAGCGAGATTTCAGAGAATCTTCTGGGGCACTGACCCACAAGATATGAAAATATTTGGACAAGTACCAACCTTAGACCCACTTCTCATTCTCAAGCTCCTCAGAGAAACCAGGCGGACTGTACTCGTCAAGGCAAAGTAAGAGTGTTCAACCCTCAAATACAATTCCGAAGGAATCATATTGACACACTAGACCGTTACACCATTCACACTTGATCAACTTTTTTTTTAATTACTTCCCGATACAGACCAGAAAACTATTAAAAGTACGTCGCCAGTCAATTGAGCCAACAACACACCTACACCCACCCTTCTGCGCTTTAGAATGTCAGCTATTGAAAACTACTGGGAACTCAGTTATTGAGTTTTTCCTCTTGAGTTCATGCTCCTTAGTTGAAACAATTACTATCAAAAGGTTTCATTAACCTCATTTTGAAATAATTTTAATTATTGGTATTAAGATTTCCCGCAATTCAGTTCACACCCTGAATACGAGAGTCTGCTTCGTTATCGGTACTTCAATCCACTAGTGTCAATGAGTTGCTTTCGGTTTTCTAATTAAATTTTCCAGTAACGCGAAAGGTAAGCAAACCTTGAAGTATTCTTGATTTTATGACGTCCAAGTATTAAAGTGTGAAGCTAAGCGTGCCTTGTTGAATCCTTGGAACTAATCGTTCTGGGCAGTAATTTAATGATTTTATGACACGAATGTTTTCTATTTCAAGCTCATTAATGGATCTATAATTTAATGGTAATTGAAGGGTCTACTTGGGTTGGTTCCATTTACGAAAGTGGTAAAAAAAATGTAAAAGTAGTACACTGGCAAGTTATAAGGTTCTTGGGGTTCTTCGTGGGATATTGTTCAGAAGAGTATACAGCGGAGATGAGTGTCGGGATTTGATAAGGACATTAAGATTGTGACCGCAAAATTATAGATAGGCAGCACCTGTGAATCTCCTGAGTCATATAGGAATCCCATGAAGACAACTGTGATCTCTTCGGTAAAGTGGTGGGTAAAAGAAGCAGATGTCAACAGGAGTGTAACCCACAGACATTGACAGGAAAGCCGAGGAAATCACTGCCGCTTTCAAATAGTCTTTCAACATAGGATGTCCGGTGACTAAAAGAGATAAAACAAAAAGTCACTTCCATGGTGGAGCCAAGAGATGGCAGACATTAGGATAGCAACAAGAAACCACCTTAACGTGGCTAAGAGGAAAAAATCGACCACGAACTGGGAACTATACACAGATAGAGAAAGTTTAAAAATGAGACACAGAGAGCTTTGCATAGCTCATGGCGGCATTTTTGCGACGACATTAAAGGTACAACGAAATTTACGAAATTAAGCAAGATCATCTCCAATTAACTCTCCGATCTAGGATCATTCAAAGGTTCCGCGATAATTTTTTGAGTCTTGCCCAAATTCACTGAAGCTATTGCTAATCACTTCCCAGGAAGCGAGATTCAATCTGCCAACAGCACTCGAACCAGTAGTTACACAGAATTTTGAGCTTCCAGGCGATTTGATCACAGAGGAGAGAATTGAGTGCGCAATTAGATTGTTCACTAGTAATCTCCAGCACTGGCATTACCCCGATCATGCTCCAGAATACTGTCAGCAAGATTATGTCGGTACTTTAGGCACTATCCACAAGCAGTCACAGTCTGGCTCTTCTTCACTTCACACCACCAGTGCAATGAAACTACTTCCACAGAGGGACTGGAGGATAACCCTCAACCTGCTTCGACGGATATCTTTGTTTAAGCCTCAGCAGCAATTAGTGCCCCAAAACTTAGTCAGTCAGACAGCTGAAAACCAAAAACAACTGCTTATTCTTTGACTCCGAAGAAATACCCAGGCAATGTACCTACTGCGCACTACATGACACAGTACCTAGATTTCACAAGACCTTTCTTAAGTACACATCCAACCAGAGTAGGACTGTAAATCGATCGGATAAATTGTACACAATCCACACTGATGGGTCAAATATTTAGATGAGCGCAGGCTTAAATATCTTTTCCGAATCGCTGTGCATAACCAAGTCAGTTCGCCTCTCGAAACACTGCACTATTTTCAAACGGAGGTCCTAGCAGAGACAATAGCCACCTGTGACACTGCGATGAAGGCAATACCACTAGAAAGTGTCATCTTTTACAGCAGCAGTCAAGAAGAAGTAAAAGCGATTTCTGTTATTAAAACTAAGTCCGAGCGTGTAGAGTGCTACCGAGAAGAATAAAACTTTATGGTTATGCTCTAATGGGTTTCTGGACGTAAAGGCATATCATGTAATGAGAAGCCTGACGAATTGACTAATGGAGGCTCGGTGTCTGAATCTTATCAAATAGATTCTTCAGTAAACATCCCGCCTACTACAATAAAGATCGATGCAAAAACCATGCCGTCCTTCCTAGACATATGTGCAACCACAAGAATAATCTGGCCTTACCTTGATATAACAAAGACCGACAGGCTTATGTAAAAAGATAGGAAATCTCTTTCTTTTTTGGTAGGAGTCATCGTGAAGAATTATACGGTATCACATGATAAAATTAACTAAATGAAGAAGACCTATGTCGAGGATAATGAAGAAGTCGACGAGGACACAATCTACTTTCTCTGACACTGCCCAGATCTCATCCACCTTAGATATGAATTTCTCGGGCCACACTTCTTTCAGGACCTAGAATATACATACATATATCCAGCATACCCGTGAATAACATTTTGAACTACATCGGACAAACCGGATGGTTTGCAAGTTCATCACAAGAAAGAAGTTGGACCATAGCTAGATTTGTACTGTATTCTTTCCATATCAACTGACAGCTCATTAGCTACTAAGTTCTATAGAGGAAGGAACAGGACCCTGAGGTAACTTTTAAGGGATTGATCAGACCTTTGGCACCACTACATGTAATTTTTTTTTTTTTAAATTACCGTACGTTAGAGTTATGGGCAAAACACAATGTGGCCCTCGCGCGGTCGTGCGTTTGGCAGGCATTGTACCGACTTACGATAGTATTTGTCAAAACGCGCGACCTCAAAATTTGCAACACAAAATGTGGCTTCACGACGGTCGTGCGTTGAGAGGTTAGGAATATGGCAGAATTATATTCTGTTCCCTCAAATTTCCCACACACTATTTCGCGGCAGAAAAAGGAGTAGAAATGTACTCTTTTTAATTTTATGGTTTGATTAGGAAACACAAATACAAGAAATAACTTCGAAAACGAATGTGTATGAATACGAAAATAATAAAATAAAAACCTCTGCATACTCTAACATAATTAATTTGTGTTGAAAAAACATCAATTAGCAATTAAAAATGTTTACATATTAAATGCTAACAATTCGGAGTACATATACGATACAATGGTTTGCCTTTTTGCTAAAATCGAACAAGCCAAAGAATAATGTCAATCGAAAACAGCTGTGAGCTGTCAAAACGCGCGACCATAGTAGAAAATAGTAGAGAGTAGCTCTACTTCGACGTTGAGGTCGCGCTTACGATATTTACGATCGAAAACCGACCAAACGCGTGAGGTCACATTTAGTGTTACCCCATAAGAACCCATTGTTTCTACTCAATCTGTCAACGCGCGAACGCCACATTGTGTTTGTACTTTTAATGTCTCGAAACAACTTCAACATATGAACGCAATAATGTGAGAAGCGAAGGGCGATTTGTTGTGTTTGTTATACATGTGTGAGCATAATACGTTTCGCGATGAAATGTTTGACTGTGGTCCTTCGAGAAACAGCCTCTTAAACAATAAATATCAAGCATACAGTTAAGCATGTTCTTTAGTAGTATATTGACGGCATTTCCGTTTTTCGACGCCTGCATGGTGCGCAGTTCTGAGTACTGCGATGCGGTCCATCGCATTCCCATAGAGCTTGATTCCACCTCAACTGTTCTGTACCACGCTACGTCTCCACGCCGTAGAGTGTATCCAATCCATTGCCGTTTTTTTGTCTCTTCTTATAGTAATGTCTACAGAGTCTTCGTTCAAGATGATTATTAGATTCTTAGACATATATTTACGAAGTGTGGTGGGCGCCGTGGCTCAAGTGGTTAGTGCGTTGGATCGCTAAGCGTGAGGTTCGAGGTTCGAATCCTAGAGAATACCAGAAAAGTTTTTCACGGTCCCACCTCTCGCGAATGTCTGACAAACGTCCGAGAGTAATAGCTGTCAAGAGAAAGCTTCTCAATTTGCCTTTCGGATATGGCTCTAAACTGTAGGTCCCTTCCATTTGGTTGAAAAATATAACACGCACAACACGAATCGTTGCGAGAAGCTAGGCCCTGGACCACATACGGTCCGTTGCGCTAAGAATTTTTATTTGTATTTGTGCTACACAATTTATTACCGGGCTTTTGGGGAGTCCAAAGTCTGGTTGCCAAAGCATACTTATTCTTGTATCGCCTTTACAAAAGTGGACAAAATTGGTACCGCATAATCTCAGCGAAAAATGCAAACTGAACTTGCACCTCGTTTTCTTTTGCTTGCAATCAATTCAAATCATTACCGTTACGCGCATACTTATGTGGCCAACGAAGGAGTATATAATGTGTTTGCTTGTGACCTGGCCGGTGTAAGTTCAAGCTCCGCCAGGGAAACAGGAATCACAGCCACCAAGCGCAACAGAAAAACAAATGAAATCTGAGCTTTCCCAACTCCTTCACAAAAAAAGGAGTTACTGTCTGGTAGTACACTGGATTGTCTTCTAGAAGTGGATTATTGTCAGAACTACCAGGCCATCCCCTCTTGGAATAATGTGGGGCGGTTACATCGAAATTATCTCAACAATTGAGTTCATTAGACGCGGAAATCTTTAAGAACTGTTCATGACTTTACCAGAGGAAGTGGTGAAAAATGGGAATCACTGCAGTAACGATATTAAAAAAACGACTAGACTTTTGTAATAATGAATAAAAGTAGACAAAGTGACAAATTACATCATTAATTCACAGCAGTTTTATTAAAGCGACTTTGGAGGAAGAAGAAAACTAATTGGTCGAGTAAAAGTGTGGGAGAGTACAAGGAGCATTCGATTTAATAGCCAATAAATATCAGATAAACGCCCTACACTTGACCATGACATTGGCTTTGTGATGACCTGTCTGTCAAGCCATCTGAACTCAAGTGAAATCAATCAACCAATCTTGTTCTGTTTTAACTCGACACCACCTCGCAGTCGCTTGCAGTCACGAAATAAATTACAAATGTCCAGGCTAGTGTGTCCCTGAAATCCCATCAACGGCACCATATTGGCTGAATGTTAAGGCAACTAACCGGACTCAGCTGGTCGTAGTGGTGATGGTGGTGGGGGATGTCGAGAAGAAAAACTTGCGTAATTAACGAACGTTACAGCAGTTTTTGCCAGCCACCCAGTAGCACCCATCCAGTTCCTTCCTTATCATCCGAAACACATCCACAGTTACGCACCAATTGTCGGCCCAGTGTGGTATGTTTCTCGTCAGGAAAACAGAACTGGTGGCGGCCTCGTGTAACATAGTTAAGCACCAAGGTGATTAATAGGCTCCACGAGAAGTTTTAATCTCGGAATGGATTAGATGAATGAATGCGACACTTGTTCTGGTTCCGCACACATGAACTTTTGGCCGAGAACAAGGTCTAGCACTTCATTTATCTGCCTCTCCTACTGCTGCTGGTGGCTGTTTCCTGACACCCATTCTTCATTTAGTTGAGTTGAAGGACTTTTCTTTATTTTCGATAATATTTTCTTATCCCTGCCATTCACCAGGGTATGAATAACTGAATGAGCGGTCGGGCGAAGACTTTTTGTCATGGTCAGCACAGCTTTTCGGCCCGCACAACAATATGAGAATGTTTTTGGTCACGTGCTTGGGGTAATTGAATCGGATTAAGTAGACGATGTGATGATTTCAACCTTTTTGCCATGCCACGGGTGATAGTTCAACTAGAAGTCTTCTTCTAACTACCACGTGTCCTGTTCTACATCCTTTTTTTTTTATACATTTTTAGTGTAAGCTTAAGCATACTCGTAAAATATATTTTTTGTTCCTCTGCTGTCTTGCCTTTGCGTGGTTGTATTTCGTTATGTTTGACACTTTTATGAGTAATTTCGGGGGGAGAGATAATATTGCAGCTGCGTGTTATGGTATGCTTAGCCAGAAGTATCTCTAACTTTTACATTTGTCTGGGAAAGGTACATGGAAGACCTAAATTAAGTTTCAAGCTGCGAATAAAGTTCATAGGATGGGCTAATAAATACGTTTATATATGAGGGTCGAAAAAGTTTGCAGCTGATATGAAAGGTGTTCGTAAAGCATTGGTCTTGGGTAGAGTCGTAATTTTTCACGTTGTACCCCATTTAATAAGGAATATCGATTCTTTGGTTTGACAACCGATGGTTACATACTTCTGGCTGACCTCTTGCTATGAGACACCATGTACTTCATCGAATTACAGAATATCTACTTGCTCTGACGATTTAGGAAAAAGAGGTAAATTTTGTTATGATATAGATAATTTGTTCCGGTAGCTTGCCCAATCAATCCATCAGATAGCAAAATGCAATGGATGCAATGAGTATGGTATAAAGTTGGTGGCTTTGATACCACGGGTTTACACACTTACTTTAGGTGTCGCAGTCTGGGGTGGACCTAGGCCTCAAGCCACAAGCGTTTCCAGCCATTTCGATCTGTAGGTTGAGGTCCCCTTCCACTTGCTTGCGTCACCTGAATCGCGGTCTTCCTCTACTGCACCGTCCCTCGGAGATGGATTCGAGGATTTTTCCGGCCGGATCATTGATGTCCATACACGCCACATGACTAAATCATTCTTCTGACTAAGTCGCAGCATTAAAGCAGCATTAACTGATTTAGGAGTAAAAACGAATATAACAAATTGGATCAATGATATGCTCAATAGCAGAGTTATCCACAGCGGGGTGTCATTTCTCCTTTGCTGTGGCCCCTAGTCGTTAACAAAATTCTAACGATTCTCAAATCCAAAGGAATTAAAACAGTAGCGCATGCAGATGACGTAGTAATTATGATCAGTGGAAATCATCTTCCTACTATCAGCAACATTATGGAATCTGCACTGAGAGAACTATCTTCATGGGCAGAACTAAACGGTTTAGGGCTAAACCCAACAAAAACCGAACTGGTTCTGTTCACTAGAAGGAGGAAAATTGAAGAATTCGACGGAGTCTCCCTGAATCTCTCCTCAGAAGCCAAGTATCTAGGAACAATCCTTGATTCGAAGCTTACTTGGAAAAGAAACACAGAGGAAAGGATGAAAAAGGCATTATGTGCTTTCTACTCGTGCAAGAAAACCTTCGGTAAACGATGGGGATTACGACCGCCCATAATCCATTGGATGTATACTGCGATTGTGAGACCCATACTTACTTACGGAATAATTGTATGGTGGAATGCAGCGGATAAAATTAGCTACCTCAACAATCTTACGAAAGTACAAAGATTAGCATGTGTTAGCATAACTGGAACACAGAGACTAACGCATCAGATTTAGCATCAAAGTGATGCTAAATCTTCCTACGCTGGGTGAGTTCATACGGAGCTGCCAAAAGCGCGATCCGTCTTAGACAATCAAGCACATGGAGGCATAGACACGGATCTATACTCCACAGATATAGTTCAATTGATCCCGAAAGAGCAATAGACTATGTAGTACCATATACAGACTTTTATAAGAAATACTCCAGTCTAATTCCCGAAAGACATGAGTGGGAATCCAACAAATTAACCAATGTACAGGATCATCAACTCTACACTGACGGGTCTAAAATGGACATAGAAACCGGCGCTGGAGTTTTCTGTGACTCACTTAATATCAACGATTCATACAAACTCCAGGGCGACTGTATTATCTTCCAAGCCGAAGTCTTCGCCATTGAAAAAGCAGCACAGACGATACACGCTAAGGCACTAAATCCATCCAGGATTGCAATCCTCGTGGAAAGTCAAGCAGCACTCAAGGCGACATGCCGACGAACTATAAATAGAATATGCAACACTCACGAAGTCACTCTCTGTTGGGTTCTCGGACATAAGAATATAGAAGGAAACGACACAGCAGAGAACTTGCACGGAAAGGGTCAGCATAAAATGAGGATTTCACTCAAATATCAATAGCCATCCCTATTGGTGTACTGAAAAGAAGAATGGACCTTAAAACAAGAGATATGATCAACTCTTCCTGGACAACTAGAGGAGACTTCGTCGCATCTCGCAGTTTATGGCCAATACTGAACTATAAGAGGACTAAAAGCCTTTTATCAATGAATAAAAAGGAAATCAGCTTAATGACGAGAGTACTAACGGGACACTGTCCGATAGGTGCAATGGCCGTAAGACTGAGTATCAACCCACCTGACTATTGCAGAAGCTGTCGTGACACAGAAGAACCAGAAACCATCAAACACCTGCTTTGTGACTGCCCCAGCCTCCAAATTCGTCGCTTCCGCTTTATGGGAAACAGACTATTTGAGGAACTAGAGGACCTGGTGGAAGTCCCACTCTGTAACATTATAAGTTTCGTCAAGAGTACGGGCTGGTTCAACCAAACCAACCGATGGAACTCAGTTATAGTACCACTATTTAACAGGGAGACACAATGGACCAACTGGCCCCCGTGAAAACACCTCTACAGGTGCGCGTCCCTCCAACCATAACCATAACCATAACCAAGTCGTTGTCGCTCATCGTATATGGAGATGGGGCCGATAAAACCTCGAAACAACCAAAAGCGTCCTCATCCACTTTTGAAATTGTCTGCGCCTCTGCATCGTAGAGCAGGACTGGGATGATTAATGTTTTATAAAGTGGGAGAGGGAGAGGGCTTTACCTTTAATTACTTTCGAAGCCCAAAGAAACAGAGATTGGCAAGAGTTATACTCCGCTTGATCCCAACGTTGGTGTCGTTATCTGAATTAATAGCGGAGTCGAGGTAGATAAAGCCCCTAACTATCTCAAAGTTATATCTGTCTACGGGGACGTTCGTTCCGAGACGTCGGTGTTGATTGTCCTTTGATTGTCTTTTCTTATTTTTACTATTTTTTTCAAGATGCAGAGGACACCTCAAATATGTATATAAAGATGCACTGTTTTCAAGAGTTCGTACATGAGTTGTGTGTGGTGCGTGTTGATAGCGCTGTTGTCCTTCCTCTCTTTTCTCTGCCGCACTTCGTAGTGGGAAGCAACAAAAACGAAAATAATCCACCTTGTGTTCCATAAAAGTACTGAGATTGAGTGATTTAACTGAAAATACTAAAACTGATACGTGCATTAAACTGTTTCGTTGGTGAAGTACTAAACTCGCACAAGAGTAAGACTACTCAAGTGGATTTCATGATGGATTCCTTAACAAATATGCCGACTCATCTCGTCTCATACTTGACTTTTATATGACTGCCAGGCATGCTGGACATTGACAATCGCAATGAAGTGGCCATAATTGTCTGTGGCAGTAATGAGTTAGCATCTCCTTTAAGTGTCCTGCCCTCCTCATTTGATAATGTCGATGGTATATCAAATGGAGTGAATAACATAGCAAAGAGTAGTCCTAGTAGTTATGCTCCTTCCTGGCTGGGTGGGCCAACGATGTTATCATCAAATGATTTCCACGCTAATATTGGCACCTACGTTAATCCAATTACTGTAATGCCTATCATTTCATCATCCATAGGTCACCAAAGACAAAACTTAATGTAACATCGCCTCCCGGGCAATCCTGTAGAAAATGAAAGTCATTTGCACTTTTCACCTCAGC
Organism: Blera fallax; assembly: GCA_946965025.1. Classification (NCBI taxonomy): domain Eukaryota; kingdom Metazoa; phylum Arthropoda; class Insecta; order Diptera; family Syrphidae; genus Blera; species Blera fallax. Next base: position 16,573,770 of record OX337247.1, on the reverse strand, counting down.
AGATGACAATATTGGCCAGAACACAAGATTACTCACATAAATGAGCATTGAAATTCTATACTGCAACGTAATAAATTTTCTACTGAGCCAATCAAATGATTTCCTCTTCCGAAGTCAATCGAAGACAAGATCTACGATCACCACATCATCATTATCATCATCTTCATTATCTTCACCCACAGTGTCGATGTTAAATGGTATTCCAGCATTGGTGGTCTATAGTGTGACCTATAACAAACGGGTATAACAATACACAACAACAAAGACCTTATCAGGCACTCTGACCGCTAATGATGCGAAAATTGAAATGAAATCGTGATCCTAGTCTGCTGCACTATATGCACTACATATATTCGTTAAATGGCAGTGCCTCATACTACGGCTATCACTAGCTCGTAATATTATTCGCACTAAGAATATCTCACCCACAACACGTTTGCATTCCAATTAATCGTCGTCACCGAGCGAGCATCACTGTTGTCCAGTCTAACACAGGCGATGATAACCGTCAAGCCATCGAATAAAATGAAAGCTCCCGTGGAATCTGAGTACCCAAATCCTGGCCACTCGTATTCCTGCCTCATGTCAACGGCGCTGGAGAATTCGCGTAGGAGGTCATTGCCCATTTCGGAGATTTACCGTTTAATGTGCGAGTATTTTCCATACTTTGAGAACAATTCTTTCGAAAGGTCGAGAAACCTGTCACCAATGGAGGACAACGAAATGGCTAAAGAACTATAGAAGTGGTCACGTAAGGAATAAGGATCCGATGGCTATCCGCAATGCTAAGGTGTTTCTGATAATCTGGATGCACTAGACTATTGTGAAATGCAACATGGCAGCACGGGCGATAGTGAGGTGGAACTGCACAGTTAATCAGAGATGGAGAGACAAGAATTGGATGAAACTATTGTAAAAACGCATGAGATGCACGTGGAAGCGGATCATGACAGTGGGCCACAGCAGCATAGAGATTTTGATATAGAGATGGAAGACATTACTTACACAAGCGTAAAGGTCAATCGGGTTATTGCTGGAATAACTAGGCTGATACCAAATATTGGAGGACCGAGCAGGCAATACGAAATCTGATTGCGACACTGAGCAAGTCAATCCCCATGAATGCAGCTCTTATGTTGATATGGGAACATCTATAAACTCGTACATGAGAATGATAAATTCTGAGCTCAGAGTATGCTGCGCATACCAAATGGTATCTGGGATTTAATAAGTGTAATAGCAGCGTGAACACCTATCGAACTGGAGGTCAAGCTGCGGTGTTAGTATACAATAGTGGTATACAAGAGAAGGACGATCAGATCTAAAACGCAATTGCCACGGATATGGAACACCTTAGAAAACGAACGGTGGACATACAAACTACTGCACAAAGAAGAGTACATAAAAAGAGAAAACAAGGTGAAGTCAACGTCATCCTTACCCAATTCCTAACGAGACATGGAAGGTTTCGGGAAACACCATCGCAGATAACCCATTCTGCTGCCATTATGAACTCCAAGTCCAGAATGCTCAGCACGTGTTGCTGGGATGCATGGTGTAGTGGTAGCGTCATCGTTTGTCGAGCTGATGGTTCACAGATCAATCCCTGATGTCAGCAAGGAAAGTTTATGACAACACTACTGCGAAGGCATAACACTGGCAGTAGGTTTGTCATATAACTGGAGAAATTGATCGCTCTGTTGATATGCTTATGACATCAGGTGGACTGCAAAAAAAATACTGTGAATCAGAAGCGAGGGCAAAAAAAAATAAATCACAACGAACAAATCTCCCCAGTTATCTGGACACCACCCCTGGAGCTAATGTATGAAACCTAATACAACTGAGTTTAAAACCACTACACTAATCTCTTTCTCCCTCTCTCTCTCTATCTTCCTTTCAACGCCAACCGTCATTGCGAACATCAGCAGAAACCACGGAGGGAAAATCGAACACCGAGGGAGAAAACCCTGAATCATAAGATGGAGAAGACGTGATGTCAAAACTTGCCACTATGAAGGAATGCCTTGACCAGTATGATGGTACCGTTGGGGGCAGATTTCGGTAAGAAGATGCTCTGTCATGTAATATCTCTACATATAGTGCCGTAGCAGATACTAAATATACAGGGCCGGTGTCAACACGGAAGTTATGTACTATGCATCTTCCATAAATTAGTCTAGCTCCTGGGATACGCACACGATATCGACGTCATCGGACGTTCCCAGCGAGCGTTCATGGCAATTGAAACAAAGGCTAGGGACATTGCTCTGAAGGTCAACGAGGTTAAAACAAAACATTTGCTGACACAACTTCCTTGGCGAGAGTGATGGGTAGGATGATCTTGCTATCGAACTTTTATTTAATTATGTATTTTCACATCTAGGCATGTAACTATTTAGGTATGTATGTATGTACGTTAAACCATGAATGTATAAATACATGTCTAATAAAACACTAAACACCACAGAAATCGTGCGATTTCATATTAAACGAGTTGGCTCACACAAAAACTATCTTAATTCCTAGGTACTAACACAAACCGATAAAGTATGCTTCTATAGATACAAATACACATATGAAGAGCGATAGTGCTTGATAATTTCTTGGAACTAAGAGTTGAATTTCTCGCTTGACTTACTTTTATTTTTATTTTGTCACCGTTTTAACCCTTTCATGCGCGATCTTAATAACAATTATGTACTTAATTGCATTGCTTTGTTAGTAGAATACCAAATAATGTGAGATACAAACATGTTAAGCAGCTTTTTGTTTGTCAAAAAGTAGATGTTCGGCTACCTTGTACCATAAGTAATTTATTATTAACGTGGGTAATACTTTTCTTTGTTTTATTTCTGATGATTTGGACATCTTGGTTTGCCGCCATTCTCAGCCGAATGTAAAATCTTGATCGACTGAGGACTTTTCACACTGATAGGAGCCAATAAGGTTGTTACAAAGGGTTTCATCATAACATGACAGATAAAATCTTGCACGCGATATTTAGGAGCCTGACACCTCTGTAATGGGCATAGTTAAGGCACGTCTCCTTTCCTGTGGATCGAGCGAACAATGCTGATATTCCATTCATCGAGCACACACTCGTCTGACTAAATCTTGGAAATGAGTTGGTGTATGCTCTCTACCAAGTCACCTCCAGCTGCTTTGCACAGTTCGACCGGTAGACTATCAGGTCCAGCAGCTTTGTTAGACTTATTTATTGAAGCTTAGTACAAGCTATAACTTAAAGCTAAATTAATTCTAACTTAAACTATTATTTTTTTATTTTTTTGTAATTATTACAATCTAACTTGTATTTACAAGTTTATCAATTTATGGCAAAGTGTGTAGCGTTTTCATTGAGTTCTTCATCACTATAGCCTCTACAGAGGTCTTCATTGGTTAATCGTAAGTTCTTCATATAATACCCCTTTCAATCGATTGTATATCTTAATGACCAGGGATCTGGCGGAGCCTTACCATAAGTTGCGTTCTTTGAGCTCTGTTTTACAGCGAGATTTTATTTCTGAAGCAGATATTACTGTTATTGCTGCCTGGCTGTCAATGAAAAGTTTATATCCTCACTTGGTATCCATAGGAGAGTTTAGGCCTTACAATAGCCGTATACATCTAGAGGATGGCTTAGAGAGTTTTTCCAACCAAATATTCTACTGCATAGTAGCTTTCTTAATTCTTTCGTTTATATTCATTCTCTTCTTTAGTTTTGTCCAGTACTAGTGCCAGGTATCCTATCTACATTGTATCAGCGGATGATGAAACCGAACTAGATCTGGCACAAGGATCAAAACATTTAATAATACAAAAAATAATTTTAGTAGAAAACTAAGCTGCGACAATTCCACTAGAGTCCCTACTACTGTGCGGGTGAAATGCTTGAAAAGTGAATACCATTGGCATTCGAAAGCCGATCCTAATCAATTTTATGGCTGAATTGTATCTCCAGTGTGGAAAAGGGATACGAATCACTAGACATCATAATACGATGAATAAACCGACAATATATCAAACGGAAAGATTATGAACTTCTGACTCTTCTTGTTCTCCACAGAGCCGGTATATATGTATATGTAAGTATCTAAAAATCTCAATTTGTGCAGATGATGCCTAGGAGGACATAATCCTGTTAGGTAGCTCGTTAAGGAGCTCTAGCCAACTATGTTGAGATCGAGTAAAGCCCTGGCGTTATATTGATTAGGATTGATGAGCTTTTTCGCTTGCTTTAGGCACTGAAGTTTGGCCCAGTAGTTAGCGTGTTACCCCAAAATAGGACTCAGGACTAACGAGTGGGTATTAAGCGCCTGCTTCGACCGTTCGTTACCCTCGAAACCTTCATGACCTGGAACCCACGCTAGGGTAACCTTGTTCATGTATGCGAGGTTTGAGAGGAGATCAAGACAGTCCCAGTCAAGCTTAGACAAAACCGTGTAGAATTATGACCGCTGCAGTTTGATTCTCTGAAAAAATTTAAATGCGAGTTCCCTGAATTCTTCGCCACAGACGTTTTCGTGCACATCGATACATATGTATGTATGTAGTTAAATAGCGGGGACCATATACACCAGGGCTGCCATTTACCAATTTGTAACCATCTGTGCACCGAATTTGAGAATTTGGTAATGCTATGTCCATTATTGACGGTCCCCTATAACAACTTCGAAATTCAGGTGAATAGGGATCTTTTGAGCATGGTATCTCTAATCTTAAGAATTTGGTCATAACAAATGAGTTCCAGTATTCTCAGATGACTTCCAAAGTCACCGGCTTTAAGGTGTACTCTCTGAGGCAGCCTGAGAGTACCTAGCATAGCTTTTTTCTGCAGTAATTCGATGACCTTTTTTCTCAAATTCTAGTGCTAAACATTCAAGTGAATAAGAGCTAAATACGTATGTTAATGGTGAAATATGTGCTCACAGAATATACACAAATGTGCGGAACAATATGTAGGTGTTGATGCACAAACAGCTGGAAGAATTATAGTCTTAGGAGATGCATACGAAAATCGAAAAGACATAAGGAAGAAAGGTAGTTTTTCTAAAAGTTCGATACAAAACTATGTACATTTGGCCTAGCTTAATAGGTAGCCTACAGTCAAAAAATCAAAATTAAAATAGTTTCTGTCATAGAACATATTTAACAGCACAATTGGCGGTGGATAATACCCACCCACGGACTAATGCGAAAATAATCAGACTAAATTCTGAATGTATCATTGGTATTTCGCAGGAAGTAATTATTTTAAATTGTCATCAATCATTCTTATTTTAACAATCGGATATACAGAAGCGGATACCCTCAGGCTATTCTCCACACTACGGTACAGTATGAGTACCGAACAAACGTCTTATTTCATTTACATCGCCTTATCGTTCATTTTATTCAATAAGCTATTATGTCATCGGCGATTATGTTTTTTCCTAGTTTCCGTCAACTATCTGTTGTCGCCCGAATTGCCTATATAACGCATGAATGGAAGTTCAATGACTCTTAGGGCTTTTGAATAAAAAGTGCGGCTCGCATTGTCCATATTTCTATTGGAAACGACTTCGAAAACAACAGTAATCGTCATTGTATGAAAACAACTCCATTTTCCCTTGAAAATTCCTGGACCTCTGTGACCTACTCTGAAATAATACTTTTGCTAGCAGTGCTATAATTCCCGGCTGTACACTCTAGCAGCTCTTCAAACTGATTGTATTAAGAATTCTAGAATTTACTTTCCTATTTATATCAATATCGTGCCAAAAATCTACAGAAAAGCTCATTGAATACCAAATTGATATTTTAGTTCTTTTCTTCTATTTTGATATTCAACATAAAAGAACGAAACGGGAAGGCAGAAAGGAAGATAACAAACTCAATTATCATCCCAAACGCACCATCACCCTCGCATTTTTTTTTTTTTTTTTTTTTTCATTTGTTAACAACGCTCTTTGCTAACATCATGACGAATACACAAGCACTTCACGGATACAATAAAAAAAGGAATTTAAATAACAAACAACTGAACCAGAACAGGATGTGGGGGCTAGCACCACTCCACTCATATTCTTTCCGCGTTCTTGATCTTTCTTTTCTTGAAATCTACAAAAAAAAAAAAAACAATTCTCCCCCTCCCACAATAAAACCCCAGGTAATTGAAAGCATTGTCCGCATAAAATTATCACATGTCGAAAATCTAGTTCCAAACAAACTACAGTACCGCAAAATAGATACAACAAATAAAATAAAAAAAAAATTGTCACCACTTCAATAATTGAATCACTGAAACGGTGATCTTGTCGGTTCATAATTTTAATTCGAGTAATTCCTCATTTAAATTGAAAAAAATCAATTAATCTAACCCAGGTTGAACCAGAACTCAAGGTAACTCTTCTGAGGCCAGCACAATCATCACATATTACCGTATGCCACCAGAGTACAAGGTATGCGTAGCATTCATAGATAGCACACAGTAGCGGATTTCGTTTACTGTTCGCCCAAACTAGAATTCTTTAATCCTTTGCCGATCGAGGGTTAAGTCTGAATCAACTACAAGCCTCCTTTTTTCAAATAGAAATGATTGCATAAAATTGTTCTTTATGAAAAAAAAAGTTTATTCTTTTAATCCTTTCAGCTCTCCAGGGCCAGAGGGCGTCAACAAACGCCTGCACGACATTTTAGGTTAAGTTTGGTTGCTGAGTTGATGAGGGGAGAGAAGATTCGACTCATCCCATTTAGGTCCTTGTGGACTCATTGTGATACTGGGTTCCCATCTTACCACTCGCTGGTGACTAGGGTCTCCAACCATCGTGACATCCTCAAAAACCTTAAAAGTTCATTTTGAGTGAAACGTTAGATATGTACATAATTCTTGTATACATGTTCTGAAAGTAACGTTTTCCTAAAGTTCTGTTTCTAAAGTGACATAGGCTTGGGAAGTAACAAAGGAAGTAATGTGTATCCTCGTGAGCCTCTACATATATTGTCATCATTGAGTTTGAGTTTCATATTATGGTAGCTTAGAAGGTTGTGGCCAGTGAGTGCACCTATCAACATTGACACCGATTTTCTGTTAAAGTGTGGTGGTCCTGGCTTTATCGTGTTTTGGTCAAAGCTTCCTTGTTATATCGCAGGTGATAAGTTCCACCTTTTGTTTGCGTTTGAGCCTTTAACCATTGAAGTGCTCGATTGTGATCTATTGCAGATCTTTTTCTTTTAATTCACTATGTCATTTCCGGCTGTATCCTTGTGACCAAGGAGCCAGCATAAGTGATATTGTGCTGCGAGCCAAAAACTTTAAATTCTTGCCGACAGCGTCGAATTAGCTTGGACTTGATACTTGACACCATACTATCTGCCTCTGTCACTGCCATGACCTCCGCTTGGAATACACTCCTATAGTCAGGAAGTCTAAATGAGCTATGTGTGTTCAGTTTTTCGGAGAATACATCGGCCCTCGTTGCTATAACTATCTATGACCTGGCCTTTTGTTGGTTCATTGGTTTTCTATTCTTCTCTACTTGGAAAAGTACAGCAATGCATTTAAGCGGCCTCCAAGTCATTTCCAAAGATATTGATTCAATAGTTCTGCGCAACGTTTGCCTATGGTATCCCGCAGTTCTACCTCTCTGGGTGATGGAATTCCACTGCATGGTATATTTCTCAATGAAGTTGCCTTCGCACAGTAGGGTGTCTCCAATTAACTGCTACTTTCTCCTTCGTATAGTAATGTTTATATGCACGTTATTGGCTCTTTATCTGATAAAGTTGTGCAATTGGGCCAAAAAATCCTCAAGATCATTCTTAGACATCTATTTACGAAGGTCTGCAGCTTGCATGTGTTAGTGGTTCCACCTTCCAGGTACTGCATCCAAATAGTAGCACTGATTCTACGTTGGAGCAGAACAGTCGCACCTTGGTTCTTGTGTTGAGAACATGGCTTCTCCAGACTTTGGATAGCATTCCAAACTCAGCTTTCGCCTTCCCGATTCTCCTGCACACATCCAGTTCGGTGCCATCCTTGTGGGCCCAAACCACACTTACCAGATATAGAAAGTTGTCTACTTTTTCGACTTCCTATCCGGTAATGTTGAGTTTAGCTTGGGTGTTTCAAGTATCGAGGCTATGCCTTGGCTGTGCTTGGAGTTTCTTGGATAGTCGCATTAAACACATAAGCTTTATAGTGACCCTATAGTTTATCCTAGGGAGTTTATTTATTATTGTATGGGGTTAACTTCTACAGAGACCCAATTTGAGTTAATCTCGCAACATGATTCCTTTGGAATTGCATTTGAGGGTTGAACACTCTTACTATGGCTTGACGTAAACAGTCCGCCCTAGAGCACCATCTCTTATCCGGTTTCCTCGAGGAATCTGAGTATGAGATGAGTCAACCTAAGGTTGGCACATCCTCAACAGATAATTGTTACTTTGCCAAGTATTTCAATCATTTATCTGTCAGGGCCCCACAAGACTACAGAAGACGCTCTAAAGTCAAGTAAAGCGGAATCTTTAAAGGCATTTATTTGCTATACATAGTTTCCTAATATGTTCCTCTAGTTTGTAGTGCCCCGTTAGAAATCCTGTTAAGATACGTAGGTTGTTTCACTAAGGCAGATGCAAGCTTCGAGTCTTTTCCACTTGTAGCATCCCAGAAATTTCTTAGCTTTCAATCCATGCCTTGGCAAGGAGTCTCCCCCACAAGGATTCGAGAAGGAAAAAAACATTTTGCACTTCACCTCAATGATGAATTGCGTCATTTCCAGAAAGGCTTGGCATGTATATAAAAAAATCACTGAACCTCATATATAGAACACGAACAGACTGGCCAGACTATTGGCCATAAGTACATGTCACTGGCCAAAACGCACACAGGCTGCACACTCATCCTAAGTTGATCAGTAATGCCGTATGGATTTCCTCATGGGTTGATACCTCCGTTTTATCGATATGCATATGTACGTATTTGTTAACTATGCATGTACATCATAAAGTAACCATCATTCATTGCCAGATTTATCATGTCCTTAAACTGCAGTCTTATTTATAAATCATTACTTTTCTGCCCTAAGTTTGTTGAGGATGTAATCCATGATCAGCTTAAGAGAATATAGGAACACTGGAGGAAGTACAGCTTTAACCATAGGTAGCAGTTTAAACCAGCTATTGAAATTCAAATTCACCTAGGTGAGACCTTTGTAACTTTTCTATCATATGATAAAACTCATAGCATTCTGAAGGAAAAATACTATATGAGCTGCTTCACTATAGGGACATCAGTCTGCTCAAGATCACGTATGTACATACAAGATTCCATCCGCTCTTCGTCTACAACTCTACTTGGCCAATGTGATCTTAAACCTGGAAAGTTCTGCACTGATTAAATTTCCGCACTATGAGCACGGCTTATTACACGAGCCATAGGAAGCCATGTCTAGTGCCAAACTCATTCGTCTATGTAGGATGACCTTTAAAAATATTCTCAAAATATTTACTGCATAGCAAACGTTCGATATACTATCTTTCAAAAGTCGGGTAACATTGACATGGATACTAAAGCTTTTTTGATTTTCAATATGAGGAGACATGGCTGTTGTCAGAAAAACTCATACTTGGCGTCTTAAGTGACTAGATCATGTGCAGTGTATGAATAATAGAGCAATAAGCTAATAGTCCTCTACTGGATGCAGCTAGGTAAAGATTTCCAACTTCCCTTGTGAATATCGAGATGCGGGAACCGCGTACAACTTCGACAATATTTCGCCCCGCAGCAAAGTCGATCAGCCTGAATCCGTTATCGGAGGTGGTGTCGTGTAGGCTGTACTTTCCGACAGTGCTACCAAAGATGCCCTCTCTTCCTAGCTTTGCGTTAAAATCGCCTAGGACAATTTTAATGTCATAGCTAGGGCATTGCTCGTACGTTTCGTCCAAGAGCTTGTAGAACCTATCTATGGTGTCGTCGTCTTTCTCCTCTGTGGGGGCATGCGCGTAAATTAGGCTTATGTTAGCGAATTTTGCCTTAATGCGGATTGTCGTGAGGCGTTCGTCTACGCATTTGAAACTTAAGACCTCTTGCCTAAGTCTGCCTCCAACGACAAATCCACATACAAATAGGCGCTGCTTTTGATGTCGGTTCGGTAACAATCGCCGTAGTTAACATCGCAGTTTTTTATCCTTCTTTTGCCCGGCCCATCCCATCGCACTTCTTAGATGGCGGTGATATCTGCTTTGCAGCAGTATAGGGCCTCCGCTAATTGTTCGGCTACACGTGGTCTATTAAGGGACCTAACGTTCCACGTACAGATCCGAAATTCGTTGTCTTGGTTACGTTTGCATGGTCCATCAACAGTGAATCCGTTGGAGGCTTGTTGGAGCTTCAAAACATGTGGTTTTTTCCGTGGTCGGGCAGTTACCTCGACGGCACAACCCCCAAACTGGAGGACCAGTTCCATTCTAGAAACCCCTAGGATGAGGGGTCGGTTATACCGATGTCGGTGACCCACTTCGGGGGTATGAGTGCTGCCGTTGGTCCTTCAGGGCTCCTCCGCCACCATCTCTTTTCCAAGACCCCATAAAATTCTTGGAAATCCTTATCGGCCTCAGCTTCAAATATGTGGAAGAAGCCTATTCTGAATAAGGTCCTATCTCCGCTCCGGAAGCCGAATCCGGGTGAACAACATCCAGTACCCGATGGCTACCACTTGCAGGTAAAATAAGCACGATTGATGTGTGGTAACAGTTACAACACTGGGCTTTACCAAGTTAAAACCAATCAGTGCCTACCCTTTTCCCACAACATCCAGCCTTCATACCTACTAATATTATATTACGATTCCGATATCGCTTGCAGAGTTTCTTAATTCTTCATGTAACTCTTAGCTTTTCATATCCTCACTGTTAATCTTCCTGAGTTTTATCAAAAGCAGGAGGCGGGAAGGGATTGACTTAACTCCTTCTCACAGAAGAATGGCGATGCAATTACAAATTGAAGGATCACAGAACTCTTATCTAGGATTGATCAGTCCAGGAAGGAAGGATGGGAGGAATAACTATCTTCACGAATGGAACCATAAGTGATGGCAAAGCTGGAATAAGGGTCTTCTTAGTAGAGCTACATATGCGTTGTCACTGAAGTCTAAGGACAAAAACCTCAGTGAATGAAGCCGAGATGGTCGCTATACACGCTGGATCGCTTGAAGGGACAAATATTCCAACAACACTGAAAAATCTGGCACTGATCAAGCCCATGAATCAAATGGACGTTTGCCCTACATAGACTTTGGAATGTGACCAGAAACTAAATGCTATTGGTATCCTAACTGGGAACTGCATAAAAGGCAACTATGCAGCTCAACTAGGTTAGATTGAGGGGGATGTGCACAGCAACAGGATGTCCAAACCAGCGCGTGCTCCTTATAAATTGCTTTAATTTCGTCAACGAAACTTGTGCAAGCTCGCTTAGTTCTCCAAAGAGTCTGTTACCCATGTAGAGGAGGCAACGGGTTTGGAGATTTGGGCAGTCGCAGAGCAATTGTTTGATGTCTTCTGTTGCTTCCTCATCTTGACAGTTTTTGCGGTAGTCCGGCGAATTTATCTCTAGCCCCTTGGACTTAGTGCCAATCGCACAGTGTCCTGTCAGTACCCATATCAAGACGTGGATTTCCTTTTTTCCCATAGCTAATAACCTTTTTTTCTTCTCTGACTCAATTGTGACCATAGGCTCTGGGGTACAACATGATCAGTTCTCCATATCCGAATTGCGTTGGCTAGGTCTACAAAAATTACTGTAGAAGCTGTAGGGACGAGGAAGAAGTAATATGAGACTGTCCGGCACTGGCCCATAAAAGAAATGTTACTCTTGGCAGTAATCCCTTCTCAGAGCTAGATGAGCTACGAAACACTTAGTCATACCGCTAAGATCTATACACCTATCTGGTTAGCAGTTGATACTATTGTAAAATTTGTACCCATTTACCTGACAGCAACTTATTCCAACACCTGTTACTTTTCCCACATACATATGTAACTGAAAGGATTTTGATGTTGTCTTACCAAGATGTACTGCAACTTTAAAAAGATATGTACAAATCTCAAACTAGGCCAAGTGTGGTCCTCAAATAGGCCCCAAACGTGTTTACTTTGTACGCAATTCCGGGCCTGGGTACACAAAAATCAGATAAATTTAACTGATCTCGATTTGATTGTCAAGGCTTTGTCACAAAGCTTTTATTGAAGGGTGGTGGAGAACAACAGAAATGTGCGTTTTTTTTTTATTTTCCTCTCTTTTGTGGAGTTTTTTTTTTTTGTCGCACTTTTTCTTCTCTGCTCATTCTTCATTTACGCGACGCGATGAACTTGAACGTGCTGACAATCTCGTTACAATGTCTACACTATGTACGAACATAATCTTACGCAATGGTAAACAATGCAATTACCCCGGCTAACATTCCATTTCAATCTCAATCCGTATTCTATCGATGATATGCGGTTTCGGTTTTATCCGTCGCATACTATAACGACAGTGAGAGAGTGGCACCCACCCCACCCCCACTATGCTCGTGCAAAACCACCCACTAGTGACTAGTGGATTGACTTTGATAATTTTTGGACGGGCTTAGTTACTCGTGTACCATGAAAGATTGGATTAAGTGGCGACAACGAGCAACCATTGAACTTCTCGGCGTAAACAATCGCAAATACAATGACAGACTCAGGCAAAGTGGTAAGGAGAAGAAACAAAAGAAAGAAAAAAAAAAAAAACTTGTCACCAAACTGACTCAGTGTTCGTGCCTAACGCGTGTGTAGGTGGGAACGACTTTGCTTGTCCCGTTTGCCAAACCGATTATGGGTATAAAATCCGACTTCGCATTTTGGACAAGCATCATTCCAACCATTCTCTTGCGGTGAACTCATTTCCCAACACAGCAATGGCGATTAAAGTAAGGGCGTCCAGATCTTCTCCAAGGATTAACTTATATACGTAACCTCTGTTTGATTTTTGTTAGATTTTCGGGGTTCTTTGCCTGCTTGCGGTTAACACAGCTTCACACTATGCCTACGATTACAGTCCGGTGTACCATCAACAGCCAATTGCGTACGTTCAACAGCCCGCTATCTATCATGCAGCACCCGTGGCTACCCAAGCTGCACCAGTCGCTGCCTTAGCTAGTGCCCCATCAGCCGTGCCGGTCTTGCGTCAAGTGGAATACATCTCAGCGCCAGCCAAATACGATTTCTCTTATGGAGTACACGACTCTCTAACCGGTGATATCAAGAGCCAGAGGGAATCTCGTGACGGTGGCAATGTGCAAGGATCCTACAGCCTCATTGACTCCGATGGATACAAGCGCACAGTAACATATACCGCTGATGACGTAAATGGATTTAATGCCATCGTTCAACGGGAACCCTTGGTAGGACTCGCCTCGCCAATTGTAGCTGCTCAATTTCCTCAGACACAGTACCTGCCGGTTGCTGAAGCTCCAGCTCCAGTTTCAGTTCCAATCCCATCAGCTCCAGTGTCAGTGCCAGTGCCAGTACAAGAACCAGCCCCAGTAGAGCAAGCTATTGAAGAAGCTGAAATCGCTCCAGCTCAACAGCAGCCTGAGGAAATTCCTCAGCCAGAAAACGAAATCCAGGATATCCCCTCATCGGATGATGATAGTGAAGTTATCGATGCCTTTGGTGCTGCCGCTAGGAGTATCTCCGAAACCGCCAGCAGCAGCACAGAGAGCAGCCTGAATCAAGAAGAAGTAGCTTCCCAAGATCAGCAGCAGTAAGAAGGCGGGAACCCGTGCAAAACGGGAACGAGCCTCAGCAACTGACACGAAAAGAAATTGTGATTGTTAAACCTACATACCTCTACATACATACACACAGACCTGAATGAATAAAAAAATAGTTAAATTTATCAAAACATTAAAAGCGAGATTTTTTTCTTTTTTTTATTGCCTCCTCTCGAGGTCGTTTGCGTTGAGACTTGAGAACGGCTCACAATTAGAATGTTTTGTTTACCAAGTTACATGGTGGCCACTCAGTAGCTTTCGCACTACTTGAGCCAACAGATGAGGGCACCTGAAGATGCTCTTGAATCCACTTCGAGCCTTGTAAGCAGATTTTAGGTTCCCTCAGCCGGCGCGGCGGTTGAAGTCCGCTTTTTTTTTGCTCCATAGTCGTAGTTTTTACTTTCCTCGAGGTAAGTATAACGAGCGATAATTATTATGTAAGGGATGGAGGAGTGGGCTCGTCAAGAGGATGAGGAATTTCGCTTTTTTCCGATCCACTTTTGAGGCAGTGCTTGTGGGGCGGCGAAGCAACTTAATTTATTTATTTGGGTAAATCTGGTTAATTTGCAGAGTGCTTGCTTAGTTGAACAATTGAGTGGAGATTTGGAAGATCATCAAATTAAATATAACAACACAGCATGAGTGGTAGTTTTGGGTTGAGTGCTGGCAGTGGGTATCGTTGAATGGGTGTTTTAGGTCATCATGAGTCTTGGATTAGACGTTTAATTGGCGGGAAAGATTATGAAATTATGCTATGAATATGCTAATAGACGTTTTGCGAAAGCCAGGCGTGTACTCTTGAGGTTCTTGTGACACATTTTGATGATTGTGTTTGGTTTGAGTGAAATGATGGCTGTACTATAGCGAAGGACAAACTATAGGTAGATGATGGGCAAGGTCAATTGTGAAATAGTGTTCCATGTCGGGGATCATGTCTCTCGTGTCGGACTTCGTTTTTCCTGAGGCGACAAATTGTTTTCTTTCCTTCTTCTTCGGTTAAGTTTAGTTTGAAAATAGGCAAAGCTTTAAGAGTATGGCCAGGGGTGGTTCGCCATTGAAGCTTCATAGTTTTTTTTTATATTCTTTTGAATTTTAAAGAATTTCTGTGGTGTGCAACCAACTTAGCTTAACAGTGTTAGTAAACGGTCATACAATAAGAGGTGTCATTTCGCGCCATTGTTGAACTGCCAACAGTCAACTATCATTGCAATGACTTTGATAAGTATAAACCAGGAGGTTATTAAATGAGAATCAATACACACTCACGCAACGTCTTGAAATAGTGAAAATTCACTACAAAACGGTGAAAATAACGGGGAAACGTTTCATAAAGTTCGTACTGCTTTTGATAATCATCGAGCGCCATCTTGCACAGCCTTAGTGAATTTAATCGATTAATTTGAACTTCTCGGATCGGTTAGTAATAGGAAGACTCCATCTCTTGTTTATCCGGCAAGGTCAGCTGGAAATATCGTCCCCGTAGCTAAGAGTGTGAGTGAAAACCCAGGTGTTTTCATTTCGAGACGATCCCAGGAATTGAGCCTATCCGCAACCAGTTTGCGCCGCATTTTGCAAAAAGATCTTGGCCGACATGCTTAAAAGTTCCAGTTGACACAAGAATTGAAGCCAGAAACCCACGCACAGCACTTTATTTTCGCTGATTAGATGCTGGAAATAAATGAACACGGTCCTGATTTTTTACAGAAAATTATTCTGAGTGATGAGGCTCATTTGTCTCGGTATGCAAACTAACAAATCTGACACATCTGGGGCTCCGAAAATCCAAGAGAGTGTCATAACGAGTGACAGTTTGGTGCGGGTTTTGAGCTGGCGGTGTCCTTGGACCATATTTTTTCGAAAATGATGTTGGTACGAACGTTTCAGTGAATGGATTGGGTTACAGAACAATGTTGATTTTTTTTGCCTGCAATTGTTGTTATGGACGTGGACGATGTTTATTTTTCGCAAGGCGGCGCCACATGTGTGGGAGCCGTGGCTCAAGTGGTTAGTGCGTTGGATCGCTGAGCGTGAGGTGAGGTTCGAATCCCGGAGAACACGAATAAGTTTTTCACAGTCCCACATCTCGCGAATGTCTGACAAACGTCCGAGAGTAATAACTGTCAAGAGAAAGCTGTTCAATTTGCCTTTCGGATATGGCTCTAATTTGTGTGAAAAATATAACACGCACAACACGAATGGTCGCGAGGAGCTAGGTCCTGGGCCACATACGGTCCGTTGCGCCAAGAATTTGTATTTTTTGGCACCACATGCCACACAGTTAGTGAAACAATAGCTCTAAAGACTATCCCACTTCTATAGGTTTACTCAGGTTAGTTTAGGTGGCTATCTACCGAACCGGCAGGCTATACTAGTGTACTTAGACCTTAGGTCCATAGTGCTATCACTTCAGCCAGTGGGTACTGTTTCTCGTAAAACCATTTTCAGTTTTAGATGAATTTCCAGCATTCTCCCAGAATTGTTTTCTTAAGGAGGAGATGGCTGGGCAAGCACATGAAAGATGGAAGGGTATTTCCTCCTTTCTTCGTCCACGCAACTGTGGCAAAAGTCATGCCTAGTTTCGCGGCATGTCCTCTCAATGTACAATGACCTGTGATTATCCCTATTAGGGGACTAATATGTGCTCTGCTGATTTTTTCAAGCTATTAGTTGACTTAGCCAAGGCCAAGTTTGTCCCGGATGGTTATTCGTATCCTATTAGCTTGTTTAAGTGCTAGTGGTGAGATTTTGTAGCTTGCCGTTTCTATTCGTACATATGTATATAGGGGTCCTCTACTGCAGGTGCAAGCACCTCTTTGGTGCCTTTTTTGGCTAGCTCCTCTGTCTCGCAATTACCCCTGTTTATATCTCTATGACCAAGAACCCAGCATAGAGTTACGGTGCGAACGAACCATTTAACCTGGACGATGTAGACCTATAAATCCGTCCACCTGACCTGGACTAAGTGAAGATAGCCATATCAAAACTAAAGTTCAAAGAAGATGCTAGCGCTGACGGCATAGCTGCCGACCTATTTAAAGCAGCAAGCGATGAATGGGTAAGGAGCACGTACCAACTTGTCTGTAAAATATGGTCGGATAAAAGTAAGGCCCATAAATGGAACCTCAGTATTGTGTGCCGGATCTTCAAAATGGAAACCCTTTGAACTGCGCCAACTGGCCAACTACAGATGCACCAGTGTTCTGATCTGCCTTGTTGCGTGAGGGCGTTAATCCGTTCGTCAACAACTGCATCAGTCCATATCAGTGTGGCTTTAGCCAGAAAAGTCCACCATCGGTTAAAACACAGGAGTTTGAATACGATTTAAAGTCCGAGTATAACAGTATTTATAGAGACGACGAGCTATACAGAGCAATGTCTAGTTTTGGCATCCTTGTCAAACTTATCGATTTGTGCACGATGTCGATGGAGAATGTACGGTGCTTCATCAAGGTCAGAAAAGACCGTTGATGCCAAAAAAAGGATTCAGACAAGGCTAAGCGCTTTCATGCAATTTCTTTAACATCTTTCTTGAAAGAATAGTGCAAGACTTACGCATCAACACCAGATGCACAATCTTTCAAAAGTTCATTCAATTAGACGCATACGTCGACTATATAGACATAATCGGAAGAACGCAGAGTGATGTCCGTAGCGTCTCGTACAGAACGTCGCCGTAGACAGGTATAACTTGGAGGCAGGGACTCTGCCTACATTTGTCTACCTAGGCCCCGCTATTAATACAGACAACGAGACCAGCGCTGAGATCAAATGGAAAACAACTCTAGCCAACCGCTGTTTCTTTGGGCTGAGAAGACTTGAGTAGCAAAGCCCTCTCTCAACTAAATGACCCTTTATAAGGCAGTTATTCCTACTCAATGGTGTAGAGGCATTGACTTTGTCAAAAGTAGATTAGGTCGCTCTTGGCTGTTTAGAGAGGAAAATTCTTCGACTGATTTTCGGTTCCGCCTGCGTAGACGGTGAGTGGAGAAAGAGGTTTAATGACGAAATTTAAGGACTATACAGCGACATCAACTTAACCAGAGGAGTGGAGGTTAAGGAGGACATGAACTGGAGACGGACTGTAGCGCCACGATAAGAAGATAACCAAGTACGTAACAGTACATACACACATTTTTTGAGTCCACTTATTCTGACCAAAATGTATTCGATAGAATTTACGAACTTTAAAAATGTTATTTCAGCTGCGTTTTCAAAAATAAACCCTACATATATTTAGCTTCAAGATTGAATCTACATATCTAAGGCTCCTGGAAAACAAATCAAACAACCAAATTCCAGGACCACCAGACTCTTCACGGTCCATTGTACTTCCAGGGAGCAACTTTCTTTTTTGGCGTGGTGCTGGGAGAAACTCAAATTTTATTCGTTTCTCTGATATGTTTGGTGTCTGTGATATACCGGCCAGCTCACAAGCAAACACACTATCTACTACACCGTGGCCACCTCTAAGCCTCTGCTTTACTTAACGAAATGTGATGACGCCTCTACTAAAGCGAATGCATTATTTTAAAATGCGCCAATACACTGCTACCATTAGCATGGCTTCTAATACATACTCAAATATTTTTTTCCTATTTTAATTGCTAAAAACAAAAACCTTGTAACATCCTTTTGCATCAATTTAATCTTAGCCCTACTTTAAAAAAATAATCCCTGTGTGCTCGGCAAGCCTTTACTATTTTATTGGTCAATACCCTTTTACATCGGCTTACTTTAAATATTTTTGCTCTACCCGGAACACAAAGGACACAAAGCAGAGTTTAATTGTATTCATAAATTCGCGTTGAAGAGTTTCAGACCCGGGTCAGAAAAAAAAAGAAGAAAAACGTCACCCATTTGTAATGTGGCACGGTGGTGGCGATAGTGAATCTGCAACCTGCCTTTGCTTCCATTAGCGCTCAGATTGCGAACGCAATTAAGCGCGTTAATTAAATTTTGTAATTTTTTAATTATTCGAAATCCTTTTAGCCGTAGGCTATTTTTTAATAAGGTCACGTTTCGCGCTACCCTTTTCTCCCACTGCCATGAATGTCGAAATTGGTGGGAGCTTGGTGCTAATTTATATTGTATATGAGTATGTCGCTTCTGGTATTTGTGCGAAATAAATAAGGTTTTAGGCGTAGGCGGAAATCCGTGTCCTGGCACTTTTGTCATTTGGAGTGGTAACATCGGTATACGCTCGTTATAATAAGGTTTGGTATATGAGATTAAGGTCAGGAGCATTTATTTATTGTCAAGGATAAGGGGATAAGTGGTAATCACGGATGTGTTGGCAAGTGACAAATTCTGTGCGAAATTTCTAGTCTTTTTTGGTGGCCCTTTTTAGCGGCACGATTAGATGGAGAACATACATATGCGTGTGCACAGGAAATTGGAACCTGTCTAAATAAAATATGAGATCACCACTTATGTGGGAGACAGACTGCTGGTATTGATACCATGGTATGAATACCATGAATACTATAACCCCTGACAGACTGCACTTCGTAGTATACGTTGACTTTTGGGTTACGTGGTATACTTTGACATTTGTGTTGCGCCTCCTCCAGTTCCTTATACATTTTTTGCAACACTCCAACATTGCGTTTTGCTCCTCATAGCTCGCCGATATAATTCCTCTAAACTTCTCTTACTTCACTGTTTCCAATAAAGATAAAATTGTCCTCCTCAATCCATTTTCAAAACATTTTTCGCTGTGATTGCTTGCTTTTGAATTGTCAAAGAAGCTATGAAGAACCACCAACAGAAAGAAAGTGGCGCTGCAAGCAATAAGATGGTGGAATACCACAAAAAATTTGCGAATCTCAATACTAGGTTCTATACCACATGTCTGTCACTGCAATACCACGTTAAAATCTAGTATGCCATGAATAGAACCTAGTATTGAGATTCGCAAATTTTTGGTGGTATACCACCATCTTATTGTTTGCAGCGCCACTTTCTTTCTGTTGGTGGTTCTTCATAGCTTCTTTGACAATTCAAAAGCAAGCAATCACAACGAAAAATGTTTTGAAAATGGATTAAGGAGGACAATTTTATCTGCATTGGAAACAATGAAGTAAGAGAAGTTTAGAGGAATTATATCGGCGAGCTACGAGGAGCAAGACGCAATATTGGAGTGTTGCAAAAAATGTGTAAGGCGCTGGAGGAGGCGCAACATAAATGTCAAAGTATACCATGTAGCGCAAAAGTCAACGTATACTACGAAGTGCAGTCTGTCAGGGGTTATAGTATTCACTATACCATGGTATCAATACCAGCAGTCTTTCTCCCACATAAGCGGGCTGACAGAGAGATAAAAGCCTCCTGCCGCACTCAGGTCAGTGATGACCCATTGTATTACCCATAGGGGGGGAAAGGTGCTCCTCCGCCCATTGGAACACTGTAAATGTCTAATAAACTCTACTCTAGTTTCTTACTTGTTTTCAAGTACAAACCACTTTGATGACTTGGCAAAGTTCAGCATCTTGTCTGTAGGAACGCCAGAGAGCTCTTCAAGGCTATGGAAGAAGTGTTACCGAGGAATTTGTTTCTGGAATGTTGGAGTCCAGGACAGTGGCATAGGAAGTGGGTGGTGTCCTCAAGAACTCCGTCGTCGCCATAACCTCTGCAAAGTTTTTCTTCTGCCCGGCGCAGGTTCTTCATGTGGTACCGCAGACTATTATGCCCCGTGATGATAGCCACGAGGATAGAAAGGGATCCTTGTTCTATCGAAGGACGGCCATAGTTTTCTCGTGATGTTACACGTTTCCATGGATTTTCATCTTAGGTTCACCTCTTTTATGGCTAAATTCCCTGCTTCTAGCTTAAGCATGCAAGGCAGGATGCTTACATAGAGATCAGTTGGTTCTATTAAATTTGTTGAACCTTTCCTAGCTAATTCATCAGCTTTTTCATTGCCTGGGATACCCTCATGTCCAGGAACCCAGCAGAGCGATACCTTGTGCTGTATTCCAAGAACCTTAAGCTATTCGCGACAGCATCTCACAAGCTTCGATTTAACTTCGGTAGCAGTAATTGCTTTTATAGCTGCCTGGCTGCGATAAAGAAGGTGATACCATCTTGTGGTATTGCCCTTATGGCAGACTCACGGACAGCTGCTGTCACTGCCAGGACCTCCGCTTGGAAAACACTGCTCTGGTCTGGTAGTTTAATGGATCTCGATATCCCTAGCGATTCAGAGAAGATGCCGGAACCTACACCGGTGTCCATTTTCGAACCGTCAGTATATATTGTTATGGATCTGGTATTAGCTTTATTTCCGCTTTTCCATTCTTCTATGCTAGGGTAGGCTGCCGTAAAAGGCATGCTAAAATCCAAATATGGCGTAATGTAGTCTGTTGTGGGTACATGGCTAAAAAATTCTTGAAGGATGGTCGAATGCCCTATTGCATTTGACTTCCAGTTCGCTGACTGGTAGATTCTCAGGGCACTAATGGCTGCTGATGTTTTTGTAAAGATGTCTATCGGAGGCCGGTTGAGAATACCCTCAAGGCCTGCAGTTGGAGCTGTTCTCATTGCACTGGTGGCACCAATGCACGCTAGTCTTTGAACTTTGGTGAGTGCCATTAGATAGGTGGACTTTTTTAAGGCTGGCCACCATACGAATCTCTAATTTCGTGGACAATATAAAGCCCCTTTGCGTTTATACCATTCACGTTAAGTTAGGTATGTGGATACTCCTCCTAACAATGCGTCAGCGGCTCACTTAGACCACATAGAGTCCATTGTGCATAATTATTAGTAAAAGCCCTGGGGAGGTAGAAAGAAAAATTTTACATCATTATCGACCGCTTACTAAACCAGCCACCAAGGTGTATAAATCTCAGAAGTCTGGGAATAAATGACTGCCAAGAGTTATAATTCTTTAATGGATTAGTGTAGGATAGTAAGGTGATGGATGGATTCTTTTTCTGCTTCGTCCTTAGAGCTTCTGCAGTAATTATTTTGGGGCAAACCTAGCCGGGCTGCATGCTTACCTGTTACATAGGATGTCAATTGCAATGGTAATGTCATTGCGTATTAGCTGCACTAGGTTGATAGAACACTTTTTGTCATGGACAAGTCACAATGATAAATAACGCATGCATCTAATCGACACCAGGGTTTGTTTGCTTTCTCGAGATCCTAAGTTTACTTGTCTGTGAAATGTATTAAGCGGTGTTCTATATTCATCTAGAACATGCAAAGGGTGCATATTCGGGTTTTCATTCATTTCTGGAGACGTTTACATGGCCTGGTACCCAACAGAGGATCATCTGTTGATATCTCGTTCAGCTTTAATTTCCATATTTTTACGAGCTCGTATCTTGCCGATGTTGATTGCACCGTTTTCATGTCAACTTGACTGCCAACAAAGACATCGATTTTTTTTCATTTCCACAGTTTGTTTGGTACAGTAGACAAGCTCCTGTGACGCTATCGTTTTGGATTCATAAGTGTATACAGATAGGTAGTTTGTCTGGACACATTTATCCCTCAAACCACTCTTTTCTGCTAGGAATTCTCCGATTGTATTGAGAGAGAGAGGTATGGTGTAGTCCCATTTCGTCCGGAGTTTCGGGATAAGCCACCGATTTAGAATTTAGATTTAGTCTGAGTGCAGTTTTAGCTGCCGAGCTTTCGCTGTCTATGACCTTTGTTTGTACGTCGAGTATAGTCCATAAATGTAACCATATCAGCAGGATGTGAAGTCGTAGAATACTCTTCAAACACAATTGCTGGATTTTTGAAATGGCGATACGACTTTCCTGGACGTGTATAGCGCTGCGGTTGGGACTCGAAGATTCTCTTTGCGGGAGATTTGTTTTTCATTTGGTCAATGGAAACGAACCAATGCAAGGCCTTGTTTTTACGACGATATTCAGGTCTTAGTACAGCTCCACTTGGACCATTTGGAAGCCTATATTGTGATTGATATTCACGATGCGGCCTTTACTCGAAGAAATGACAGGATGACTTTTATAAAACGCAGTCGGGGTGGTCATATAGGCTTTAAATAAGTTTAGTGTGTTTCATTTCAAGTGGGCTGTGGTTCATTGGTTAGTGCGTTTGACTACTGTTCGAATCCCAGAAAACACCAAATATTTCTTTCACCATCTCATCTCTCGCGAATGTATGATACCCGTCCTACAAGCACAACACGCACAACACAAATGGCCGCGAGAAGCTAGGTCCTCGACCACACACGGTCTGTTGCGCCAAATATTTCTATTTTTTTATTAAATGCCTGCTGACAAAATTAGGACTAACAGCAAACTCTAAAATCCTGCATCTTCTTACCATCATTAGACTATTATTCATTCACTTATTCTTTCTGGAACATTGTTACCCAAATCGCTTACTCAGTGCTTCTGAGGAAATATGAAATTAATTTCCTAGAATAAGTCTACTCTAAAATTTGCCTAAGCAAACAATAATTACCATCTCTTCGAACTCGTACACATGTAAATATGTGTGTGCATATTCATTGACGCAGCATCAATCGCATTAATTTGAAACACTGCAGGTGCCATGGCTTGATAATCACATTGCCAGACAAGTCACAGGCACAAAAGACCCATCCTGCAACAAATTTCACATCCTAGCATCTCTCTAAGCAGCTTAGCTGATGTATTTTAACAAAAGCCAGGAGAAGTAAAGCCGAATGTGTGTTCGAAGCACAAAGGCATTAAGACTTCGTGATTAAATTAAAGAGCTCATAATGTCGATGACATTAGGTGTGAAGTTGATTACTGCCTTACGGTGCAGAGCAGTGGTGGTTGCACGACATATGGGTTTGTAACAGCCCACATAGACTTTCGAAATCAATTTAACTAATTATAATGTCGGCACAAGATGGTGTTGCCTGTGAGAAATTCGTGCGAATTGTGTTTATGTTCTTAGAAGATCGTATATTGCCGGGTGGTATCTGAGACGGAGATGAGACTGCACGTAATGGGACGAAAAATTCCTTGAAATTTCTGCTTGCATAGGAGGGAGTGATTGAGTTTTAGAGCTAACCCAAATCATGCATTGACACAAGGAATATGTCTAATTCTAACAATTTTAATGACAGTCTACATTCTCACATTCACTTGGGAAAACTGTTCGTTTGTCCTACAGACACACAGGAGGTGGAATGCTGACATGTAGTTCGTAGGATTGCTGCAGTTGTTTATCCTTGGAAATGACGCACTTTGATTTGAAAAGTACCGAGAAGAGAAACAAATTCGCCCTTTGCGGTAGAAATTAAGCGTAAAGCCAGTCCTTAAATTGGAAGCTGATATCAGATCGATTTCATTGAGAATATTTACTTCACTGAATCTGAATCTGGTGGACAAAAATGCATCATCACCTCCACGTGGTGCCTGCTGGATAGCTATTAGATAGTGAACCAACGATGAGCGTATGCTGAGTCCGATTGCACATGTAGAACTGGACACTCGGACCAGCGCAAATTCAGCCGCGTTAACTTGAGTGCACATGTGTCAGGCATCTCTTGCTGAACTGACCCGCAATCTTGAGGTCCTCAACAGGACGACGTACACCGGTGGAATTCCATCGATGGAATCAACGGTGACGTCCACAGATAGTCAAGCGGAAGCCTTACTTGAACTACTCCAATTTATCTGGAGCTCAGGTTAGTAATGAACTTTCAAGGCTGAGGCAGGGTCTTGAAAAAGAGATGGTGGCGGAAGAGCGCATAATGAACAAACAGCAGCGTTCGCACGCCCGAAGTGAGATACTGGCATCGATTTGACACTCATATTAGGATTTGTATATAGGGATCTGGCAACTTCCATACCACGTAAAAAATTTGTAGTTACGAAACAACCACAAGTGAATGACCCTTCTGTTGACGACCCTAGCAAGCGAAATAAGGCCAACGATTTTCGGCCGATCAATCAACAGAGGCCCTAAAAGCAGAAGTGCGTGGGATGAACCGGGCAAAAGGAGGATGAATAACTGTGTGATTTACTCATTCGGATGTGGATTTGTTACACGCGCCAGACTTAGCAAGAAGTTTTGAGCTTCCGACACGTGAAGGAGCGTCTTATGACAATCCGCATCAAGGCTAAATTCGCCAACATTAGCCTAATATACGTTCATGCTCCCACAGAAGACAAGGACGACAAGACATATGGGCAATGTCCTAAATATGACGTTGAAATCGTCGTAGGCGATGTACTGAAGTATTACCAACAGGTAGAAGACCCGAACAGAAACCTGTAGAGGTAAATAAGAAAGAGTCGGTGCTGAGAATATGAAAAAACTTTTTCCGCGGACTGTATAAACAGCGATGAAGACCAACATTCCGCTGTCGGACAGAACGTACCATTCAACATAGGCGATGATAGCCAAAACTTCCGTCCATTTGACCAAAACGAAGTGAATTTTTTCAGACTGATACACCTTGGTTTGATCACAATATTTTTGCGATTAAAATGGAGTCATGTCGCATTGATATTTTGAAATATGGGAACCGCATGCATGGAACCGAAATTTCCTTTTTTTTTTAAAACTCATGAGCTCTAATTATTATTTATCCCATTCCCCTTCTCTAAAGATGTCTTAAGAGACTCTTTTTGTAGATATTCCACATCTCAGCCTTTCAGATTTCACCAATACAACCAAAGGCGTACATTCATTACAACTTTCTCCCATGACTGAGAAAGGTTACTTCAATTCCGACTTTACTAGCACACCCTCTTTGAAAATGCACGTTGATTTCGCTTTCCTTTTCTATTGCATTTTAATGTTTAATAATAATTTGCCAACTTTAAAAGATTTATTTATATTTGCAGTACTAATTCGAAAAAACAAACTCAGAATAGTACACTTGACCTTGTTGACTGTTTAATTGGCTCTGTACATCGCCCATTTCTTTGATGCATAGGTAGTCTGTAGTTATAACCTAGTTCGTTACTACATATTTGTAAAGTGGCACAGAAAAATGGAAAAACAAAAATACAAACAACCACCACAACGACAAGGCTGTGCTACAGGGCAGAAACTCATACAAATTGACTTCATAATCTCAAGAATACTCCACGTGAGACAAGTTCATAAACGAAAGAGTCCTTACGCATACATAAACAATTTTCAAGTGACGAATAAGTGTCAAATCCTGCGACAATAGCATTTAAATTCAACAGGCCACTTGACGCTGTTCCCCCTTTTTCAGGCTCTTATTCCCAATATGTTGCCTACGAATCCCTTCGTATTCGGTGTTATTGGATATTTTTTTGGGTTACACAAATCCTTCTCAGATATGTATTGCCACCAGCTCACACTCCTTGCCACAGACGCTGACGTACACGCAACACACTTCTCAAATAAACAACATGCGACAGACAATAAAATAAATTGCACCCATTGGCGGATATGCTTAATGCGAACACACGGAGCCAAGCCATGTCCTTATTGCAGAGAGAGTGCAAAAAAAAACTGGGTAATACTGTGGAACCAGCTGTTTTGATAATACACCGAAACAAGGTCATTCAGCGGAATCCCACGGAGAACGGGAGATTCGCTCTTGAGGATACCTTTGCGCATGGCTTGCTCAAAATGAATTGTGGATCGTGTTCAAAATGTGGGTGAGTAGGTCTGGGAAATGTTGCTACATTGACAGTGGAAATCGTGTAGTTCCAATTACCTCCGGCATGTGGTAAGTATACTTAAAACGGTCGTGAGGCTTTAACATATTGAATTTTTAAAGTACTTGTACTGAATAATGTTTGGTCAACCGCACGCTTTAGATACATATATACATATGGAGTGTGTACAATAGATCTGTAGATTGGCAATGTGAATCAAACTTTAATTCGGCGGATATGTTGTAAAGTGGGGGCATGCCAATGGATGTGCGAGTTGGCATTGTTGACTGAGGGTTGGGTTCTGGCCACAAACGTATGCGAAAAATGCACGTCCCTACCCAATGTGAAGTATTATTTTTCTAGTTTCATCACGTTCTTGTGCAATGCCTAAAGCAAACCTTGGGGTCATATTTTCTCATGGTTAACTGAGAATTTTGAAATGTTTTACATATGGTACGGAACGTTTATCAAAAGTTGTTGAAGTTTAGTAAAAATAGAGCACAAGGGTCACCTTTAGTCGATATATGTTTCGAGTTATCCCTCCGTGGAGTAAGTAACCGCAAGGAGTAGATAGGAGAATGCTGGTCAGATGTGAAGGGTAGGTTAGGTTAAACATTAACTACGCGGGCCATTAGTTATACCTTTTCGAAGGGAGAAAAATAATTAGACTAAGAGAACATACTTGCTCTCTGACTTAAATGCTTTTATCCGCTCGGAAAGGTACTTTATTCAAGTGACTGGTCGAAATGGTTTTATCCACCTTAAGAAGGTTCTTTGTCTAACTCTGGTTTGCTGCAGGAACGCACGATTCACAAGAAAGTAACCCTTGTTTCTATGGGAGGCCTATTTAAGGAGCCAAGTTAAATTGTATGTATTTAATTTTTAGTTTGGAGTGCGACAGAGGGCGGTAAAAGTCTAGAGTTTACTAGTGATGTACAGAGTTCTAGCATCAAGATAATCTAGATAGAATTCTGATTACTTGCGACAGCCTTGATAGTTGCTATCTAGGTAAATTCAAATATCTTTGGCATTAGCAGATAGTGATGGTGACGCAATTGACTTTTAAGGCCGCAGTGTCAGCATAATGAGATATCAATGTACAGTGGACTCCCCCTAAGTCGAATTTTCACGGCATACCATGATTTGTTCGAGTTAGAGGGAGTCTTGGAAAAATTCGAGTTAGAGAGAGAAACAATTTTTTTTGTTTTAAAGCGTTTATTTAATAAAAAAAAAGGTTAACATAATTTAAAAAAGTTAAAAAAAAAATAAATAAAAAATTGGAATGCTAAAATATGGCGAAAACATTCGAGTTAGGGAGAAATTCGACTTAGGGAGAGTTCGACTTAGGGAGAGTCCACTCCAATTCGCCTGAGATACAGTCAATTCTTCTTTTTTTATAATTAGCGCGCACCAAAGGGGGTATGAATACCCTTATGCTGATTATTCAGGGCACGGGCGTATGGAAAAAGGGGAAAGAGGAACTGAGGAGATACCTGTGCACGTTGGCTTTGAATGTTTGAATGTTGTACAGATGAGGAAATACAGAGCCTGAAAGATCATTCCACATACATATGTACGTGTCGTTCGGCTTATGAAAGAATGTGGGGAGGAATGCAAGTGGCTATTTCGTTGGTACATTTTTTGTGGAAAAGTGATCACCTATTACCCTGGACTCTTATAGGATATATTCAATATATCCCACCCAAGAATCCGGGAGTGTCTTTGGGTCTAGCAGATATGTATATTTCAATACTATTTAGATCAATATCATGGAGTTTAGATAACTAATTGGACTTAAGCAATGAAAAGGGCTACGAATGGGTCAATAAAAGTGATTAGTTCTGATGACAAGCCCAACTTTGTAATAATTTCTAGTGAATGTGAATGCTACACATTCTTCTCCCTTTTAGAATTCTTACATAAATGTCAAGGTGTTCATAACTCCCGGTTTTGTCATATAGTCTTTACAGAATTCAACTCTACTTACGCACGCTATTAAAGATGATGAAGATGAAGATTTTCAATTGGTTTACCTGACCTATGATTCTGTGGTACTGGAAGCTGATACCCATTCTTTCTATACTCTGTCCGGTCCGTCCGTCAACGTAAATGGGAGCGAATGCCTTACGAAGAATTTTTCTCAAGGACCATGGTGTGATTTCAGCGCTGATATTATGTCGCTTCTTGATGGGATGTACTTAATTTTGCTATCACTTCGAGTTAAACTCATTAAAGTCACTTATGCATCTGTCCTTTTAATCTGGCAGTATTAGCCTGTTCAATTCAGTAACGTCGCTGAAAGCAACTAACCTTCAAATGACTGTGCTCTGGTGTTGTGTTATGCGCTTTGTAGAAACCATCGCGTCGGAATCGTTTTTTGGCACTAAAGGTCTCATTGACGTGGAAATATTTGGTCGATTGTGAACCTTCCTGAGCCCACTTCAGATCGTTTTCTTTACACATTCCTCGGCCACGAGCTACAGAGGAGTCAGTTCCTGGGGCATATTCATGGCTGTGGTTGGGCATATTCGCATGATTTCAGTAATTTAGAATAATGCTAGTGCTTACATTCGTTTTAAGACTTTCTTTCTTTAGGATTAGATTTGTCCATTTGGCCAACTTTATTGCTCCATAGGCGATCACTGGTCCAACAATGGCAAAAAAACAGAGTGTTTGACCTTTATCCCCAAAACTTACTCTCAAGGCTCTTACATGTCAAAGATTACAGGTAGACTTTTAGCAACTTCTGTGATATGTATTTAGATACTTTATCTGGTTTCAGTGTCGTCCGGGAAATTCGTGTTTGACTTTAATCATTGAAGTCTATTTTTCCTTGTGTATGGTACTTTTGTTGTTTCAAAAGATTTTATTTTGAGTCCAGCTGTTGGTTCGCTTGTCAAAAAGTTTATCCACAACTCGTCTCCATACTACCTATAGAGGTAATACTCTCCCTCGTAGTGCAGAATTGTTTTTTTTTTTTCTCAGGTTTCCAAACATAGAAAACTCATAGTCTTCAAAAAACTTTGCAGTGTTAAAAATGTGTAGTATGCGCGGAAAGTCACCCAAATTTTCGGCATCATGTCTTGCCAAACATTTCCTTATTCGACTTCTCCCACAGATGTCTAATATGTATCATCAACTGGACTTTCGTCACCTACAGGTACTGCTTGTTGAACTTTTTCTGCCGAGGGATGTATTTGTATATACATTTGTATATAGCACATTACAGAGGTAAGATTAAATACATGCTGACCTGATACATTTCACTCTGTAACCGCTTTGACCTCACATAAAGACATAAACCATAGTTTCCTTATCTACAAATGTACAGCAGCTCCTCAAAAATTCGTGATTCGAGATTTGTTCTGAATCTCTCTTCAACAGCAATTGGGTCTTCCTTTGGCGGAACTGCGTATGCTAAGAGGCTTATGTACTGAACTAGCCCTACTTCCATCGCCCGCAGTTTGGTCACGCGACCTCAAGCGATTTCTTCGGTAGTAACTCACCTCTTAGCCATGAAGCATTTTACGTCATCTACCTGCTCCATCATAAGCTTCACTGATTTCTGTTTCTGATCCAGTGAACTTTTCCTGAAATGCCACTAATATTGACCTCACCGCTTGAAATGCCTCTGCCACTGCGCTCCGCTATTTCCCAAATGATATATCTTACTAGCGTGGCTTCCTGTGCATACTTTTCTCGAAATTATATTCATTCTCGTCGTTCCTCTGCCTATACTCTCGCAGCCTTTCATCATCATTCGAGTCCAAGCATTCTACTATCATACCATATAAAGTATAGGGCCCAATTTCCTGCACCCAATTATGCTGTGTTTGTTATATTTTTGGCACAAAAGGAAAGGATCTACACAAAAGCTTATACCATATCTGTAAGACAATCTTACTTCACAATTCTGCGGCGCCCACCAGCATTGTTGTCGCCACAACCATCACTAACTCACCATTTAACCAAAAGATACGCTGCATAGGTATGTTTCTTCCAATTTCGATTTCAAGAGTTTCAATAGCAAGCCTGCGACTTCCTTAGGGTTGATTTGAACTGAGGAATTCTTCTAAGACAGACCGCTTTAATGAAAACACTTTCTACCCCTTCACGTTTTCGCGTTGGTGTATCATTAGTAATCAATACAGCTAAGTACTTCGGTTGACTTTTATCGTCCAGAATAATGGGAAAAATTTATCACTAGTAGCACAGGGCTCTTAAAACTTAATTACTACAAATGAAGCAGTACAAGGAGCACACATATAGTCAAAGTCATTACCAACTTATTAAAAAAAAGTCTATGGCCACTGCTACCAATTGTCCTTGAATACACGATAAGAGTTCTCGTCTCGACAACATCCATCGAAGATATAAAAGTAAAATTTCCAAAAGGACAAACCTTATTTATTAACAGATAAAATCCATTCAGTACAAGTAAAGAGAAGTTAATTACTTTCACTACACTGATATTCTCGCATTGTTGTTCCTTAAAGACCAATGAAAAGGAGATAATTACCCGTTTTCTCACGCCTGCGGTGATGCTAGCCAAACATTATGTTTGTGAAAGATGCTCATTACAGCCAACCAAATATTCAGCACCTTTTACAGTCATTTGGTTACACAGTCAACGAAGCCTAACATCATTTAACCACAGACACTTGAAAGGTGTATCCTTTCAGCAAAGAGACAAAGAAGATGTAATTAAACGAGTCAAATTTTGTAACCTGATATAATGGCACTCGCCTATGTACCTTTGAATATCAAATGAATTTATTGAAGAGAAACGATGAAGAAATGGACTGGTTTTTGACCTTCATGAATACGAGTATATTTACGCAGATAAAAGGACCTTGTACACCATCAGAACGATCATAGGTTGTCTACTCAGTGCTTACATGTACACATATGTATGGATCTTATAGACACGCTTGCACATTTATTATAATTGGATATTTCGCTTTGACCGAACCCACAACCACTATAGATAATATTTATCGACGGGCGGGAAATCCAAAAACTCACAGAAATGGTTTTGAGATTTTTTGTCTTAAAATACACACTCATGTGTGAGAAGTAATGAACCCTTTAACTTGGACTACGACAACTATTTTAGGTTATATCAAACAAGGCTAATGGAGCTTAAGGACGTCTTATCAAAGCATTGATTTTGTAAAGACAAAGTCTAAAGCTACAGGAGGCCATTGACAGGGATACCTGAAAAACAATTTCCCTTGATTTCTGTAAAGTCTTTAAGAAAGGAAAACTTCTTATTCTGGAGTCCTCTGAAGCTTGTGGATAGCCTCTGGAAGACGGCCAGTGATCACGTCTAGTCAGAACACTTTTTTTCTACTAATTTATTTACATACTGTGCTGTGCGTGTTTTATATATTTACCGACACACGTGGAAGGTACCTACAGTTTAGGCTATATCCCAAACACCATCTATTCCGATGAGCTTAATCAGGTTCTTAATAGCAAATACTGGCCACAGAATTTTTGCAAAAGAACATATGTGCAGACCAGTCCTGGATGCATTAGCTCTATTTATATCTTCGTTGTCACTCCTTCAGTAAGATAAGAACTAGTGAATGGAATGTGTTTTTAGAGGGAGTGATAGATTAATGGGTCGGAAGTCCTTTAAACATTTTCCAGCTTTGGATTTAAAAACTATCTTACTGTCATACTTTTGGGATATAAACTAGATCTAGACAACTTTTTAAGATTGTCTTCAGGACCGGAGCAGCAGGGCTGTACATGCTATCTTTAGACTTTTCAGAGCACCTCTTACGCAATAGAATTAAACAGCTTTCAAATATAAATATAGGAGGCCACCACAATTTTTGAAAGTCATCCAGTTTCTGGCATTAAGAGTATCCGTTTAGATCACATTTCTACTGTGCTTCTATCCGAATCACATAGCCGCTACATATAGCACACATAACCCATCAATAATGTTTACAATGCTCTGAACGACGAGTGCAGCACTGCACCCCTAAAGCTATTAGAGAATAATGCAATAAACAGTTTGACGTAAGCTTATTACACCCTATCAATATATCACAAGGATGTACACAAACAAAAGTCGCCTTGTAGTGTAAGTGTTTGCATGACCATCACCCAACTGCATCCTTGTTTCTCCTGGATGACGGTGAATTTTCCTCTCGAGCACAGAGCACAGTGCGTTTGTTTAACCGAATGTACTTTCACTAATTTCACTTGGTAACAAAGGAGCATTTCCTCTCGTTCTCTCCCTCTCTCTCTCTCTCTCCAACTGTGCTATCTTCTTAGTCCTCTTAGTTAACAGTCCTGTATATCCTGCCATACATCATCTCCGAGTGATTTACTAGAGTTTGTGGAAAAACTTATTCAATTTCATGTTCGCGTTAAAAAGGTCCGCACGTACATATATAGAGATGGGCCGTGGTGTAGGCTTAGCACAAACACTTGATGTAGATAGTAGACCACATTCGGTCTTCGGCTATCCAGTAACATGGTCGAAACAGGAATTTTGTGTTTGCCCTCGTGCGTTAGTGTCATCCTCGAAGTCGGTGTAAAATGTTGCAGTTTTGTTGATTCAAGTCGTTAATTATGTCCTTTTTTTGCACGTTGTTCCTCTTTTTGAACTTTTTGGAACATTAGAAAAATATTATGGTGGGGTGAAATAATAAATGTCCTTATTATTTTGCCACGGGGGAAAGAGGGCTGGTGTTTTGGTGGATTTATGACGCGAAAATGGGTTGGTTTGTAGAATTCTGTGTCCCTGAATATTTAAATATTATTTTTTTAATTACATTTCTTCGCTTTAAAATATTTTAGACTGGGGACGCAATTCATTACTGTTAAACATGGTTGTTTGTTATTAAAATTACACTCGTACATGGGTTTGCTTAATTTTATTTGCTCGCTTTAAATAAGGGTCGCTGAAAGTCCCTTAGGTGTATTTAAACTAAATGTCCAGGTTGTCGCTTGGATCACTTAATAAATTTAATGAGGGGTGTTGTTTGGGCTAAGTGAAGCAAGACACCTTGGTACCCTCTGCTCTCAGTTTTTTAAGCGATAAAAGCGACAAGAAACGTAACATGGGAACCATCAAACCGAAAGGACTCTTGTTTCTCTAAGGCGGCAGACTGTAGTGAGCGTTTTTCAATGTCACTTCAGCAAGGCCAATTTATAGGTTTTATTGTCACTGTTACAGAATCTTACTGCTGGGGGATATTCTGAACATAAATGCGGCAAAGTACAACGTTAAAGTAGGTTTTATTTCATTAGTAGTTGGAATTTCATGTTGGTTTGTGGAGAGGGGATTCCAGACAAGTGAGAGTCAATTAGGCTACAGTGCATTTTTGGTTTAAGCATTTAAAAACAGAATTTCATTACATGTAAAGGGTGATCCACTTTGAGCTTGCTCATTTACAAAAAAATCGAAAAACATAACATTAAATGGGCGCTTCTGGACTTTCTGCAGGTAATGTCAGGTATGTCAGCTATAACTTGGCGGATGTTGGTTTTTGTTGCTCTAATTTGTTAGGCTAGACACGAATTCTAGCATAATCCCACAAAAATAAATCCAACGGCATTAAATCGAATGAATTTGACGGCTTATTGACATACCCATTCCATAAAAAATTTCCTTCAACTTTACGTTAGTCTAACACCCAATCTGCGTAAATTTCTCACTATCCATGGTCTCTGGGTTTCAGTTACTAGAATTGCTCGAAGGTAGGACTTCCCGTAAATTTTGATACACAGTTCATACAGAATTGTTATTTCTGTAGAGCAAGTGAACAATTTTAATGCTGGGCGGTGTTTAAACGATCGATTTCCTAAAAGTGTTGCTGCGAACTAATATTTGACACCTTGAAAACCGAAGCTTTTATCATCTGTTTGATTTATAGTGCTGCTAACATAAAAAGCTCTAATCAGATATCATAATGTAACAATAAGAGTAATACATTTTTTGCAGCCAATCTAAGCCTTAAAGCACCCGAGGAGTGTCCCAGCTTGCATTACCCCTGGTAAATATTCTTCCATCTGGCAGAAGCATCTGTAGTCTGTGAAAGACTAAGCTACCCCTTCTCCAGCTTATCGGCTTCTTTCTTAAATACTTTCCCTTTTATCTGTTCGTGATACTCACTGTAACTTTCTCGCTTGGCTTATGACTTTATATAGACACTCCTGATCATCTGAGTTGGAAATCAGTAATTTTCTTAATATTCGCATTGCCTTGGATTGGATAATTTTTAACAACGTTAAATTCAAAACATCTTTCGATTGGGTTGATCTATACTTGAGAGAAGCTATCAATCTTTTCAAGACAGCCCCTTTAACATCATCATCTATTCCGAGATATAACGGTATTAGGTCGAGGGCTACCTCCCGCCACTTCCACTACTATGAAACACGTCCTCATCAGCTGGGGATCATTTGTTGTACATAAATGTCTGAGCGAAGACATTTAAGCATCATCAGTGTAGTCAAAAGGTCTTGTCCATTGCATTCCCTGGTCAGTGCTGTACGAAGAACATAACTGATAAATACTAAAAATAACAACGGTGATAGTACGAAACCCTGCTTTTTATAACAAAAGAATTGACTTCCACTTTTTGGAGGACACCTAATCGCAATGTGCTTGCCATCAATTGCGCCGATACAGTTGGGCATCCCCCACATATTCCAATAAACCTGCCTGTAATCGTCAGTGTTTGGCTCAGACACATAAATGGGGAAGAGAGTTTTCCATAAAATTTCTGCTGTCTCCAGTATGATACACCGGACAGTTTCTTTCCCCAGCTTAAAGGACCAAGCCAGCGACTGTATCGAGGTACCTTGCGATAAATAACTGGTAAAAGAAAATGAAATTACTTATGTTTATTCAAGAAACTAAATAAACATACTTACAGTAAAATTACAGCCAATCGACATTCTGGACTTATCCAACAACACTGTATAAAGTTCTTTGCTCATCCTGGTGTAAATAAAAAACTGTGCACTATCCATTTCTTTCATTTTTGTAAATGAGACATTAAAGAAACCATTTCGGTTTCGGTCTCGATTTATGCGGCGCACACAACAGGATCTTTTATTTCTTTTTTTATTTAATTCAACAATGTCATTTAATGCACTGAATGCCTCCAACGCAAGATGCAGCAATTTTAGGTCCTCTACTAGTACTAAATTTGTATTATTCATTTTTTTTTTATATTTATTTCACTGCTGAAAAATAACACAATTAACACAAATGACAGGCAAAACGATTTGAATCTGACAGTCGCTTCCGTTCACATACGCCTATTATGGGCAACTTAAGCAATTGAGGGTACTGAAGGAAACTTAACGTAGAATTTTGACATTAGCTTCCGATTGCTTTCGACTATTATAGTTGAGCCTTTTAGGCTCAAGCGACTGTCAGAGTCAAATCGTTTTGCCATTTTTTTTCTTCCAAGTATGAATATGAAATCTATCTAATTTAAGTATGTAAATGAAATCCAAAAATAGTAATTGTTATTTCAACTGATAATTTTACCTTACAAATAAATAAAACCAAATTTCTTGGCAACTTTCAATTTTTAATTAAACACAGCTGTTCAAATGTCACATTTTCGTACGAAAGAGCGAATGAGTTCGCTCTTTTCGTAAGTGAGCAAAAGTGAACGAAACTTGACGAATCGAAGCAAAAAGCTATTATGGTCGTGGAATACAAATTCCTTGTATTCGCACAGTTACGTACGTCGACTTACGCACCCATTCGACTATTATAGTTCGGCCTTTAGACTTCCTGTGACATCTTTACATATCCAACCAGCTGGATGGACTTGTTGATCACAGCGCCTTTAGCGATTAGACGGCCACCTATCGGCTTTAAGTCAATTGCCGTTGATCACAGACTAATAAATGCAGTCTTTTGTGGAAGTACTAATAAATGTCTTTGTACGTTGTCTTTTATTGTGTAAGGACATTTTCAAATTTTCGATAGGAGCCGGAGTTTTAAAAGTGTGCTTTGTTGCCAAATTAGAAAATCCATTTGCATCCGCGAGTAGTGTCGCAATCTGGTGGGATAGTTCCTTAACTAATACCTATAGGGCTGGCTAACATCGATACCTATAACAAATTTTGGAGATGTAAGAACTGCAGTTGGCCCATTTAGGGTTCATCCACTATCATCTCTATTTCAAAATCTGATTCAAGCTCGAAAATCCTCTTATGCCTTAGCTACACATTACATACTCGTACACATGTACATATGTCGGAATAGGCCATATACGGTGTAGATACACCAAATACTTCAGCTTAACTGGAAGAGTAAACGGCATTGTTAAGTCCATCTAGATAATTCTCCCGTAGCCGCCAGCTTCCCTCGTTTGTTACCAACAACGGATTACCAAAGGGATTAAAATCTAATCTCTAGCAGAGGTACTAGGCACCTTGGCAAACACCTGGAGTTTATAAACAGAAGTGAGTAGCAGGTGCACCTCCCTCCTTTACGGCTATGTCATGATAAAAAATTCACTTATTCTACTTGATTGGACAATATTTGGTGACATTTAATAGATATTCAATGAGCAGATGCAGCTAGAACTCTGGAACAGCCCATGGAACACCATCTGAGATGCCGATTCGGCTTTTCTCTTGCTGTCAGAATATCTCACGTTTTTTTTAAGATCCGAAGCGAATTATTATGAACGTATCAATACCCATTAGAGATGAAATGGTTATTCATTTTGAAATGGGGATCGCGGCAATATACCCTATACATAGCATCAGTCAAATCCAGCTATCATCCATAATAGCAGATAACCTCTCAACGCATTAAAATTGTTGTATCTTATTACAAAAATAACAGTTTGCATCGCGATTTATTCACAAGAATTAAACATTTTGTTGATCAAAATCCACCGCCATCTAGCTGTCGACTGTGTTTCCATCTGCAAGTGTTGCTCAGCTACAAGACATCATCAAACTTGGTTTGAACTTAGCTACCGTCTCGCACATCGATTTGAGCACATCGAAAGAGACAATCAGCTGACGCCGTGCAAAAACCGCTGGCAAGAAAGAGAGACACTATTTAATATTTTACCGCAACGAGAATTTAAAATTTCAACAAACGGCAAATATCCCCCGCCATTCACGCGGATTGTTGCGCATTGTCCACGGGTTTTTCTTCATTTATTTTATTTTGTATTAATTTATAAGATTAATTTTTTATTTTTTCTTGTCGTTTTTTGGGTGGAATTGTTTTAACAGTTGTTATTTACAAATTTTACTTTCGTTCCTATTATTTGAGGTGAGTGTATAGTTGCGCCCTTTGTCCTTGAACTAAGGAGTTAATAGTAGGATTTTCTAGAATTGTCCAGAAATTTGTACGCAAAATGGAACCAAACAGCCGCCAAAGTTCGTACAAGAATAATTCCATCAATAGCCAGGTGGGTAGAAATGATTTTGTTAGGAGAAACGTTCGTTTACTCTGAGAATTTGTGTTTTTCTCGGACAGGAAATGCGAATGCGGAGACACGAGGTGACGATTGAGCTGCGCAAATCGAAAAAAGAGGATCAACTGTTCAAGAGACGCAACATTGACGAAGAGGATTTGGTTTCGCCTTTGAAAGAGGTCAATGGACAGTCCCCGGTGCAGATGACTGTCGATGAGATTGTTTCCGCAATGAATAGCACAGATCCTGAGCGCCAGTTCGCTGGTACACAGGCCGCGCGTAAAATGCTTAGTCGAGAACGTAATCCACCGATTGATATGATGATAGGACACGGAATCGTACCAATTTGTGTGCGTTTTTTGCAACGGTCAGATAAGTAAGTATGAAAGAGGGTTTTGCAACTTTTCCTTATAGTTTCTTCCATTCAGTACATTACTGCAATTTGAGGCTGCCTGGGCATTGACAAATATCGCCTCCGGTTCATCTGAGCAGACACGTTGCGTGATAGAGGCTAATGCTGTCCCATACTTCGTTGCTTTGCTCCAGTCGAAAGCTATATCCGTTGCTGAACAGGCCGTTTGGGCGTTGGGCAACATAGCTGGTGATGGGGCAAAGGCTCGAGACATTGTCATCAATCATAGCGTCGTCGACGGATTACTCCAATTGATTAATGAAAATACACCAATGTCTTTCCTGCGGAACATTGTCTGGTTAATGTCGAACTTGTGCAGAAATAAGAACCCATCCCCACCGTTTGATGAGATAAAACGTTTGCTGCCAGTTCTGTCGCAACTTCTCTGTGGTAACGATATCCAAGTGCTGGCTGACGCCTGCTGGGCTCTATCTTATGTCACAGATGATGATAACAATAAAATCGAAGCCGTTGTAGAAACTAGAGCTGTGCCACGATTAGTCAACCTGCTGGCAACCGATGAGCCGAGTATTATTGTGCCAGCACTCCGTAGTGTTGGTAACATTGTGACTGGTACTGATCAACAGGTGAGTGGAAATAGTAATTAGAAGTTTTCTATGGAAATGAATTGTTTTTGAACTCAACTATATTTTAATTATTTTTTAATATAATACATCGCTCAATGCACTCGAATGTTAATCGTCTGTTTTGAATTGGGTTGATAGGACGGGCTACAAGTTAGAAGCAGTAGCCATTTGAATGAACTTATTTTCCATAAATAATCGGAAGGTCTGTGAATTTCAATCATATTTGTCCAAAGCTGGGTCTAAAACTGGTCATAGTGTGTTGGCGTTAGCGTTAGTTGGCAAACTATCCTTACTCAATCCATGATTTCTAGATTCAGTAGTTCAGAATATACATTTTGGACGACCGTCAGTATGAAACAAAACTGAATTGTAATGCACAGTTGCATTAAAAAGTGTTGCTTATTTTGAGAAAGCCGATAAGTCTTGAATTCACAATACGCAACCGATCCCAGTTAACTACTCTACACAGTGGCCATAGATTCAAGTACTAAAATAAACCAGGTGCACACCTACATATCATTCACTTTAGCTAATCTTATCTCAACTGAGAGCAGCAGTATATCTATATGTGCTATCCTAATAAAGTATTTAGTACTAGAACTATTTTTGTCTGATTAACTCGTTGTAAACATCAGCGCCGTATGGCGAATACCACCGCTATAAACGGCCTTTAAACTAAACTCACAATATCTCTGAAAGAAATAGTCAACAGAAATATATTTTAAATTTGTGGAAAAACAAGTTTTATTTGCAAGTGTATTGTATTGCACTTTGATTGCAGGGATATTTATTTATGCGCCGTACGTGCTCCACGACACAGACACGTATTAAAGTACAAAGGCCGCACGCCTTTATAGTGTTGTATAGTTAGTTGAACATTTTCAATCGGTATATGTATGTACATACATAGATCAGACAAACTACAATGGACTTGTTTGTTTAGGATGTAGAATCACTCCCTCTTGTTCTAGTATGGATCCAATAAGGTCAATAAATTGTTTTGCATAAATTTATATCCTAAGCAAACAGAAAAACGATATGACCACAGTTTGAATTATTGTCTGTTAGAATAGAAGTTTTATCTGCCTTAAAAAGGGATTACAGCAAATATTTGTTGAGGTGTAGAAAATATTGTTTTCGAGAAAGAAATTTCAAGCTCGCAAACTCATTTGCATCGTAATAAAGGGATGTCGGGTGAAAAAAAGACTTAGCAATTGTTTAATTAAAAACGTAGAATAAAAATTCACAAAGTTAAATCTAAATTATTCATTGGAATTTTGAAAAAAAAAAAAATAAAAGAAAAAAAGTTATTTATCAACCCTTTTTGTTTTTCAACAGACTGACGTAGTTATTGCTTCTGGGGGTCTACCCAAACTGAGTTTGCTTTTACAACACTCTAAGCACAATATTGTCAAAGAGGCTGCCTGGACTGTTAGCAACATTACTGCTGGTAATCAGAAGCAAATTCAAGCTGTCATCGATGCTGGTAAGTTTATTTTTGATTTGTGTCGTCTTATCTCGGTTGTTTCAAAAACTTGTCCAATGGATTTATTTTTTTGCGTATTTTTCTGTGAAACACAAAGAATATCATACAACGTGTTACGAGTATTGGTTACCATTTTTAAGTATAAAAATCGTCATTTGAACTCATTTTGTACAGCAATGTTTCGTGCATAAAGCTCATGCAGGAAGAAATTTTATATATTGAATGAAGTACATACGTATTTACATACATGTGTATATACTCGAAAAAAAAAATAAGATACTTTGTAGGTACTTCCGAATAATCTTTGTGTATTTTAACGTTAAACTAGTTTGAGTTGCAGAAAATTAGGATTTTGGATTAGAGTTTTGCCCGTGGTTGCTTGGTTGGCTTAAAAGGGAGAGTTTACGTCATTTACTTAGGCTACCATTGAGCCCTTTGTATTCCCCTGGTCTATCAAACTGCTACGAGTAGTTTTGTGCATTGAGTCGGGATGCAGACATTTAAATCAAGGGGAGTATAAAAGGGGGGAACTACAGTTGTGGGAAATGTAATATAAACAAGTTTGTTTCGCAGAGTCTATTGACGAATTAAAAAGTATTCTGAAACAAACGTAAATAAAACATGTATTAATTGATTTTGTATGATTTTAGGGAAAGGTTAGTTAGGTGAGGTGGCTGTCCTGGCGATAGTCAGGACACACTTAAACCAAGAGTAAGTACATTGTGATGCCACGTATTTGGTAGACCGGAGGATGTCGCCGGGTACTCGGGGAAACCTATGCTTATCTCAGGAGGATTTTACCGAAAAGACCAATATTAAAAATTTTTGATGAACAGCAAAAAAAATGATAGAAAAATTTCAGCCTAGGAAAAATAATAGAAACAAAATTCAAATGTTTTTCTTTTGTTGATTTAAGAATTACTTTGTCCCATGGAATGAACTAATTTGGCACAGGTCTCGGTAGGTATAGAGTACCATGCACCTTGTATTTTTTCCTAGAATTCTTCCTTGTTTTTGGCTCTGAAGTCATCAGTCTTGCACTTAAGAACGTCCTATAAGTATTCTATCGGATTTAGATAGGGGGGACTGAGATGGCCACTCCATAACGGCAATTTTCTTCGTCAACTTTGAAGAATGCTTGGGGTCATTATCCTACATGAAATCCCATTTAACTGGCATATCCTCTTTAGCAAATGGCAGCATAGCTGTGTTGAGGATTAGTGCGTAGTCTAGAGCACACATTTTATCTTTTATAAAAAAAAAAGGTCCAACCTCAGGTGCTGCAACGCAGCCCCAAATCATTAAACTACCCCCACCATGTTTGATTGTCTTTTTCGTGTATTTTGGATCGAAATCGGGGTTAAGGCATTATTTCAATTTGCACAGTGGAGGTATTTGTCGCCGAAAATAAGTAATTGTCGATTGTTTTTTTGGCTCAGTACAGAAAACCTGCTTCACTTAGTCTATTTCTAATTGTACGAATTGTTGTAAATTATTTTTGAGTTCTTTCGAAGAAAAAAACTGCTTCTTGCATAGCCGTTGAAGCTTGTCAAATCTAGATGTAGTTTTTCGTTTTTCTGCCTCTTGTTTCTCCCTTCGGACTAGAATGGAAAGCAGTGAATATCTTCTCTTCCAAACACTTTATGGCCTGCGCTATTTCATCCATTGCCCTCATTTCTAAGTTATTTTTTAACTCGCGATCTAAGCTTAATGAACTCCAGGACCCATTTTGAAGTAATTTCGATTTCAAGGGTTCTGAGCATTGTGGCTAAAAGATCGCCATTTCTTTTCGCATCTAGGTCCATTCGAAGGAGGTTTAGAATCGCATCCATGGCCACGGTTGGAGTTGAGGATTGTATTCCTGTGATTCCTAGGCACGCCTTACGTTGTTAGCAATTCTCAGAGTTTCTCCCTTATTGGAGCGTGCAATAAAGAAATGTCATAATGGGCTTGTTGGCATCATTATGTAATACCCTATACATACCTACTTTTATTTATTTTTAACTAGCTTAATGCCGCTTCATCAGGCATTAAAAAAAAACGTTTTTTTAACAATGTGGGTAAAATTAAAAAAATTATTGCAATGCTTTTTTGTGAACAACATTCTTGGTCATAAATACACAAAGCGCGAATGCATTTTTTTTTTTTGTACTCAGCTGTATGTACCACAACGGTATAGCACACAAAAAAGTCTATTTTTTTTTTTTTTTTTTTTTTCAACGTTTTTGTAATTTTTATTTTTTGCCTATCACCTTTGTACCGTAATGGTGTACATATAGATAATAAAGCATAATAAAGTAAACGAAGTCTGGAGATAGACAGTAGAAATATTCCGAAAACATTGTTCTCCTTATTCTTCCAACGTCCCTCTCTGCAACTTAAGGACAAGTTATCTAAATGCGAATTACATATTCTCTACAGCGAAGTGGATATACGCCCCGAATAGCATTTACTCCCCAAAATCGCGTATCGCAGATATCAGGACAGCGAATTTTATATTTACCTTTTACCTATCTTGCAAATGGAGTCGCCATCTCAGTCTGTGTCAAAATCAAAGAAAAAAATACATTTTTTGCAAGAAATAAAAATAAAATGAGCCTACCTTCAGTTAAACAAATATATAAAGAACTTCAATCAAGTGTGAGAAATCTTGTTGACTGTCAAAAAGTTGCGTATTATAGAAATATGTTTTATGAAAATCGAACAAATCCCAGAGAACAATGCCGCATTGTAAATAATATCCTAGGCAGAGACAAAAATGAGAATAATCTGAAATTTCTGAAGATAGGCAATAAAATCACCACTAGTAATGAAGATTTAGGCAATGAACTGAATACCTTCTTTAAAAATATAGCCGAGGCTTCAAAGCCAGGAATTTCTGTGAAATTAAATAAAGAGAATATTAAGTTCTTACTAGATAAACCCCAACCCTCCTCCTTCTTCTTCGGGCCAGTGAGCAATTCAGAACTTCTCTTTGTCATAAATAGCTTAAAATTGAAAAATTCTTGTGGGATAGATGGTAGAAGCAACTTAGTTATTAAAAAGATAGGAAAGTCGATTCTTAACCCATTAAGTTACTTAATAAATGAGAGCTTTCAACGTGGAATATTTCCAGAATGCCTCAAAACGTCAATTATCATCCCAGTCTTTAAAAAAGGAGATCCTAGTGATCCTAATAACTATAGACCTATTTCATTATTATCGGTTTTCTCAAAGATCTTCGAAAAGATTATAGTGAGCAAAATGCTCAACTTCTTTCTTTAATAAGTCTCAATTTAGTTTTGTTAAAGACAAATGTACTGAAGATGCAATTATTGTGTTTTTGGATAAAATTAACAGCACATAAAGCCTTCGATTTGGTTAATCATTTTATATTGATCCAAAGATAAAGTAATGCTGGCTTCAGAGGTCCCATAATTGAGTGGTTTAAGTCCTTCTTGGTCAACAGGAAACAACGAGTGAGGGTAAATGGAGTCATAAGCAAGGAAGAGCTTTGCTCTAATATTGCCGTCCCTCAAGGATCAGTCCTTGGACCAATCCTCTTTCTTATCTACATAAACTCAGTTTTTAGTTTACCTGTTAATGGTCACTTAATTGGTTATGCAGATGACCTTGCACTCTCGTATGCTGATAACTCTCTGAGAGCAATTCATAACCACATGAATTCAGATCTAAATTTGCTCGGAGTCTGGTTTAAATATCACCAACTTGTACTGAGCACGAAGCCTAAAGCGATGTGTTTTTCTTTAACCTCGGCAAATACTGTGATTGAAGATTCATCATCCTACCTGCGACAAGGTCTTTTGCACAAACAAATGCTTTATTTTTGAGTTTGTTAAAGAGTTTAAATATCTAGGAGCTCTTATAGATAATAAATTAAGCTGGAAGTCACATATAATGTTTTTGAAAAAATACTCTATATAGCATTAAACAAAATGTATCATCTGCGTAAACTGTCTCCACACTGCTCACTTCTACCTACTATGCTTTGGTCCACTCACGGCTTGAATATGGTCTTGCATGCTGGGGGTGTGCCTATGTTAGTAACTTGATGCCTATTATGTTAGCTCAAAAAAAAAAATACTACGGCTGATGTTTCATAAAAGTAGATTTGAGCCAGCTATGCCTTTATTTCAGCCAGCTAAAATACTTCCACTTCGATATTTCTTTATTTATAAAGCGCTCAAAGTCTTCTTCGTCAGAAGTCGAAATTTTCATTTTAGAAAAAATGAGGTTTACTCATTAAGAAATATGTTTTCCGTAGACGTCCCACTAGTTAATAAAGAACACAGTAGACGTTCTCTCAATGTTATTGCACCTTACATTTTCAACAAGCTGCCGTCTGAAATATCCAGTCTGGTTGAACACGGTCATCGATTTATGAAAAAGTCAAAGATTGGTTGCTGCTATCAAGATCTGAAGTAGAAACCCTATTTCAAGTTTACAACATTTATTAAAATCTCGTTGCTTCCTTTCTCGTTACGAGTGTCTAATTTCAACCATATTTTCTAAATAATTGTCTTTAAAAATACCTGCGTGTGTCCGAATATTCTATAAATACACATCTCATCGACATCACGTTTTCCTACT
Organism: Blera fallax; assembly: GCA_946965025.1. Taxonomy (NCBI): domain Eukaryota; kingdom Metazoa; phylum Arthropoda; class Insecta; order Diptera; family Syrphidae; genus Blera; species Blera fallax. Next base: position 16,528,883 of record OX337247.1, on the reverse strand, counting down.
CCTTGCGGCTTTTACATTACTTAATTTTATAATTTCAATAAACAATAAACAAATGGTCGGCCTCTGATTTATCCAATTTTTAACCAAGGAGAACGGGAAAGCCTGTTATTATTCTTACTCACTTTTAGCAAGATGAAGTAGTATAGTTTCCTTTTAGGTATTCGATTTGCAATGATCCTTAAAAATATATTTTAAATTTAATAATTTCTTTGTGTATCTCCCTTTAGATATCTTTGAACAAATTCGAAATGTTCTGGAAAAGGGCGATTTCAAATCACAGAAGGAAGCTGCCTGGGCCGTAACAAATGTTACCACAAGTGGCACACCCGAACAAATCATTGATCTAATTGAGAAATACCAAATCCTAAGGCCATTCTGTGATCTCTTGGAAGCTAAAGACGCTCGCACCGTTAAAGTGGTACTGACCGGTCTCTCTAACCTATTTGCATTGGCTGAGAAACTCGGTGGTACTGAAAATCTTTGCCTAATGATCGAGGAATTGGGTGGTTTAGACAAACTGGAAAATCTACAAACGCACGAAAATGAAGAAGTCTACAAGAAGGCATACGCTATCGTGGATGCATACTTTAGCACCGGAAATGACGCCGAGTCGGAATTGGCTCCAAAAGAAGTGAACGGCACCCTCGAATTTACTTCTTCATCTCAAGCAAACGCACCAGAGGGTGGATTCAGTTTCTAGCGCTGTCAACTCCTCATTAAGTTGTTACTTACGCACCTGTTTAATATCTTTGATTATCATTGTTTCGATTGTATTCAATCCGCGATTTTTCTAATATTTTTTCATTTTTATTTAATATCAATCATGCATGCATAAATCATACTCCCATTTATACCACACTGCCTTGTATTTTATTTCTGTATGTTAAGTGAATTGTAATAAAATTTCGATTAGAAAAGGTGGCATTTTATGCGTACAACTCCCGAACAGGGCCGGCGGATACTCCTCCCGGTTGAATTTTGTTGAATGCCTTTTTCATCGATGGCACCCACTCACCGTTGCCATTCTTGAGAATTTGTGTAACATGATTTGTTAGATTTGACTGGGCCTTCTGGGCGTCAATCATTTCTCCGTTTTTCATGTGTTCAATAATTTTGACTGAGATTTCTGGGTAAATGTTGAGTGTAGTCATGATTGCGGAGTCAAAACCGAGGAGCATGGCACCGGAGAGAAGAGTGTCAGCCCCAAGGAAGATGCTACGTCCTGGTTTTAGACAAGCTGATCCCATATCCAAATCGTTGGAGGTGTATTTGATGCCCACAAAGTTGGGGATTTCAGCTTCAGCAAGGTCGCAAAATGATGGCATGTGGACTGTAAATAAATATATGTAAGTGAATTAATCTTTTGTGCAGAATTAGGGGCGGAAAAAAAAACAAAACCTTGTGCTATACTGTTAAACTATACTATGCCGGTAGTCTAAGGTGAGTTCGTAATTGTGCAAGTTTGCAAAACAAAGGCAGTAATTTGACGTTAATGAACGCAAGTAATACCAAAATAGCTGCAATAGTAATGCATTCTTTTGCATTTATGAACGCAAACTTTGTACAGATGCAGTTTTTTTTTACAATTATGTTCATACCGATGGCTAGTATAAGCGATAAATGGTAGATTAATTTTATCCCTAAAAACCCTTGGAGAGGATGGTTTCTTCAACTAAACCTTTTCCAATTGCTTCCAATCCAGATAAAAGTTTTTCGAAAAACATACCTATGGATGTGTGGTAAAAAAATAGCACCACACCACTTATTACAAAAGTTCGAAAGTGGAGGAACGTTCTTTGGTCTAACGAAAGCAAAATCGTCTCGTTGTTATATTAGAAGCCCCCAAATTTTAAGCCAACTTACTCCACAAAAACGGTTAAAAAAGGCGGTTGCAGCATAAAGGTTGCGGGACGTTTCTCCTAGCATGGTACTGGTCCAAAATACATATTAAATTAAGTCTATTCGATCAATACCTTTATATAAAAAATATTGAAAAAAATATGTTGCCCTACCAGCATACCAGCAAAAGAATTAAGAGATAGCTTAAAAAAAATCGGATAATTGTGATGGAATGGTCAATCTCCAAACTTAAATTAATTGAAAAATTTATAGGCCGGTGTTAAGAAAGGTGTCTTCACTAACCCTATAAAGGAAGGTTTTCTTTTTACTTTGGAAGCTCGTCGTGTTTTTATTCTCCTCGTTTATGTACATAAATGATTCCGTTTATTTGATAATGTAAAATTGCAGATAATACAAACTACCGCTGTCATTGTCAACAGTAATACTTAAAATTGCAGAGAGCACACTTCGATTAATGGAATTTAATAGGCGGGTGTGAAAAAACAATCAACTACTAAGAAATATTCCTTATAAATAAATACTAATAACACGCTTATAGTGATACATTTTGATTGCAGCTGTACTTGGGGATGTATGTACATATGCAGATAAAAACATTTATGTATGTATGTAAACAAAGTCGGAAAGAATTTTAAAAACAAGAAATAGGGCACATTTCACGGATCCCTTACCCAAATGAAAAAAATTATTCTAACCACAGTTATAGTTCAGTAATAAATAAAAGATTTTGGGAAATGGTCACAGGTCTAGACCTGAACTCTACAGGTGTTTGTTTACGCCAAATATTTGTACATTTCTTGTTTTCAAAATGTCAATAAATTATTTCCAGTCTTGCTCACAATCTGTGCCAATAAACAGTAAATCCTGTTATCTTAATAAAATTTCATTTCTGGTGGCAAATACTTACAATTCAATCCAACAAACATGGGAATGTGATAGTATAGGAGCGGTGTATTAGGACAATACTTTGAAACCAACTTTAAGTATCCCACCAAAGCCTCTATACTCTTTGGCTTAAAGTATAGTTCCGGCAGACACAAAACAGCATCTACTCCAAGTGACTCTGCATGACAAGCCATTTCCAAGACATCTGGCAACGGAGCGCCACCAATTTGCACCATCAAAGTCAAATTATTTTCTTTTGCCGCCTCCCACCACTTCTCTGTGACAAGTTTTCTTTCCATTAGATTCAAAACAGGACCTTCCCCTGTTGTCCCATTGACTGTAATGAAAAGAACAATAATGATGTACACCTTCTCACATGCGTTATTTAACTTCCACCTAGCACTCCATGAACTCCTCTAGCCTTGAGGAAACTCGCGTATTTGTCGATATTGTCCACTCGAACGCCTCTCCCTCTGTGAAAAGGAGAAAGAACAAATTAGGGGCAAATGTACATAGAAGCTCCCACTCACTTGTCATCATTGAAGGAAGTAAACACCGGAGCCATTAGGCCCTTGAATTCGAAGGAAGGTTTTTTCGCCGACGCCATGTTTTCCCTACTCCCACTTTGTTTGTATTAACTCGGACGAGAATCCTAAATCAGTCCCGCTATGCCAGTTGCTTGGCAAATGCTGATTGTGTGTGTACTAGTATTTGCAGAGATTGTTTGTTAGAGATTAGGGTGCGATAGTATCCCCAAAAAGAAAAGAAAAGAACACTGAGGCGCAGAATTCTATTCTACAGCAATTGCCTGAAAACAACAAAATCAGATGATAAGATAACCACGAGCTTGTGTACTGGAACAACGAACACCGAATGCTAGTCGACCCGTTTATCGCCGCTGGCGCTGGGGCTGTAAATAAAAACAGAAAAAAAGAAAGAGATGCGACAACGAAGAGGAAAATTTTCAGGCTTATCTATCAGCTGTTTTGGTGCCGACGCTATGGTAAGTAAACAGAACGTCTATGGGTGGGGGAGCATGGAGAGCTGGTCAGGGTGACAGCAGTCGGCATAGGAGGGCCATTCCGGATTCCATGGCATCTTTTAGGGGGTTCCTTTGAAGCGTTTCGTACAATTCTTTGTATAATTTCGGGAGGGTTGTATTCCCAGTTCGTTGGCTTAGCTTGAGCGAAAAATTGTGAATTTCTTCTTTTTGATTTTGTTTGCTTTACTTTTCATTTTAATGGACGAAAGGCACTTTGAATGCAAATTTGTTTATGCCACAAAATATTTCCTTATTAATAACTCATCATGGTGGTCGTGAGGGATTCGCAACTCCAACTCAGTTGGCCGAACACAAAGTTGAAAGTGGTAAGATGAGGAAATAAAAAAATTATATATCCTTCCTGCGCGAGGAGTTGATTTACGAACTAAAGACCTAGTACTATGTAGGTTAGTTGGGGTAGGTATTAGCGATTATAACTAGAGCTAAAGTTGACGACTATTTAATGTAAGCATACAACTTTAAGTAATTTTGTTTGATGGTTCGTAAGAAAGAATATAATTAGAAATTCGAACTCTCTATCATGTAAAATAGAATTTTTTTTTTTTATCTGTGAAAACGCTACAAGATACAAAAATGTAATAGAACCGAATATGTACGCACATATGTCTGTGCCTAAAAGGTAAAACATCTTAAGTCGACTTAAGTTGTTTTAGCTGTTTTAAGTTATTTGAATTTTATTCTCCTTTCTGTATTTTTTTAGGCAATCCATGTGAAAAAAATGGGGAAGTTATAACTGTTTATAAAATAGCTTAAGTCATCAGTGTAGTGCCTTATATAAGGTAAAACAGCTTATGTTTATTATTTCAGAAGGTAAAGCAGCTTAAGTACCAATATTTTCTACCCTTTTAAAAAAATATTGCGGAAATGTTGCAGTAAAACATCTTATGTCTGCATTAATGCCCTAACTGACGTTACAGTAAAAAAGCTTATGTGCACCTAAGATTGGGCGCGTTCCGGATTCTAGGCCTACTTTTTGAGGTAAGGCCTAACATATGGAACGGCAAACTGACTGAAAAAGTAGGTGACATTTCACATCTGTTCGTGTGTCATATTTGACATAATTACTTTCTGATTTTACTTGAGATCATTTATAAATTGTGAATTGCAGTGCAAAAGAAATCAATAAGTAAATAAAGATATACATACGTAAGTGCTAAAAATGGAAGATGAGATCCTCTGTAAGTAATATAATATTATTTATACATGTAAAGCAAAATTTGGATCTGAAAATTAATTTAAATTTGCTTAATTTATTATCTATTAATGCCTCAAACATTTTACCCCTCAACCTGTTAATTGTCTCCTCCGATTCGTCGAAATCGTAGAGCACTCCGTCACAATTCACTTGGAATTTCATTTTTTTTTATTTAAGTACCCGTAATTCGCAAACAACAACCGAACAGTGAAAGAAATACAAGTGAATCAGCTGTTTTTGACAATTGGCAGATTGACTTAAAATGTAGGGAGAATTTTCTTACCTTCAAATCCAGTCCACTACCTCAATGAAAAATGCCTTACTTTACAGTCAAAACTGAATCTCTCGACCAATCAGAAACGTTTGACTACCTAGTGCCTAGGATGCGGAACACGCTCATTATTTACAGCGAAAAAAGTGAGTTCTTTCTTTCTACCGCGTTTTGGATAAAAAACTTAAGTCGGCTTAAGTTTTCAAAACAGTTAGTTGTTGAATTGGAAAAATATCTTATGTAACTTAAGATTAAAAATGTACTCATATTAGATTCGGTAAAATGACTTATGTCAAAAAAACCCAAATTTTTTTACCTAATCCTTCAATCTATTACAAACAATTATTTTTATTATATTCTAAATTAAAGTTCCTATATTTTTCCGAAAGAATTTCCTGTTTCCGATCGCTAATTTTTTTCAGAGCACCATTTAAAATTTAAAATTGCTCTCCTGAAAAGTGTACAAAATTGACATAAGATGTTTTACCTTTTAGGCACAGATGTATGTATTTATGCATATGTATTATAATATACATATGTGTATATGTAAAGGTTGATCCAATTTGAGGTTTCTATGTTGGTAGTACAGTAAATTAAGCAGCTGTCAATAAGATCCTGTTTTTTAAATGTCAAATGTTAGTTTGCAAAAACATATTTACGAAGTGGATCGTTTAGCCACCGGTCAAGGCATTAAAATTGTTCGATTGTTCTAGAGAACTAAAAATTCTGTACAAACTGTGTATCGGAATCAAGGAAGAGCAATTCGTGACGTATTGAAGAGACTGGAAGCTTTGCAGATAAGGCAGGTAAGGTCTGTGCATAATAGTGGCGTCCGTTCAGCCAAATATAAAGCAAGTAAGTGAAAGTGTGGCTGGCTGAAGACCCGGATTTATTGATTTGTTCGCGGTCGCAACTTTGTGGCTTTTTATATGGCCGCTTTTTGACCTCTTCTCTGTAGGCACTTATACGACATTCTGGGTGTGTCAATACACAAAATTGCCGAATATGGGGCGAGGAAAATCCTCATGTGATTTATGGCACACCATTATACATATGTATGCCCAAAAGAGACTTTTTGGTGCGCATTTTTCAAGATGATGTTGCGGGGTAAATTTACCCATAATGAATTGCAAGGCCATACTGAAATCAGAAAAAATTGACAGTTAACAAAATGGCAGCTAGTTTGACATTTATCCCTATTGGAAACTCAGTGCCTCTAAAAAACACTCTTTATAAGCTTAATATCTATTAATTGAGACCTAAAATTACATTCAAATGGAAACAAACGACTCTTTAGAAATATAGTCCATAGTTTTCAGATTGTTACATATGTTATCCTTCTTTATGATTTGGCTTAATTTCTTTCTTAAGTGGCGCTACATTTGGGGGTGAATCTAGGCCTTAACCAACAAGCATCTCCAGTTAGCCCGGTCCTTAACTAACTGGCTCTAGGGCTGTAGCCCTCGTGACCGTCCGCCCTATATGTCTTAGCCATCTCAGAGGGCTGATGCAAAGTTTTTGTTTGGCTAGGTCCATGTCGCTATACTTCGGTGTACTTCGCCATTGAAGCTTCTCCACTAAACGCCGTCAAAGCAAACGGGACCGAATATCTTACATCGGTTATTTCTCTCGAAATAACCAAGGATATATTCATCCACTTTTGATAGTCATTTCTAAGTTTTTGAAAAATATTGCGTTCTCTTCTCATTGTTCTCAGAAAAACGCACTTATTATTGGTACACATCCGTTCCTGAAGTGCCACAGGTCATAAGATTAATTTGCTTCCAAATAATCCTCAACAAAAACAGACCACCATTTGATTGTTTATTTCCGGTACAGAAATAGCTAAGTTGAAAATCTATGCTTTGCCAATTCATATATATGTATGTATACATATACTGTGGATCTATCCTATTGATTGGGAGTGTATACATATATTAATATACGCCATCGACTACTCAACAAAGGAATTGAATTAATTTCGACAGAATTTCAACAGGCAATCAAATAAATTTAAAAAAAAATCGTAAGCTTCAGGGGATTCAATGAAATAAAAAGTTACCACAGTGGGTTAGTTTCAGCAGAGCTCACTTATTCAATTTATTCGATGGCATTGCATTCGTTCGAATTCAGATTTAATTGAAAAGTTATCGCTTCGACAGGACATATCTTCTCCGGGGCATCATTCTTCTTCTTCAATGAAATAATAAAAAGCAAAAAGCTTTGAATCCATGTACCTACCGGCGAACATGCCATCATTTACCCCCAAACGGAGTGCTACTTCGAATTCCGCCAGAGGCGTCATTTTTTGGGTAGTGTTGATTCTCAGTGTAGATACGAGAATAAGGATTTGTTTTCCTTAGATTCATTCCTTCAAGAGAAATTGCAATTGAATTGCAATAAAATACATAAAAGGTTAGAGTGCCATCTATTAAAAGGGAGCATCACCAAAGACACGTCCTTCTGACAATTGCTACATCCTTGAGCGTTGTGCCCCCTCTCTTATCTTTATGAGAAGATGATTAGAAAATTGGGGAAGCGTACTCAATTAGCTACCCCTCAAGTATGAAATGTTAAAAATCTAATTAATTTAATTTCGGTATCAATTCAGGATGTTGCAAGGCCTGCGTTAAGTAATTATAGAGTGAGATTACTTGGAAGGGGAATGATTTATACATTCACGCAGTTGGGGGAGTAGAGGTAATGAGTGTCATAACGATGTGAAGGGAGTATAATGGGTTCCGTTGTGATGATGGGGATGTTTGCTTATAGCAAATTACCCATGGTATTGAAATAAGAACTTTTTGACATAATTTATGGTGTGGATAATGAAAGGTCATTTTAGGCTTGAGCAATGAAACAAATTAAAAGGTAATGGCTAGCTTGTACACGTAGCACTTTCAAACGGTTTTCTATTCTACAATTAATAGTTTTAACGTGAGAATATGTATATACATATCTACAAAGTCATCTACACATTTTCGATATGTAAATGGCAATAAAATTTACAATAAGTCTTATTCACGCAGGGTAGAGTGTCTAATGAACGCAAAAGAATGTTCAAATTTTACAGGGTTCCTTTTACATTAAGGAACTCGGATGTTGTAGCAGTAGGGTAGACTCTGATTGGTGTCAACCAGGCGATACCCAGTGTTGTAACTGTTACCACACAAAAATTGTGCTTTTTTTACCTCCATCGTTACTGTCCATCCGGACTCAACGTGCTAGACTTGTATGCGCGGTTGTTTACCAAAAGACAAAAATAGCTGCTTTTCGATGGGCCAACATTGACTTGACCACTACCTTGTTGTAGCCAAGGTATGATTGCGGATATCCCAAACACCGCAAAGACAAGGAAATACTGTAAGGGAGTTTGACGTCGGATGACTACAACCGCAAGAGAATCGCGAATTCCTTTTCCGATCGAGTCTCCCTTAATATCTTAAGGAGTCCTATGCTTCCAGCATCAGGAGGAAAAAGAAGAAGCATGAGAAACGCGTGATCGAGGAAATAGAGAGACGATATTGCAGGAATGAGGGTCAGTAGTTTTACCAAAATGTAAAAAAGATCCTGATAAAGCTACGAAGTCTAAACCGAAGCCTCCAAGGACAATCAAGGGAACATCGTAGTAGAAACGCGGTCAATGGCGAGGATTTGATAGAATCATTTCTGCAGACTGCTTAACGATGATGACGAACCGAATCCGATGTCAACCTGGACGATGTGTGTAGACTAACAATTCCTTCTACCCTTGACGTCGACGAAGTGAAGGTAGCCATATCTAAACTGAAGTCCAACAAATCTGCTGGAACTGAGGGCCTAGTTGCTGAGTTTTTCAAAGGTGGGATAAAAGTGTGCCCAATGAATTTAACCTCAGCATTGTATACCCAATCCTCAAAAAAGGGAACCCTCTTAACTGCGCCAACTACAGAGGCATCAGTTTTAACATCGCAAACAGGATCTTATCTGCCGTGCTACGTGAACTCTTAAAGTCCTATTCAGAGGCCAATAAAGTCCCCCGTGGATCAAATTTTCATACTACGGCAGATCATGGAAAAAACCCAGGAACTTCAAATAATTACCCACCATCAAGGCCGCGTATGACAGCATTTATAGAGACTAGCTATACAGAGTAATGCCGAGTTTTGGAATCTCTGCCAAACTTGTCCGTTTGTGCAGGCTGCTTCATGAAGGTCAGTAAAGAACAAACCGGGACTTTCGATGTCAAAAAAGGGTTCAGACAAGGCCACGAGAGAATGCGGGAATACTCACCGTAGTTTCGAAAATTCTGCTTTAACTTTGATGAAAATCGTTCCCAGTGCGCCTTGAGATTCATACAAAAATAAGACAGTTCAGTTTCAGTTCAAATTCATAGAAACCTTGAATTCTTGGGCTATTTTGGAAATAGATACACGGTTGAGGAAGTCCTTAAGCCTAATCCGATTTAATTACTTACTTAAATGGCGCTACAGTTCGGTGGAACTTTGGCCTCAAACAACAAGTCTCTCTAGGTAACCTGGTACTTAGCTAACTGACTCCAGTTGCGCACTTCAATTCGGTTGAGACCCCTTTTACTTGTAAGCGCTATCTAAGGCGAGGTCTTCTTGTACCCCCGACTTCGATTCGAAGAATGCGCTTTTGCCCATTTGCTCTACATGTCCCAGCCACCATTTAGCCCTCTTCTCCAAAGTCTGCCTACGCAAACGGGATCGAATATCTTACGATACGCCCGAGTAAAAGTTATGTATGACGACAATAAAAATCAAATGTAAACTTAGCAAGTGCAAGTACAACAACAAACCCCATTAGGAATACCTAGAGTAAGTTATTCTTTGCAATGCAACAGGTGCAGGCGTGCTAAAGGCTTCCTCATAGAGAATTTGAAATTAAAATTTTGTGAAATAAATTAAATCCAAAACTTTTGTTTTATTTAATATTTAACTTATGTATATCTCCATCCGCTTTCAACAGAGCCCGTGCTTCAGAGTCATAAAGTAGGACTGGGATGATAAGAGCATGAGAGATGACCAATAAGTTAATCTTCTTAAAATTAAAGTAGTTCACCTTATGGAAGGTGGAAGTAGACTGGGTTAAATAACTCAACTGGCGTCACAATGCGAACTTTTTGCGAAGTTTAAATATCTGGGATAGTAAGCTCCTGTTGTCAGTACATGCTGAGTCGAAAGTGCTATCAGCATTCTAGCAAAACTTTGTGTTTCTTTTGCAAGGTTTACCCCTGTTTGTCTTCCAAGTGGAAGTTAAGAAGAAGCATAGCTCTGCTGGATGTAAGAAGATCAAACCCTCACACCCAGGCAAACGCTTACAGCAAACAGCAGCTTTTATCAAATAACTTAACGTCATGAGCTTATGTAACACAATTATCGGTGCTACCTACATATGGCGAGGGCGACGACACGTTAGAACATTTTCTTTGTGACTGTACTGCACTTGCCAACCTTTGTAGTGACTAATCCACTGCTACTTCCGTCATTGGATGTTTGTGCCTATTGGTTTCTGACCAGTTCTCTGGTAGAGGTGTTCGTTAGAAACACGATTGGGCCAGAAAATTCTTAAGATGTTGAGCAGACACCGGTTAACGAACGTTTGTAGCTTGTGACGGTCACTCTCCACGTGCCATCTAAAAGGGCGGATTTAAAATTGGAGCGGAACAGTCTAAACTAATTGCATTGATTCGCCATATTTTCGACAACATCCCGAACTTGGCGATTCTATTGGATCCAGATCGGTTCCACCATCTGTCGAGGCAAACTAGAGAAATTAAGATAAATTGGTTGCTTTAGTCGGAGAAAACTATCAGTAAATGTATGTCAGGATCTTTGACGTCGCAGTACACCCAACCTCGTCGCAGTTCATTCAATCATTGTTGCACCTACAATCCAAAAAAGCAAACGTATCTATAACGATGAAATAAAAAGTCGTTCTACAATTTTTTTTTAAACAAAGAATTTTTAATCGAAGTTTTTTTTTGTATTTTCCTTTTCCTTTCACAAAATTGTTCATTAAAAGTAATTTTTAGATAATAAATAATTTACAGCGTGGAATGAATTTCTTTTTATTGAATGTACAAATTGTTACTATCTAGCTTATGAATAGAAAATCTCATATTTGCCTGTTTATTACCATTAAGTTAGCCTAAATGTACATGTATTCATAGAAAGTCTGGAAGCCATGAAAGCTTCGGCTCATGCGTCCTTATTAACTAAAATTAAATTAAGTACACAATTCTATTTTACAGATATAATAATTAAAACATTCACCTTCTTAATTCAATTAGTATGTGTCTTAAAAGAAAAATAAATAAATTATATAACTACTTAAGCATTTATTCAGATGCGTTTGTATATATAAAATGATATAATGTCGGTCCGATGTCAATGGGGTCTCCTTTGATACTTTAAATCCAATAAATCACTTGACTTTAGGGGATTTGGCATTACCACGATGTAAGACATTAATTCATGGGACTGTTCCCAGACGTCGTATATACTCATTGTTGTTCAAGAAAATTGAAACTCCCTCGGGGAGTATGCGTGTGTTCACAACTTAACCTTTAGTCACATCGTTGAATAGAGATACCCCCCACTCCAGCTTTCTGGTTGTACTGTGTGAAAATGAAAAATGTAAAAATCACTCAAATCACTCCTGCTCCTGTTCAGCGTCCTCTTCCATTATGACCTCATGATGTACGCTGGTGCGTGTCCTTAGGGATGACGTTGATGCTGTTATTGGAATGGCCCCACTGGGTGGAAGAGGGGGCGGTGGTATGCTGCCAAGCTCATGCGAATCGACGTTAGGACAATGGGAATTTGGGAAGCTGTCACATTCAATCGATGGTGGCGGTGGCGATGACTGGAGTGACGTTGATGCTCCTGAAGCATTATTATTCTCCAATACCGTGGTCGTCGTCGTTGTCATCGTTGCTGGTCCACCACTAATCAGTCTTGGGGGAATTTCATTTGTTCGATTTAATAAATAATCCAGATCATGAGATATTCTATCGAGCATTCCATTGATGGAATCCTCCTCCTCCTCCTCCTCGCCATCACCGTGGTCTACCCTTGCGTCTGCTGGATTATTTGGACCAGTTCTGGAATTTCCCTTCATTTGACTACCGGCGCTTTGTGGCATTGTCAGTTGTCTATCAACTTCGTCACTAGAGACAGCGGTGTTGTTGTCCGGGTGATCTATGGATGAGGATGTAATCGTTATAATTGGTGTGGGCGATGATGTTTGTAAAATGGGTGCAACTGTTGCAGCTGCCTCCAATGGATCGAAGGTATGGGTGATTTTTGGTGTCTCGACTATGGTGACACGTTTTTGTGATTTCGGTGTCTGTGTTGTCACGGATGTCGAATTTGTCGACGAGGTAGTTATTGCTGGCAGATTCTCCACAAAGGGTTTGTGATGCTGCTGGTTGTTCTTGGTCGTACTATTTCTACTGGGGCTATTTGTGGTAAGCGGGGTTTTTGTTAGAATCGTACTGGTGCGGATGCCAATGATGCTGTCTGTAAAAAGATATAAAAGAAATGTGAAGGTTACTTCTTGAATAAATAAGTATTTAAAGGACAGTAAAGGACGAAAGACGAATATCGTTTTGCCGAGTAGACTAATACTATTCTATATTTCGTTACGGTGTCGGTGGATGTGTTTGATTGTTCTTTGTCTGTTCGCATAAGACTAATATTACTTTAAGGGTGGGCCATGGGTGTAATGTTTAGTAGAATAAATGTGTAAAAAGAAATAGAGGGTTAAACAGATATATCGTCTACCCTGATTTAGTGTGATGTGAGGGGTAAGTCCGATAATTCATGCAAATTCATTGAGTTCATGAAAGCTGGAGTATTGATACAAGAAATAAAAAGCACTTGCAATTCGCTTCTCCAAGAAAAAATCTAGGGCTCATATAAGCGAAAATTGCTAGAACTTCAGCTGGGATTACACTCTGCGGGTCTGGAAAGAGAGACAATTTTTCTCCCAGAATACGTCCGCACATGTACTTTTATCCATCTCTTGGTTCTTAATGTACATATCTAATTTTTTTAGAATGCGTTTTATTTATTTAAATTTATTTTATACGAGAAAGTTAAAAACAAGACGTAGTCCAAATGAAGCTATAATGAGGTAATTACGTTGATGGCAAGCTTTTGGCCTTTCAGTGATCGTCCAGTCCACATTCCAACTCCTATTTACAATGGTAGACTTCAGCATCAGCGCCGCTCAAGTCAACATTGCCGGGGCAAAAAGTCGAGAAAGTAAGCAGCTTTCTATATTTAGGAAGTATGGTCTCGGAAGACGGTGGTATCGAACTGGATGTATAGAGCAGAATTCGTAAAGCAAAGGCTGCGTTCGGTGTGCTGTCTTAAATATGGAAAAATCAAACTGAGACTGTTCCGATCAAACATGCAAATAGTGCTACTTTATAGGTGTAGTACCTGGAAAGTGACCACCATTGTCACAAGGGAGCGACTTTCTTCAGCTAAGAGAGTATTCCGATCCCCGCCCTCAGGTTCGAGACGACAAAGCTCGAGATCAAGCAAACCGAACTGGACGCAGCGTAGCCAGAATCAAAGGGCATGAAAGGCCGCAGTGTCTCAGGCAGAGTCCGATAATATATACTCTATGCACCCAGATTGCACATATTTCCGACGCGTATTTGAGAGCATCCATAACCCTTTTGTTCATTTTTGTCATTTGCATTAGTTATCGAAAGATAGGTGCAGAAGGTGGTTAGGTCACTTAGAACTAAAAAAAAATAAAAGTAGCTCTCTTTTATATCGAAGACTCTGTTTAGGTACTCCTTTCGGAATGAAACAAGAACGGAACGAGATTGGTAATAATTCACCTAAGAGATGACGATTAATCGAATGCTTTTAGTACTTCATGCCAGACTGGCATTCCCTTAAAGTTAAATAATATTCTAACGCCTGTGAAATCCTTCCACCAAACATCTTAGAAGAATTTTAAGACGTTCGCGAGAGCACAAATTGTGATAAAGTTGTATTTCGTAGGAACTGAATCCGTTCAGTAGTTGCACTGCACTGTTTTGTGCCGCTTAAATCATTTTATGTCTCCTTTAACTGAATCCAACAATTTTCTTACTAACTTTATGCATGCATGGTTTATTTATTCAAAATTTGTAACAGAAAATCCTTACTTTTGCTCTCTTAAAAAAAATTAAACTAATCCCTGAATGCAAGGAGAGCACGTCGCTATATCCTTAGCTTTAGTACAATATCAAAGGCAAAGATCCGTGAATACAGCAGACATCAAAAATGCACCGAAGCGCAGTCAAAAAAAATTCTGTTCATTCAAAGTGTATTACATGGGGATTCGTACCTGGACATGTTCGCGAAAAAATTGCACTCACATCTTATTTTTCATAATCGTATGCAATTTTCTACATCTCAACTGACAACCGGTCTAACTCCAGTGGAGTTGGGTTACATGGATGTACTACTGGTGGCAGCTTAGGAGGTCACCCACTCTGGGAGTATTTAAATATTAAATGAAGACAAAAATGTCCTCGTGCATGTAAGGATAAGAGCTTGAGATGGAGAAAAACAATCATCTCGATTCTTTTAGGATTTGCTCCTCTAAAGGACAAGTATTGGTTTGATCAGAAAAGTTTGGACTCTGGTTTAAAGGAACTACAAATAAATTTCGCTCAATTATGATTGTTTGTTATCAGATCGCCTAGTTCGTTTTAAAAGAAAGCTTGTTCCTTCTTTCGGAGAGACCTGGACAGGTGTAAAGATGGTTATAAATGGTTTTATCTTCTTCTTCGTCCGTGCATGCTTGCCTATTAATCAGCGCCCAGTGATAACTCCTATTACAACGCCAATACGCAATCTGTTGAGAGAAGTCAATTTTTTAGAGCGCAGCGTTTTTGATCTAGCCATGGGTAAATCTGTTTTGTCGCATGACATATTATACTGCATAAAATTTGTTCTCTTGATAGCTTGTAATCAGATTCAAATCCGAATTTTTTTTTAAATAAACCACAGTTTTGTGCAAGTGCGTGCGACTAGTAAGTGCACTTTATAAAATTCTCATTTTTTGCTCATTTTGACGCATTTAGTAAGTTGCAATGTGATAATAAAATATTTTATTTCCGGTATTACGAAGGTTTTAAATGACATAACAAAGGTGAGTTCAAGAAAGCAGGAAGGATATAAGAGTCATTTAGATTCTTGTAAATGTGAGTTATGAAATGAGTCTCCTTTACAAAAAGGTTACGGGAGTTTTCACAACCATCGGTCTAATATATATTAATTAGGTTGGATTATGGTTGTGGCTTGACGTAGAGGGTAAGGTACTACTATCAACATTTAGATTAATACATGTAGATCCATTGTGATGCCCATGAGTGAGATTTCCATACTCGTGAACCGTATGTCTTAGATCTAAAGTGGTAGAGTCCTGGAGAGTGGCATAGGAAGTGAAGCGTATCTTCGTGTACACCCTCATCGTCACAGCTTCTATATCATTCTCGCTGATCTTCATTTTTGTAGTATGATAACGCAACACGTTGTGCCCGGTTTTTATTCCTACCAAGTCAGACGGAAACTGAATATTCAAGTACGTGCTAGGGAGGCTTCGATTGCCCTGTATTCATGTAGGAAAGACCTGGCGCCGAATTGGGGCCTTCAACCTCGAATTTTCCATTGGATATACACAGTAGTTATTAGACTTATCCTCATGTACGGTGTACTACATATGTAATCTGGTGGACGCTACTGGATAAGAAAAACAACATTGCAATACTTGAGAAGGTTAAAAGATTATCCTGCGTTTGCATAACGGGCGCCCTTAGAATTAATTCTACAGCTGCACTGGAAACTACACTCCATCTTCTTCCCGTTGACATTTTTCGGAAGCTGATGGCGTTAAAAACAGCTCTACGGATTAGAGAATCCTCGCAGCTGGCTCGTGCAAATATCGGCCACTCAAGCATCCTAAACGGCCATAACGCTATTCATGTATAGGCGACATATATGTATATTGTCCCCTATTTGGACTTTGACGTAGAAGAAGCTGAAGAAATTTGGAATAAGTTTGCGATAGAGGTGTACACAGATGAATCTAAGACAGCGTTTGGTACAGGTGCGGGATATTTGTATCACCTTTTTTTAGGCAGAAATCACAAAAGAATAAGAAGCCGCGGCACAATAGATTGTAGCGCTATTGTTCTATATATGTATGTAGGTATGAATGTATGTCAAGCAGCAATAAAGGCCTTGGAATCGTCAAGAATGCTATCCAAGTTGGTTAAGCAATGCCACGGATCTCTTAATGAGATCGCTGTCAGCTGCGACACATTTTGGTGCTGTGTTCCAGGCAAAAGAGACGTTCTGGATAATTGCAAAGTGGACAAGCTAGTTAAAGGGGGTGCAAGGAGTAACTTCCCCGATAATGGGAAAGGACCGCTAGCTCCGATTAAATCGATAAAGTTCCACTTAGATACTGTAAGCATTAGTATGGCAACCAGTAGGTGGAGTTACGTCAGTACACGTTTCCTATCCAAAAAAATCCGGCCTAACCTGGAGACTTATCTCCGTAGAAAAAATTGAAGAAAAATAGTAGGAGTCCTGGCGGGGGAAGTAAGACCCTTGGCGAATACTTCTTTGAGCACTTTATTGATATAGCCATACTCGACTTAGACAAGATCAACAAATTTTGTCTTTGGGTCAAATTGGTTCAATGCTCGGCGAATTACCTCACGACCTACATAGGTTTATACTGAAACTGGTATCCTATGCTGGTACGTTACCTATGCTGTAATTTCAGTTCTCTCTTTTGTAGTATCACAACGGACCTTCTTCTGGTCTGAGTGCGTCTCTGCCTGAGCAGGAACAATGACTCAACCTCAAACTCAAATACCCCTGCTCCTACTCCCCTATCCACCTTCGATCCATCAGTATCGATGGAAATTGAATTATCATTCAGTGGAATATCAGTTTCCCATTCTTCAGTTTCCCATATCAGACTACGAACGAATATGAACTGGAAAATGGCTTATGGAAATCCAAACAAGGTACAATGTAGTTTGTGCTAACACCTGCACGCATATACATACATATATGTACATACTTGCGAAGAATCTGCGTATGCTCTGTCAAGCTTGATCTTTAGCCCTCAGAAGAAAGTAACTTTCAAAAATGATTTCTAGATACACTCTGGGGGTAGGTTTGTTAGTAGCTTTTGCTGACAGTGTCGGCCTTTGTTAGAGATGGAATTCAGAGAAGGTCTCAGTAAGTGTACGGATGGAGTGATGACGAATTTATAAATTGTACGCACATATCTTTGGTGTATTGGTGTTACTGCATAATTTTAAGAGTATGTGGTACGAAATTTATCCAGAATTCGATGGATGGCTCGATCAGATGGCGAGTGTGAAAAAAGTTTTTTAGTGGCATTATTCAAGCGAGAGTCTATTCTTGCTGATTTTCAAGCTTCAATGACATCTGAATTCGACATCTATTTCTATAGTAACACTCATTAGCTTTAATCAATCAAAGCACAAATTACACATGGATATAGAAAACCACACTAGCGTCTTCCAAGTGGGGGTCCTAGCACTAACAATAGCTGCTCGTTAGACTGCGATGAAGGGAATGTCACGTAAGGATATCGCATTTTTCATCGACAGCCAGGCTGCAATACAGAAATAAATTCAAAGCTTCTGAAGTGCTGTTGAAAATAGCTAAAGGTTCTTGCAACGCAGTATAAGGGAAAACTCTGCTGGATCCCTGGTTATGAAAGTATATCAAAGAAAGTTAGGACTGATGAATTTGCTAGAGCAGGCTCGACACTCGACCCGAAGGAAATGTCAGAAAAGACAAGAAATCCCTATCAACCTTTGTTGGAGTAATCACACTCTGCGGAATCATACGATTAACCAATGAAGACCTCTGTAGAGGCTGCTGCCGTGAAGGCACTACTCACTTTCTGTGCCTTTGCCCAAGTCTCTGCCACCTAACAAACAAATCGAAAAAGTGTCCGACAAACCGGTGCGTTTATTAAATCAGCAGGATGGTTTATATTCCAGTGGTATACTTACATATACAGTCCAACCTGGTTAAGTGGAATCTCTTGGGCAATTTATTTTAGTCCCACTTACCCAGTTTCCTGGTCATACCGGTTTGAACAGGCAGATTGAAAAATGGTAATTTTCATATCAACATATGCATGTGAACACAACAAACTAATTGAAATGAACGATACAATATGCGCATATCTTGAAATACGTGCAGCCAAGACAGGAGTCGAAAATTTGTAAACATGACTGTGTTCGCTCACGTGGAGGAAAACAACTTCATGCATCTCGGTCTCAGACTTGAGCAAAGGAGAGAAAATGCAAAAAATTTTGGAGACAAAATAATAAAATTTTTCATCAATCTGACTCAATTACAGAGGTTCTAATACTCACTATCTCACTTATAGAGGTTCTTTTTGTGAACATGAGTTCAGCTTACAGAGGTCAAGCAATTTCACTTAGAGTTTTTTTTTAGTAAAACAGCACAATTTGGCCCATTAAAAGAGGTATTCCACTTATCCAGGTTCCACTTAACTAGGTTCCACTTAACCAGGTTCGACTGTATATGTACAATGTACATATGTACTTACGTAAAACATATGTTATAAGTAACATGAGATAAGATATACACCGTTTTCCCCCAATGGGCATCACAATGGCTCTATATTGACCTGGGTGCGACATAGAAAAGTTTTCTTTCCTCTTAGCCAACCCACCTTCCTAACCTTACTAAACCTCTGCCAGCAGCCACTGTAGGGAACGCTTAAAAGAGAGGTGCACTAAGTAGAAAAAAAAAATTGAATTATATTAGCCATGAAATTCGCTCCACGTTAGCTTAATTGTTATAAAAAGCTACCAAATGGCCATTTGTAAAAGTTATTGCAAATTTTACATATCGAAAGAAATCCTCTATCCTCCCACCACCCCCTTGGTAAACGAACGTAAAGGTTTGTTATTAAAGCCGATCGATCAATCCTAGAAAATAAACAAATACTAACGTACCTTATTGATTTGTATTTATTTGCGCGTTAAGTAATTTTTTTCGGACTTAATATTGGCCAGTTGTCAGTGCCACTTAGCATAGAAATTTAATATCCGCAATGATTCGCAGAATACGAAAATAATATTTTCGTAGAATACGCAACATCAATAAAAAACATTCGTCCACCCTAAGTACCTAAACACCACCATGAGTCTGTTTATTATACCGCAATTACTGTCCGTCATCTGTCAGTTTTCGCCCTTGCTTCGAGCAACTAGCAAGAGAATAAAAAAAAGTAGAAGAAAACGACTGTCCTCGCCCATTCCAAAACACGTAATAAACACTTCATTCCAATTCGTACTCTCCAGCAGACAACCTAAGAAACGCCATCAGCAATTTCAGAAAATTCGCCCAGCTAGCATGAGTATACAGCGATTAGCAGTACTTTACCTTATCCTGGTGATTTAAAGTTAAATCTATTTTGTGGCATACCCGAAAGCCGATTAGAACTATTGCCATGAGACTTCCGGCTGCACACCCACAGAAACAACCGGCACAGGACTCGCCCGTTTAATATCATAATTTTTGCGGGATTATTGTGGTATTATTTCATTTTTGTTTTCCCTGCGCAAATAATCCTTGGCCATAATGACATTGAGAGGGTACCACCAAGTGGTAAGTGGGTAGGCCGGGCCAACCAACAAATGCCTCTTATGTATGAGAGATTTATTTATTTTTTTTTGCTTTTTGCTGTTCCTTTTTTTTGCTTTTTACCAAATGAACAATAAGGCTTGTATTTGGATTCCAGAGTAGTAGGAGATTGTCCTGCAAAGTTATTCAATAGAACTTTTCTACCTTTTCGTGAAACGGAACTTATGAAATTCTCTTTTGTTTGTTGGAAAATATTAAGAAATTGGAGTTTTTCTGTGAAGCAGATGTTTATTGAAAAAAAATGAGGAATCCTGCTTGTATTGAATCGGACAATGTAGCAATGTTTGGATTGAGGGAGAGATTTTTTTTACGAAAATCTTTTCCTGTTGCTTGTTTATTTTTAAACTTTGTGTGGGACATATCACAGGTTCGAATGATTGGAAATGGTTGTTTCTTTTCACCATGCAGCATTGAGCTTTGAAGTGTGCTGTATTAAATCTGGTGACATTTGACATTTTTCGAAGTAAGTGAATTGATCTTACTTATTACTTTTCAAGTAAGCGGATTTTATGAATCAACATGATATTTTTTATTTTTATTTTAGCTCGGCTTCAACCAATAAAATTTGTCGAATACAATGGCGTAGCAAGCTATTTACATAAAATTTAAATTTAATTGGAAAAGTTAACAACTACCGAAAACAGGCTCAAGTTTGACGTGACATCGTTGCTATATTCTTTGACATAGAAGGTGTGGCAGTCAGCGAGAGTTGGCAGCACCTTTGAAGATCGACGATGTCGCTTAAAGAGGGACACACAATATAACTAAAAGCCTGTTTTTGATCCGCTGGCCAATAGGGTGCCTCATTCTATAAAAAAACTCGATTTATTGCGCGGGTAGCTGAGAGTCCTTTTCTTTCTTTCATTGGTCAACAGCGGCAGCAAGACATAAATTTAAAACAACCCAACTGTCCGCACAAAAAACTAATTTAATGTTAAAAAAAAACCTTTAAAAGCTACTGCTTTCATTGAAACATAGAAGGTGCATTCGAAAATGTCAAAACGTTGGCCAAACTCTATCAATGAGCTTGCGAGTTTGTTCAACAAAAGCAACATTAATGCGAAGACATGTACATAGGTAAAAGCCACTTAAAGGTCATTGCTTCCAGAGGCACGTCGTACGACGAGTGTTGTGGTTTCTAATCATTAATGAAATATTTCTGAAACACTCAAAAACAGAGGGTTAAAGGTATTGGATATGCAGACGATGCAGTGTTGCTTGCAAGAGGAACATTTTTACCCATCATTAGCGTTATGTTAGAAAATGCATTGGAAATATTCAATACGTGGACAAAGCATTGCGGAATTGGGGTCAATCTCTAGAAAATCGAGTTCTTCTTTAACAAAAGCAGTAGGTTAGGTAAGAGATCCACAACGACACTCTCAGCTCACTACAGACCCATTGTGATACCCAAAGGGAAGAAAAGTTCCTTGTCCATCAGTAAACCCCTTGTTCTACAGATATGGGTTCCTATGAACTAGCAAACTATCCAGTTGATTTGATGTAGTTCAAGATGCCATTGACTGGTGTGCTGATCAAAAGCACATTCAGACTACCAGTTATTGAGCGAATACTCCTAGCGATGATATGATAGTGCGAAGTACTTAGGAATCGTACTCGACAGGAAACTTAACTAGATGTTCAAAGCGTAAAAAAGTCAACGACTGCGTTCTACATACATACATATGTATGTACATATGTATGCACCCGATTCTCCTACAGTACTCAAACAAGGCAAAGTACATATGTACATACTTTGGTGGCAGCAAACGATGACAAAAATGCAGAAATTAGAATAGACACAACCAGTGCGTTGAGAATAACGCCAATAGCGGGGTTGGAAACAATTCTCAACATGCTATGCCTAGACTTCTACGTGCCGGAATCCGCTGCCAAGAGTGCCTCGGGTGGAACTTAAATCTCAGTGACTACAGGTCTTTGACTTGAAAAACTATGCATTTTTCGTAGTAGAAAACAAATGAAAACTAGCAAATAAATAGAGGACACGTCTATATTCATTGACACAGATGAGTCAAAGGTGGATGGAGGCACAGGAGCCTGTATACACAGCTCAATCAGACTTTCTGACCACAGCAGTGTCTTGGCAGCGACAGAGGCAGCTTAAATAGTATGATAGCACCATATTCCTTGATAAACAGGCGGCCATTAAATCTACACTCTGCAACCTCAAAGATCGAATGGAGCATGAGATCCCAAGGACAGCCAACAACAGGTGGAACTCGCTTATAACCTGTAATATATGCAAAACGAGAGAAAGTGACTGTCAACATTAGTATATGCACTCACTGGCCATAGCCTTCTAAGAAACCACCAATTGAAATTTTAACTCCGCCGACAATATATGCAAAGACTGCAGTGATGAAGACGCTCTCGAAGGTACACCCTTCTTCCTCTGCCATTGCACAGGTCTCTGTAATGTTAGAAATATAACATTAGGAACCTATGCTGGCTAAAATGTAATCAATATCTGTCAGACATATTCAAGTAATATATCAGGTAAATACAAGGCTGACGAACTTACCAGGCCATTCAAAATATTCTGCCGATTGTGAGTATGCCTCTACGCTACGCGTAAACTTTAAAGCAGTCCGTAGACACTCGAACATGGTGCGAGTAAACTTGGTTCGAGTAAACCCCGCAGACAGTGAGACCAATTTGCTCGAACTTCATTTTTCCTTGCGTCTTTATGTTAGTTCCGCCCTCTACGGCCCGCTTTACTCTACATAAACGCTATCAGCAAGACAAATCGCAGGTAGGAGAATGGTACGATGCGTCAAATATCCGGGCAGATCTGGCCTAGGATGGATCAAAAGCGCTCAAATGATTTGTTCTTGCTGAAGCGATCGAATATCAGCTCCACTATCGACGTCCTCATAACCCATGTGCTGGAGCTGCAGCATCCTCCAGTTTCTATGATGCTTCAAATTTCGTCGGGAAAAAGCAAACCTATGTATGTATATATATCTACTAAGATAGTAAAGCAGCTGAAAAATTTGTTGTTAACTCCGTTTCACAAACTTTCAAAGTAAAGCTTTCCAAGCCCAACTTGCTTGCGAACCTTAACAAACTCTGCCTGGTGAGCAAAAGAGGCACTACCGAAATTAATGACTGGCGTCACCAGTGATGAGTATGTGGACGTGGAAAACTTCTTCGGTCATTGCGATAAAACAATAAAAAGTGTTGGAGTCATCAACGACGTCAAACAATCTACATCTAACACCTCTGTAAATGGGGACACAAAAGTTGGCTGAAGTGAAAAGCGAGGCTGCAGCCTGCTAGCCAGCTTTTTTTTTATTCATTCAAAATTTCAACCTCTTTCGGTTTCTGATCAAAACTTTCAACTCAGTTCATTTTATTGTTTTAGGATAGACATAGGCCTGCATTGCATTTTGTACTCTTCTATTGTTCTTAACAACTAAAACCGAAATCGTTTAGAATCTGCAATTGAAAATCTTAAAAACACACGCGCACTAAAAGCTCTAAGAAAACACGGTGTCTATTCCGGCGATACTCGTATATCGTTAAAAGCTTCCCAAACAAAACAAAGCAAACAATTTCATAAATGTGTTTCGACACATTTACCAGAGCGAGCTGCATTGCAATAAAACAATCACTTCAACCTGCCCACAATGAACGTTCATGTTATTTTTCGTGTTGTAAAGACAACACAAAGACAACAAACTGGGAAAACACACGTGTAGGGTCCTTCTCCTGCCCTTTTTACGACAAAGGATGTCGGTACCTACCGTGTGCAACAGACAGCTAGAGCAGAACGTAGGGGGACCCATTAGTCTTCACTTCATTACTCTCGAAAATAGTAATGAGGTGAGCTGCTGCTTTTAATTTAACTTTCAGATACATATCTGCGACTGGGTCTGATGATAATGATTGCAATGACGACACATCCAGACTCTCATATCACCAAAATTTCCCACCAGTATGGTAAGAATTTTCAATGAACAACTCACATCAGATGCAAAATATTAAATAGGAGTTGGGGGAAACACACACATGCTGCTTCGGGCCAATGGCAACGGGGCGGGATAATAAACCACCAGAACATAATGGAGACTAGGGGAGCAGCCAGCAGCTCTGTGCTCACCTTTACCTTTACGTTGAACTTCTCGAAAGTATACTTAATTGAGAATTCAATAAAAAATTATAGTTATGAGAAGCTGCCTAGGAAACGTAGGGTAGGTTCAACTGCCATTGCGGTAATGGGCTCCAAATGGCTTTTGCTTTCATTTCAATTTGAAAAGTTAATTTATTATTTTTATTGGTATGGAATTTCAGCAACTACACACCTCTGGGCTATGTGAGAATAACGATAGTAATAATAATAATAACAGCAGGCAACCGGCGAGGATAATACATAAAAGTAACTCATAATCCGCGTAGAGTGTGCGGCATTCCCAGGAAAACTCGTTACTCGTAACTCAGCAACAGTAATGCAAAAGGATGGAACTTTCGAGTGAGTGTCTGCTAGATAAATTTGTTGGGAAGATTATTTTATCAGGAGTAAGTTGGGACAAACTGAGGAGGTTTATAGATAAATATGAATAAGCTACCTCTAGGAAGAAAATGTTTTTATTGAAAGCAATATGCTGCAATACGCTTTCAATTGGGACCCCTTGCATCAGAGCACCTTTCTTACCTCCCTGCTTCTACTTAGGTAGTCATAATGTGGTTACAGATTCTACTTATGCAGCTTATTTTCGATTAACCAGTATAATAATACGAATGCATACAGAGCCTAAAGGTAGAGTGGGTTCGAAGTACAGCTACCAAAAGCGCGATACGTCTTAGACGGTCAAGCAATTGGAAGTAAAGCTCTTATGGATACGGATCTATATTTCCAAGATACAGATGTCGACAGAGACCGGCGCCGTGGCTCAGTTGTTAGTGCGTTGGATTACTGAGCGGGAGGTTCGAATCCCAGAAACGTCCGAGAATAATAACTGTCATGAGATAGCTTCTTAAAAAATCCAAGCCTTTCAGATATAGGTATAAACTGTAGGTCCCTTCCATTTGTGTGAAAAAATATAACACGCACAACATGAATGGTCGCGAGAAGCTGCGCCCTGGACCACCCACATACGGTCTGTTGCGCAAAGTATTTGCATTTGCAGATCTCGATAGAATACTTTTTTTTTTTTAACAACAATAGACTATGCCCTATCGTACAAAGACTTTAACAAGAAACACCCCATTCCTTTTTCTAGAAGATAGGACGGGAAAGCCAACGCATTCACCAGTACACATCAACTCTACACTGGCCGGTCTAAAATGGACATAGGCTGGAGTTTTCTGTTAATCGCACAACATGCATTCATTGATATTCCTGGTTTACGATTGTACCTTCCAAGCTGAAGTCTTCGCCGTTCAAGAGCAGCATGATTATACACACAAAGAAACTAAATCCATCCCCTAGGGTAAAAACTTTGTGGAGAGCCAAGTTATACTCAAGGTACTAGTTTTACGTGATTTACTAGATTTACTAAATCTCGCAGCTTTTGGCCAACTCTGAATGAAAAAGAGGTCTGAAAGCCTCTTGGCAATGAACATAAAAAAAACCAGTATCATAGTAAGTGTACTAACGTGGTATTGCTCGATAGATGCAATGGCCGCCAGACTAGGCATCAATTCAACTGATCGACACTATCAAACAATTTCTGTGTGATTGTCAAGGAGCCTTTTTGAAGAGCTGGAGGATCTGGCGCAAGTTCTACTCTAAAACATTGTATGTTTCGTCAAGAGTTGGTTTGATTTAAGACTAACCGAGAGGCATATGGGACCACAATCCGTAAGGAATCCCAATGTCCCAAACACTCCCGTGCAAGCACTCTCCAAGCTGAACACCTCTCGTACCATAACATACCATAGAGTAGGTTGGTCACACTTTACGATAAAACGACAACTGCATAGCTCGCCATGATAAAAATGGAAGACGCAAGCATGAAGAATAATTGATGCCATTAGATTCGATTGTCTTCTATTTTAGCCCGCATTTCTCTGCTCTGCACTGATACGCATGGTCCATTTACTGCATTTTTTATCGCAGCTTCTATTTATTAATTTATAGCTCTGAGGTATTTGCCCAAATATTGCTAGTAGTACTTAATCGTACGCCTTTCTATCTATATAAGAATTGCTGTCTTCGCGGCAAAAGCCGGAAGGCACCTATTCTGGGTAACCAGAATTAGGTTCTGAGAAGCCTTCTGCCTATCCCTGGGAAGAAAACACAAGCACTGCGACCTAAAAGATCTTTTGTGCTATCCCTAGGTTCACCCTGTAAAGGAGAGAATGTCTATCCCGAGTTAAGATCAAGGTCGGGAAGGAACCTTAGGATCGTTTTTGTTAGCGATTGGTTGACTATGTTTGGGGACCTGATCTCCCTTCCAAAGTGTCTTTGCCTGCTTCGAGCCGTGGCAGAGCAATCGCACGCAATATGCTCGGCAGTCTCTTGATCTTCCAGACAAAATCGGCACATGTCCGTAGGACTTATGTCCATCTTGTGGAGATGGTAGTTGAGTGAACAGTGTCCGGTGAGGAAGTCTGTGAGGAGCTTAGCATCACGCTTGTTCAAATGTGAGAATTTCCTGACTTCTCTTGCTATCGGAAGCATTGATGAATCTCTTGGCATGACGTAGCCCAGTTGTTGAGTTTCATTTAGATAGTCTCTCTTGATGATCCCATGAGTTGAGCTCCATTTTTATGTGGCTGGTGGGTAAGCCGCAAAACGGAGACGGGCCAATGAATGAAGATTGCGATCCTAGTCTGGCTAGCTCATCAGCAATTTCATTGCCCTCTATTCCCTCATGTCCTGGAACCCAATAAATTGCGATTTGATTTATGAGTAGCGAGCTGCTTTAGAGCGTTAAGGCAGTTCCAGCCGAGCTTGGACTCAAAGCCTTTCTATCTTAGTTGTAGAATTTTAAATATACTGTTTGTACAGTTCATTTCTAATACAATTTTCGTTTCTAAATTCGATCTAATATAAATTTTGTAGTCAAATTTGGGTGGAGTAACGAGGACATATCTACGGAAATCAATCACCTAGCCGTTCTCAAATTTTGGAGTGAATTACGCGTTCTATAAAATGATTTACTCTCATTGGTGGATGTTTCAAGTTTACGAAATGTTAGACTAGGACCGGCGTGTTCTATGTACCACGAAATTAAGCTGGAGCACAAGCGATTTTGACTGTTCTGAGAGTTTCGAGATATCCAGCATGGTGAGTGCCTAGAGCGTTAATCAGTGAAAATATGGTTCAGAGATTTAAGCAGCCGTTTTTTTCATTCTGATTTGACTTTTGTTAATAAGAAGACATTGAAATTTGGGCAAGAAAGCTGAACAGGATGTTTTAATGCTATTGAATGCTGCTGCCGTGCAGGGAACAGGCTTAGAAGGGTAGGCAAAACCGGGTGCCAAAAGTGTCTATGGAAAAGTAAAGTTTCTTAAGCTTATAGCTACTAGATGGTTAAGGATTCTGTTTACCTATGCGTCACATTTACTTCTTAAAGCAACATCAAGTTTGATGTTGATGATGATGATTACGAAAAGTAATTTTTGCGAACTGCAATTTCTTTGGGCTAGTAAGGCGATGCAGAAGTAATAGAATCTTAAAAACCAAGACGACTCTACGTCCATAAGAGCACCCTTATTCTAGTCATACTATTTATATGACATAGAATCATGTATATTAACAAAAACGGTGGCAATACTTTTTATCGTTTCAAAAGACAGATTTTTCGCTTGATAGGACGGCCGTTTGGTCTATCTGGAACTGTAGTTCATTCTGAGGTACATAAAGTACATAAGTACCCTTAAATTTTTTGATAGCTTGTTATGTCCTCAGTCTGCACATTCTTATGTCTCTTAGATCTGGTTTTTAAGTCATTAAAACCCACACACCGTTTTACCATGTGACCCCTGATATCATAGATGGTATGCGGTTGTTGTTGTCCTGGAAAATTATGGCTGCGTTAGTCACTTCTCTAATCAAGTACTCTTGGCAGATTAAACGGTTCGCTTGAGCAGGGATGCCAATAAAGTGCAGAAAAATATACTTAAAGAGTAGTAGATTGAAGACGTTAAATATGTTGATTTAATTGCCAAAACAAATTCTGCTAATGCCTATGGGGTTTAAGCAGCGATTTTTATTTTAAGTCATTGGAGCTAATTTGACAGGCGAACTATAATAAAAAATCTGTCCATACTTCTGCACTCCAGGAAAAAAGGAATTAAAAGATTTTAGGTAGATTATATCTTAAGTTAGTTTCAACCAGTCGCGCCTCAACGTGCAATCTGTGAAGTGATCTACACATGATAGAAGAGCTGAGGACCTTCCTTAAAAAAAGTCATCATACCCAGGCATAGGACGACAACGATCCGCTGTACATTTGAAGGATTCTTTCACGATGTTGTCATTTAGCTTCCTCAGAGTGTGACCGATCCAGCGCTATTTACGCTGCCTTTCATCAACATCCAACCGCTTCCGACTCGTTTTAGTTCACAATTCCTGGTTTGATATAATTCGCACGCAACGAATCTTTACGATGTATGTATCCCAAAGCACGAATTTAAGGTACCAAGGGTAACGCAAGTTTTTTATTCGGCTTTTAACATGTACGTTAAGTATGTTCCACGTTCCACCAACAGATGATTCAAATCTTCCCAGGCGGTTAAATTGTTCGGCTACCCCAATTGGCATCTGCTTCAAAATAATGCGCTAATACATGTGTGGAGTGGCCTCTGGGTATTATTTTTGTCTGCTTGATCCTTAAGCTGTGATTGACACATCG
Source organism: Blera fallax (assembly GCA_946965025.1). Taxonomy (NCBI): domain Eukaryota; kingdom Metazoa; phylum Arthropoda; class Insecta; order Diptera; family Syrphidae; genus Blera; species Blera fallax. Next base: position 16,500,034 of record OX337247.1, on the reverse strand, counting down.
AAACGTCTAGCTGGGAAACATATAACATCGGCATAGTCCAAACGACTTAACCTTTCAAACGGTTTCCATTGGATGCCATGTCTCTCAGACACACCTACGGTGGCAGTCAGTACACAAAAAAACCGCTAGATTCATAAATAATGAATAAGTCACTTCAATTGATAGGAATATCTTTAAACAAAGGACCTAAACAATGTTATAAATACCTTAAGCTGTATCGTTAAATAAAACATATGAAATAAAATTAATATTGTCCTCATAATGGAACAGCTTTAAGAATTATTTAAAAACAAAAGTCCTTCTGAACTGTATTACTTAAATAAAATTCTGCCCCACCTGGCCTACTTCTTCAGCTCATTCTGCGAACCAAATAAACTTTCACATGCTTTAATGTGTCAGGAATAAAAACAAAAGGCTCGAAGGGAAACGGAAAAGCACGAAAAACTGGAGCAAGTTCGTTGACGTACTGCTGTGTCCTTAGTTCATTAAATTTTATCATATTTACGTGACGAGTATACTTGGTACTAGATCAAGGTTCACAGCAGAGCTGATTCTATCACCCACCCACCCCCATATCTACTAATTGCACACAGAAGTAGCAAGGATTCTAGAAAATCCACCAACAAAAAAGAGAATAGTATAAAGAATGATTGAACTAAATTGGCATCATCAACGTCGTGTACTCACAATGATCCCTGGATACTACTCTAACTACAGTAGTTGTAACAACTGCTTGTAATATGTACATACCTGGTGATACACCTTGCAGGATGTCTAAAGTTTCAACCCCAACGAATTCATGACTTTCTGGCAGGGTACACTTTGTAATTTGTCCTGCGACAGTACTGCTCGTTGCATGATGATGAAGGTGGTGATGTTGATGTCCACTACCCGCCATCGCTGCAGTCGGTGTGTAGGCATCATAAAAACCTCGGGAATCAGTGATTTCGTGCGGCCTTCGTTGCCATGATGATGTATCATTTTCATTGTCGTCGTTGTTTTTAGAACCCCCACCACCAACACTGCTGCCACCACCAACGCCCAGGAGTATATTACAACAACGTGATTTAGAATTACTACCACTACTACTACTGCTGTTGTTGCTTCCATCAGCGCCTCCAGACATGCTGCTTCGGCCTTGTTCGGCGACATTCTTCAGCGTATGGTATTGTTCCATTTCGTGTAACTTAGTCTTTTTATCACTGTAGCTTCCTGCGGAAGGACTACCGCTAACACCTGCCCCTACTACCACCATGCCGAGGAAGGTTTCAACGGATTTAGCTGCCTGCAATCCGGTTACCATCTGGCATCGTGGTGCTGTTGAGATTATTGTTAATGGCAGATGTGTCGTTGAGGCATCTGATGGTGATGGTTGCATTGGTGCGCCGCTTTCGTTGTCTTTCTCCTTTTCGTGGTTGGTATAAACTGTTGGAGGGGAAGAAAATAGGTCGGTTATTCTATAATCTAGGCCGAGTGGCACACGATTGTACTTACAACTTAACGGACTATTTATTGATCCTGAGCAGTAGTTGTCGTCGAGACTAGTTTTGGCGCTGCTTTTATGGAGTGGGTCAGCCGCTGATCGTAGACCGTATTCAGCTTTTATAACAAAGCAAAAGAGTACTGAGAATCCCTGAAACGAGAAAAGTTTTTGTTTTCCAAAATCAATTAAAATTCAATCATTTGCAACAATATTCGCTACTATGCCTTCAGGTGGAGAAAGTTTTTTAATTTACGATGAGCTTGCAGCATTGCAACAGACGTGTGGGTATCCTCCCGCTGTAATGCACTCTGAGTGCTTGCATGTCAGTTGGAAGTTGAGCATTTAGTGTTAAGTAATTGGATGGTTAAAGTACATTTTTCATGGGAGGAGACAACTCACTTTTGTGGATGTGATGAAAAAAAAAGCAGAAGAGAGGCTAGAAAAGCTTGCAAGTCGGTACTTGATAGCCCATCAAAATGATAAAAAGATAATGGACGATAATGATTTTCCTTAGCTTTAGAGAAGATATTCTCCATGTTTATTTGTTGCAGAATCTTGTACATGTTAAAGCTCTTTGGATAATTTTTGAATAAATTTGAGTGGTATGAGGATCATAACTGGAGATTCATTCCTAGATACTTTGCCATATTCAAACGTCATCCAATTTTTAGACTTCAGCACAGCTTCTGATACTCTGCACCAAAATAAAATTTAAGCATTATGGGAACTATAGGAAAGCTATAGGACTGGGTATTGAACTACCTTAAAGATAAAACTTCTTGCGTTCAAATTAACTATTCGCATAGCATTGAATATGGTGTGATGCATGAAGTTTCACAAGGGTCTAGGCTTGGCCCCCTACTTTTTATATTATATGCAAATGAAATGATAAAGTATTTCAATTGCCTATGCAGATGACGCGGCAATTTAGTATGTCACCTATCTCCTGACCTATTTGTCTCGATGGGAGACTACCAGTAGATCGATGGAAACTGATCACATGAGCGCGATACTAGCTTTTGAAAGGAGATTCGCTACAAGAATGAAAAAAGAGCTGGGATTCTACACCGATGGTTCTAAGATGGACATTGGCACGGAAGCCAGAGTTTATTGTAAAGCCCTAGGAATAAATTACTCCTTTAGAATACGCGACGACTGCAGCGTCTTTCAGGCTGAAGTCACAGGCACCATACAGGCTGCTAAAATTATTCGCGAGAGTAATATCGTTGGCAAAACAATCACTCACTATATAGACAACCACACAGCCGTTAAGGCTCTGGACTCCGCGGTAATCAAGTCGAGGCTTGTGAGAACCTGCAAGTCACTCTTTAACGAGATATCTAGAGCCGATGCGGTGACCCTTTGCTGGCTACTAGGGCATGTGGATGTCGAAGGAAACGAAAGGGCTACCGAGCTTGTTAGAAAAGGGTCGGCGTTGCACTTATCGCAGGTCCTCCCTTTTTTAGTAACCCCAATCGGTTCCTTACGGAAAAAGATAGAAGATAAAGCCATCGATCAAACAAACAGACGATCTGGACACTGTGCTATCGGCGTTCACGCAGAACGACTCGGTGTGCTACATACATAACGACTTTTGCAGAAGTTGCAGGGACGAAGAAGAAATTGAATCTGTTCGTCATCTGCTGTTTGATTGTCCTGCCCTATCCGTCATCACAATGAGGACTCTCGGAAATAAGAGGACTTAGGTAATGTAGAGCTGACGGACCTCCTGAGATTCATATCATTATCTGGGCGGGTTCACAATGTTTCCAGGGTTAAATGATTGGGGACAATGGACCTACTTAGTCTTAATGAGCAGTGACTCACAAGGCACCCACCTACATAACCTAACCTACCTATCTCTAGAAGAAGCAACAAGGGTGATGTAGTCTAAATTCAACGTAATAGCAAGATGGCAGACTTTACTGGCCTGAAACCACACTGATAGAGGCCAATCAATGTGGCAGATAAAATGTTATACGCGACGTTGAGGAGCCTGATACCTCTATAGTTGACGCAGTTGAGCTGGTCTCCTTTCCTTTCTTATAGATCGGACAAACTATGCTGAGATTCCATTCATTAGGCATACACTCGTCTAAACAGATCTTAGAAAAGAGTTGGTGTATGCTATCTATCAAGTCATCTACGGTTGCTTTGAACAGCTCGGCTGGTAGGCCTTCAGTAGAATTGTTCGATTTAAGCTTGGGTATTGCTATCCTCATTTCATTTTGGTGAAGTAGATGAAAGCTTTGGCTATCATCGTCTATGTAGAATAGTTCATTCTGCCTGACGGTAGTATGTTGTCCCTCGTCGTCGTCATACAGTCTGCAGGGGAAGTTCTTTTTATATTCTGGGTCATGTCTGATGTCCCCTGAACTGGATTTACATAGCTAGTACGTAAAACCATAGAAACATTATATTTTAAGCACAAAATATCACTAGGAGCATTGCTTCATCAGGTTATGTTTATCGCTCATCACATTAATTATTCCTCACAAAAAAATAAATGGGGATAAACGCTAAAATATGAAAGAAGGACATATTTGCTAGTACTTGTACTGAAGAAATAGAAAAAGTATTTCTGCAGACAGTTTAACGGCGTTAAAGATCAACATTTTGCTGTCAGGCAGAATGAACCATTCAACCTTCACCATAAGTTCATTAAATGAACCTATGTATACCTATGTAATACCTAAGCTCTGCACTTGATTTATGAATAAAATTTTGTCCGCCAAATACCGATGGGGACAGCGTCTTTTTCACTTCAACCCACCACATTCGGGATTTATTTTTCTAATTTCTATTCCATGCAAAATTAAACATTTAGGAGGATAGACACTTCTTGATGGAAATTGTAAATGAAATGTACTCCATGTGATGTTTAGTAAAACCTCTTTAAATGAAGAATTTCGATGTGAGAAATCTATAAATATATCCAATGATGGATGGAGCTCAAGGACTTTCACAATACGATCAAACAATGAGAGGCTTTCTCAAGGGCTTCCCTTTATCTGACTACCTATACTAGCACATAAAGACTTCACTTTAATGAATTAAATTCTCTTGAAAATCCTACAGAATGTCCCATTAAACATCTAAAGTAATTAATTGTGCTCATCCTCTGGTTTCATTTTTGGTAATTTTCTTTTTTCCCCAGATCTCCAATAAAGATATCAGATGTTGCAGATAAAGAAATACCCGAAAAGAAAACGAGGACAAGAACAGAGACATGTACATATTCACATAATACGAATTCCCTCTTCTTCCATACGTTTGTCGACAAATAATCCGATCCAAATGGCAATCTAACCTTAAGATTTTCCTGGAACACGGGAAAATAACTTAATAACATCCTTGCGGGATATACGGAGATTGAATGTATGTAAGTATGAGGCAAACACGCAATAGGAAGTGTACAAACATTGGTTTACGAGTATGTTGACTCATTTATGTTGTAATTAAGGCCCCTCTCCTCCAAACTCACTGCGCTTACAAAAAAGAAACCCAGGTGTAAACAAGAAGAGTCTTAAGAATTTGGAAATTCTAATTCATTCCATTAATGTGAACATGGATTCAATTTAATCTTCTCAGAGAAACCAGAGGAATAAGTAAACAGTTACCACGAGCATGAAATTCTAGTGCAGTACGTGTGCGTGATGGGTGCTGGCGCTGGGTGCCATCAACAGGATACATACACACGTATGTCTTAATTAACTTAATAATGGTTAACTATTCTAGGAAACTGCGCAACCAATTGCTTAAGCGTTCTTCGAAATTGAGCAATATACATGTACGTTTTAGGGGCAAACCACGCACACAGAACACAATACGTATCTGTAAGATTAATGAGGGCCTCCAGAAAAATATTAGTTTACAAGTCAACTATAGTATGAATCTTCTCAAAATACAATGCAGATAGAACGACTTAAGAAATACATTCCACCATTTATTGAATGATCGGAAGTCTTCTTCGATAAGTTTAATGTTGTCCATTATCCTTAAAGGATAACCTTTAACCTTTTTTTCAATTAGGAAGGCCAGAAGCAGAAAAAAAAAACAGTTGTATCTACATTCTGCAGGAATAATGAAAAAGGGCCTGAAAGTTAACGTTAAGTGCAATGATGCGTAACAGAATTGGATACAATTGCTGACAGTTTCCGGACATTGAACGCACTTCCGTAGGCGATAAAGTGTGTTTTGATGACCCATTTGACTTACGGTCTAATAGGGGCGATTTATTTATTCAGCTCGTGTCGTTAAATTTATTTTGCCTACATTTTAGAAAAAGTTTTGATGCGATTTATGTCACGCAGAGATTTTTTTTTTATGTGAATACAGGTAAAAGTTACTTAGTGTCCTTCATTAGATGGGATTATTATGCGCATATTTGCATTAAAAAATAACTTTTTACGTCTTTCGGTTGAATACTTGAATACCAACCCTATCGGTTCACGTCAAATTTGTTTGTACTCGTATAGTTATGGTTAGGAAGAATTAAAAGCACACAACAAGGGTATCCTCATGTGCATAAAAGTCAATGATGCAAATAGCTGAATACATGTTGTTGACAGGTGATGAGTAGATGACAAAGGTTGACATTCGAATGCTAGATAGCCATAGGCATTTAGAAGTTTCTGAAATTCCTCCATTCGGTAAACAATGGGTGCCTACTGCGTATGTACATTGCATAGAGATCTAGTTTCCATTTTTTGCAAGGCCGTCGGTGGCAGTAAACGAGAAAGGGATACGTGTGTTTGCACTAAATCATTGTTCCTTGAATCCATGCGGTAGCGAAAGAATTCTTCCGGCGCATTCAACTGGTGGCGTCCACAGTTCCAGTCAGGTTGAACTGGGCTCATTTGACATATAAGGACTCTATTAGGATTTCAAAGATTGGTGCGTTGGTTTTGTAAAAGAGATGGTGCTGAATGGGTCTCCGATAGCTTTCACATTATCGAAGTTGATTACTGGGTATCGGTCTTAGCTGGGCGCTTGCTGTAGGGAAATTAACTAATGAACTAACTTTCCATTTTGAGAGGTGTTCCGCTGGTAGAATTATTTGCCACGGAAAGAAAGATAAATAGTTGAATGAAAATGGATTTCCAAATTTGACAAGAAGACCCGGAATGTTCACGGACTACGATCAAAGAATATGCACTTGGTACTACCCTGTTTACTTCAGGTTCTGATCAAAACTGTAAAAACTGCTGCCAGCTGTCATAAAAAAAAGAATGCAATTTGGATGTGGGTGCCATGGCTCCGTGGTTAGTGCCTTGAACTACTGAGCAGGAGGTTGGAATCTCAGAAAACACTAAAAAAAAAATAACTGTCAAGAGAAAGCTTCTCAATTGCCTTTCGGATATGGCTTTAAACTGCAGGTCCCTTCCATTTGAGCGAAAAAAATTATAACACGCACAATACGAATGGTTGCGAGAAGCTAAGCCCTGCACAACATACGGTCTGTTGCGGTATTTGTACTTGTATATGTAATATGTTGATGAAACAGTCTGAGAAATGGCAACGGTATTGTAATAAGAGCCAGAGGCAAGTTCTGATATACTGCAAAGAAAGAGTATTTAAAACCGATGTTGCTTGGTGGGCTTAAAGGTAAATCACAGCTGATACCTTTTCCAGAAAATGATTCCTGCAACACTTAAGACAAATCTGTTTGGTCAGAACAGACAAGGACAAGACGTCAATTACCTAGGAAAAAGATGAGGAAATCATAACAACAACGACAAATCAACTCGAATGCTAGTAGTGTGCAGCAGCTATGGAAATGGAGCCTGAAGATGTAGCCCACAAATACCTAGAGCTTCAGATGTAGACGATGACGCTAAGACCAGTCATCGCCTATGGCGATCCAAGGAAGTTACAATACAAAAAAGCCTTGAGAAAATACAAAGAATGACATAAGCAATGAATTCATGGCCAATAGGCAATAGCGGGTATGGAGTTGATATTGGATCTAACCCTCCTAAGCCTCTTAATTGAAAGAGTAGGCAAAGGAACAATATAGGGATACCGAAAGAGGGTATACACAGAAAGGTGGGTATCCGGCTCAAGAGCCGAGACGCTCTCTTCGTAGTAGGACATTTGATGTAAGTGCACAGAGGTGCTCGAAAATGACTTCGCCAGGAAACTGAGTAATAAAAAACAGTGGTTCAATGATTCCGCAATGCGAACATTGAGTAAAATTATCATGAAAAGGTAGGAGTAATCTCCGAGGATCCGACCCGTAGTAGACTAAGCCGTCTGAAGGCTTTTAAGGTGGACGAAAATCATCAACCGTCTCTAGATTCAATCATGAATATCAACTCCAATGTAAAAATGGTCAAGGAAAGTCTCCACGAGCAGACGACAACTTTTGACCAATAGATTTTGGATTAGTGCATGCAAAGATGATAAGTAGCACTAGATTCATATAGATGCTGCTCTGGCCAGAGCCAAAGCGGCTTTCGCCCTCACAAAGAGACTGTTTTATAGCAGCCAACTCGATGCGAGGGTGAAGGTAATCTGCTACATGGCCCTTATTCGGCCCATGCTCGTGTATGGTTGTCCCGTGTGGTTCAACGTGGGAGCAAGCTCGATGGAAAGGATTCGGGTGTTCGAGAGGGCTTGCCTTAGGGCCTGCTTTCGCTTATACAGAACACCAGAGTCTCAATACATAAAATTCCACTCCAATGAGATCCTTTATAACAAGGCGGACATAAGCAGGGTGGATAATTTCTTGATCAAGATGATTCGAAGGCACATTGCACGGGCAATGAACTCGATGAATAACCTGATCTCTGGGGCCTACTACCCCAATGATATGTATCATGAGAGCGTGCGCCTTAACGGCTTCATTCCCCCAGAGGCGTTCCTCTATTTAGATAGAGAAGGTCTGATACAGGACAAAGTAGCGGTGCCGCTAATCTTCCATGTTGCCCGGACAGCTGTGGATAGGCGACTCAACTACGACCGAGACGTCGCGCTCAGCATGACGGAGCGTCCTCGGCTCAGTAGAGCGATAGCAGGTCGCGATTTTCGAGACGTTGTTAGGCAGCACCAGATATTCTGGTGGTTAGGGGACGGAGAGGGAACTCCCTCGTCGTTTCCTTTTGATTCAGGGTAGCTCCTCCTAAGGCGCAAAGCTGGCTTGGCCGGCTTACATAGGTTTAAGGTTTAGGTATAGGCTTTTTATAAATAAAAAAATAAAAAAATAAAAAATATATATGTATTATATATGTGTGTATCTATATATATACAGTGCCTCACAAAAGTCATGGGACAATAGCTATGGCAATATATTTCTAGAAATTTAACAAAAAATTCTCGCAACAGCTAAGGTTTTAAACTACCATTTAATTGTTTAAAATAAGACAAATAAGTAGCACAATGACCAAGCATACTGTGTCACTTAACGGGAAAATCAGAGCACAAAATGCATGCAAATACAAAAGCTTATCTCACAAAAGTCATGGGACAACATACGAAATAACGGATTTTTTCTCTTTTTTATGCATCTTCATTCGGGCAAACGCATTTATTATTCTTATCCATTTACTAGTTAGTCCTGAAAAGGACTTCGGCGCTGAATAGTCAATTTGATAGTACAGTTTTAAATACCCAATATGTCGCGAAAACAAACCTCGGAAGAAATTCGAAAGATAATCGTTTTAAATTATGAGGAAAATAAAACTGCAAGAGAAATTGCAAATTTAGTGAAAAGAAGCCATTCGACAGTTTTTAATATAATAAAAAGGTATAAAGAAGAAAACAGGTTGGAAAACAAACAGCGGAGTGGTCAACCTAAACTTTAAGATGCTCGCGATGAAAGAAATATTTTAAGGGAAATTAAACAAAGGCCAAGAACTAGTGCACCAAAACTAGCAGCTGATTTAGGGGAAAGAACAGGAAAAGTGGTGAATCCTGAAACTATACGGAGAGCGATACGAAGAGCTGGTTATAATGGAAGAACGGCTAGAAGGAAATTTTATGTCAGTGAAGTAAATAGGAAAAAACGCCTACAGTTTGCTCAAACATGCAATAACTTTGATTTCACGTATTGGAAGATTGTGATATACGCAGATGAAAGTAAGTTTAATATTTTTGGTAGTGATGGACGCATTACCGTGGGGCGAAAACCAAACGAAGAGTTCAAAAAGAAAAACCTGGTACCAACAGTCAAGCATGGAGGTGGCGGGGTTATGGTCTGGGGTTGTATGTCGGCTGGTGGAGTTGGTGATTTGGTTTTTCTCGAGGAGACAATGACACAGTGGGTGTATTTGAACATAATTAAAAATCATTTGCGTCAAAGCGCAGAAAAAATGGGACTTTTCTGCATACGTTTAATTACTATCAAGATAACGACCCTAAACACAAATCACAAACCGTTCGATCATGGTTGTTTTATAATTTCCCAAGGTCATCGAAACACCGCCTCAATCCCCGGACCTCAACCCCATTGAACATCTATGGGATATTCTTGAAAAGAAAATAAGGAAGCACACAATCACTTCAAAGGCCGAGTTGAAGAGGATTTTGGCGGAAGAATGGTCACTTATTACCACCGAAGAGACCACAAATTTGGTCAAATCAATCCCACGAAGACTTTAGAAGGTAATCGAAGCCAAGGGTAACCCCACAAAATATTAACATACGGTACTCACTATTTTTGATTACTTTTCAAACCACTGAAGTTACCATGTCCCATTACTTTTGTGAGATTGATTTTGTGTCTCATTAAAATAATGTTTACTTTATTTTGTGCTATAATTTTTTTTAATGAATTTTGTTATGTTAAGTTTTGTATCTTAATTAGTAGCGCTTAATAAATAAATCAGAATTTATGTTTTGCTTGCATCATGAATGAAATGAAGTAAAATTCTTTTCTACGCCATCTGTCCCATGACTTTTGTGAGGCACTGTATATAAATATATATATGTGTATATACACATATATGGTCTAGAATAAGGTAGTTTTAAGGTTTATTTTTTAAGGTAGTTTTTAAGTTCTTATCTAAATTTTTTTATAAAAAAAACGTTCGTTTACTAAGTTTTTTATAAATTTTCCTTAGTTACTAGTTGTTAAGTCATTTATATAAATAATTAATTTTAAGTTAGGTTACGTCGAAAGACATAGTTTTAAGCATTAGGTTTAGCTTAGAGTACCCGCATAGGGTCAGTTAGTTAGAATTAGATTAAGTTAAGTTAGTTAAGCTAGTTTTAAGCGTTTTTGTCTAGCTCGTAAGTAATAATGAATTCATAAAATAAAATGCATTAAAAATGAATGAAATGAGTAGCACTAGATTTCATCATTTACGGATCCGAACAGGAACCACGCGATCACCATATGGTTAAACCTGTAAGCAATTTGACCACCTGGTCATTGATGCTGGACGTGCATCAAAAGTACTGAATGTGTAGGTTTTCAGAGGGTCCAACGTAAAATCTGATCAGTTTTTAGTTGCAGGCAAATTCAGAGCTCGACTGTCGCAACCAGAGAAGATGCAATAACATTCGAAGCCTTACCATACAGGAAGCTTGCGGACAACGCCTTAGCTGATGACTCTTAAACGTACATGAACCAGATACATCTAAACATTGATGCAAACGATCAGTGAATCGAGTGTCGTTCCTCTATAAAAAAAAACTGTGACTTAAACCCCACAGGCTTCCAACCATCTCCAAAACAAGAACGCGTACATATACCACACGTTCTTCAAGAGTGCACACGTTTAAAAAGAGTGCTATGACAATCAAACTTGCTAGCCCTGACAGGAACAAATACTTTCCTATAAAAAGTCGATCCATGTTGCCTCCATATGGCACCTTTATTGACTTCAAAGCTGCATATGACAGTACAGAATGCCAAGGATTGTGCAATGTTATGGCCAACTTCCAAATCTCATGTAAAGTTATACAGTTGAGCGGCATAATGTTGAAAAAATAAAACACGCGGTCTACTGTGAATTTTCGAAATGTACAACTCGACTGAATTATTTTAAACGTGTAACGTATTTCATCAGGATGATGCTCTGACTCGTGAGTGCTTTAGCCCCGTGCTGGGACTGATAGTGTTGTAGACCTAACGTCAACGTGGTAGGTACTGATGTACACAGATAATATCGACATCATTGGACGCTTCCAGCGTGCTATCATATACAAGAACGTGGAATTGTGACAAGGTTTTTGTGAAATAATATTTTGGAGCTATGTACGCGGAGTGAATTTGGACAACTATTTCCCAATCATACAGCAACTTTGTAAGCAATTTGAAATCTTGCAGCACTATTCAGACGATTGGCATACCACAAGGTGGGTCACTTAATGGAAGACATCGAACATGTCATGTAAAATGTTCAAAATGCTTTTGAAACGTCGACAATAAATAAGAACATTTAGGCAAGTTCGACGAATTTTGAATCGAGATTTGCAAAATGCGGGAACAAAATTTTGGAATTTTCACTTATATGGGGAACGACGAACCATCGATTCATTAACCAGATATTGTAACCGCTCGGTGTAGTAAAACGTCGTAACAATTGCTGCTGGGCTTTAAGACAGTCGTGGTTAAATCGCTATGTTAAACGATTTTCCGCCCAAACTGGATAAACTGGGGCTGGAGGAGGTTAATTTAGGTTCTGGTGGCAGGCTGCACTAGATACAATCTCACCAGTAAGGACCATTGTGTTACCACATGATCAACATTTCCGAAGAGCTACGCGCTGAACCAGGAGGCGCTAGTAATAAAGCGCTGAAGCCTATTAATATTTGCATTAGCCAGAGGAGGCCCAGCATGGTGGCGCACAGCTGGTAATGCTGTGATGAGACCTACTACATATGTATGTATGTTTGAAATGAGCAACCTTTTCTGTCTAATAAGAAAATTGAACTGTTTCTGATCCAGTTTAAACCACATCTGTCAAGTAATGAGAAACGTAGTGCCAACTGCCCATCTACCATTGGCAGCATTTTAACTGAAGCGATAGGTATGCTTGGCGAGCTATTCGACCATGCGATTCCCTTGAATGTCTTTGTGGGTCGGCAGCCAAATGAGGTGGATTGAATTGCTAACTCATCTCGCTAACAGGCAGGCAACAACTTAGGGCAGTTCGTGAGTGAAAGGTGATGGATTCCACAGATTTAATCGCTGTCAGAAAAAATTATAATATCCTGCTTAGATATCACATCGTACTTTATCCACGACAAGGCTTCCTTTATCGCCGTGATCCCCGCTTGGAAGACGTTAAAGACTAAGATAGGTGGAAGGAGATTTTTAAGTTGTGATAATTGGAGAACACACCCTTTGTTTTCTGATTTAGATCCGTCTGTATAGAAACACATGGATACCTTTTGTAACCCAAGATCCTCTTGCCAGTCTAGTCTGCAGGGTACTTGGGTTTGGCCATTTGTTAAACAGAAGTTGTGGAAGAGTTTAATCGGAATCTTGAGGAAGGAATTCAATATCGTTGAGAGGAGTGTCCAGGATGTAGTTTAGACCTCTTAGATAGGACCACAGTGCGCGAAATAGCTAAAGGAGAGTACTCAACACACCAGGAAAAATGCAAGAAAAAGAGCACAAATTTGTATCAATTCAAAAGCTGATCATTTTAACGATTCTATTTTTGAAACTTTATTGTACAAATTACAAATTACTAGTCTTTATAAAAGTTAAACAAAACAAAGCCCATACATACTTATACGTATCCATTCTCGGTGTACCAAGTCCTTTTTTCCCTCAAACTCATACCAGTTAAACTTTCAATAGATTTACCGCACTAAGCAAGTCCAAACATCTGTGCTACTTTGGAATAATTTGGAAATAAAATCATTCGCATATTAACCCATAAACAGAGAAGATATCAACCACGTCACACATGGCTCACTTAACGACTTTAATAGTTTTATAATGGCTTTTTTGGGGTCGATACCTCCTGTTGCAACATCGTAAGCTCTGAAATCCACCGACTTCCCAAAAAGTTGACTTCCCCTTTAGGGAAACTTTACAAAATATCTCTGAAATTCCGGCGGATACACACTTCTAGTAAACAAGAAAGTAAGAAATATTTTTTTGGTGAAAAATTGCTTCGTTTTTTTCCCTTAAAATTCATCGAGTAAACATTTAAATTAGCTTCATAAGAAAAGGAACAACACACATACATATCTGTAAATGTGCAATTTTCCTAAGAATATGATTTCCTAAATATTAAAAAAAAAAAAAAAACAACTTCTCCGCACGAAATTCGTGCTTACATTACCCCCAACAGGCGTACACAAAACTTTTTAATTAAAACTGCAAGCACATGTGGATGGCACGCTCATAAGATTAACCAGTAAAGAATAGCACAACCCCAACGAAGAAATCATCCAGCCATCCAGGGTTTTATAGGAAACTCTTTTATCTACCAAAGTTCTTTTAGGAGTGAGCCCATGTGTGCTTTAGCATTCTTGGTGAAAGATAGTCGCATTTTTAAATGCAACGTTCTTATAATGAGATTTGCGACATGCACTCGTAGAGAACAACTTGCTTAATTATGCACTTTACCCATTCCGTCTGAAAAGGAAGAGAGTGCTTCTTCAAAACGGGAGGCGTCAAAACTCACATAGAACTAGAGAAAAGTAAAATAAAATAATTGGGGTGCAACTTCAATGAGTTCCCCGTGACTAATTATTTCATTAAAACATTATAATTTCCTAATAAATTGTAAATTTGGTTTCGCTTGAAATACAATAGTAAGTGAAGATCCATACGCTCACGTACACTAGATCTAAAAGCCCTTTCACAGCTCAGCGACCTGCGAATTAGCAAACTGCGAACAAACCATTTTTAGTACATTTAAAGGCAAACAATTGACAACTTTACTATTCTAAAAGATCAGAGCTTAATTTATCTGACAATTAATAGGAAAAAAGTTAAATATTAATTAGTTTCTGCGAAGAAATTAACAATTCGCATATTTTTCCGCTAATAGGCGAATACTTCTTGCGAGCTGTCAAATTTTATTCGCATTCCACAGATATAGAACGCAATCCACATTCGCGCGACCAAAATATTCGGGAGAGTTTAACCGCACAATTCTTTTGTACATACAATGAATGACAAGAGAAATTCGCAGATTGCTGCGACTAAAAAAAAGTTGCTGTGAATGAAATGTCAAAATTTGCGAATATTCGCTCGCTCGCATTCGCGCTCAGCTGTGAATGGCCCTTAAGCCATTTAAATCCAAACCTTTTTCCAATAAATTTAGTACGATTTCTCCCTAACTTTGGGTGATTAAGAAAAACCAGATTAAGGGCAATATGGGGATCAACTCTAGAAATAGTCTAGAGGCACCGAAAAAATTCATAAAAAGATGCAAAAAAGTAAAAAATTGTAAACTCATGATTAATTACATAACTTTGCCAGAAGCAAGTTACCTTAACGTAGAGGGAAAGGACGAGGATTATAATAGCTGGTATAAAGGCAAAAAGATTAGGGGAAGTCAGTCGTGAGCAACTACCTCTAAGTAAGCTGCTGGATATCTCAGTGACCAACAAGGTGAACTTCTGTTGGGAACCGGGCAACATGGACATACCAAAAAAATACAAATACTTGACGCAACGAACCGTATGTGGTCCAGGGCCTAGCTTCTCGGACCATTCATGTTGTTCGTGTTATGTTTTTTCACACAAATGGAAGGGACCTATAATTTAGAGCCATATCCGAACGGTTAGTTTTTAGGAGATTTCTCATGAGAGTTATTGCTCTCGGACGTTTGTCAGACATACACATGAGGTGGGACCGTGAAAAAATGTTTAGTATTTTTTAGGATTCGAACGTCGAACCTCCCGCTCAGCAATCCAACGCACTAACTACTTGAACCACGGCCCCCATGACTTACTGACCTAAATTATTGCACCATGTCATAACACCCAAATTTAAAAATTCAATATCGCCCAAATATTGCAAATATGCACTTAGGAGTGATTTTTGTAAGCTCCTGCTATAGTTAATCTTCTGTTTTTACCTCGTCTTGGAAAGCTTTTAAACTTGCATCGACCCCACAATTAAAGGAATGTGGACAACTATGCGGTGAGTAAGTACTGTGCTCACTTTTTGTAGGTTTTTAGTCGCCCAAGCGACTTCGTTGCTCCGTTCAGGATTTGTCAACAACTGTCAGGGAAGGATTTACCAGACGAAGTTGCGTGAGCGTCCAAAGTTTATTTAGTTAATGGCGAGCAACGCGAATTACTCCTTGTTGACCGGTACAGAACTACATATTTGCAATCGATCCCTAGTTCCTTAGATTGCAAAATTAAATACATTTACTGTTGGCCGTAAAGTTAAGCCACGGTGCCGTGCTGTGCGCGATTAATTTAATTTCGTCGCTCCACTACAGGTCTGCCAACAACTGTCAGGCAGCCGCCTGACGAATTCTTACGAATGAAAACCGTACAAGCTTGTAGCGGTCCCTCCTAGTCATAATTCGAACTGTAAAAAGAGCTTTTTATTATTAAGAGAATAAAAAACTATAGGTCTGTTCCCGTACCTGTCCAAAACAACGAAAATCTACGAAATGTTATGAAATCCTGTTCCCGTACGCCAATTTTTCGTAGTTTTTCGCAGAAGAGAGAGCTCACGAGAGAGTAAGAAATTTCCCCATGCTGCCAATTTTAGCCCAAGAAATTTCTGTGGGTAGATTTATGAGATCTGTCAAATCACCGAAATCTGTCAATTTAATTGTTGTTTTTTTTTTCATTTGCAAAAATTAATTTATTTTAGAAAAACGTGGAAGATTATCTTCGTTAATTAGTTAATTCGTCAATTTAATTTATTTTGGGGAAAAAACATTATGTAGGCATAACATAGAACTGCGAACAGAGCAGAAAATACAAATCTCCAACTGAAATATTTTTTAAGCTACATATGTTTTTGACGTTTTAAAAGTGGGCAGCTTTTGTTGTTCAACGCGTTCCCGTACTTTTTGGTGTTTGTGCCTCTCAGTGAGAGATTTTCATTCCGACTCCTTGAAAATTGAAAATCTGCGAATTTTGGTGCAGAAAGTACGGGAACAGACCTAATATTTGCTCTCATGCTTCAAAAGCGTCATAAGGTCAAAATATAATATTTGACCTTAAGTCGTGGTACCTGTGTAGCTCTCTCATTTAGAAAGAAACTTCAATTGGGAGCTTTCTAGTACAACGGTCTAGGCGATCTGATAAATTCAGATATTAGGAGACTATCATGCTTCATCAGAAGTTCAAATTGGTTTAAAGAGTGTGCATGGAAATTTCTCCATGATCCATTTGGTCTAACAAAGGACCTACCTTAGGTCTAAGTGTGTTGACAGCCACTTCAACATATCAACATTAAAACATAAAGCAATGTGTGTATACTTTAATTAGTGCAACCTGGCAGCCAAGTATGTAGCCCTACCTTATAGTACCTTGTAGCTTATAATTGTTAATGCGAATACTTTGCGTCCCTTGACTGTAACACATCCCTACTCAACTTCCAAGCAAAAAGAATGTCAAAAATTGTTAAAGCTTTTTTTCAGAACCTTTTTGATTTACATAAATACAATCATTATCTGTTCTATCCTTTTCTAAACCTAAAACTATTTAACATGATAGGTATTTGCCTATACAAAAAATTTACATATGTATGTACATATACCTAATAAAGTAATTTTCCACCTGTCCCATCCTCTCAAAGGATTCCCAAAAAACAGGTATGGATGCATGTATGTATGTATGCTCCATTCGAAAAGTCACCTATGTTTAGAATTCTAATTCCGGTTACCAAAAAGTCCTTTGCGTACGTGGTAGGAAAACAGTTTTTTCTCTAGGCGCTTGGTAAAATTGGAAATATATGTATTTTGCAATTGAATCACTTAAGCCATTCAGAAAGTATGTGATTGGGTGACGATTCACTTTGTTAGGCAATTTGCTACTCGTGCAAAGACGAAAACTTTTTCTTCCTGTTTCCCAGGTATTAGAAGCTATAGAAAGTGGTGACTTCTTTTACCCCATTTTATAGGGTATGATTGTTTTGATCCGTAGTTTGTAGCACCGGGAAATAAAGGCGATAGTTATCGACAAGTTGTGTGAGGAGCTAAAAATTCAAATGAGGTTGGGCAATCCAGAAGATGCTCGTATATTTTGTATGCGTTTAAAAACCCGCCGTCTTAAGTTTAAACTAGGAAGATGTCTGCAAAATTTGATACACATTCCTTCGTTATATTACGGAGAACTACAGTCACTGGTAATCATTTAAAGATATAACCAAAAGCATGCTCACTTTCTTTTTGTAGAAAGCAGAATGTCTTAAAAAGTATCCCATTAAAGCCAAAATGTGGCATACATGACCTAGTTAATGAGAAAGTTTTGAGTGATCAACAAACTTTTTTTTTGAAGGCGGACCAACACTCAGATTCATCTCTTCCATTGTACTACCAGGCAGTAGCCCCTTTTTTGGTAAAGAGTTGAAGAAACTTGGATTTTGTTAGGTTCCCTTTTATTTTCTGTAGCTGTAGCTGCATCTGCCAGACGGTGCTTGAACCTGCATTATTCGATTCATGAGCAAACACACTTCTAACAACACTGTAGTCACATCTATTTAATTAAATTTCCTCAGATAAAATATCTTAAAGCTCCTCCCGAAACGTAAATGTAGAAATATGTAAACCAATCTCATGTACATAGATTTAGCATTATATGTGCTTTCATAAAGAAGGAGAACTGGGTGTCATACGAACCGCAATAGGTGTATAATAAAGTTTCTGTATGTGTTTTATGCACGAATGTGATACGTGTTGCGTTCACTATAAAAGGAGAGATTAGTTTAACTCTGAACGACAGAAAAATCTAAGGTACATGTACGTACGTTAAATTGCCTTATTTCTAGTTGCAGACTGTTGGTATATATACATAAGTATATGAGGTCATTGAGGAAATTTTTATTGAAATAAAATATGGATACATATATGGGTAATGAACAAGTTGAGGTAGATACACCTGTACTGAATAATTTTACTGGAGAGCTGGACATGATTTGAAGAGATATAAGCACTTTTGGGTATCTGAACATATCAAGCTCACGTAGTTCATAGTTCAGAAAAATGGAAGGAATGTAAATAAATTAATAGAATTTAAAAGCTTTAACAGCTTACAGTAAAACAAACAACATTTTTCTTTAAAACAACTACAGTGCGACCTCAATAAAAGCAACCCTCGATACGCGCAATCCCTTGATGAAAGCAAAACCTAAAATCTTACCATTGTCGACTCAGTAATTGCAACTTTTTAAAAAAAAAGTGACTTGATAAACGCAACTTTTCTATCATGAATCCTTATTTCGTTCTCTATTTGCAACTCTTTTTTCTTATTTACTTTTGCTTTGTCTGGGCAGTTATTTTACAGCTATTTCTCGGAACAAGGAGACACATGTTTGTTTATGATGTGTGGAATTTCGTATTGGAAGCGCATTTACTTAACATTATCTCTGTGGTCGGTATTGTTCAAGTTGTATTTTTGTTTCCTAATTCTAAGAAAATTCGTTTCTAATGCTGAATATGGATAGGGAAAGCGTGTGACTTTGAGAGCGTGTGAGTTTCCACGTATGGAAAAAGCGTTATATGCATGGTTTCAAAGGAACCGAAAAAAATGTGCTAATTACCATCGAAGTTTTAAAATAAAAGCACAAGCATGTAAACTGCACAAAGCAATTAAAGAAAAACCAGGATCCTTTAATGCCAGCAATGGCTGGTTTTCAAATTTTAAAAAACGCAATGGAATTCGCATGCTTAAAATTTGCGGATAAAAGCTATCAAATAAGCCGAAACTTGTTGAACCATTTTTGATAGAGTTCAAAAATAAAATCAAAGAGCTCGGTCTGTCACCAGATCAAATTTACAATGATGACGAGTCCGGCCTATTTTATAAGCTTATGCCAAAAAAAACGCTTGTGAACTTCAAAGAAACAAGGGCCCCAGGTCGGAAGGTATCAAAGAGAGAATAACGTTTCTTGCTTGCACTAATGCATCTGGTATGCAGAAAGTAAAATTATTCGTCATCGGAAAAGCTGCGAATCCCAGAGCATTGCAAATTTCGGAAAACAAACCTGTCATTTACAAGGGCAACAAAAAAGCATGGATGACATTCGCCTTTTTTCAAGATTGGTTCCACTCGACGTTTGTGCCAGAAGTATGTTTAATGATTTGATAGACTTTTACAATTTATTTCTTTTTTTTGTTTCTTTCTTGGTTTAGGTAAGACAATTTCTTGGATAAAAAAATCTTCTGAAGAAGGCTCTGTTGCTGTTGGAGAACGCAACGTGTCACCCAAAGGACAGCGAGATAAGAAGTGATGATGGAATGATAGTCACCATGTGCTTACCAGCAAACTGCACTTCTATTCTCCAGCCAATGGATCAAAATGTTATCAACTTGACTAAACTTTATTATAAAAAAGTCTATTGGCACATTTGGTCGGCAGCGAAGGGTCTGATTTGGAGAGCAAAATTAAGACATTTAATTTAAGACATGCCATTATGTCTCCTGGCGAATACATAGGACAGGTGCAGTATACTGCAATTCGGAAGTGCTGGAACTCTTTGATGTCTCCAAGCTACAATTATGATGAAGACGATGAGGTCCCTTTGAGTGTTATAAGGGACCAACTCCTCCTGAACGACCACAAAATATTGACTTTAATTAATGATTTGCTTGGACAGCTATCCTCCGCTGACTGTAACAATTCGGAAGCCAAAGCTATCGAAACTGAAGGCGAAAATGCAGTTGAGGTACCTCCGCGGCCAAAAGTTAAAACAGAAGCTGCAATTCAAGCATTTAACATTGGTCTTCAATGGGCTGAAGAAAATTCAACTTCGATAGATAATATTTTAACGCTTCAAAATTTAAGAGAGTCAGCCTTGGAAAAAATTGTGCATCCATCCAAAAAATGTGCAATCAAAAATTTCTCAATTTAAAAAAAAAAAAACAAAAAATGTGTACTTTGTACATATGTTGTATGTATTAGTTTTTGTCTCTATAATTGAATTATATTATAAGTTTTGTAAGAAATTTTTTTTTTAATATTCTTGTGTATTTAACTTTTTGGTCCATACTTTTAACACATACTTTTTTTTGACTCGGTTATTGCAACAACCTCAATTAATGCAACTGCCCGAATTTATATTATGTAGTTGCTTTTATTGAGGTCGCATTGTATGTACATTTTTGTGTCCCGAACCGAAACAGTAAAATGAAAAACTTACTCCACTCCAACTCCATGCGGTGAAGCTCGGGTGCCCAACTGGAGATTGGATTTTAACGGGAGAAGGGGGCACTCTTTCCTGATTTCGGAAGCTTTCACGATGGAATCAAACCTTCTGTCCAAAGGATATCCCAAAGGACCCGGACTTATAGTTGGAGGTTGTGCGTCTGGTAATTGCCCGTCTACGTAAAAACAAACCGGTGTTATGAGAGACACGCGCCCAGGCCTCGAATGATGGACCCTTCAACATGTAAACAGACCCCGAATGAATACGGACTACGATTTGAGAGTCTGCATCTGCAATATACATACTCTGTACACTCTGGGGGCAGCTGTAATGAGCATTTCCAGCAGCTACTGAATGGGCATCAAGCCCAAGAGAAAGCGAACACCGCAAGAATAAATCTCACAGCCAGTCGATGAAGTAGTTTTCCCTCCCAATTTAGAGTAGGTTGGCACAGTCAGCTCTATATATATTTCATCTACAAAAAAAGGCCATCCTATGTCTCTCAGCAAATTCAGAGGCATATCTCTGGTAACTGTCGCGTATAAGATTCAGTCCAGAGTTCTATGTGAACGACTTAAGCTGTTCTGCACCACATTTATGTATCTGTGTACCAATGTGGCTTCTACCCTGGTGATCGATTATAGATTAAATATTTACGCTAAAACAAATCCTAGAAGAGACCACTGAACTTCAGGTCGAAACGCATCGGTTAATAAACTTTAATGCTGCGAATGACAGCATTCATCCCTTTCGCGTTACGCTAGAAAATATGCGGTGGGTAGGGCAGCTCAAAAGCTCCATCTAGGAACTTTTCCATACATGCACCAGATTTCGGCAAGGAGATGTGCCTTTATGCTATTTTTCAATTCAGTGCTGGCGTAGATAGCACGGTTGTCAACACGGAAGGTACTATCTTCCATAAGTTAATCCCTCTTCTGGAATACACAGACGATATCGACCTCATCGGGCATTCCCAGTGAGGCGTTGAAATATAGGCAAGAGGTGTTGGTCTCAAGATCAACGAGAACAAACCTTAATATTTGCTATCGACATACAAACCACCGACAGCCATTTGCTTAGGAGAAAATGTCACTATCGATAGCTACAACTTCGAGGTAGTTTATGATTTCCCCTATCTCGGAGTAAATTTTAACTCTACGAAGGACACCTCAGTGAAGAACTGGTGAAAAATTAACCTAGGAAACTGTGGCTACTTCGGCAAAACAACTGGGTTCAAAACTTCTAACACGAAGGACAAAGGTGATGCTGTAAAGAACTTTAATCTTGTCAGTCGTACTACACGGCGCCGAGTCCTGGACGATTAGCAGCAAAGAGGAGTACATCTTGGGCTCTTTCGAAAAAAAAAAATTAAAATACTTCGTCAAATATGCGAAAAGGACGAATGGAGGAGAAAGTATAACCGGAAGGACAAAACACGTCGACCTCAGAGAGTTATCGCGTTTGATCGGTGATGAGAATCGCTAGCAAATGTAGGTTTGTTCTGTTCCCAGTTATAGTGATCTAATGTTAAATATTGGCAAACAGATGTTTGTGATGGTAATTCCAAGTCATCTTTACTTAATTCTAGGGCAATATCTGGATAGACTAGCTTGGAGTTAGCACCATCTTCAGCAACGTCCATGAAAGTGTTAACAATTCTCTCCGTATCTGTAGCGAGGATTATAATTCGGATTATTCGACAAAGCACTAGTGCTGCAGAGGTTGAATATAAAAAAAAATCATTTGAATTGTATCTAAATGAAATCTAAACACTACGGCACTTTACAAAATAAAGTGTATTTGAGAGCACTGAACTATACAGCAATGCTGACAACTGGAGGATGATATTCTTCTTCTACAGCAAGGAAGCGATTCCCAAGATGGTAGGAGATAAAATTTGATTTCAGAAAATGAAATAAAATGCGAAACGTAAAGCTGTCGCGTTGTTCCATACTTCATATATGTATATACATATGTACATACCTTTGTATACAGCTGCGCCGGGCTAGTTGAGTATAAAAAAAAAGTACAACACAATGAAATGAATTCTTCGTATTTTATTTAAAACTTTTTATTATGTACGTGATTCCTGCAGCAATGAATCAATTTTGGTCCTTAGCAAAAAAATAAAGGGAAAAGCACAAGCATGCAAACCGTCTCCTCGCCAATGTAAATATCTTCCAAGAATTATTATTAAGACAGATTCCCGGTCCACACACCTTGCAAACCAGTCTGTTGGATTGTTTCTTTTTCGCCAGCTTTCGCTTCCCAGAAATAATAATGATATTTTGTTTCCGAAGATTTTTTTTGTAAGCAATCTCCCCGTTCATCTTGATCATGAGGTATAAAGCAAAAATTAAAATCTAACTTACCAGCAATATACAGCAGATTCCAAAAACATGGCCCAGAATAGAGTTTCCCGCCATATTAAGATATGCAACGAACAATGAGTCCGTCATCAGTTTTAGAAATAAAATTATCCCTGTACGATATAACAGCCCTATCCTGCAATTAAAAAAGCACGAAAACGATTTTCAATTACATCTTGAGACATCAAAAACTCAACGATTCTTACCGTCTCCATATCGAAGTCCCATGTTTATCGTGCTTTCGCAACAACCATAAAAGTTTTCTGATTAATGTATATAACAGCAGTCCAAAAAGGACGATGAACAGCACCTCTACGACAACGAAGAGAATAAAACCAGAACTTCCAACCTCCAGCCACCAATGATTCGGCCATTTACCAATGATATTGCTAATCAATGGCGAGCAAATGGCAAAGAGTAATGGTAACAGCCAACTGATGCCAATTGCTCCACGAATGCCTGACGATAGATTTGTCACTTGAAGTTTTCGCGGTACTAGCTCGGAATGTACAACGAGGCCGATGGCAATTATCGTTGAGAGGCCCAAAAGCATCAGAGAGGCTAAAGTTGAACTTATAATGGCCTGCCAATCCTGCAAAAAACGAAAAAGCACACAATATGTTGGAATTAAAACAAAAAAGGAAAACAATTAAGGACCAAGAAGGACAAAATTGATCAATGACCAAGGATAATGGGAAAAATGAAGCAATGTTTGTGGTTGTTATTTTATGGCCTAAACGGGAGAATCACTGAAAAAACAGAAGTGACAAAGTTTTTGTTTTTTTTTTTTCATCCTTACTGTCGTTTAATTAATTTACGGGGTTGTCGTTGGATAGGAATGTCGATTTTTTTCATTTACTTTTGAATATTCATGGGAGGATTTTTTTGTTGTTAAATATTTATGATCCTCTGCGAAGTGTGGCAGAGGATTTGTGTACGATGGGTGTGCCTTAGATATTTTAATTATGTAGACATTGAGTGCATTCAAGGTCGACAAGTCAGCTTCATTAGTTGGAAATATGAATCGAAATTATATAGCTAGGTTAGGTCAAAGTGGCTGGTACACTTAGACCAGTGAGGGGTTCATTGTAGTACCACAAGGAAATTTTTCTTTTTGGTTAGGTTAGGTCACTTGGTTTATTATGATAAAAGTAGTAGTTGCGACTTCATGTATGTACATATGTAGATATCGGTTTTGCTTATAGCTTAATCCAGGTTTATGGATGAAGTATTAGTTTAGGATTGTTTTAGCTGAGGAGGAGATGACATCAGACGGCGATATAAAGCATTTATGGAAGTGTTAAATACAAATTTCAAATACAATTTTGTTAAAGAGTTTCTGAAAGAGAATACCAAAAAATGGTAAGTGCATCGCGAGCAACTGGTGGAGATAGATAACGTATGAACAATCAGAATGTTAAATCTTAAGGCGGCCAGCAAATGGTGGGCTGGGAAGATGCCACGATGATGTATCTATGTATCGCTGGAATATGCGCCCCATGTAAAGTTGTGTAAGAATTAAGTTCAATAAGATTTTACGGATATAATGGATCGTTGAGGTATCATAGTTGTGATATTTTTTTAATTCACAAGCACACAAGGAGGCTATGGTGAATACCTATGTAGGCAGTTGATAGGAAATTTGAGGTACGGAGGGGAGATACCGATCCACGTTGGTTTCAAATGATTGTATGTAAGTTCTAATGCAGTGGGAAAATCGAATGAAGTAATGCATTTCATGTTTTTGTTGTTGCCCTGATTATAGATTCCCTATGGTTTATATCGTTTTCATATTCTCATTTTAGGGTCACGAGACCATATACATACATATGTGTGTTATACTAGAGTTTGGGGCGAATCACGACTGAAAGATCACAGCCAGATCAGACGAAGTAAAATATATTTGCATCATTTAAAAACTTAGGCCCAGGTTCACTCCGAACTGTAGCGCCACCTAAGTAAGTAAGTAAGTAAGTAAAAACTTAGACTTTCTGTAGTGTGTTTATCGACTTTTAAGAAGTGATCATTCAAACGAGGACATCATCCGACGACAAATGGCTATTTCGTACCGTTGTTTCGCAGGCTCTTGAATCAGAAAACAGATATAATAGACGGATTGAAATAGCAAACACAGCAATGAACTTTGGGTTTCATGGATAGAAACGTAATTTCTCAGTCCAAAAAAAGTAACACACGCAATGGTTTTATGAATACCAGAGAGATGTGGGTTCCATTATTCAGTAGAAATGTAATGAAAACACCTTTTTGTCACGAAATCATTGAGAACGTTCTGTAATTCGAAATATTTCCTATGCTCAGTGGTCAGCGCGCTTAGCGTTTAGTGAATGGTTTCAAATTCCAGAAAACACCCATTTTACTGCACCTCTCGCAAATGTTTGACAAATAACCAAGAGTAATAACTATCATGAGAAGGTCCTTAATTTCTCCTTTTGGATGCAGCATTAAACAGCAGTTTCCTTCTATTGTTGGGACAAAAGCAACACGGATTCTGTACGTTAATCGGGTATTTTGCTTGTTGTTCCTTTGTTCGCATACATATCAATTTATACCAATATATGCCGCATGGTACGACGTTATGCGGAAACCGTTAAGAATATATTCGGTAAACCGCGTTTGCCATTCTTTTGTAGACTTTAGCCTTCACAGCACTGGTCCAAATTTGAGATTAGCAGGTAGGTACTTTATTAGTGATTTAAAGACCGGAGTGTGATGAGTGACTGTTGATGGCTACCGTTTCCGTTTTGTGTTCTACTAGTCTGAATCCCTTATGTGGCAGATGGCTCTTGCCATGCTTTATAAGTTTTGTAATTTTTTAACATGAACATGTACTCATTTTTATAATGAATTGCAATAAATCTTATGTGTGAGATATTCTCTCATATTGAACTAGGCAGTTGCGATGACCCTCGATACCTATATTACTAGCAAAGCAAACTATTTTGACGTACCTTGGATTTCTCAGTTTAAAAAAATTGTCCTACTAATCCTGACTAGTGGTCATGACTGATAGTGCACCGCTTTCTTCTATCTTCTCTGTTATACAGCAATTTCTTGAAATAGTCCAGTAGTATTTACTGAATACACTCTTTTGAGAGTGGATGTGGGCTTTGTTTATCCAGTGTTAAGTGAACTTTGGTAATTGAGTGGAAAGTTCGACGCTGGACAAACAACAAAAAGTTTTTTTCACTTCTAGCGAATATCTTATGACAGTCGTAGAGCATCAACTGCCATGGTAAGCCTGCCAATTACTCCTGTCAAAACAGCATTAATATTTAGGTCCTTTCCTATCGTGGAAAAAACACATAACACGTCAAATTCAAACATACTGTTTTCACTTTCTTTGCAAGGTTTATCAGTATTTCTATGCGAGAGAAGGAACGATTGTGCTATGGGTTGGTAATTGGAGAGAAAATAAGACTTTTTGGAACCGGCGGCATAAGGATAAGAAAATTTGGGGATGTTAACATCTGAGAGTACTTCTCTAATCTCGTAAGTACGAGAGTGAAAGCCTATTTTGGGCAACCTGAAACTATAGAGCTGGCTTTGTAATGCACAGCAGGCCGACCCTCTATGTCTAAAAATCTGACGGCTGGAATGTCATTATGAATGAGCGGTGGAATTGCATGTGAGTATTGCAGTCATTTCTGGTTCGATCAAGCTTTTAGCTACTCTGCACTGTTGGATTAGTCTTCTAAGGCCGAATGCTTATTCCAACAACCTTTTCTTACACTTCAATTCGTACCAAACTTTTTCCTTGGGTTTGATACTCTTCATTCGTTAGTATTGAGGTTGCCATGCCATGAGGAACAGAGCTACTGATCTTATCAGGGAGGATTTGCATCATTATCGAGGAATTATACCGGCTAGTTCGAAACTCTTAAAGCAGTAGTCAAGTTTGCTTCAATCGGCTTCCTTATGCACTAGTTCATTCTCAAGGCTCTTGGCGTGATTATAGTTCTAAAAATTAGCTGTGATCTGACTGGCCTAGAAGGTGGGAATGAACAAGTTTACAGTGTTGGCATACAATATCAGCGCAATTTTGAAATTGTCTGCAATAACGATTTAACGACGAGGATAATTAGAGGCAATCCTTGAGATACAAATAAAAATACAAATACTTGCCGCAACAGACGTATGTGGTCTAGGGCCTGGCTTCTCGCGACCATTCGTGTTATGCGTGTTATATTTTTTCACACAAATGGAAGGGACCTACAGTATAGAGCCATATCCGAAAGGCAATTTTGGAAACTTTCTCCTGAAAGTTGTTACACTCGGACGTTAGTCAGACATTCGCGAGAGGTGGGATGCATATCGGAACTCCATGTCCTTTAAAAAATTACAAATACTCACATGCATACGAAAATATAAGAACAAAATCAAAAACTCAACGAGTACTTACATTCCTAGAACCATATTTTGAGTTGCACAAAAAGTTTTTATAGACACGGTAAAGTATACTCTAGAGCGACAACATGTTTAACTATCGAAAAAGTCCTTAGAAACTGCCTCGTCTACAAATTCTCGCATAAATTTTCGCAACAAATTCAAGCAAATTAATTGTAAGCCTCTCCTGGGACAATATCATATAAACGTAAAAGGATTTATGATAATTTGCAAAAACAGGTGTACAAAAGCTTTTATGCGATCAAATGAATTCTTCATTCTCAGTCCCCACACCATTCTCACTAATTCAGGAAGAAAAAGAATCAACGAAGGACCCGTTTCTTTGGGATCAATTATTTAGCTCCGGGGCCAACAAAACAAATTGTCGTTGTTGCTTTTGTTGTCGTCCGTAATGAAAAAGGAAAATATAGAAAAGCCCGAGATAAAAAATGGAATCAACGTTTCAACCACGGGGCTTTCGGTATCTCTCTGTCTCACTGCCGCTCTTCTGCCCGCTCTCTTGCACGGATAACAAGATGAAAAATTCAACAGGCACTAATTTTCTGTCTCTTTGCCCGCCGCCTTGTGTCGGTTGTCCTTGTAAAATAATTATCCGGAGATGAAAGACGCTTCCACTGTATGCGATTGTGTGTGTCCCCGTGTGTTTTGTTTATACGAGTATGTTCATCCCGTTCAGTGTTCCTTTCCTACTAATCTCAAGATTGTTGCTTTAACACAGTTTACTAGTTTCGTGGACTCGACTCAAGAATTTATTACATTTGGGAGCGTACAACTGGGAATTCATTTTTATTCTCGTTTATTTTTGTTTTTTTTTTCTTTTTGTTTTGTGTTTTGTGGGTGTACACGCGGATGATATCCTCTTGGTATCCAGGAAGATGTGTGCATGCTTGGATCTTTCAGTACTATCATCCATATTGCCTCTGGAGGATTAATTAATAATTCAAATATTATCCTTTTATTTAACTGTTTGTATCTCAGAGGGCGGATTTGTTATTATTATGTATTCTTTTTCCCCTCCAGTTTTTTGTGTCCTTGCTTGTACGTTGTTCTTTGTACTTCACTCAAGGATAGCAGACGACGACAGACATAACATTGGGGCTCCCGGTAGTAATAAATTTTAAAAGCAGTTACTTGTTGAGAGAAAAAAAAACGTTCTACAACTTTATGATCATTGTTGTCTTTTCATCTTGTTATAGGAATTTTATAAAGAATTTCAATAGATACTCGCATTTGAGTCCTGGGACTATAGTAAGCTTCTTCGCCTAATTACTTAGGTTTGGATCTACTCGTAATTGAGTTCATTTTTGAAATGTATAATCCCTGAACTGGTTTTATCCTTCAAACTTTACGCCATTATTAAAGAAATTACCTCTCACCATATTCTGCGGTACAGGAAGGAAAAAACAACTATTGAGGTGCTTAGTCCTTAAAACAAAAATCATTCCTTTTCACACGCAAAAAGGTGGAAAAGCATCAAGAAAAATACTCGAGTAATCCTGGCAAGCAAACGTGTGGGTGTGGAGAGAAAATTTTCTACCGGCACACAAACTCTGCAAACACAGCCAACAAGGATAATTCCGTTAGCTGTATGAACATACTTTGAATGGGTTTGGGTGGTATACATTTTTCTGCTGTTGGTCTAAAGTTAATGGAGGAATGTTTATTTTGTTGGTCAGACTCTTTTTAATATTTCAGATTTTCTGTACGAAATTACTCTTGTGATGGGGGCTTGATGAGATCGGGGTTTGATATGCTCCCGTTGCGGTGGAGTTAGGTAAAAGTTCAATTAGGGAGTATCCGAGAATTGTGTGCTTCTACTTTGCAGCTTCCTGCTGCTGCAGCAAGCCATGAAAATTATGTATTTATTAAACAGCTGTTTTGTGGAGTGCTTCAGTAACTTTGTTGGGTAGAGTGTGGATGGAATGAAAAAAAGAAAAGAAAAAATAGAGCGGCAATGGTAAGATAATTAGATTTCTTTTGAATATTTTTTGTTTTTAGATTGACCGCCGCATTTGCTGTTGTGGGAAGTGAAGTGCCTCAAGTGAATTGCATCCAGTTCCGCACGTCAAATTAATTGATGTCCCTCCCCACTTACACGCGCCACAGAAGGTAAGGTCTTTCTTAACCGCGTTGTTTCTCTGGAATGACATCAAAGAATTTTAGAGCCGGAACGTGGTTGTCCATTCGCCTTAAATGTCCCAGACATCTTGAGTGATTTATCCAAATCCGTCTGGAAAGGTAGCAATTTCTGTACAGCTCGCAATTTTCGTCGTTGTTGACTTCTCTCCATAAGAAAGTCCTCAGGACAATTATTGTTTTAGGACGAAAGGTGGGATCGTGAAAAAACGTTTGGTTGTTTTCTAGAACTCGAACGTCAAACCTATCGCTCATTAATCAAACGCAGTAACTATTGAGTTTCGATGCCCAGCACTAGAGTAGTCCGAATCGAGAACTAAACATAGATTCGAAAAACTAGGTGGTGGTCCTATTGACTACAGATCCAGAACACTACAGGAGTACCATGCAATAATAACAACGTTGTCAATCTGGTGGACTGTGCGTCGACTCTTGAATGCGAGAATCGTATGCTTGTGGTGGGAAGCCCAAGAGGAAGGAGACCCTGGACCATAAAAAGGAGAAGACATGACGTCAAAACCTGCTCCTACGAAGGAATGCCTTGACCAGTAGTACCGTAGGTGGATTCACAGGACAGGGTTGGGGGGGTGTTTTGGACAATTAAACATGCAGGAGCATGGAGTCTCGCATAACTCGTAGCACGGGCTACCGAGTATCCATAAAAGATTTCACCCCTCCAGCGCATCAAAAAAAAAAAAGAAAAAAAAAATACTCCTCCGGCAGCTAGGCCGCTAGCTTCAGAATCTTTGTTGAACTTAAGTTTGGTTAATTGTTCATGCAACAATAATTGAATTCCGGTCATACTAACGCCCAAGGCCATAAAAAATCATCCAACGAAAATCTTCACGAAAAACTTACATTTTTTCATTAAATCGTTAATTGAAACTTTGAAGTTTTTTTTGACGTTTCTTATCATGCACAATTTCGAATATAATGAATAAAACGTCAAAAGGATCAGTGTTGCCACATTCTAAATATGTATCGGACAATCCTCGTATCTACATATGTATTTATATGTATCTAGGAAATACTGTGTGAATTTAAAAAAGTCCACATCAACTCATAAATACAAATATCGATATTATACGAATACGACTAGTCCTTAGTCAGCTGGAAATTGTTCTACCACCAAACTTAAATGACAAGTACAAGGATTTCGTTATAGCCAATGATATTCTCCGCATTTCACCAACTGCATTACAGAAAACCATTCTTTATTTTATTCAAGTTAATATTAAATAAATTTTCCAATTGTGTAGTTATTAAAATGTGTGAACAATTGTCCATAAAATGCATAAGTTCCACTTTAAGAACGTTAAGTAAAAATTAATGAATTCCCTACATCACTTAATTATACAGCAATTTTAATGAAAGCCAGAATCAAAATGAAACAATATAAGGCAGCATGTACATTTAAGAACCGAACAAATGGAATTCAATATCGACATACAGTCACCACGACAAATAAACGGATTCGTGTACATGACAAGTGACTAGCAAAAGGATTCATATTTTCCCAAAAAAATACAAATTCACAATTGATTAAATCATTTTTATCCACCTACTTAACAGTATTTATTTATATCCGATAATGGACTGCCGTTGCTGTTCGATTCAATTTCACATTCTTACTGAACCATAAATCTAGTGCAGATACATACATACATACATATGTACATGTTCATCCCTCTGTACATCTTGAATATCCTGCACCGTTGCCAATATCCTGCATTGTTCTGCTATTTGCAATTTAAATGTACTGACACAATGTAAGGCTTCATCGATTCCTTTACTCCATCCAAAGCAAGGAATTCTTAAATTCTTTAAAAAAAATCCCACTCCAGGAAAAGGTTATTTCAACTTTCATCGAATAAATCAATTTTCAATCACTGTCGTCTTACTCGTAGCTCCCTTACAAGCATGTCCTAAGGAGATGGGTAATCGGCAGAAACTGTGCCATTGGCACATTGATCAACATAAACATACAATTTAACTTAACTTCGATTGTTGTTGTAATCGTTGATTGCAATAAATAATATTTTGTTGGTTGAGTGTTCTTTTCCCCTTTAACACATGCACACGAGAGAAAGTTTCTTTGCTTCTTTTGATGATGGTTTTATTAAAAAGGAAAGAGAAGCAAAGAATAAACAAAAAAAAAAAAAAAATCGCGTTGTTATCGTTAATCATGCGACACGTGCTACAATTTCCACAAAAGTTAATTAAAAACGAAACTTTTGCTTGAGATAGATTGCAGGGAAGGTACTTAACTTGACTTGATGTAGCGAAGGGATATTATGGGCTGCCTCGCTGTCTGGGTGGCGTTGGATGCTTGATAAGGGATAGAGCTGTGGTTGTCAAAAATATGAAGTTATGAAAGATACCGCATAATTTAGTGGCAGGCGGAGATTTCGGCGATTATAATAATGATGTTTGTCTACAATTTGATCTTTGCAAGGATCCTTACAGAAAAAGGGTTTTGTCAGATTTTTTTGTTGTTTTTGTTTGTGCTCCCCTTTTGGACTTTTCTTGTCGGCTTTTGTTATTAAATACTCTCATGATGGTTGATAAGAAGGCTGTTGTTTATACAAGTCCTTGTGTGTTTACGGGATTATGGCTTATATGAATACGAGTATATGCATTTTTACATAGCCATTTAATTTGTCTATTACTTTTCATACTACGAGAATTTTATATTTGTTGGGAACGTAATGAGCGTTAAAACCGCGGTTGCGGCCTTAGTACTTTTACTTCAGAATTTTCTCTTTATTTAAGTATTCATCTACCAGGTACATATACATATTACTTCTTTCAATTCGGCATTAAAAAAAATTAATATTTCATACAAATGCAAAAACCTATTTTAAGAAAGGATACAATTTTAAATTTACAGACGGTGGGTGCCATTAATTTTCGGGTTTCATTTCTAAAATCATTGAAAGAGAACTTCCCGTACTTTTCAAAATGTTGACTATACATATTCTTATGATATGGATAAGGGCATTACTCTCTTCGTAAAACACAAAAATGATGTTTCCTTTCTTTTGCTTGATCAATCGATACACGTCTGAACGCAAAGGGAACACATGTATTTAAAGAAGAACGGTTGACTTTTAGAAAGATCAAGGAATCCTCGTTTAAGTGCACCAAAAATTGTGAAGGACGTCCTTAATGAATGATGTGCGTCGCGCCATCAAAACGAGTGATTCCAATGGTTGTGTAGCCAGGAAAAAGCCCTTTGTGAATTTCCGTACTACGCAAATGCGGTTAAGATTTGCGGAGGAGCATAAAATAAAGGAGACAGTTGATGTGATGACGTGATCTTAGCGAACGAGAGTAAGTGCAACCTCTTCGGGTCAGATGGAAGAGTTATGATGTAGTGGAAAGCGATTGAGGAACCTAAGAGTAACAATATAAAACAAACTGTCAAGCATGAAGGAGGCCACGTAATGGTATGTGGCTGCATTTTGGCTAAAGGCATCGGAAATTTAGTATTTACCGATAGAATAATGAACAAGGAGCCCTATTTGACCACATTAAGGGAAAACCTGAGACAGAGTGAATGGGAAACGCTCAAGTTTAATAACATAACGGCCGAGCTTAACAAGATAATAAGCACAAGGCACGGGCCATTCTTTTTTTTTTTTTATACTTAGCACGCACTAAAGGGTGTATGAATACCCTTATGCTGATTATTCAGTGCACGGCAGTTTGGAAAAAAGGGAAAGAGGAACAGAGGAGATACCAGTGCACGTTGGCTTAAAATGTTTGAATGTTGTACCGATGAGGAAATACAGAGCCTGGAAGATCATTCCACATACGTATCGTTCCGCTTATAAACGAATCCCTGTATTTGACAGTACGTCCAAAGTTGGGCTTGAGGGTGAGCTGATGTGCATTCGAAGCGTGACGCGTATTGCGGGTGAAATTTTGAAGGGGAGGAATGCAAGTGGCTAGTTCGCTGGAACATATTTTGTGGAATAAGCGATAAAATAGGGAAAGACACGGGACATATCTGCCATGTTCGAGTGAGTCTATGGAGCTGACAATGTCTCTATCGCCTATTAGTTTTATCACACGGTTCTGAACCCGATCTAGAATGTGCAAAACGTTCTTGGGTGCACCAGACCAGATGTGGTAGTTGTATTCCACCTTTGGGCGGATGAATGCCTTATATATTGAGGCCAGATCAGACGGGGTTAAATATTTCTTTCACCGCTTAAGGAAATCTAGACATTTTGCAGCATTTTTGGCGACCTCTATAACTGCCCAAAATTTCTAGAAACACGTCCACAATCTCCGAACTTGAATCAAGAATTTATAGGATGAATTGGATGGCTGTGTTCGTGAGACTCCAGGCGCATGGGCTACATACAAAAAACTTTAAAAAAAAAGCCACAACACCTTGACGAAGTCTCAACCAATTAAGGGTACCCAACAAATTACTGACTTAAATCAAAAAAACTAATTATTTGCAAGTCTAAAAAAATTATGAAAAACCGATTTAATTGAGTTTTAATTTGCTTAAAAGTATTTTTTTTTTTGTTAAATGAATTATTAATATAACTTTTATTCTGATTAATACAACTTTTCGCTTTGCATTTAAAGAAAACAAATATTTATGACACTCGTTGTATTATTTCATTTACACTTTCTACAAATTAATTGCGATCTAAAATCAAAAATCTAGGTGGGTGGATACTACGCAACTACATATATAAATTAACGCAACGTGTGATAGTTTCTTCTGTTTGCACTACGTAGAGTAGTGTTGAAAAGAACTGGTTTACACAAGGCTCTTTTGGGTGCGTTAAAGGATAAACAAAAAAGTAGTTAATCGCATTTTATTCTATTAGTGGCTACATCACTAAATTTCCATCATCATCACTAATGATTGCATATCTCTTTTGATAGAAAAATTTGCAGATCTAAGGGTTAATCTACAACGGGATTTGTAAGGTGTATGTTCGCAATTTCCATTAAATCTTGAGCCTAGTACTGGTAATAGCGGGAGATTTACATTCGGCAGTTTTAGCGTCCTTAAGGAATAGGGGATACATATCCGATTGGCTAACACAAACTTTCTCGAGGTGGTATTTGAAAGAGCAAAGACTAGTTAAAAAGTCCGTCAGGAAGCTTGCTTCCTTTTTATAGGGGTGATAATAGTGAGGTAAGTCCAGTGCATTATCTTTGTAATGAAACCCAATTTTTTTTTCAAAAAAGCCTAGAGTAGACCCAGAAGGCTTTTGTCGCCTTTTCAATGGTACTGTTTATAATGTTTAGATGGGGTTGTTACCTGTGTTTGTTTTCTAGAGGTTCTGAGAAATCAATTTGTCCTCCATTTAATCTGAGTGCTTGGAGACTTAATCTTCCCCTTTTGATGAATGGTGTGATGGCTGTTTTATTCGAGTTGACTTTTAGTCCCCATTTATTTTAGCAGGCATTTGCATTTGTCCAGTAATTCTGGATTCTTCTTTGCCCTTTACTATTATGATTAAGTCATCTGCATAGGCTTGAGTTAGGATCCTAGGTTACACAACAATATTCCAATATCAAGGGAGTCAAAGAGCAGTAAAGTGTTTTAACAGTACATATATGGGTCTTTCGTGTATTTTTTAATGAAGGCAAGCATTGAGTCTGACCTCGAAACAAAGTGTTACCAATGTGTAAATTGAAATTAATTTTATTGTCGAACATAACCCCAAGGACTTTTATCTCTTGAACAAGACTAAACACAGCATTACTCGCGACGAATGGATAAAGCAAAGGTGTGTGGCCTGTGTGTAGTTTAGAGCCATATTTGAAGGATTTTTTCTTTTTTAATTGAGAAGCTTTCTCTTGACAGTTATTACTCTCGGACGATTGTCAGACATTCCCGATTTCTGGGATTCAAACGTCGAACTTCTCGCTCAGCAATCCAACGCACTTACCACTTGAGGCACGGCGCGTGGCTGACTATGTCAAAAACCTTCGTGAAATCAGTGCATCAACCCATACACTTGCCGCTCTTGTCCTTTGTTGCCTTATAGAGATTTGTGTACACTTATTTCCTCAATAGCCCTCTGATTAAAGACTTAGAAAATAGCAGGTCGCTAAGTTTATCGAATGGTACGATGAGTGTAGAATTACCCTATTCTAAGACTGCTATCATGCAACTCAAAAAAAGTATTCATGATTGCAACTCCAGCATCCAATTTGACTAAGCATCATCAATCTATAAAATGAGCCACTCATAAATTTTTGTATAAACTCGTAATTAAGAAATTTGAAATAGGGATAACGAAGCAACTTTTGCCAACTCAATTAGATGGGAAGTGTACAAGAAATAACCTCAACTAGTTGAGCTGTCTGCATTATACATACTTAATTATGAATCAAATAAAGAATCAGAAACACCTCAATGTTGTATACATAGATTGACTCATGAAATAT
The DNA here is from genome assembly GCA_946965025.1 of Blera fallax. NCBI lineage: Eukaryota > Metazoa > Arthropoda > Insecta > Diptera > Syrphidae > Blera > Blera fallax. The sequence continues at coordinate 16,463,943 of OX337247.1, read as the reverse complement.
CTAGTTGCAGGTGAAGAACAATGCACATCCAAAGAGCACTTACAATAATAAAAACATAATTGTGTTGTTCGTCTATGGAATACCTGGTTCGCCTAAAATGCAATAAATACAAAGCAGTTGAAACAAATATTTCAAGTGTATGATTATGATTACGAGGATTAAATAAAGGAGTTAAAGAGTACAAGGACTAGTTTATTCCAAGCTCTAAGAGATAAATGTGGTTTATTGTATTTAAATAGTAGATAAGGGTACTTAAGAATATATTGTACTTAAATAGTATAGTGCAGCACAGACCAAAGTGAAATTGTTATTCAAAGAAGAGAAATAAAATTCAACAAATAAAAAAAAAAATTACAAACCTATTTTGCTTGCAATCCCGAAACTCAAAGTATCACTCACAGCGGATGTGATGGGGAACTTACGGGCAGTTTACGAAATTGTGTCCTTATCTCGATGACAAGTATAAAGTTCATAAAAATACCCCGATTGTGAAGTTAAAGAGCTTATTGCCAAATAGTTCATCTTTTGCAACAATTTTTCACTTATTTTCTGCAATTTATTATTTGTACCTCAAATCGCACGCACTACTTTTGATTTCGAGAAGTACTCGGGAATTTAAATTAAATCTACTAATAGAGTAGCGAAAGAACTTTTCAACAGCTTGGAAAGAGCAAAAGCCCCATTCTTGCGCGGCATATTAGAAAGAACGAACAAGTTCCAAGTTTTGCAGTAGTTTTTAAGTTAGTTAATCATTAATTGCATGGAGTCAATTGTATCTGCGAGGGAAACGATGTCATCAGCAAATAATAGTGCTGGTGGTATTTTTTCAGCTCAATTTGAGACACTCTTGTTTCATACCCATTCCCGTTTCGCATTCCTCTCACAAGGTTGATGCATCCCAGACGCATAGCTCTTAGCTCGTTTATGAACTTTGAGTTGAGATTCCATATCTACAGAGCTGGTTTGTAGTTGAATAGCTTTCCCTATGTTCTCAGCCAAGGAGAACATCCATGTACCTACATTGGTTAGATTAGGTTAGTAGGTACGCGAGGTGGAACTGATCCGCATCACCACACTACGGTCAATGCGTCTGATGTGTCTGGTTAACCTTCCTCTATTTCTTTGGGTCAACTTCTTGCTTGTAATGAACTTGCAAACTATCCAGTTGATTTGATGTAGTTGAATATGTATGTATGTCCTTCAAGGGTCTACTGGATATTTCTGCTAAGTCTTGGAAGAAATGTCGCTGGAGAAATTTGTGTCTAAGGTGGGTTGTGTCCTCGCTGCTTTCCTTATCACATCGTCGACATATGAACATATGTAAGTCTTCTTTTATCATTCATAGTTTTTTTCATGCGGTTCCCCAGAGTATTATGTCTACTAGAATAGAAAGAGATTTCGTATCCTCTTGCATAAGCTTGTCGGCCTTTAATTTGTCAAAGTAATGATAAATTCTTCCTGGCGGTTCCAAAAGTGTTCTTTGCCACGGACTTAACCTAAAATATGTAATACATTGTTTTTTTTTTTTTTTAACTGCGTGTTATTTCGACGCTGACAACATCAACGCACCTAAAATACTTATTAAAAAATATGTACTGCCAAGCTTATGTCGTAAGAAATGTATCAATTTACGCTGGAAAAACATTGTCAAATATTGAAGAATGATTGCCAAAGCGAGTGTAGGGTTTCAGAAATTGTGCCAAATATTGAAAAGCATTTTTGGTTGAAATAAAGCTTTGCAAATAGATCTTGGGTTACTTGCTCAATAGTTGAAGAAAAATAACCACTTTCAGCGGGCTTTACATATGTATGTATATTGAAAATGACGTCAACTTAGATCACAAAATCATCTTTGCGGCCAAAGCTGATTTTCATCTCGTAGACTTTGTCAACAAGCAAAACTCAGGATGACTTCGAAAATCCACACGTAGTCGGAGAGAAGCTAATACATCCTGGATTGACTGTTTGGTGTGGTACTTGGAATGATGGCATAATTAGCCCCTACTTTTTAAAAAATGGAGCTGGCATCAACGTAAAGGTGACAAAATGTGCTACAAAATCGTAGGAACTGATTCTTTATGGTTGCAATTGTACGAATTGTGGCCGCAATGTGACTTGGACGGACAATGAGCCACATGAGCCGTCAAACAATCCATCAATTTTATCGGCCTGACTTGGAAACCGTACAGCTGCGATTCAACACAGTTGGAATTGTTGAGGACCATTGGTACTCCAACGACCCGCAAACAATTAATGCACTTAAAGAATACATGCATACAACTATCTGCGAAATACGAGTAAATACAACAAAAATCCACAATGTACTTAAAAATTGAAGTGGAAAGCCACATCAGCCATTTAAATGAAATAATTTTCTGTGAAAACTCTAGAGGTGTACTCTCTTCAGTATTAAATTATTCGGGCATTGTTAAAAATAAATATTTCATTCATGTCAGTCATTTCTTTTCCATTTGCAGTTTTATCATTTGTTTAAATTGTTAAAAACTTAAAAAAAAAAAATAACAATTTTGAACAAAAACGTATTTGAACTTGCCTTCCAGTACGGACACAATTACTCACACAGTAACAAACTTTAGTCTTTAAGTGTAAATCTTTTGTATTGTTACGCCATACGATAGACGTTGCCTTACGGTTTGGAAGACTACCGTTACATATTTGATGTTTTCATGTTTTGGTGGTAAGAAAAGCATTGTCAGACAATTGTCAAACCGCCATTTGACAACAAAATTGTCAGGTATCTACCATTCATGTGAACTTTGTATCACTGTCAGACCATTGTCAGATGTTTAGGACAATGGTAGACTCATTGGAAATTCATTGTATGTTTTTGTTGTTATTACAGTGGTATATTTTGGATGCGTAATACGTACTTTCGCTGCTGCATACTGCTACTATTTTCGTTTCAAGTTTGAATTGCTCGCGTTCGCTTATTCGTTCCTTTCCTTTGGATATGTTAAATCACCAAAGCAAGCAGATTGTCGAATTCTTTAGAATACATGCACAAAAAAATTGCGATACAATTCCGCCTCCTCACCTCGCAATTCAAAGAACCATTCCGCGTAAAATCTCTTCTTCTGCCGGCGGGCTTCTCAATCCTTCGTCCAAACATCTTCGCTGCTTTCCAATACGTACGCAGCCAAGATCGGCGCAAGTGCATTTTTTTGTTCCATTTCGAGTTGAATTTTACACTTTCTCAGAATGTTCAATTCCATACAGCACGAAAAAAAAAGTTCTGTTAAATGTCACATCTGCCAATTTTTCGTGAACAATCATCTACCAACCGTGTGAACTGACAATTTTTGATCTGACAACGTTTTGTAAGAAAAAGCATTGTCAGACCAGCCATCTGACAATAAATTGTCAGAAATTGGGAAAAAATCTAACAACCGTGTGAACTGGCAATTTAACGTTTGTCATTGTCACCTCATTGGCAGCAATGTGCTGACAACATTGATAGACCAGACAATATTGTCAGATCTGACAATCGTCTGAACATAGCTTAAATCAACACGGTGAAGCATGGTAGTGGGGGAATTATGGCATAGGGCTGCATGGAAGCCATAGGTGTTTGGAACTTAGTTGTTTAGAAAATTAACTATTTCGATTACCTTAATACTGCTCAAATAGTGCGCATGTGGATTATTCAACGGGTCCACAATCACCAGACATGAATCCGACAAAACATCTGTGGGACGAATTCGGTAGATAGATGGAAAAACACATCATTTCAAGCACGGATCAATTGGAACAAATTTTGTTGCAAGAATGGCAAAATATTGGAGGCGATGTCACACATTTATAAAAATGTGGCTGGGCCACAATGTATTAAACAACGTATTATGTAAAAATATTATTCCTTGCGTGAATATTTCTGTCCATCGGAAATTGGAACTTGAGTTCATTTCTATTTTTTTTCTTTTACTTTATAACAATAAAGTTTAATTAGGCTTTTAATGAATAAATGTTTTTTTTCTACAGTTTATAAGTTATTATTTTTACATTAAAATATATTATTACCTTAATCGAAAATCACACGGTGGGTGAATAATTTTGTCCGTCTCTGCAAGTAGCAACAATCAGTGAAAAATTTTTAACGGTATGGTTTTCACAGCGTGGTAAGAAGTAACCAATAGATGGTCCACCTTTTAGTTGCCAGATTTTTTTTTTTTATCAAAATTGCTTATCATCCTCCTGACCAATAGCAGTCGCAGACAGTCTTTCGATTCTTATGTATAAGGCATTATGCTGGCAAGGCAGCACTACCAAGTAGGTTAGGTTCGGCCCAGTACCTCATAAAAACTTTCTTTGCTGCGGGCTAAGGCGCTTATCAGCATAAAGTTTTTAAATCCACATATGCCTGAACATAAAGATTTTTTGCCTAAATTTTCATTTGACTACACGACTACCATTAAATAGCCGTTATTTTTTTTAAGTTAGGCCAAAGTAGTGCTTTGTAGCGATATATTCTCTGTTACAACCCCTAAGAGAAGGACGGTTGCACCTATTCTAGTAACCAACTTCGGGGATGTGGGTGATACAGTTAGCCCTTTAGGGGTTCATCCACCGCCATTTTAAAATGTTAACAAAGTCTTTACAAATTTGAACATGTCTAAGTACTTATATAAGGAGTATAATAAAGAATTCGGTCTGCTGAGAGTACAGTAGTTTGCTGACGATAGACACAAATTTGAAATTTTGAAAGGAATGGCCTCCATATTCTTACTCTGATAAATTTTAACAAGTTGCAGAGTGGAGCTTGCGCCAGATCCTCAAGTTTTTCAAAAATCCTGTTTCCATGTACAAGTGGAATAGGACAATCACACAGCAATGCCCAGTTAGTACACCCACCACGATACCGGCTTCTTTTTTATTCATTGACAAACGGCTTTAAACCTTTCCATTCAGAGTCGGTCATAAGCTGCTGGTTGTGACAAAGTCGCCTTTTGTTGCTCTGGAAGTGTTGATCTTAACTCTTGCTTTAAGTTTTATTGTCCTTTTTGATGAGTAGGTGAATTCCTCATTCAATGCTGCACCTTTCCATGCTAGTTCATCTGTCATTTCGTTCCCTTCGATGTCCCTTTAATAAACTGTCAATGCTTTCTTTAAAATGCATGCAGTATACAGAGTTCAATCGATACTGTATTTTGTCACTTCATATCTGTTTGTTTTATCGCTACATACTCGGCATATTATTAACATCATCATCACCATCATCATTATCGTCATCATCACTGACAGCAGCGGTGACAGCCACTATTATGCTATGATGAAATAATAATTGAACCCTTCGGTTGGAGGAGTACGAGTATTCGTTTCATTTCCATTATTGTAAACGTTTGGCTTTTTGGTTTGCAACCACAAGCGTCCTCGCGCACAGCGATTGCCTTTGTTGCGATTTTGCGTTCGTATAATGATATTTTGATGAATAGAGGCAACTTTTCCGTAATTATGTGTACTAATGTTTATTTCCAGGATATAGCTGAGGAGGGGTTTACTCTCTACAAATCTGTCATTTAAACGGCGGACATAGTTCATTGAAAATGTCTAGTGGACGGTGTTAATTCAATTCAATGATTCGAAATCTGGTGGAGATAATAATTGCGTTTTCGGTGACTGTATTGTTTGATAAAATGTGGGTAGAGTCTAGTTTTTGAAATATTGGGGTCAGAACCCCCTTTCGATGACTTTGTATCTGGTGTAGTTGGCTTGAAAATTATACAATATGTGGCTATCTGTTGGTTTCTTTTTGAAAGCGCTCTTAAAAACACACCGTTCAACACTTTTCCAATATTTGGATACTCATTAAACAGAGAATGCCTTCTGATTATTGGTGGAAAATAAATTATTTCAAATTGCTGTCACATTTGGCTTGGAACAAATCCATCCAACCTAATAAGCGGGCCAATTGTTTATGGATCGTAAAAGTCCTTTAGATCCCTTATTAAAAAAAAGTTCTACATCATCAAATCACAGTGGTGGCAAAAATAGTTTTCTGGGTTCCCGGACATACATATGTAGCAATATAGAAGGGAACGAAAAGGCGGATTCTTTGACAAGGATGGGATCGGTAATGGACATTATCGAAGCGGAGACATCCAAACTGTTACCGATTGGCAAATTATAAAGCATAATAGACGGCATAGAATAGAAAGTCGTTCTGGATATCCAGGGTGGACTGCGTCACCTCTCGTACGTTACGATAAGAAATGGAGTGAATCCAACACCTGCTTTACCATTGCTCCACCCTGAAAGAATAACGTCTGTGGGCGCCGTGGCTCAAGTGGTTAGTGCGTAGGATCGCTGAGTGGGAGGTTCGACGTTCGAATTCCAGAAACACCAAAAAATTTTTCACGGTCCCACCTCTCACGAATGTCTTACAAACGTCCGATAGTAATAATTGTCAAGAGAAAGCTTCTCAATTTGCCTTTCGGATATGGCTCTAAATTGTAGGTCCATTTGTGTGAAAAATATAACACGCACAACACGAATGGTCGCGAGAAGTTAGGCCCTGGACCATATACATAGGTCTGTTGCGCCAAATATCTGAATTCTTTTTTTTTTAAGGAATGACGTCTACGTACCGGAGGAACTAGGTTTTTCGCAAGCACAGAAGATGTAACAGGATCTCTTATGTCAGACATACTTCACTTCTTAAAGAGTGCTAAATGGTTTGCAAAACGGGCATTAACAAAATATTATAGGTTTGGTTTTCTATGTTTTTCCTTCTTTTTTCTGCGCAAAACAAGGATTCACAATGGATCATCTCCTGGCAAGCTTTCTCAAGACAATTATTACTCTTGAGCGTTTCTCAGATATTTGCGAGAGGTAGGCCGGTGTGAAAAAAACTTTTTGTTGTTTCCTGGAATTCAAACCTCGAACCTCCCCGTCCAATTTGTAACTATTAACGGCGTTTGGAGGTGAAAATTGAACGGCATTATAACAACATTGACCTAGTCAAAAGATACCAATAGTACACAGATGGAAAACTAACTTGATGTGGGAAGTTGGAGGCAGTTAACTAAAGATGCATCTGACTGGAGAGATTTGTTGAGTGAGATCCTGATCCACCCTGTTGTGCAGGGTTGTCAAAAATAAAGTAAAAGGAAGTAAGTTTATGTATTTTGCAATAAAGTTAAAAATACCATCAACTGCGCAATTTAAATGGATCAATTCCGGCGACTGCGTCTATAACCAGTAAAATAAGTAAAACTGAAATCACTTATTTAACTTAAATATAAGTGAGAAATGCATACATAGGTCTAAAATTTTGGACGCCACAGTTTTTTGATCAACAGGTAAACAATTATTGAAGCTCAGTATACTACCAATGACATAAGCACTTACACACTACAAAACAAAAATGTATTGTATTGACTCGACATCAAGGGCATATTTTGGATGATATCATAATTTTTATTGTGCGAACATAAATAATGTAAAAATATCCGCTTCCATAGCAACTTCAAAAACAGTACACATTTCATTTTTGTATGAATTATGCAAGAGCATCCATCAGACACAATATCTGCAGGAACACTTTCTCTTTATGTCGAAATACAAATCTCTTCTTCTTTTAAAAATTTCATGTTTACTAAATTACGAAGGGATGGAAAGAATACCGATGCACTTTTGTCTTAAAAGTTTGCGGGTCATAATGAGAGGGGCGTCCACATCCATATTCTACTGCACAAGAAAGAACGTCTGTATTTTACAATACGTCCGAAATAGGCTTGTGGATGAACTGATAAGAATTCAGGACGTGAAAGAGAGGCAAGAAACATTTCTACGGTATTCAAGCGAATATTTTGACTCCGCGATGTTTCTGTCCCGCTATTAGTTTCAATCCACGATTTTGAGTCCGGTGCGAATGCAGGCCTTATACGTATATATGTATATCGCAGTCTGTTCAGAGGGGGTGAAATATTTCTTGCACCGTTGAAGGAATCATAGACATTTCGCGGAATTGTTGACGTCGAATATGTGGTAATTCCAGCGCGGGTTGTCATTAATACAAATAAAAATTCAATCAAGTGATAGAACACAGTATTAGGTTCAACTCTGCCCCATTGTTTGAATCCCATTTGTTGATGCTGTCAAGATCGGAATTTGATGAGCTTAACAAACGCCGCCAATCAAGTTCGATTCCACTGCAGGCTGTAGATGCGTGAATCTTGAATTGAATATAAGAATCTGAGGGTGATGTCGTCAGCCAATGAGTGTATTGGATTAGAAGAAGAAGACAACAGATAGTTAGATAGCTGAATATTAGAAGAAGAGTCAGAGACAAAACGGACCCTTGGGGAACATCTGCATTTATATGGTGGATTACAAAAACCGCCCAAACGACAATTTGAATTGAACGATCCGATGTTCAACGTAATTTCTAATTCATTGAAGAATAGATTCATCGATAACGAAAGCGCATTTTCGACGAAAGAGCTGGAACCCAAACTCTACCAAATATAAAAGCAATATAAATATCAAGAGCAATAATTCTACTTTCAGCAGAAGGGTGTATACACTTTTTTTTGTATATAGACTCGAAGAAATCCACAACCCAGACCTTAGATTAAAAACAAAGGCAGTAAGCACCTACATATGTACATGTACATCGAACCCCTAAACGTAGGTGCATCTTATATTAGAGATACTACCACGACAGATGTTCCAAGGAACATTTAATTTAGTGAGACTGCTCCATAGAAAAACAAAATTTGGACGCAACCATGCCAACATCTGTCATACTCTGGGATTATTCATAGCAGGGGTATTTCCAAAAGGTTTCAATCTTCAGAAATTCGAGAACTAAACCAACAGGCATCTGCAGGCATCTGAAGCTCAAAATTCAATCGCTATATTTGCAAGCTCCTCATGAAACACACTTCTAAGTCTTCCTTTCCAACCTCCTTAATTTAATACACCAGTCAGAGATATACACATGAGAATCAACTTTAAAAGCTGTTGCCTTTTTTATATTAAAACTAAAATTTTTAGTTCAATTTTTAAAACATTGTAAAAGCTCTAGGGGATGCGAGACAAAATTACTTAGTAGGCTCAAAACAGAGCACACCCCAATATCAAAGCAAACGTCTTTAAAAGGATGTCCAATAGCACAAATCGGTATCCTTCATTCCCCCAGCATAAATTGGATTAGCCTTAAAATAATAATTGGGTATTCCCATTCCATCTGTCCCCTTCAATATTAGCAATCCCATCAGGCGTGCTATCATCTAATTTTCTCCATTCCTAAATATGACATATTCGCTTTCACAACCATCAAATACACAGGGGAAAACAGGTCATCCCTATTACGTTCATTTTATGGAATTCCATTCTGAGAGCGATTTATAGGGGAGATATTTTCCTCGAAAGCATTTGTACCTGGCAATGAAACTTATCTCGATAAATATCTATGGGTCAACCTTGCAAATACACCTCTTTGCCAGCTTCGTGATTGTACTTACCTGTGGAAGCATTTTGAGGAATCCAAGCAGAAATATCACCATTACACTCGACGTTGATGTACAGAATTGCATTTTTAAAAATGTAATGCAACACTTCCGATTGTACCAAATTGGCAGCAAGACAGCGAAGGCAGTGCACGATTGCAGAAAACAGCAACCACAGCTGATGATGACGAAGATGGGACGTGCAGATGGTCGGATGATGGTTGTCTGGAAAATAGAAGAAAAAAAAAATCAACAAAATTAATTTTTTATTACCTAACGATATATCGAAGTTGGTGGTCAGTGGGGCGTATGTGGAATATTTTCGGAAGAGATTTTCTTTCTGATTTTGTTTCAATCCGTATTTGTGTACAGTATGTTGGATGTAGAGGGTGATCCAATTTTAGATTCCCAAATGAAAAAAAAAAACACAAATTTAAGGAAATCATCGAATTTTTTTTACACCCACTAACACACACACTAAATGGGTGTCTCTGGACTTTCTGCAGCAGTCGATCCTTTCAATGGCTTTTTCCTAAATTTCGACCAGTATCTCGCTATAACTTGGCGAATGCTGGTTTTTAGTTTTTCCAACGTTTCAGGTTGGTTGTCATAGACACGATTCTTAGCGTAGCGCTATGAACTTGGCATCCATTTGAGGTCATCAGAAATTTGAAATAATGGGACCTGGGAACTTTTCCAGCAAAAGATCCAACGTTGCACGCATTGTGTGGCAAGTTGTGGCATCTTGTTGGATCCGCATATCTTCCACATCAATATCTTCAATTTATATGTGCATCTTCAAACAACTAATGCCCAATGACGCCGCCTGACCACATTACAAACCAAATATGTCACTTCTTGGGCATGTAAAAGATACAATCTGCGAAAATTCTTCAGATCAGGCTTCAGTTTCTCTTTGAGTAGAATTTTGTACGGATATACATATATACATATGTAGGTGCTAGTCCTGAGTCAAAACACGTCATAAAACAAGCTCAAAAACTGTGAACGCGGACCAATTGACAGCTCTTAATCTTCGGCCAAACTTTTACTTAGAGCAGCAATAGTTTCTGCTGAATGGACGGGACGATGGTGCTGACGCCTTACCCTATCTGCAATGCTTTCAGTCTTTTAAATTTTTTTTAGGACGTCGCAAATTGTTCACTCAATAGGACGAATAAATTTCGTACAAAATTGTTATTTCTGTAAAACAATTGAAGAATTTTAATGCATTGAGCCATGATTAAACGATCTATTTCGTAAATGTGTTGTTGCAAACTAACATTTGAAATTTTGCTGTTTGATGCAGCTTGATGCAGCGCAACATAGGCAGCTCGAATTGGATCAGCCTCTATCAACGGTAGCATATCGTACTAATGCTCATTTACAGCCACTATGTTAAGGCTTGGAATAGCGTTGTGATATTACTAGCCCCTGCATGATTTAGCGGACATTTTTCGAATTTCCTACTGAAATTAGCAGCTGCAGTAGAAACCTTCTTACCTATCCCGAGACAATATTTCCCACCATGTTTTATGCCCAGAACATCAATAATATCATAACTATTGTGCGTTAGGTAAATTAGAGGACAAACTTTACTGTGGATGCAAATTGCATACGACAGTCGGAGAACCCTGTCTCGGGCGCACTTAAACTACAATGCGCAGCAGCCAAATTTAAATGGAATGAAAATTAAATTAATTATATAACTAAACTTCTCCAGCGAAAAGTTTTGCTCTTTAATAGAAAGTGCTAAATAAAAAAGAACAAATCACAAAAGTCCTCATTGAGAGCACAGTGATAAGAGACCAGGTTCCACCTACAAAGTACGGAATGACGCACAAGTCTATTTCTAGACTCGAAAATTAAAAAACAACTCTCAGCAAAAACCGCAGCAAAAACCGTACTTATGGACAAATCTGTATGTCATACCTGATTTGTACAGTAAGCAATATGAGTATCAAGGTTTCTTTCTTGCTTTTGATAAACTATCATTTATAAGCAGTTGCTTAATGTAAGAGTGGAACAAAGCCCATGGGTTACACAAAAAATCAAAAATTCCACACCAGGCAAATAAATCAAAAGGCTTTTATATTATTCTACTGTGGTTAGGGTGAAAAAAGAAACACAACTTAAGGAAAAGAAAAACTCCAACAGGAAGCCCAAAACAAACACACCCAGGAATAACTTTGTCAGCATTAATGTCTGTGTACTTCCTTGCAAAGTACCATGAAAGTATAAGAGAAAAGTTTTCTAAACGCGAACAGTTAAGATTTTTTTTTTAACTTTTATTTGAGTCCTTGCTGTTTTCACCACCGCTACCATAACCACTGCCGACCGTGGCGACTTGAAAATTGTTCTAAAAACTACTAAAGCCACCAGCTCTTATTAAAGTTAGACGAGGAGGGCTTCAGTCATGAACGACCCACTACCAACACCATTATCACGACCACCACCGACAACAAAAAATGGCAGTAGCCAAATATAACAAAACAAACCATTTACCCAAAGGAATACGAACAAATTTTCATGGCACATAAACAAAATGGGAGTTTTAGTGCAGTTAAGTTGAATACTTACGTTGTAATTCTTTTTCGCCAACAGTACCACAAATGTTCCAGATAATGGGCATATACACCGCGTTATGTTCTCCATGAGATTTTTCGTAATGCAAAGGTCTGTGCGCCAAGTTGACTCAAACGTTGCCTTGTAATCGTGACTGAAAGTAGAGTTTTTGTTGAATTTATTATAAGTTTGAAGGAAGGACCAAGCAAATTATGGCAAATTTATTAACTTATCTTCCTGAATGTCTGTGGCAACAAAGAAAAACAGCACAAGTCTACTTATGTTAAAATCGGATGCGCCATACTCGATTCTGGAATTGTACAGAAACTAATTTTTTGTCATCTTCATTTCTGTGTCAAAAACTTTCTTATACGATGGATAATTTTTTTTGTAAACTCATGTCAAAGCTTTAAAGAACTCTCCTGAAAAATTGGAAAGAAAACACTTGTGCTGTTTTTCCTTGTTGCCACAGATATAAATTGCATCATATACTTGCATACAAAAAAAAGAAAAAAAAGGAGTCCTTCTGCAACAGATTGTATACCCTAAAAAAGCAGCTTCCAACCGACAGCACATTCCTGCATATAAAGACAGATAGTAAACCATAAAGGAATGGACCTCCTAGAAAACCCTTTGTCCACCTGTATGCCAGTAAGGTCTAACCATGTAAAATTTGCAAGTAAATGCCATCAAGAAGAAAGCAGTATTGAGAAAGCCATTACGGAAGGTGGTGTAGTATTCGACACAGTAATTCGGAAGCATACAATAACAGCTTGAGGCACGAATGGGTACTGGAGTACATTAAAAACGTAGTCTCGAGCTACTTTAAAAACAGACTCTTTTCTGCGATACCATTAGCAGGGGAAATGTATACAGTCACAAACGTTCAGTTGGTTGTAGATTTCCTATTGTTAAAATTAACGCAGTGATGGCGTGGCGAGACTGCAATTGAGCCGCTAAGGGCATCTGCTTCGATAACGACATTGTCATTGAAGTGCTAGCCAAACTTGTGGAAGCGGAGACTTAATCAGCAACGAAATTATAAGAATCTTACGACGCGACGTTGGATGACATTTAGGGTCACAAAAGACAAATTTTATGGTCAACATTTACTTTCTTACATAGGTAGAGCGTTGATCCACAAGTCCTAGCCATCTCAAGGATCCAATCGCAATTCTCCTTAAAAGACATTAATGCGAAATGGGCCTGAATATGTTGCGAAGAACTTTTCGTTCGAAAAGATTAGGGATATCTTCCTCTGCGTTCGATGAAATCTATATATTACAGAACCGTCAAGTAGAGCTCGGATGTTTGATCCAAGGACATTACATCTAGAGTTTTAATTCCGTAAGGGTCCTACCACTAAGTTGCCTTCAAAGCTCGAAAAAACAGCGATTGGTAAGAGTTATTCTTAGTTTGACTGTACCTATTTTAGCCGCTTCTGTCTCTATACTTAAAAACGCACCAATGACAGCCGGCTTAAATTTTTCTATAATATTACTATCATCGTAAGCAGGTAATTGCAGGGACTTCTGAATGATGGCTCTGGCTATCAGCAATAAGGCAATATATGTAGGCAAAACAACAATCTTCTTATGGATAGCTGTGGACAGATCAAAGGAGAAGTAGACTACTATCAAGCCAAAAATACTTATAACACGGCACATCAATCTCAACAATCATTCGCTCAGACTCCACATCTGGGATAAATGTGAGGAAAGGGAGGAATATGTAGAACACTCCTTCTGTAACTGTATCAGAAGATACTGGGATTCTCAACGTAAAACACCTTAGAAAGAAAGGATTCGGTGACATGTTAGATTTTCCCAGATGCTTTTCCGATGACACGATATAATTGCCTTTTTATACTCATGATCCCAATACCAGATTCCCCTGTCAATACCAGATTCCCAGATCACATAACTATTGTTTACAGTAAGATAGGCGTAATCCAACCAAACAATCAACAGTGTCAAATACTTACTGTATACCGTTTTGAATATGGTACTACAAACTTCCCGTTTGCAGCTTAGTGAGGGAGAATGTGGAATAATTGATTCTGCAGAAGAGCCGGAAATAGACTATCTCCGCCGGGGGCTTCGAATGGTTTGAAAAAGCCTACCGCCCATTTAACCTTATCTTGACTAAATATTTCGCCATAGGGTCAGTTGCGGTCGAATACGTGTGGGGTGCATGAATAGACGAACCTAGCAAATGAACCTGAAGCTAGGTTTTAACTGTATTCATACGTTCCGACATGTAGGTATCGTCACCCTTTTGAAAGCCCCTTTTAAATTTGTATCGTTACTGGTGTGTCAGCATTGTGTTCGTAGCATTTCCTCAATGTAGCGCGTTTATAACGTCTCAATTCTTCATTGCATTCTGTGAGGGACGTCCTCCCCTTCATGCGTTTGGCACAGTTGAAAAGTTTTCTAACGTTCTTCCCGAGTTTAGCGAGCTGGTCATTCCACCAGGGAACCCTATACACTAGTTTTGAGGGCACAGCTTCCATAGTAAGAAATAAGCAACACATCACTAAATTGGTACACTGCTTCATTTAGGTCGCCTATGGACTCAATAGATGTTTCAAGCCTATTCAGTTTAGAGAGGTCAAGTCCCCGGTACAAATTCCAGTCCCTGGACTTCGAATCTTATCTAGTGGAAGCGTGTGACAGTTATCCGTGCATGTCGAACATGTTATATTGATGATTTGGCATTGAGACTTCGTCTGACTGGCGAGTAGGTGATCAAGTACCTCTTGGCGAATCGCATTTATGAAGGTATAATTAGAGCCGCTATTTAAAACATGAATACTTAAAAGATATTCTAAAAGGCACTCACCACTTCTCTTGATGCCACTGTTGCTTCATACCGCATGATACGAGTTAAAATTGCAACCCGTGATTTGGTGATGGTCATGGTTAATAAAACTACATTTATCCGTGGGGATAATAGGTATGCGACCAAGTTATTTGATGGGTAAAAACACAGCGCTCCACCCAGGATAGTATGTGTGCCATTTCATTGGCTATGTGGCCGCTGTTTCCAGGCACCCAAATGAGATGTGCTTTGTCTGTGCTGGCTAATGACGTGAGTTGTCCGAGAGCAATAACTAAAGCTTTTCAATTTACCTTTTGGATATGGTTTTAAACTGTTCGTAGCTTCCGTTTGTTCGAAAAAATATAATACGCACAACACGAATGGTAGCGAGAAGCTAGGCCGTGGACGACACATGGTCTCCTGCGCCAGGTATTAGTATTTTTTTGTCCTGCTCAGGCTCCTTCATCGACTCGAAATTAACCCTGAGTTGAGTTTATCAATTGTACAAGTCTTGAGTGAGTAGATTACTAGGCAAGTCAACAATTTTTTGGCCTGGATTCGGGAGAATTGAACCCTTACATTTTGTAGAAGTCACTTGTATCGATACTTCCATCTCAGGAGGAAAGGTATGAAATTATCACATACCATATGCCGGGCATTAAAACTTCAACTTTAAACTTTAACTTCGATTGCAAACAGATTCTCAGAAGAGGATTAAGGGTAGGCACATACATACATGTAATACAAAACAATTCTTTCTCAAACCCATTTACACTTGTACTTGCTAATTTCTTGTTATCTTTAGATACTCTACTCTTCCTAAGCTTTCACATACATACATATGTACGTATGTAGATAATATTTTATTTAAAAATATTGTTGCACGTGTCGAGCTTCTTTAATACTTTTCAACTCTCGCAAAATTCCTTAATTCATCAAACTGCCTGAGGCAGTACCCACCCAAACATGATAAATACATAAACCTTCGTGTGTCCCAAACATCCTGTTCTTCTTCCAATATACATATGTACATACATAAACCTCACCATAAATAAAATCTGTACACTCACCCACAAACCGGTATCCAATCACTGTTCATGTTTCGCGACTCGTGTTGGAAAATGATTTCCACGTGACCCGCATCAAATGGCAAATCCAGTGGCTCTCTTAGATTATCATTCGATCGATTCGATTGGAACAACCACGTCTGGACAACTCGCGATGCCAAAATATAATCAGTATCCTTGGAGTCACTGAAATTTAAATAAAAATTAAATAAATTTTGTCGGTCAAAATGCATTCAACGTATACTTCGATATGTTGACACCACTGCAATATCTACCGTGGAAACGAATAAATTTAATTGAATACATCCTGCTGCTGTCAGTGTTATTTGAACTTTCCGTGGCAAATTGGGATTTAAACCTTGCAGTGTCGCGCGATAGTGCGTCGTGAAAGAACGTGCGTTGTTCTGCGGTGGATACTTTAATCAGTTATATTTGGAATTAGTGTCGGACGGACAAAGACTTTTTAATTGGATTGCGGCAAAAGTTACTTACTACGACTGTTTCCAAAGTTTGACGCTCGTAAATTTTAATGAATGTAATCGCATTATAGTTTCATAATAAACCGTGCAATGCACGGAGTCACCACAATCCAACCGACGGATTTGTACCTATAGAAACATTCTGACGGAAATGTCCGGGGCAGAAATTTTTGAAGTTATACCAGGGGATTGCCATTTGCTATTTGTATCATAGTGTGTTGGCATTGTAATCAGGTATGTACCACCGCACCGCCGCGCCGTTGTGAATTAGTTTCTTTTAAAATGAGTTCTGCAGCAGGACGATGTTGGGTAGTTGCAACTTACCTGCCACGTGAGTAGTACGTTTTCGGTAGAAAACTTTTCAAGTTTTTATATGATATCACTGAGGCAAATATTGTCGAGTTGGTCATAATGTTGAGCAGTCGCTTGGAGAGGGCAATGTCCATATACAGTTGGTCGGAAAAGAGGTCATCACTGAAAAGAAAAAAGAAAAGAGCATTTAAAAAAATTTAATGAGGACGCTTTTCGTTCTGTTTATGAGATTGTTTACTTTTATATACTTAGAAATTTCTTACAAAACTTCTGTGATTGTAATCAATGCTCAGACACTATGGGTACCGAAAATGAGTTTCGCGAGCGAAGCAAATGGGAAATCAAGGAATTTGCTTCATATTTTGTTACCATCTTCTTGACTATCAATCTCTGCCTGACTATCAACCTTGTCGTGGTGTAGGGGCTGAGTAAGGGCAATGATTGTCGGGAATTATCCCAGAAGAGTCCTGAAACCAAGGGGTAGTCATCCCCCCTAATCCAGGGTGTCATGCGAGACCGTGCCCATTGGATGGTTTGCAGTCAGGGGGTATAGCAACTGTAGTATAACGGAGCCTCTCTGAAACCAGGCCGAATCAGAGAGTAACCATGGCCTTACCACGTCATGCGGGGCTCTGATGTGGCGGACAATATATTTACCTAGCTACTCGTGGGATTCAAATTAAATGAAACCAAATAAGAACAACAGTAAACATAAGAACCTACTTAAAGGAATGCCGGATATCACCGCTTCCGAACTGGCAAGTCGATTGGAGCACGATATCCAAGAAGACGAGCTGGACAGTCGGCCAGGAACGAGCCGAAGGAGCATATCTCCAAGGCGAAGTCCAGAACAGAGGGGAAGAGGAGGAAATGGCAGGTTGGACGTAAGCCACAGGAGAACACCTCCAAGGCGAACGAACGACCACCAGAAGCCAGAAGGAAAAAAGGATGATACTGCTGAAAGAAAATAAGAACCCCCCAGCAGGAAAGAGCACACCTCCCAAAGAGAAGGAGAGGGGCCGAAGGAGATGTCCCGAAAACCCTCCTTATCCATCGCGATACTGTCGGCTAGTCAGGCCGTCATCAAGGCGTTAAGCTCTCATAAAATCAGGTCTACACTGGTGTAGGAGTGCCTAAACAAGCTAAACCGACTGAGTGAAATCAACAGAGTCACTCTCTACTGGATACCAGGTCACGTGGGAGTAGAGGGAAATGAAACAGCTGATGAACTAGCTAGAAAAGGCTTGGAGACTACCTTTACCGGGTCGGAGCCATTCTGCGGGCTTGGACCGCACACGATACGGAGGGAGCTAAAGAAGGAAGAGGATTGCAAAAGAATCAAGCTTTGGGAAGAAACACCAAAACTGAGACAGGCCAAAGAACTTCTCGGGAATTATAACCGGAAAAGAAGTAGGGTCTGCATGAATATCAATAAGAATCGATTGCGCATCCTCACAGGCTTCCTAACGGGTCACTGTAGACTTAAAGAACACCTCAGGAAACTAGGAATAGAGCAACGCGGAGAATGTAGATTCTGCGGGGATGTTGAAGAAACCCCAGGGCACCTTCTTAAAGAATGTGGAGCATTGATCCACGAAAGAAGGAAACACCTGGATGCCCATCAACTATCCGAAGAAGATCTGCCATTGTTAGATCAACTCAAGATAATCCGGTTCATCAAGGAAATTGGACTGGAGGAGGGGCTCTAAGTCGAGTATCTCATCGATGGGAGCCAAAGTAGGGGAGCACAATAGATCTATAAGGTCGCAGTGGGCTTACACCTATAATCTATCTATCTATCTATCTATCTATCTACCATCTTCTTCAGACTGCACATAGAGCTGATGAAGATCTATTGTGATCTTTAAAGAAATCAGTACTTTTGCGTCTCTGTATGAACTTCTTTACGTAAGGCAACAAGTTATACCTCGCTTTTCCTTACATGAATCTATTTCTTCATCTCGGGTGCACTGAACATTCTGTTTCATCTGATATCACTTGACATCTTTAGCAGACCAATGGCAGCTAGTGCAGCCGTTCGCTTTGAAGCAACCTCACAGTGGTCAATATATATATTTTAGCCACCCCTCTGGCAGCCACTTCAATCTAATCTATGTAACATTCAGTGGTTTTCTTGAAAGTTTGCCAAAATGTCAAAAAAGTTTCTCCTTATTCTGAGACTTGTGCACTCAAAGAAGTGGATTCAAGCCTATTCTGTGTGTGCATCTCCGCAGGTCGTGCATAGGTATGTTTCACTTGGCTGATTAATTTGTTTAAAACAGTCTTCGATAGTTACACTTATGTACATAGATCAAAAATAGGTGCATTTTGTTGCCACTAAGCACACAAAGGTCTATCACACACCTTACTCTTAGAACCATTTGGTTTTCAGTGTTAATTAGCCGGGCAAGGCCAATTAAATCATGCTAGTCATTGGAAAGAAATTCACTTAAAGTAACGTTCCTAGGATTAGCGACTATGCATACATATGTATGTATGTATGTACATATACGCAAGCAAAATTATCGCTTCAGGGATACTTAAAATCCTCGTGTACTGCACGTAGAGCCAACACATGATCTCAAAGTCAATGTTTGGTGCGGTGTTTATGAAGGAAAGGTGATAGGACCATATTTTTCAAGGATGGCGCCGGTCGGCAACACGTAGTCCCAGTAGCACGTTACAATTGCACGCATAGATCCAGCGACAGTAGACATTCTGCAGCAGACGTTTGCCGGCCTCTTAATCTCTCATTTTGGTAAATTACACTGGCCCGCAAGACAGTCTGATTTGACCGGTTCAGATTTCTTTTTTTAGGATTTTTTGAAGTCACGGGTCTATACGCACAAGCCACAGACCTTGGCGGCTTTAAAAGTAAACATTTGACAAGAAGTGGACAACCCAGCGCCAGAAGTTTTGAAAAGTCATACAAAATGCTGGGCTGTGAAAAAAATTAAGCGTCTAATTGAACATTATCAACAAAAAGAACCAATTCTTTTTATTTACAAAGTTACTGCCCTAGGGAATCGAGTGAAGTTTATTTGAAGTTTACTTGGCACAAAAATCAATAAAAAAAACTTTAACCAGCTTCGCGTATGAAATCAGACGTACTTATCTCTCGCTTCAACCGCAAACAACTCCTGTTACAACCAGGTTACATGAGTTTTGTGGTGTCAAAACGGCGCATTCTAACGCTATCTAAAGAAACAGCCACTTCTACCTACCTACCTGTGAAATCAGACGCAACTTTATGAGGATTAAACTGGTTGGAGATGAATATTGGTTAAGGGTCTAATTTACCCCGGACTGCTGCATTATATCAGTTAGGAAGCAAATCCTGAAAAGTTACATTCCGCAAACAAATTATCATTCCAGCCTTAGGTAATGCTCTCTTGCACACTTGTTTGTTTATCCAATTTCATTCATGTCGATTAAAAGTCAACTTACAATTTAATCAGTATCTATGCAGAGCACTTGCAAAACTTCCTTTCTCTCCGAAATCTCCATTGATGCATACTTGTATGAACTTTATTTAACTTCAGTCATAGTTTTCTGAAAATGTTTCACTTTTTCTAATATTAAATCTACCACACTAGCAATATATACCATACAGTTAGATACTCACATCAAATCAGAAATCTTTTTATTTCTCAGATAAAACTTTTCGACATAACATAATTTTCAAAACTGCCAGAATTCTTTGAAATCACTTCAGTTATGCAATTTATCTGCCCGAGTATGAAGATTTCAAAAGCAATGCTACAAATGCAAATGAAATTACATAAAACTAAAATGAATATCTCAAGGATACCAATGCATCTTGAAGAAAGCCAGAACAATTTTACACCCAATTGCAAAACGTGTAGGGGATATACAAGCGTTATTGCCATAAACTACTTCCCTCTTCCACTGGCGAAAATAAGAGGAATACACACAATCGAATGGAGTAATTTATGGGAGGGCATCTTCCCAGCATTTATGTTTCTGCATTCTGTGAAGTCATATGAGAATTTCAAGCCCCAAGGTTGCGTTCTTATACGATCGAACAAATGTTTCAATAAACGCAAATGTGAGTACCTTCTTAACAGTCTGATAGGATAACCATACAGCGATATGCACGTATACTTGTGTGTAGAGAAAAAGCAAATTTCTGCGAAGGGGGAGAAAAGGATTTCTTATAAATTGTGCAGCTATAGTAAAAATTTATTTGAATGCAACTCCGTCATATGAAATATCGCAGTAAATACATTCCCTCTGTATATGCGGCAAAACGGAAGCGAAAATTCGCTGCATAAAAATTCAATTTATTCGAAAGAGATTTCTTTGCTTATTGAAAAAATCAAATTTTTGCAGAATCACGGGATTTACGAATAGTTGAAATGGATGAATTGCAATCAGCTTAGAATAGACAAGTATTTTATTCAATAGTGTGATTAGTGATTGCCTCCATAAGTTCCTATCACTCCTTGTCGGTATTCCCACGGGCTATAACCTTTTTTGATGGACATTAATCTTAAGAAGAGATTCCCGTTGGGCATGTGGCAACAAGGAGGTAGTAGACGATATAGCCCATAAGTTATGTGGATGTTATAGGGATGTTATAACATTCCATGTATGAACTCCCTAGCGTCATAGTAGGACAAGCGTAAAATTGCTTAAAATCTGTTGAAGACATACTTTCATGGTTTGTGGTGGAAAATTTAAATTCAACTCTCGTGAGGTTAGGTGGATTTAAGAAGACAACATTTTTGCAGCATATGACAAAATTACGCAACCACTCATTCCAGGCGTAAACAGATTTTAAAATTTTTTTGTTTGAAATGAAAAAAGGGAAACAAAATAATTTTAAGCTGTTTCAACTGAACTCGCTCTATCTAAAGCCAAACTTCTCGCAGGTAATTTTTTGACCTCCTGCTCTTTCATTTCAGTACCCAAGGGGACTCCTTGGACATCTCTAGCGGGCTGTTCAACTAACAACACATAAAGGGTCGGGTAACGCTACACATTTTTCCAAACCCTGGTCTTTTATGTTAGACTCCAAGAAGTCCCCATCACCTATCTATAGATCTTTTTTCCCCACAGAGCCAAACAGTTATGATGTCTAAATATCAGCCCCTACAGAAAATTCAGAAAATGCTTTAATATTGACACAACACATGTTCCGGTTGCCTGATTTAGATCTACACAAGGTTTATTTGGACCCATGTTAAATCATACAACAATGATTTTTGGCTTTCA
This sequence comes from Blera fallax, assembly GCA_946965025.1. NCBI lineage: Eukaryota > Metazoa > Arthropoda > Insecta > Diptera > Syrphidae > Blera > Blera fallax. The sequence continues at coordinate 16,441,992 of OX337247.1, read as the reverse complement.
GGAGGTAATTCTCGACCGGATTGCTGAATAATAAAAGATTATCTCCAAGCAATCTCTGATTCAACGGAGATTGAAAGCAAGCCAGTGCCGCCAAGAACAGAGCTAATAGGACTGATGGTCCAACTCAGCATAGCAAAGAAGAGCTAGCTTAGGGGCCTTGGAAAATGTAATCCAACTATTGAAACAGATAAGAAAAAATATGTAAACAATCAATAGCACGAATGTTAAGAAACAACTTTACTGACTCCCCCCTTTCAAAAATAACGCATCATAGCCATACAATAATGAAGCAGAGGATGCTGATGACGTCTTAGGATGCCAGTTCACTGAGGCCACTGAAGAAAAGAACCTATCAATGCAGCAGTCTTCTTTGGGACAGAGCCAGGCGGGTACATAGGAGGTAAGAAATGGTCTTCGCCCCCTCTTCATCCCTGTAGCTAATGCAAAAGTCAATTGAAAAGACGCCCAAATTTTCAGCATGTTGGCATATCATACAGTACCTCATGAGGACACCGATTACGTAGCTCATCTGTGAACGCTTAAGCATAACCAACCTGGCACTATTTTTCGGATTCAGTAGACTAGATCTGTCTTGATATATGGCTCGTCGAGGCATTTTTCTTTCTATTGTTGGTCAACATTGAGTGTATATGCAGCGAAGGGTACACCCAGGTTTTGCCATTTAGGCGGCAGAATCCTGAGAGTTTCCCAGAATGCTTCTATGGTCAGCCACCTATCAAAGGTGAATTCTGAACTACTTCGTCTTCTTCGAGAGATGCCATCGGCAGTTTAAAGCGGCCTTTGAAGTAGAACTGTACAATTCCAGCGACTTGATTCATTGACATTTATTTCATTAAATTTCAACCGGATTAAGATCCCTTGTTCGACATAATTTCTACCTGAAAAACGATAAAAAGATCTGGAGATGCTCAGGTTAATCTTTTCTGAAAAGACACCACAACCCACCGTAAGATTAGATACATGTGCCATAGTCATAGGCGTTATGGCAAAAGAGATCCGCAGATCTCATGAAAATCTGTCGCAGGGATATTCGTATAGTTGTCGACTTCGTAACGGGACACTGTGTGTTAGGAAATCATGCAGCACGGCTAGAACTTCTCCGCAACAACTTTTGTAGGAACTACAGGGACAAAGAGAAAATATAATCCATTCCCCACTTCCTATGTGACTGTCTGATCTAAGAAACATTTTCGCTAAATGAACTCCTCAGATTTATACATTCATCTGGGTGGCTTAGTTCAGCCGTCGATAATGAAATTTAGGTTCTCAGGAATCTACTATTGGGCACAACGGACTTATCGCTAGTCTAAGTATTAACTAGGGCACCCATCTTCCTCACCTAACCTAACCAATTACAAGACAATTCTTTAAACATGCTAAACATTCAAAACTTAAAATTTCTAGGCTAACTTGATTGACGTTGTGATCGGTTACATTTATAAGATAGATAGACTTAGCCCAGGTCGTGTCAGAGACGACTTTGGATGTGTCACTATTACAACGTGTTTAATTTGAAAAATTGGTCATCATAATTTTCGAACCATACCCAAATCATACCGGATTTGTTGTACACGTGCTATAATGCTTTAGGAGTTCAAAAAAAAAATCCCTTGTATGTACAGAATAAATATTTTTCTTTTTAAATTTTTAAACAACTTTCATCACTCACCCGTAAATCCGTAAATTAAATGGCAACGTCTTAACGGCTGTCATATAAATTCGCAGCGAATTTAGTCGATCCAAGGACAATGTTTCCTCATCAACTGTTACTGATGCACCTACACCCTCCGCATAGACTGACGTCGTTTTCCCAACACCAGATGATGATGAAGATAAAGTAGACCTACTGCTAGTTCCTGATGATGATGAAGATCCACCAATGCCACTGTTATTGGAAGAAGATGATGTTGATGATGAGGACGACGACGATGAGGACGAAGAAGCTGACATTGATATTGAAACGGATGATGGCAATGACGATGAGGATGGTGCTGTGTGGGAGGAAGACGTGGAAGACGATGGAACTGTTCTCATACCACCAGCTGTTCCGGAACTGGATGAAGATAAAGACGACGACGACGATGATGTAGAGGATGTTGATGTAGCTAATTGTGATGCTGCAATCGTTTCGCGACTAAATGCTGCCGACTGTGTTAAGAACTGCAATTTTTTAATTTGCTGTAATTAAAAAAAGGTTACAAAATTAACCAAGTTTATTACCATTGGAGTGGAAAATTGTCTTGAGGAATTTTTAACATTAAATTGCGTTTGCCCACGGGGAATTAATTTGTCTCCCGTGGACAGACACGGGTTATTGCGCTCAACATTATGTACCCTATAGGAAGGATATACAAACATAAGTAAGAGGGACCAGACCTTAATAGTAAAAGCAGTTAACTCTAGATTAGAGCTTCTGTGCTCTCGATGATTCACTATAAAACTCATATCACTTTTTTTATCGAAACAGAAGTGCATACACACACACGCAATTTTAACCACAAGCCACAATAAACTATCGCTCCTTTCCAGATACGAGAGATAGGAAAACTTTTTACATTTAGATCAAATGTACCAATGGACACAAATTGCAGTACTATATGAGTATCTAATTCGAAATAACTTCGTATAAATGCAGTTTAGAATACCATGCGTCCTGCATGCTGCACTTAATCTGCATCGTTTTAGATTATTATTATACCACTTGACTTTTGGATCTTTTCCTGAGGGTTTGGCTTGGGTTGTCAAAAGTTTTATCAAAGGAAAGAAGTGCGTGGACATTAATATGAGTCTTTCAAGCGGAAGGTTACGCTATCCTAATGGATATCTACTGAGTTGCGATCAGCAAAGTGGCACTTAAAGTACTGCTTTATCCTTTGATCTTCTTTGAATGTGGTCAGAATGCTGAATTCATTGAGTTATATTTGCTGTTGATACCTATATTTATATGGACTTCTGAAAAATGAGGTTTATTAACCACGCGTGAAGAGTTTCTATCTAAAACTATCTGAAACAAGGTAGCCTTACATACTCGTTGAATGCGCCACGCACGGAGTTCTCTCGCCTCTAATATGGTCTATAGTCTTGAAAAACCGACTGGCAAAACTAAAGAGCTCAGGTTTTAGTGATATACGTTATGCAGATGATCTAGTAATCATAATCAATTGCATAAGACTAATAAGCTCATGTAAACTACACTCTTTGAAGTTTCTAACTATTGCGAAATGGGGTATTTATTGGCTCTCCCACAGAGAGGAAATATTTAGGAATTGCCTTCGATAAAAAAACTTGACTGGAACCTCTACATGGCGACCAATGCCATGTGGATCTGTCGTCAAATGTACGGCTTAGGCCTATCTCAAAAGGTCACTTTCTGGTTATATACCACGTTGGTTAGAGCCAGCGGTGCACAAAGTTCTGAGCTTGATTAACTCGACATCAGTTTTATGCTGCTTTATTAGCCTATGAAGATTGGCCCTAGGCAACAAAGTAAAACTGTGGTTGATATCGGGCCATGTAGGCGTTGAAGGCGACGAATCTGCAGATCTGTCTGCCAGGAAATGCTTCTTTAGTTTGTTCGGTGTACCCTAACCCTTTTTTTTTGATATTCTGATTCGGCTTTCAAATAATAGGACCAAGGATGCAGACAAGTCTAAAGTGCTGTTCCATAAAAAGACAAGATATAAGCTCAATATATCAGCGACATAAGTCACTGCTTTCCAGTCACACTTAGTATAAGTACCATATTCAGAAAATAATTATCACTGAGGATTCCATCTGCCGCATCTGTCTAAAAGAGGACCAATTATCTCTAAGGAACTCTTCCGCAGTCCCAATTCTCGCCTTCATAAGGAAAATAGAGCTACTGTTTCTTTCCAGGAAGAAAGGTAAAAACCTTACATACGCACTGAACTACTGCTGGTGTAAAGATGACTTATAGTACAATAGATTTTTTTTGGCCGCAGTGCCTTTGCGGTCTTGAGCGTAGGCGCAAATTAAAAAAAAAAAATGTGTCATTTGTGAAGGACCCTGTTCATACACACTAAAAGGTTTGATCTCTTGTCAAACAATTTCTGCAGGAATGAAGAAGAGTAGGAAACCATTCTCCATTTCTTATACACCTGTCCAACCCTATTTAACAAATGATTACTCCATCTTGGAGCGTTAGACTAGAGTCTAAGACAACATAAGCATCTGACAAACTTATACATCAGAAGTTTTCTTCGCTTTATTAAAAGCCCGGTTGTTTGCCTTAGATAGTCCTTCTGTAGTTAATTTTGTGCTAGATCCAGTAGTATTACAATGGATCTTCTCTGACCTAAGTCTCATGAAAGGGGGAAAGAAAAACTTTTATGTTGAGTGGCTTCAGTTCTTGCAAGGTTTTTCAAGGACAAAATGTGAGCCAATCACCCTCAAAGCATACAGGTCACTCAAGAAAACATCTGCCGTCAGATATTCTCAACACGAAATTGTAATAAATTCTAATGGAAAACTGTAAAAGATGAACACGTGTGTGCAATCAAGGAAACGATAATTTCGCTAGTATATCCTCTTACAAATAACATAGTAAAAAATCATCGAAATGGCAAGCTTCTAAATCTACAATCAGGACATATAGTTCGCTAAAGAATAATGTAGAAAAAAAAAGAACGATATATAAAAACACAAAGCTTGGGAGTTGTAAACTTTAATCAAAGTTATATGCTAGGATTTGAAAGCAATGACTGTTTTTGACTTATAGCTGTTAAGCGACCTTTAAATTTAATTTATTACGATGAGTAATTGAATTAAGGAATACTGCGGAGATACATCCGGTAAATATTCCCAGTAAGGGATGAAACTGAACTTTTACGACAGACTTTTTGAAAGTTTTTTTTCCCCATTTTTCTATTTGCCCGATACTGCCACTGTAAGTGTCCTGTTTTTTTCCCTCTTGATCCCCTTTTTTATACCAGATTGTGTCCTCTCTTAAATCATTTACTGGCGGACGCCAGCCCTCTTTCAGTATTCGTGGGAACGACATTGGTACTCGTTTCGCGTTAAATAATTTTTTAGTCTCAATAAAAATTAATTTACGGTTACGTTTATTTCGATTAAAGTTCAGCGATTTACATTTGCTTGCGATTTCTTTAAGGACGACGACAGGAAATTTGCATCGATTCCCTTTAACCCACCCCTTACTGTAAATAACTTTCATCTGTTTACCTCTTGGGTAGATGGAGAATATTTTTCATCGCTAAAAATTCAAATTTTTATTTTGCTGAAAACTCATAGCAAAAGGACGAAAGGAAAGCAATAAGGAAGGAAGGCAAGCGACTCCCATGTCTTTCACCTCTGTTATACCTGCTGCTTTAAATGTTTTGTAGGCGTGAATTATTGCTGTGGGTTGTTTCGTATGATGACATTCCCCAAGGCTTGCTGAGTCATGTTGAAATTGCAATAGAAGACTCTTTGGTGGCTTCACCCAATAAGGAGAACAAGGAAGGAAGTAAAATTATGAAATTGATGTTATCACAAGGTTGTCATATGATAATGAAGGTGAAAACAGGCTACCATGCCAGGCATTCCTAAAAATACACTCGACAATGCTGAAATTATTTTATTAACATTTATTGCTGAACGTAGAAATAAATTGGCGGTGTGTGTGCGGCCTAATAGAATGTCGTTTAAGAATTTTCAAATTAAGATTCATTGAACGAGAAGGAATTTAAATTTCAATTTACTCGGCAGTAGATGCTAATTTAATATGTAAAATGCTTTTCTATTAATGGCAAATTTTCAATTTTTGCAAAAATAAATATTTGAGTCGTGTAGTGATTTATGATTGCGAGAGGTAGTAATTTGTGGGCGGCAATGGGGAGTTCTTTAGTTCAACGAACCGGAGTATTTATGAATATAATCTATTTATCTATCTATTCTAAAGGAATACCTAGAAGTCCCTTTTGATGTTGACCACTGAAGTAAGAAGTTTTGACTCAAAACAGGAAATAAATGCCAAATTTCGACGTTTGAATCTATACACCCACGAAGCCATACCCAAATTTTAAGAACGAAAAGTTGCATGGAAGATCCAGATTGTATCAAAAGGTTAGTACAGTAATTTTCCTTCAAGTCCAGTAGACAATAGACTTGACAGCTGAGCGATTCCCGAGTTAGATTCTTATTTAATTAAAAGTTTAATTAAATTGTAAGTATCACGAGATTTGTGATTTTGTGCATCAGACACATGACAAGGTACGTTTTCTATTTCAAAGTGTCTGTGAAAGTTTTCCCCTTTTTTTTATAAAACTGTCAGACTCCAACGGCGAGACCAAGAGCAGCATTTTGAAACCCACTTCTCATTACGCAAATATTGGTGCCAGTCACGGTATTTTTCAATGCTAATTGATAGTGCTGCCAGTCAAAATTTAGTAATTACAACAATTATTCATTTTGATAAAGTTCATAAAGTTCGATCAAACGCTAAATACTTGTCAGATTATATTTATATTTTTATTTCGCGCAGTTTCGTACAACGCGTACAGACATAGACCGTAAATAAAGGAACTCCTCAGGGTGGCGTTCTCTCGACTAGACAGGAAGATGTGGTAACATACGCCTCAAAAAGAACTGCGGAGTCGGCGCTTACCGGCTTAAAGGCCGGTAAAAGGCTTGTCGCATATTTAAAAATGTCCCTGCTATGAGCCGCAATCAAACACATTAATTCGACAACCATCTTATCCAAACCAGAAGGAACTCAACCTTTTACGTTCCCAATCATTTACAATCACCATCTATGTCCCAAGACCAATTAGTTTTGAGGAGTTTGCCAGGCTACAGTCAGCCCTTTAACGGGTCTCTAACAGAAAAAATCAACGTCTCCTTAGGAGTCGTTAATGCAACATAAGTACATAACCATAATGCGCTGTTGCAAGCAAGATTTGACCAATCTAAAAAAAAAAAACAAACAAACGAAATATTAAGCAGGTCAAGACTAGATTTTGCAAGAGTCGTCCCCGAAAGTCCCCGAAAGGGAGACTATACGTCCAAACTAGGTATCCTTTGCAACATGTTTTGTCGTAGCTGCAGAGATAACGACGAGGAGGAGGATTCTGGAGATGGGTCAATGAGCGTACTGTACTTGTGGCTCGCATTGTAGCGGTCACGGCAGTATAGCTCAGTGGCTAGAAGCATAAGTCGCCTGAAGAAAAAAGCCTAAGGATAGACGTAATAAACGTATCCACATCAACGCACTAGCCTCAAAGGCTGAAGATGCATCAAGTAAGTGAGAAAGTAAGATTGTCTACAGAATAACGAATGAACTTACTGGTGGTTGAAGATCCAAACAACACTCAGAGATGGGTGATTTTGAACAAGGATCAACTAAAAAGATTTATAATAAATTTCCAGGCAACAAATCCTCGAAAAAACACCGAACCTCCCAACATCATAGAAACACCTATCGCTATCAGATCCCTCAATAGAGGCAACATACACGGCATCCATGGTGAGCCTTTTCAAGTTACGATAAAAACATTGGGAAACATTTGCCGCTGCTTATACATATGCCGAGCTTGGGAAAATGAGGGATTCCTGGAGAAATGGAACCTATCAAAAAAGACGGACTAGCTGAAAAAGACAGTTCTAAAGCTGATAAGAGGGTACCTAGACTTAACACTTGATGTTGAATAGGTGGGCTTCCGCGTCGTATTCTTCTCATAAACCATTTTTTTTTCGTCGGTGGTATTTCTGTTGGTCACCTAGAACGGGTTACGTGCAACACTGAAGGAAGGAAATGAGGGACTGAAGTGAAAAATAACATCATGTCGGTAGCTATATTCAGGAAGTTTGCCCGTATTCTCATAAGTTTATGGATCTCCACCGTATAAAGTTCAAAATATTAAGGCTGGAGTAAAAAAATTCCTAAGTTCACGCATTGATGGTTCAGTGAGAAAGAAGATGATTGCAATTTAAGATGATTTTTCGATACATTCTGGTGAAGCTTTTTTCATATAATTCTGGAAATATTGAACCAATTTTGGTGAATTTTTTTTTCATGCAATGATTTTGTTTGTTTCTATGTTTATCAGGACGCATGAAAAGCTGCAATATCTATTATATATGTGCATATAGTGTGTAAACTGCAGTGCTTCGAAAACTGTTTGAGATATTAAATATATTTATGTATCTAACGGAATAAATCCGAAAATTCTCCAACAGTATTATTCTTCTCAAATTGTTAAGTCGAGTGGTTCAGAAAACTAGGAGGAAGACATCCATTTTCTAGTCTGCGAAGACTATGGAGAATTTCTGAAAAACGCCCGTTTTTAGTGTATAATAAATGGACATTGAACATCTCCTATTGTTCCTTTTAAAATGGCACAATGCATTCAGTAAAAATTTTCCATTCAAGTATATGCGTATGTCTGTATGTGTAGCCACTAGGGATGGAATTTCTTTGTCTTGCCGACCATTTTTTTCGTAATACGCCCTTATGCTTTGATTGGTTTCCATACGCAGATTTGCGATTCGAACAAGGAACCTTATACATGTATGTACAAATATTTTACAGCGCACAATAAATGATGGGATTTCTTCTGAATTTTATAGCCTTCGTTTCCTACACTTTGCTTTGCTCCTCATCCCCTTTTTTAAGGATTTTATCGACCTTATACCGGCACACAATTCGTATCGCATTAGCGAGCTTTCATGCTGCACCTCGCTGCCTTCCAACAAATGTAGTGGCAACGCATTCGAATTGAATAATTTAATGCACTGCCTTGTCGTCAACAGATGATATATGTATCTATATAATAAACAGATAAGCACTTCATCAAGAAAATATTATTTCGAGTCAGAACACACACAAATGCTTGCACACCACATGTCCTTCATTTTTGTACGAGTACAGTCGTTTTTATGTATCGCACACGAAGTAACAATAAAATTATACAGTAACAATATGCAAATGCAACAGATGCGCCTAATGCCACTTTATTACCCACTCACCGCCACAATTTCCAAATAATCCTTCTCCTCGATGTGCATAAATAAATTGCATCCCTACTACGACAAGGAGTGCTTATGCAACAAATTTAACTCCACTCGTCTTTTCTTGGTTATTTTACATAAAAATCATACTTAATCATCATAAATTTCACTTTAAATTAATTCCAAATGGAAAGGGTTTCTTTATCACACAGCAAACCCAGCCAGGATGATTTATGTGTAATTAAATGTTGAAGCAAGTGTTCGTAGATACGGAATGCAGCTATCAGCGGTAGCACTTTTCCTTCCAACATCGCCGCCTTAGGATAATGGTCATTTTTTCCTTCTGTGTGATAAAACAATGCGCGTAGTAACTCTAAAACGTTTCCTTTTGATAAATGTGACAGGCAGGCAGGACGAACGACGAGAGAGAGAGAGCAATTGTTGGGCGAATTTTTTTAAATCTGCTGATGCCGAGATGCTGCCTCACACAAGGTCGTTAAAATTTATTATTTCACGTTTACCATTCATATGTACCCACTCAGTGAACTCACCTGTTGACTGTTTAAGGACATAACATTCTGCATAACTTTGTCCAGGACATGTAAAATTATTTCCGCTGCCATTTCTCGTTCCAATTGAGTGCCTTTTACTTCCAAATACGATTCAACCTGGAAATGAACAAATTAAATTAAATTTAACATGCTAACATCCTTAAGATAGAATGAACAGTTGGAATGGTTTCCTTGCCACCTACAACATATGTATTTATAAATAGTATCTACGTATATTTATGTCTCAATGACCATCCTAATTGAAAATGTGCTTCAAAGAAAACTTATTCTTTTACACCTAATAGGATTTCATTAAGAGACTCGGACAATGGACACGAAGGAGAACGAGAATAAGGATGTTTTGATTTTCAAAGGAAGTATACATTTGTATATCTTAATCCTCAAAAAGTGGCGAGAGGAGGAGATTGAATCCCTCTAATCTGGACATACAAACACTTTGGTAACAGAAGATATAAGTCCATAAATGCCTTAGGGCAAGTATATAGGTATAAAATAACAGAATCAATTCAAATGAAATTTAATTTAATAGTTTGAGCAATTGAAATAGCTTAGGCCTGAAGAGGCAATATCGAATTTAGGGACGGGTAGACCATTAGTGTGGTTTCAATAGACACACATATGTTGTATTACTTCAACAACTTGATATCCCTTTTGTGGCTATTGAAGTGATAAGTAAAATTTGAGAGAATATTAGATGAGGTTACGTTAGGGTTATATTGTTCTAGTTGGGGGAGGTTAAGACAGACCCTACACCGACATTTATAATTGGAAATAAAAATCATTCACAAAAGCAAGAAAAAACATAGCAAATGTTGTGGAAAAATAGATTTCAAAAGAGTTTCGAGTCAATACCGTGCAAGATTACCGCTGTATATTTTGAAATAGTCAACAGAAAATCCCTGAGATACAGCTGAGATAGGGTATCCAACTCTCAATAGAGAGAGAGTGATACGACCTTAACAATGCTTGGTATCCAATTCATGGTTATGCAGATAACTGAGTCATGATAAAAACAGGCAGGCAAGAATATCGGTATCACGGAAAAAAGAAACAATGTCCTATCAAAGATAAACAATGGAAAACTTATTGGACCTGCCGTCGCCCTATATAAGAGTTAAAAAGGCTGCTGCCGCCAGCGCTCTTAAGCTTCATTTCCTTTGGAATGCCAAGGACTCTGATTTACAAATACTTGGCACAATAGAGCTATGTGGTTCAGGGCCTAGTTTCTCACGACTATTCGTGTTGTGCGTGTAATATTTTCTACACAAATGTAAGAGGCCTGCAGTTTAGAGCCATATCCGAAAGGCAAATCGAGAAGCTTTCTTATGACAGTTATTACACTCGGACATTTGTCGAGAAGTGGGACGGTGAAAAACTTTTTAGTGTTTTCTGGGATTCGAACAAGGAACCTCCCACTCAGTGATCTAACGCACTAGCCACTGAGCTATGGCGCCCACCGAAGTTGCTCAGTGATTATGAATGGTACCCTTACCGACTTTTAGCAGACCATTGACTTTTTCTAGAAGAGATCGTCCCCTAGCTCGTTTCTCACAAAGCTACTGTGTCCTGGTATCCAGGTGAGGATGATTTTTGATTGAACGCCGAGTTTGATTAGTTCTTTCTAGCATTTCGATGACGTGGTAGCTGTATCAATGGCCGTGATAGCAGCTTGGCTATCAGTAATAACAAGATTGCGGTTGGATGTTGGGCAAGCTTGTAGAATGCGGCAAGCCACCCGAATCACGAAGAACACTGGAGACTTCGGTAAACGGAAGGATTTAAAAACGTTCAACTTGCCCGAGAAAATGCGCTGACTGACTCTACAGTCCATTTGCACAGCATAAATCTGTGTCGTTGATGTGTAGTAAAGGACGAATTAATTGAAGGATCACAGTTAACTGTCCAAGAGGGTTCTCAAAACGCAAACCTAGGTATGTACATATGCTGCTCTTTGCACTTATTAATCCTAATCTCTGATGATAGTACGACGTGTAGACAGTTTCCTAGCGTACTGCAATTGTTATTGCCCAAACCAGTTCCTGAGAATTAGAATCGCAACTGATTATTGACCCCATCTTCCGGGCATCACAAGACTTTATGAGTCCTACCTTCGATTGTAGAGATTTTACTGAATCATCAGGGAGATACATCGACTGTAGATTTCCCATTCTTCATTCGTTTAATAGCCTAAATCTTCACCACATCTTAGCCACAATGAGGCACAGTGAAAAAGGTTTTAGGTTTTTCTGAAAGTTCTTCAGAGACCGTCGTGAAGCCACAAAAACTTCTAATATGGATCCCGAATTTTGTGAGTTTTATATGCGCACCAAAGAAAGCTTGCTGCCTTGGAGTAGTAAATATCGTTTATAATTAATTTCTCTGTCCGTTTTTTGATTCCCTTCGGAATGAAACGGTATTGGTTTCTTGCGAAATGCAAATAAGAGCGCATCTAATAGCTAGATGTGTAAAACAAAGCTTAATGTGTATCAATAAACAATACGGCCACCTTCTACCAGGTATCGGAGCATATGGATGTCTCCGAAAACAAAAGAACGGATGAACTTATATGGATAGCACTCCTGGAGTTTGCTGAAACCCAATACCACCTGAGTTTCAAACCACTCCACCAATCTGTCCTTCTCTCTACCTTTTTTTTTGCAGTTTACGTCGTACAATTAATTTCATTTAAGAGGTTGCACTTAAGGAGTAAGATAATATTTAAAATTATTAAAAAAAATAACTGCAAACGGAGTCGGTGTGCCCCAAGCTGTCAAAGCGTTTAGCACACTAAGCCAGTATAGCACCCATAGAAATGCTATTAAGGCGAAAGTTTTTATTGATTCTGTTAAAGGAAATCCTGTTCCCTTGCCGTTAAAACACACTCATTTCGCGGAACCTTTAGTATTTGCTTTTACGACCATTAGAAAATCCAGTGACAGCAAGCTAACTAATTAAAGAAATGAAATGCATACATGAACTAAAAGGTTTGGACCGAGAGTGAATCCACATTAACCGTAGGTGGTGTTGTCCACTAACAAAAGAAATATACGGCAACCATTGCACTCATGTTCTATAATCATACCAAAGACCTGAGACCGCACTTGGCAAAAATTAAAACGCGAGGGAAAAGATGCATAAAAGGACTAAGACAGCTTTGCATGGAAAGGTACCCAAACCAAGGCCATTCTACAGATGTGCAGTAAAATTGTAAGTACATACTAAAGTATGGCAGCTTAGTTTGGTTGCAAGTAGATAGTAAAATAATCTTACCATCGCAAAAATACATGAACTCTTAGCCTTCTACCTTCAGATTTATTTACTCGGTAATCTGTAGCTAGGACTGCTTTAAGATTTAGCGAACCTCTTTTTACCTGGTACTCTGCAGTAAGAAGGGTTTTAAGACTCGGAATCGGGCACTTATGACAACGCTCAGATTCATTTAGATCTAGATAAAACAAGAAATGTAAACCCCTTAGCTTAATGGATAGTGCAATGAAGTACTTGAATCCTGAAAAATAGAAACAGCTTTTGCATGGTTTAACTTCTCGCGAAAGACAAACTCAATTACGCTATTCGAATATAGCATTAAATTTTAGGTCCTCTTAGTATTTAACAGAACCCCATTAGTGTCCATTTGTATGAATTTCAGAGGGGTTGTGAACTTCTTTCCTGGAGTTGACCAACTTCAGCAGCTATTTCTCATTGGAGGTTCTGGCACTAACAAAAGCTAACCATGCCATTGAAGACAATACCGCGGAGTCATATCTACTTTTACATTGGTAGAAAGCATCCCTTAGGAGGGTTGAATTTCCTCGCAAGCATATGAGTTGCAACCTTAATGGGTAACATAGTTGGCTAACATGTAGTAATTTAAGTGAAAATGTAAAAAATAAAGTCATCTGTAAGCACCATTTTAAGTGAATATTATTCAAATTTATCGAGTTTAGAATTCTCTCTCCAATGGCTCCATTCCTTCCATCGGCTTTCCGCTCTATGAAATATATCTAGTTGTTATAAATTATAATCAGGTAGTTAAAATTCTTCAAAAACCTCAGAACGCATTAGAACATTCTGTCGAAAAAGAAATACATATTTCAATTGCAAAACGTGTATTTATCGGGAATAAGAGCTAGATATCTATGTGGGTTTAGGTATCGTCCACAACGCAATACTTTACAAAAAAAACAAAAAACGATGATCAACTTACCTCCTGCAGAAGGTCCATTAAAAATCCAGCCTCGCCCGGTAAAAATTTCTGATGACGTTTTATTGTGTATTCGAGGCACGATTTTAAAATTGCTGAGAAATTCGTTTTCTGATATCCTGATGTGAGCGCCTGAAACTGTTAAAAATAAAAGTACAAAGTAAGTAAACTGTAGTCAAGCACATATAGAAGAGAATTTTATGGCACACATCCTTGAAATTTGTCCTTGTTTCATTATTACAACACATATGACAGATTTGATACTAGTGCAAACTGCATACAAATGGATTGTATATTGGTGCAGTTTTTTAACTAAAATATTAGGCTTCTATTGTAGGGAGTGGTTGAGGAGCTCTAGCACTACTCTAGCATTTATTGTGACATTTCATGACGACCTTTAGTAAGTTGCGGAGGCTAACATAATTCATTAAATTTTCGTGATCTGGGGAAATCAGTTAAACATGTTGGCTGACTAGAGTCCGCTTTCTTTCATGGATGGATAGGATCCCATAGGATCCAACGGGTATTTCCTGTTTAGATTTATGATAGTTTGGTGGCCGGCTTTTAATAAAGCTGTAAGCCTCAACCTATAATGCAAAGTAAAAGGATTTGCGTGCATGTTCATTAGTAGCTTGTTTAAAACAATTTTCTCTGCAGCACTTGGCAAATACTACACATTTTGCGTCTGAATGTCTTCCTCCAGTGGTCTAGCATCTAAGCTGGCCACTCTTCGATTCTAGAACTACTAAACTAAATATCTGAAATCACCAACTACAACCCATCGAAACTTAGGTTAAAATTTTCCATTCCACTATCACTGCGCAAGATGAGTGAAAAAACGTTGCCAGTATAGGAAAAAGTTCGATGCAATTCTATACAGATGAATCTAAAACTGGAATTGATAGGGTCTTCTCCGAAAAGCTTAACCTGAACATATTCTTCCGCCTTCCAGATCATTGTACCATTTCTATGGTGGTAATTCTGACTATTGAGGCAGCCCTGTCTTTGCAGAAATGTAATGCCATATCTGCCATGACAACTATCATTTTCACGGACAGTCAAGTGGCAAAGATAGATCTGGACTACCGGTTGTCTCTAATGGAGATGGTGGAGCTTCAATATTCACTTATGCTGGGTGCTAGGCTACTGAGATATGTACACCAGGGAATTACGAGGCTGAGAAACTTCGCTTTATAATAAGCTCCCGGAAGTTCTCATAGGTAGTTCTTACATATGTATGTAGCTGATTTTTTTCAAGATACAGGGGCATTACAATGGCCCTCCTCTGGTACTAATGTGATTCTATCTGGATGTAGACACTCACTCAAACTCTACTTATGAAATTGACTCACTTAAACTCTACTTATGAAATTGCGAAGTATTTGGACAACCAAACGAATGCTACCAGACGATTCTAAAGAATCTGTATCATTCTTGTTACCTTTCAGTATACCCCAACCACATAACGATAAGTAAGCCACACAACATGTCCTCCCCTATATAAGCTACTGAACTTCTTTCTTTGGTAATGTAGACACCCCAATTGAATGGCTTAGGCACAGAAATACTTTTCCTATCAACTATCGCTGAACAGCGCAGCCGAGTTCGTTTTACTAATAAGTTTGGATTTGGTCTTCTTGAAGCGTACAGCAGGACAGATCTGTTCATTGTCACTTTTGAATCTACCAGCACCTTTCCGCGTAAACTCTAATTTCCAACTGTTTTCGGACATCTCGTTGCATAACAGAATGGCTTACACAGAAGTCTGTATCTACCAAACTATTAAAATTTAGTTAAGCACTCAGGGCTTAGATATTTTTTGGAGCAGCAGTTTTGGATGTAAAAATACGCTTATAATCACTTACCTTACTGTAGATCTCCAGTAGCTGATCAGCAACACAGTGTGAAAAATCTGGCTGAAGCCATGTCGAATTGCCAACATCTCGCTTCTCGCACACTCGCCTCGAATATCCTTGGTATCTTTTGGGACAGTCGGAGACAATAGCAGCACCCGGGGCACTTGTTGGCCATCGCACTCCATAATTTTTCTCACCATGGCACAATTCGACAATATTTCGATCGATCACAGTCACGTAAACACTCTTTGACACTGGCGACACGCTGTTCGACACCACACAAGAATACTCCGCCGATTTCTGAAAGTGAAAATTAATCAAAATTTAATTATTTAACAGAATGCAACATCATGTGACACCGTTTTGAGGTTCACAATCTAATGCACGTGACAAACGAATTAACCGCTTGAATGGTGGTGCCACAATTTCATCCGCAGTCCACAAAAACCAACAGCAAAACCACTTCGCGAAAAACCCTTTTTCCAATCTGATTTACCTGGCATTTCCGAAGCAAAACGTGTTGTACATGCGATTTGGTTTAATATGGTACCACCTGGACTGGACGGCAGCGACATACAAATGTCAGTTTCATCCTTCAATTTAAACAACGTTGCCTACTGACACAAGTCGGCTGCAAGCACTTAATTAATCGCCCACACAAATAAATTCTCTGTTGTGTCCATCACTGGATCCCCCAGCTAGGCTGGGCTAACGGGTACTACTCTCGACTTACCTGTATGTTATTGATTTTCAAAATGCTTCCGTCCGGATATAAATCTTCCCACATCACCGTTTGCGGATCCGATTGAAAGAGTACACCATTACGCGTCCAACTGTATCCTAATTGTCCGTAGCGCTTGATATCGTTACCCGGCGAAAGGCATCGTACGCGCAATGAATCACCACGATGCAAAGTCACGCTGGCCGGATCAACCCGAAGGCGGGGTGGGGTTTGAATATGTACATGAATCGAACGACACTGTTCCACGCCCCAATCGACCACCTATAGAGAATAGAAAGGAAAAAAAAAGGAATACAAACAGCAGATGAAAATTCAAGAATCATAGGAAAAAAAAGCCTTAAATGAGGTAGGTAGTATGGCTACTTGGTTAGGTTTAGGTTATATGTAGGTAGAATTCTATCCCAGGAAACACTCATCGAACGTGCTCCAACGAAGAGGATCTAAGATGTCCCAGTTTCTTTTTGATCTAATTAATTGGGTTAATTTTGTTTGCATGGTTTCTACAGAACACAAGAGACCGCAAGGCAGTGTCAACTAAATGGGATGCAAAACTCAATTGAAAAATTCATTTTGCATCCTTGATGAGCAGAGAGTCGTTCAAAGCACGTTCTAGTATCCTTTCAAAGGGTAAACGCTGATATAATGCACTGAACTAGATTATGTCTTGTGGAGAAACCTTTTACTCCTGCGATGAATGAAAAATACGTTTTCTTTAGTTTCAAAGAGTAACTTTCTCCGGACAGATATTTTGAGCCAATAAAAATACATATTTCTGTGTCATTAATTCTAGAATTGAACTCTACATACAGTATGTTCTTGCACTACATTTTTTTAAAATTAGGTTTAACGTAAGTAGTAGTTTCAGAAGCTATGTATATGTTGTTATAATTCGTTGAAATTAGGACATAAAAGGACAAAGATCAAGGGCGATAGAAATAGAGGGTGTAGCTGAAAAGGTAATAAAGCTTTATGAAATGCCTGTGAAAGAGTGAATAGATGCTGCTCTTAAACAAGTTTCTCAAAAACCAAGAAGCGTCTGTCTCAGAGTGGGCGCACCTCAGCTCAGCATCTGTTCCCTAGTGGTGTAAAAAAAGTACTCATTTGGTACAATGTATTCGTTATTACCATGTAATCATTCGTACTCGTTACCTGGAAAGTACTCAGATACGTATTTGATTACTCATTCTGTTTGCACTACCCAACACATTTCAGGAGATTCTTATTCGCCACAGATATGTATTCGAACACCCGTTCTCTCTTGCACTACCAACAAGTATCATTTTAAGATATTTTATTACTCGCCCTACACCAATACTATAATCGTATAAAATTGTCCTTTGTAAAATATGTCGACAAAGCAATATCACCTCACAAGAAGGCAGAGGAAACAAGGCAAGAGAATTACTTTTGTATTCGGTTCGTAGAAAAGAGACAGAATTGTATTTGGATCGTTACCAATGTGTTTTAAAGGTGGTACTCGCGAGTATTAAGTACTCGTTACTTTTATCCGAGTACTTATGAAAAAATAACGAATGAGTACGAGTAGTCAAATGTATTCACATTTTACATCACTACTGTTCCTCATGTGAGGAGCGGCTGCGATTAAGGTTCACACGATGAGATTGTTTCTCAATTAGATAATAAAATAAAAAATCTGAGTTATGGACAAAATAAAAGGTATAAATTCCCCAGGTGGCAGACTGGTTAATCTGGAAAATCCATTCGCCTCTAAGGTCGGACCCATGGATTCTGATAAGAGACCATTATTGTTTAGAAATAAAAACCCACTTGGAAAGACCAATAATATAACCAACTCACCAGTAGCTACATCCTCGTAAAGAGAAAACATAGTGTCAAAGTACAATCAGGCTGGTGAAGGAAGGGATGATCTTAAGCTGCTTTTCGAAAAACTTTAAAGCAATAGTAATAAGTTAAGAGAAGCGGTGAACTTACTAAAGGATAATTACAACCAATAAATCAACTTGGGTTTCAATCCCCAGGTTTTCCTGCCTCTGTAGCCCTATGCAGGTGAGACTTCCAGTTACGGGTTTTATTAAGGAATACTTCAACGTACTTCGCTTCTGTGGACAGCTCAATGGTCATGTTTTCCAAGACACACGTCTCTTAGTGTCTTTCGAGACTTTTATCTCTGCTTTGGCAGTAAATTTATTGTTGACTGCCGTACATGCTTACTGTCGGCAAATAGATAGATTTTTTTTCCCACATGTTTATACACAGAACAGCTCTAAAATTTTATCTATCACCTTTATTACTTTTGGTGTACCGTTATAGCTATTCAACTGTCTTCTAGAAAAGCACATTCATTTCTCCCTGGAATATCAGTCACACCTTTCAAGCAGTCGCATGCGTTGGATTAGAATGACACTTGTCATCTTTCAACACGAAAACACATCTACGAACTTTCTTCTCTTTCTTCCATCAAGTTTTGAAATTTTTCAAATAAAAGAAAAATGCAGCCTCGCACAATTGAATAGGAAGCTCTATAAAAATCATTTTGCAGCTACTCCCAACGGATGTAGGAAATAAAATCAAAAGTGAGCAAAGCATATGTTTGGACTTTCAAAATTCTATCAAAATATGCAACCGGAAGTGCATAACTCCAAAGAAGTTCTCTTGGGATGCGATACTTTTTTTTTCATATATCTGCCAGATACTTTTCATCATGGGGAATGAATATGAGACTCCATAAGGGAAGGATGTAAAATCTGACTGACAGGTTTTGTTATTATTTGTGGAGTTTTTGCTCAATACGGCACTAGTACGTACATGTTGTTCAACATGAGATTGTCTCAATTTTTCCTTTACTCCTGCTTATTTGAAATTGTAGATACACGCATACATATGTAGATGGTGTGGCTTCACGAAATGTTATGTACATATGATATACGACTATGTACATAAGTTTAACCGGAAGAAGGACCCAAGGAAAAAAAGTTTCTTATTCACATGCGAAAAGTTAATGAAAGAAATATATTTGTTAGAAATATTTACTTTTTAGGTTGTGGATACATCGGTTTGAAAACTCATTTTTAATTTTTAATAGCTTTTAGATGAACTTTTATCAATTCGTATCGTCTTTGTGCAGATACCTGGGAAGTTCATAATTATTTCTATAAAAAAAAAGTTGCCAGACTGGGTATTACTTCTTGGAGAGATTTCGAGTTTTGAAGGTGAAGTTGGAACATGTTTGCAATACGGCAATGATGAGACTATAACTCTGGAGGCAATTTAATGTTTCTAGGAAACTAAAGAATCAATTTGATTAGAAGTGGTCACAATTGTGTCCATATTCAGGTTTGTAAAGTTTTTCAAGCGTACTGTAAACAAGTCAAGAAAGTAAGAGTCTCTCAGAATCGGATTGCAAAATATGTTCCTTTACCACACTCTTCTAATAGCAAACAAATTTTAATTTTAATTTTAACTTAACAGACATGTTAACAACGGCAGCCTAGATACCTTCCAACATATGTACATATGTATGTATGTTTGTAAATGTGGAACAAGCCGACAAGCTGCACAAGATAGTCGCGGCTCACTTTTTGTAGGGCAAAAGCCCTTTTGCGGGACAGAAGAACATATCCAAAATTTAGAGAACTAGGTTAGTCAGAAATGTTGGTGGGAAATCGGCCTGCACTGCATCGGCCGAAGACAAAATATATAAATGATGGAAATCGTTTGGGGAGCAAAATCAGAGGCTTTTTAGTTGCGCATTTTTAATCAGAAGAAGACTTTGGGTTTGGAGCTCAATCTTCAACGAATTTAAAAATGTTATACTGGCATGCGGTTGTGGGCGCCGTTGGTCAGTGGCTAGTGCGTTGGTTAGAAGTTCGACTCTCAGAAAACACAAGATTTTTTCCACCGATCATGAGAAAGTTTCTCAATTTGTGTAAAAAAATGAACGCGCACAACATGAATGGTCGCGAGAAGTTAGACCCCATATGGTCAGCATTCCTGCCTAAAAGAAGAATGTAGAACACTTCTACAAACTCTTAGAAGACGAACGACCAATTTCCAAGTCAAAACATGCTTGGTGACTTTAGCGCCATATCTGGGAAGAATGGTATGTTTGATAGTACGCCCGGGGACTAAGACCTGACAACAACACTTCCCGGATCAGACTCAGGCTCATCCACTTTGCAAAGGGGGTGAATCATGATATTGGCCATCACTTGTTTCCCACATCACAATATTCAGCGCCTTCCATGCACACTGATATTGCTAGAGAAGAAACCATTTTTGTACCAGGATGACAGGTCTTCATTTAGCGACAGCATCTTTTGATCACTGCGGGCTTGTCATTCTGCTCATTCTGGTGCAAAATTATTTATTCCGCTAGTACCAAATGCGTGTACAAAATGAAGTGCGGATAGCAATATCTAAGCTTAAGTCCAACTTGCTGGAGCTAACAGGTTAACTGATAATTTATTCAAAGCAGCAGCAGCAGACGACTTGGTACGGAGCGTAATCCAATGAAAGTACGCCCGATGAATTGAACATCAACATAGCTCGCGAAACAAGACCCTGTCATTTGAACCACCTAAAAAGCCTTCAGTCTGGCTGGAGGCCATGTAAGTGCACCATTGGTCAAATTTTCAAACTACAGCACTTCTTGGGAAAAACCCAGGAACTCCATGAACTATGGCAACAACCTTGAAAAGTCGTCTGTCAGCGTTGGGAAAAACTCGCTGCTCCATCAAAGTACGTAGCTGTACTAAGCTGTACACAATGTTAAATTCTTGCGAACAATACCATTTGTGGATTAAAGTGTCATTCTAAGCTGGTCAATGAAATAGAGCCACTGTCTATTGAAGTTGACTTGAACACACAAATGACGTTCGAATTAATTTATTGTTTCAGAATAATATGACGGGTAATATTAGCGTTTACGTCGCTAAAAAAGTTTGGTCATTGAATTTCACTTTAACCTTGGATATGGGTCCCAAAATCCAATGCACACCAATATGGCATGCTCTCATTTTACGGCTACATAAGGATGGGAAATCTCAAAG
Organism: Blera fallax; assembly: GCA_946965025.1. Taxonomy (NCBI): domain Eukaryota; kingdom Metazoa; phylum Arthropoda; class Insecta; order Diptera; family Syrphidae; genus Blera; species Blera fallax. Next base: position 16,420,600 of record OX337247.1, on the reverse strand, counting down.
ACAGATTGTAAAAGCACTTGAATGTTCCCGGAAAATGGTGGAAAACATATTAAACCCACAAAATGCCCAAGAAATCGGGGCATGAGCAGAAACACAACCTTGCAGAAAGACCGAACGATTGTTCGTACTGCTAAATCAGATCCATTTATGTCTTGTCGAGGCATTAAAATGGATTTAAAGTTGGGAATAACTACACAAAATCTTCGGCGACGATTATAAGACTGTAATCTGAAAGTCAGGGTTGCTAGAAAAGTTCCCCTCCTTAGTAAACGAAATATACAGAACCGCTTGAATTTCGGTACAAGGCATTAAGACTGGACAGGCGCGTAAAATGGAGCAAACTCGGACAAAATGGAGAAATGTACTTTGGAGTTATGAAAGAAAAAATTAATTTATTTGGTAATCATGGCAAAAGAATGGTACCTCGACAATCAAATACTAAACTCTCCCCAAAGTATGTCAAACAAAAACCTTAAAACATGGACACGCAAACATTAACTTGTGGACATGTGTTTCATGGCATGGAAGTGGTCCGATATATTGAATAAAGCAAAATATGAACCAACGTGAGTATGTTCACATCCTCGAGAACGTTTTGCTGCCATATGCCGAAGAAAACATGCCCTTATGACGGATTTTTTAACAGGAAAATGATCATAAGCATACCTCCAGAAAGGCAAGAGGTTAGAAATTTAAGCGCTTTGCTGTGGTCTGCTCAATCTCCGGACTTAAATCTGATAGATAAACTGTGGAAAGACCTTAAGAAGAGATTGGCTATGCTTACTTACTTACTTACTTAGGTGGCGCTACAGTTCGGGGTGAACCTGGGCCTCAACCAACAAGCCTCTCCAGTTAGCCCGGTCCTTAGCTAACTGCCTCCAGTTGCGCACTCCAAGTTGGTTGAGGTCCCTTTCTACTTGTGCGCGCCACCTTAGGCGAGGGCTTCCTCAACTGCGTTGTCCCTCCGGGTTAGATTCGAAGACTCTGCGGGCCGGAGCATTGGTGTCCATTCGCTCTACATGTCCTAGCCATCTTAGGCGACTGATGCCCAGTTTTTTTACTAGGTCGATGTCGCCGTACAGCTCGTAGATTTCGTCGTTGAATCTTCTCCTCCAAAGCCCGTCAACGCAAACGGGACCGTATATCTTCCGAAGAATTTTTCTCTCGAAGCGACCAAGGATATCTTCATCCGCTTTCGACAGAGTCCATGCTTCAGCGCCATAAAGCAGGACTGGGATGATCAAGGCCTTGTACAGAGTGTCCTTAGTTGTTCGAGATAGGGCCTTACTACTCAATTGCCTTCTCAGCCCAAAGAAACAGCGATTGTCAAGAGTAATTCTTCGGTTAATTTCCGCCGAGATGTTAACTCAGCCGGGTTAACTCCAGCACGCGCGTGCCAGGCGAGGCATCTCTTGCTGACCTGACCCGCACTTTGTGGTTCAGATGTCTAACAAGAGGTCCTCAGAGGTCCTCAGCGGAGGAATTCCAACGGCGGAATCAACGATGACGTCCACAGACAGACCGGCGGAAGCCTTACTCGAGCTACTCCGACATATTTGGAGCTCAGGCCAGTAAGGAACTTTCACCACTGAGGCAGGGTCTTGAAAAGAGATGGTGGCGGAGGAGCTATTAATGGGCCAACGGCAGCACTCGCATCCTCGAAATTTTCTTTAATTTCTTTTATTTTTTTTCATAATAAGTTAACTGACTCTATATTATTGACCACTCAAATCGTCCTCTTAACTTAGATTTAATTTTTTTTTTTATTTTCAGATCCGTATTCAAATGAGATTTTTGAATTTATGTTTGTTCTTTAAAAATCAAAATACATACATGAAAGTTATTTCGCTTTTGTTGTTTCTTCAATTTAAATAATTTTTCTGAAACAATTTTTGCAGTAGTTGATAGTGGATCTATTTCATTGACTACAACTGTATATAGCATTTTTGCCATCCCAGTTGAGCTGCACTATTATTTAATTAATTTCGACTAATTTGATCTTCTTAAGCATAAAAATTCAACCATATAAATTATCGAAATCATCCTTTGCATAGATCCTGGACAGGAAGAATCTATGTAAATCAATCTTTTTTTTTTTTTAATTTTATATAAATACTTAAAATGTCAAATTCTGTTTCCTATATTTTGAATTCAATTATTAGTCTCCCTTGAATCACAGCTTTACGAGTGTTTTCAGAAGGTCTCTGCTATTTTTCAATTTACTCAGTCTGTCTGTCACATCTACTTTATGTACATTTTAGTTTACGAATGAATATTTCTCGCATTTTCCCATCTCTATTGTCAAATTACAAGGAACCCCAACAGCACAGAAGAAATGTAGAAAGAATTCTTCGTGATCCTGCATGGAAATGTGTTAAGAAAACAATGCAATGAATAAGTATGAATGCCAGCAAACATCCAGCAACCCTGTTTAGAATCATGTCTAGGAATATTTTAAGAACCAAACAAGGATACCCATCGAATGTGTGAAGCAACACATAATAAATATCAAATATACTGCAACCTTCATGAAGGAAGAAAAAGAGGACTTGCGTCTAATATTAAGTAGCGATCCTGTGCACATCCCATAAATTTTCTTCTCTTCAGAATTTTTTTTTTCTCCACTAAACTTCTTCGATTAAGGGACGAACAGCTTCTGTGCCACTTAAACGAACATTGATTTGCTGTTGTTCAGTAAATCTGGATTAAGCGGCTAACCTCACCCGACATATATATCCTTCGAATTGGAACTTAATTGGAACAGAAATTTCCACTTTACATTGTTTTTGTATCTTACTTTAGTTGCGCGGGTGTTAAGAAAGTCTGGAGATACTGGATGAATGATAATACTTGTGTTGGTGAAGAGCAGTTCATTATCTAAAAGGATCATCAGCATCCTTCTGTCAGTAGAGGCACTTGGTTTAAATTTCTTTTTATTTTGCCCAAAATGACAAGCTATCCTTTGTCTGTGCATTTTTCAAGAGTTTTTCGCTGCTGAATCGTTTGGCAGGAAGGATCCACTCCAGCTAAAGAGGTCACTTTTCAGTGCCAAACACTAAGAGCACCAATATTCGTTTACTGCGCTCTCAAAAGTGCACAAAATGCAAAACTACTTCTTGAAAGGAAAGAGGAAAATTAACTTTTAAATTTAGTTGAAGATACATAAAACGGTTGGCATTTGCCTTGTCAGTTGTTTGAGTTTTTTTTCATTTTCTAAAGAATGGAGGGTTGTTGTTCGTTGTCAATCGAATGTGCTGAATTGACAACACTCGACAACAATTGGGTTAACAAGTTGACTCTTACTTTGGCATACATACTTTCAATAGAATTTATATTCATTTATAACAATAATTGGCAATTGTATCTTGAGATTAGACGCTGATTTATCGTTTCAATGAGCTTAAAGGAGTGTCGTTTAACTGTGTGGTAAGAAAGTACAAAAATAGCTATAGTGACAGAATATATTTAAAAAAGACTAACCAGTGAAATGAAAAAAAAAAAATAGAATAGTATAAGGGAATGGTTACAGTCAGCTGGGAAATGGTTGTGTAGTTTTCCATTCTTCCTTGTTATTAAAGAAAAATTAACAAAATGACAGTTGACCTTATTGACAGATATCTACATGTTTAACAGCGCCAACAAGCATGGGGTTGAGACATTTTTCAGTTAATTTTTTAAATCTCACAGTCCCTGCTCAAGCATTAAGTCCATTGTGCCCAATCATTAAACCTTGGAAACGTTGTAAAGTCCGCTGTTAGAACCACCCAGATAATGATATCCTCATTCTTATAACAGATAGGGCAGGACAATCACACAGCAGGTGATGAACAGATTCAATTTCTTCTTCGTCCCTGCAACTTCAGCAAAAGTCGTTATGTAGCACACCGAGCGTGAACGCCAATGCCACAATGACTAGCAATTATGCAGGAAACGACCCGTGCGTTATAACGACTAAGTTTTACCAGAGAGGTTGATCTCTTCTTGCTGAACGCCGGCCATAGCGCCCTGGTCGTTGCGCATGTTTCCAGATGTTTTCAGCGTCGGTTTGTTCGATCGGTGGCTTCATCTTCTTATTTCTTCCGTAAGGAACCGATTGGGGTTACTTTAAAAAGGAGGGCCCGCGATAAGTGCAGCGTAGACCCTTTCCTAGTCAGCTCGTCAGCCCTTTTGTTTCCTTCGATTTCCATATGCCCTGGTACCCAGCAGGGTGCTCGAAGGGATTAGAAACGGTGGCGTATTCTAGAAACTTACTAGAACAATAAACAGCGCGACTTTTGTAAGGTATCCAAGTTAAACCACCAATTCTAGTGAAACATTTTGAACAGCTGCTTAAGCGACCATATAATGCGTTCCAATTCATAAAGCGGAATAATATTACAGGAAGTCTACAGAGACTTACATAATGCAAATTTAAATAAAGAACCGGGAGAGATGTATTCCGTATGAGTTTTTCAAATACGCAACAAAAGAGTGATGTACACCTCCATTTTTAATGTGGGTGAAATATCCCAGCCAGCCAGCTAGGAGTCGCCAACACACTTAGGCCAATGTGATACCACGTGGATCATGCGAGAAAGTTTCTCTCTACCTACTCATTAAAACTATTTTGAGCTTCTTATGAAGCGTAAGAGGCTCTTAATGTCAGTATTCATCAGTTCACATATATCGTTGTAATAGGGGGCTCCTAAGTGAAGCTTCCTTCTACGGAAGAGAGCTGGGCAGAAACAAAGAAGGTGAGAAGTAGTTTTTCCTCTTCTTCATCCATGCAGCTTCTACGAAAGTCGTTCGCAAAAAGGCGTAGCCTTGTAGCATGCTTGCCTATTAGACAGTGTCCAGTGATGACACCTATTATGATGCCGATATGCAATCTATTGAGAGAAATCAAATTCTTAGAGCGTTTTAGATCCACCTTCGGCCAAATCTGTTTTGTCGCTAGACATGTTGATTTCCACTTGTCCACCTAAGATTTGTACTCTCGACAGCATCCAGCTTAAGTTTAAGTTTACGAGTAGTGATTGGAATACCTAAGGTGCCTTTGTCTGGCAAGATGTCTCTTGTCTCTATGCCCCGGCACCCAACTCAGGAGAATACTGAACGGCTCAGCCATCTCCACAAGAGACGAACGGCAGTCTAGAGCTACTAAAGAATTTATGAAGGTCGATTCCAGGGATTTGATAGCTGCTTGGCTGTATGACAATATGCGGATATCTCTTATAGATAACATGTTTTTTCTAAAGCCAAGATAGGGCTTCTTCGATCGCCATTATTTCCGCCTGGAACACGCTACAATGATTTGGAAGACGGAAAGAGAGTTTAAGATTACGCCTATCAGACAAAACACCTGCACCAATTCCGTCTTTGGTTCTTGACCCGTCAGTGTAGGAGTGATTCATCTTCTAAAAATGCATCGTCCTCCCAGAGTGATCTGGAAGCGATGGTGACTATGAAGGTCTTCTCAAAATTTTTAGACGTGGGATGGTGTAGTCCATGTTTTCGGGAGAGCTTTTGAATTTATTCAGAATAGAGGCGTGGACGATTTCTTTTCTTGACTACTGTTGGGTAGCTTAAAGGCGACTGGCTGTATTCACTGCCATTAGCTTGCTAAATATATCGAGGATGGAACATAATGACCAGTGCCGCAGAGGGAGTTGTACGTAGTAGTGCTCCGCTTATGCACAGACAAGCTGTACGTTGGACCTTGCTTAGATAGTCGCGTTTAATAGCTTTTTCTAAGGCACCAGACAATCACCCCGTATGTGAGTATCGGTCTAATGAGCGAGATGTAGAGCCAGTGAGTAATTCGAGGATGTAGACCCCATTTATTCCAAATGGCTTTCTTGCAAGAGAAATGTGCTACTGTAGCTTTCTTTACTGTTTCTTGAATATTGGGTTTCCAACTTAGCTTCCTACCCAGGATAAGACCCAAATATTTTGCTTTGTCAGAGAAAGTTAAGCTGATACCATTGAGAGAGGGAGGGTCCTGGAGAAGAGTACTAGTTCAGTTTCGTTGGGGCTTATACCCAAACCACACCGAACTGCCCATCTGGTGAGCTTGTTTAAACGCGTTTTGTAGAAGTTCCTTTAGAATATTTAGATGCTTCCTCAAGACGGCCAAAGTAACATCATCTGCATAAGCGATCGCCGTGCATCCCTCGCCTTCCAAGATTATCAATATAGTTCATTGACCACCAAATTCCACAGAAGCGGTGATAGAACACCTCCTTGCGGACTGTCATTGATCTCAACTAGGCCCTTACATCATGACGAGGTGTGCAGTCACGTACATTTGCAGAAGGAAAATAATTTTCTCCATATTTAACAAGGAAGATAACAGTATTTTTGTACATAGTGAGACCTTCAAGACGCCATTCAAACTGAATGGGACGAACCGTCACGAAAATTAATTTAAATCGTTTCCTGCGCAAATGCTTGAAGTAGTGATGGAGGAAGTACTCATTAACCAGTTATCGCGGAGTGTATGTTCCCTTTAAATACACTGTTGGCTTAAGGACCTACAAAATCAATACGACTACGTATAGGAAACCGGATGCCTCAACAAAGAAATTCCCGATGTTTACAAGAATATCATTATGACGTCAAAACCTATTGATAAATCCGATTTCCAATACAGCTCCAGATTCTTCCTACGAATCGATATTACCGTCGTGATTTTTCCACCACTTCCGGGAATCTCAATGTTCATCACGTCCTTAGCAGACACATAAAACAAAATTGTTTCCGATTACAATGAGAATATTATAACCGATATGGGAATTGCAGCCATTTAAAAATGTTCACAGATGCTTCAACATAAGGGGGGTGAAGATGCTGAAGAAAAAGGCACTCACCTTGATATTCGGATATTCATGAGAATCCTGTGTATTCTTTGAATATCCTTCCGTTTGCCTGAGGTCCAACATCCGTTTATCCCAGAAGGTGATAATAATGCTTAAATGGAGGTAGCCACCTACCTAGCTTATGCATAGGGAATCGCATCCTCTCTTCCCAATACAACTGGGTGTAAACGTAATCCTCGCGAACACGAGTCGATTGTCCCTTGAAAATGGACCAGGCAGCGGCAGCCAAGTTAACCATCCAGAGTATAGTTGTTGCACATGTAGCTTACAGGAAATGAAGCGAAAGAATAGAAATGGAGTGTACATAGAATTTTGGATTAAGTGAAACTTGCAACAACTGGGAGTTAGTACATGTTATACTGCAGCGATTTTCCTCCAAGTGAAAAAATCCTCTCATTCCAATATCCCGCCGGTGTGGCTCAATAAATTTTTGTGTGGATTCTTTGCCTCTTTCGTTTCACATGAAGTGAAGGAGGGCATTGAAAATCACATGTGCAGCTGAAAATGGAAGAAATCCTTGGGGGATTTCACCATGGTTATAGTAAAGGCGTCTAGTTTGGACGCTTACAGTTTCCTTTATTGGATACGGTGGATGATACTGCTTTTGCAGTGGAGAGGAATAATGGAGGTTTAATGTGTTGTACAGCAAAATCACTGCACGTTTCTTCATAACGTTGATAACAAGAATCGTGAATGAGTGGTCGGATGTGAATCAGTAAGAACCTTACCACTGCAATGGGTTGTATTGTATTTCGAACGCATCTCAAAGAAGAAGGCGTTGTTGGTTTGTTTTAGTATTGCAGTTAGGCTGCGGAAAAAGTTTGGATTTAGTCTAAGCATGTTTGAAGTAGCCTGGGACTACAGCGAATGGTTGAGTAAATATCCCCAACACACAAAGATCAGTAGCGCCTGTGCAGCATGATCATCCAAAAGATAGCCGAGAATATTTTGGACTAGGCACCGCCGAAAGAGAACAACTGGTAGGATGATGTATGTACGCAGTGATAAAAAGTCGTGCATTCGTACTTTAAATCACTTGGGATACTATTGACATGACTACAACGTTGCTACTACGGTTAAGGAAAGCATGTGATAATGAAACTTTTTACTTCTGGAACGACAAGTCGATGTTCTCTAAATCCAGCCGGTACCTTTTTGATTGCCAGGATATGGGTTCGAGACATCAAAAGAGACCGAGACTCTCGATCGACATGTGAATTGGGACCACTTGCCCATGGTCAACAAACAAAAGTGTTGCCTTTTAAAAGCTGTACCATCAGTGTCTCGCATTTCTTTCGAAAACTACAAAGTAAGGGTGTTTAAAAAAAGAATAACGAAATCTCGCCGAATCGTTAACCTTAGCTCTTGCTGCAAACTATTGGAGCGAACTAACTTCAACATAAGTAACCCAATCATAAAATAACATTTCGATCAAACTGATGTACATACGTGGTGTACGAACCGCGTAATGGCCCTGATGAAACACATCGAAGTAGGATAAGAAAAAATGCACAAAAAACTGTTGCATTCTTAGACTTGACAGCATTGGCAATGTCTACCCTACAAACTCCTGTAGGTTATACCTTGCAGTAAGACAGCTCATCTACTTAACAAATGCTAACTAACCGGACATACATATCTCATTTTTCTCTCAGTTATTAAGAGCAACATAAAAGCTTTACAATAGGCTACCTCAAAGGTCAGAACTGCCGCCAAATTTATCCAACTTACACATCAACGATACACAAGTATCTCCGACTGTTTCGAAAGACTTTTCCTACACCAAGCACAATGCTATAGCCACTCAACAACAGAATTGGCAGCAACTGAATGTATCTTGAACATTGAACTTGAAGTTCTGAACACTTACTTTAAATTGAGGATGCTGTTCAACGGTGCATTTCGGAACCATATTTCAAACCCACAGTATTTTGGAGTAAAGCTAGATGGGCAGAATCTACAAACTGATCCAAAGACCCTGTTGGATAATGGGAGAAAGAACACCATTAATTCGCTTTGGTGCGGAATACGGTCCTCAAGATGAATGAGTAGTGTGCCCACCTCGAAAATAAAAGTGGAACTAATACATTGGATTGGTATACTCAGTCACACACAACACCACCGAAGATTCGACACTCTCATGCATTGATCTGGCAAATTACAGAAATAGCTGACAACTATCTACTGACAATGCACCCACCAATATGTGCTTACCCTAATCAAAAACCAACCATGAGCATGTCCATCCTGTCAAATACTTGGCGCAATAGATGTATGTGGTCCAGGGCCAAGCTTCTCGCGACCATTCGTGTTGTGCGTCTTATATTTTTCACACAAATGGAAGGGACCTACAGTTTAGAGCCATATCCGAAAGGCAAATTGAGAAGTTTTCTATTGACAGTTATTACTCTCCAACGTTTGTCAGACATTCGCGAGAGGTGGGACCGTGAAAAACTTTTAGGTGTTCTCTGGGATTCGAACCTCGAACCTCCCACTCAGCGATCCAACGCACTAACCACTTGAGCCACGGCGCCCACAGTTTTGACTAAATTATACCCAACGCAAGACTTCAAATTTCTCTGGCACAACAGATGGTTAAACAGACCTGCAGGAATACTTAAGCACCCAGCACACCTGCGTGAAATAGTGCTCGTATATTATAGAGCGGAACAAGCATTGAAAGCAATCAACGTTTATCCTGAGAGGGGCGCATAGGGAGAGATTACACTCTACCTGCATCACATCACCAGGCATCAGTCGATTTCGATGAAGCTCCTTCTTTGTAATCTGAACTACATATCAACGGCGGGATTATCAACCTTGTCGAACGTAAGGTCTAAATTGCCGCTCAAGGCAGTATCACACTAAACACACACATTTTTAATAATTTCTCCATTTTCTTTCTCTTTTAAAGATGAACAATGAGCGTCCCAAAAAGGCCCAAACATACAAGCAACATAGCAACTTTAAGAATAAACCAACACTCCAGAACCTTAACTTAATTAGGCTTAGGTGTCTCGGTATTCAAGACCTTAACTTTCTGAAAACCCTGGCCAATAAGTTTTGATTAGAATCAGGTCGAAACGAAATATTTTCTTCCAAATTTAACTTTTATATTCTACCAACGCTTGACACATTATTTTTCCTTAAAAATGTCTCACCAAAACGGAATACAATGTTAGAAACAAAGCAAAGAATAGAAATCTAAATTTGTTTGCGAACTTTTCTTCTGTTTTTATTTGCAGGCACGAAGCCAAGATTTCACATGTAATCCCTTTTATATACCAACATACGAGTATACGAATACATATGTACGACTACGACTGTATATTTTCTTTTTTAAACGGAATTTTTCATCCCAAAAGTGAGAATGGCGACGAAAAAGGGATTTCAAATGAAAGTGGATGCAAAGTGTCTTTTTACATTGTATTCCCCAAGGACAATTCGGTCCCAATTTCTCTTACCAATTCCCAGGGATCCTTTGAAGGCAAACTTTTTGTTTTATTACGTTGAATAGAGTTTCGTCCTTTGACATGTCAATGAGGTATTTTTTTTTTTTTTTTTTTAAGATCTCAGATCCATATAAAGCATTTCCGTTTCCTTCATCGGTTATTTTTATGTATAATGTCCTTTGAATGGTAGTTGGAAAGTTTTAGTATTATTTTTTAATTTTTGTCATTTTTGAATCATCGAAGGTTAAATAAAACCTTTTAAAAGGTTATTTTGATCAAGACAAGACTTTTTGAACACAACGTACGATGCGTAGTTTGAATTTAAACCTCGGGGCTATTTCACAGACATAACTTTTAATATTTTCAATTTGTGTTTATTCACTTACGTACAATACGGTTTAACAAACGAGTTTAGCAAAGCAATATATGTATGTATGTAGTCTTACGTACATATGTATAATTAATTTTAATCAAAAGCGATTGGGCGGTTAAAAAGCAAAGAACCCCCAGCAACTACTACTTCGAATGAGGTAGATGAACTGTGTAAAATTGTCTATTAACCCTGGATAAATATCCATATTCTTCGACAACTTATGCTATACAGAGAGCTTCAGCAGCTTCTATTTTAACTGCATTAGTAGTTCTTAGTTTCTCCACTACGAATATCAAGCATCAGCATAAGACATGACATGAAAATCTTCAGGCACATTTCCTCCCCCCGCGGAACTCTCACCCACTTCAAGCCGATTTGAACAACTTTTCAACCTGGTGCCAAAAGAATTTCTTCCGTAAGCGTCTCCCCTCAGTCCCTTGATCCTATGTTATCTGTGACGATGTCGTTCTTTCTGTCCTTTCATTGCGTGATTTGGGTGTTACCTGTGACAGAGAACTAAATTTTCGCTGTCATATCGATAACATTTTCAGCAGAGCTAACTCCGCTCTTGGCTTGTGAATCGTTGAATATGCTAGCCAAGTATGGTCGCCATATCACGATACACAATCCCTCCGAATCGGGGCTGTTCAACGCAGATTCATCCGTTTTGCTCTACGCGGTATTCCCTGTGTCGACCGCCAACTCTCGAAATCTAAGATCTGTACCCCTCTTCCGTCTTAACTTTCACCGCACCAACAATGGCTGTAACGAGCCTATGGCCAGAATGGTGCGCATGGGCTAATGGCCAAAGCTCTTTCGATTTTCAGTACAGCAAATTTTCTCTGCGAAACTTTCTTATGTCTACCTCCTCTCCCTTCCCTCCTTTTTTAGATTTAAGAGTTCAAGTAATTTAAGTAGTTAAGTTAAATCAAATCTGGTGGGCCCTCGAGCCCGGATAATAAAAAGAATAGGTTTAATTAGGTTAGGTTTTACAAGGTTACATCTCACCCCGCTTTCGGTTTTAGAGCCGTCTGTAAAAATGTGAACCGAGCTGCCGTCGATAGGGGGAAAATTGTCCCAAACATCCCGTTCAGGGATGCTCGGTCAAAAATCATTTTCGGCGAGATGTAGTCCGTATTTTCATGTTTAAAGTTGAGGAGATCAAGTATCGAGGAGTGGCCAGTGTGATAGCTGGACCACTGAGAGGAGACTTTCAGACCAATGGCCGTACAGGCAGCAATCTGTTTACCGAAGATATCTAAGGATAGCAGGTTGAACAAAATGTGCAGTGCCGCTGAGGGAGTAGTTCTCAGTGCACTACTGATGCAAATGCATGCAGATCTTCGTACCTTAGCTCGCTGAGCAAGGTGGACAGCTCTATCAAGAACAGGCCACCATACGATCACGCCATAAAGAAGTATAGGCCTGATAACGGACACGTACAGCCAGTGAGTGATTTGAAGTTTCAAACCCCAGCTCCTACCTATAGCCTTTTACAAGAGTAAAGAGCTACATTGGCTTTTCTGACGCGTTCAAGTAGATTGGCTTTCCAGTTCAGTTTTCTATCCAAAATAAGACCCAGGTATTTTGCATTTTCAGTGAAGTTGAGACTGGTGTCATTTATCTTTGGAGGGTCTATGAGGGGAACTTTATATTTCCCCGTAAAGAGAACGATTTCCGTTTTGTAGGGATTAACCCCCAGTCCACATTTGGAGGCCCATTTGGTGAGCCGAAGGAGAGCATATTGGAGGATTTCCTTGAGAGTAGCTGGGTGTTTATCGGAGACAGCAATAGCAATGCCATCAGCATAAGCGATCACTCTGCATCCTGACCTTTCCAGGTCCATCAGTAGTTCCTTTACTGCCAGGTTCCACAGGAGAGGTGACAAGACTCCACCTTGGGGTGTACCGCAGCAGACATTTCTTCTGGCCGATGCTCCGCCCAGCTGTGTGTTAATGATCCTGCATGTAAGCAATTGATTAATCAACACTCCGAGCGAAGTTTCCACTTTCAGATTTGCAAGTGCGTCGATGATCGCCCTTGATTCGACATTGTTAAATGCTCCCTCAATGTCAAGGAAAGCCACCATTATGTATTCTTAAATTCATAGATGCATTGAAATGCTTAGAAGCCTCAGTATATCGTCTCAAAATTATTATTATTGTCAGCGCCTTTGCCAATTCTTACAAGTTTCGTCTTTGAATTCATGGGCCAAGGTATAAGACCCTTGCAATAAAATAACATTGTTGTCAACAAACACATCCTAATTAACATTTTATTTGCACAAAGGCGCACTAACATTTTATTATACTACAAATCGGCCGATTGCTGCAAACGTTTGCTCTCAGCTAAATCCCCACAAAAACCTCTTTGCACACATGAGAGGAATAAAAGTGTCACTTGCCTTTATTGCACGAGACATTCAAAATGGATTTTCCTCACCAAATGTCCTTCAACGAGAATTAAGTGGCTCTGTTAACGGCCGGCAGAAATGACCCGGACCAAGACCAATGGTTTATTAGATTTGCACTATCAGGGGAGGCTTTGCTTTCTTCCCATTTCTTCCCATAATTTTCCCTTAAAATCCTGACTGCAAGAGCATAAGACCTCGTAAAATTTTGCTGGTTTTCTCAATGTTCCCTTTGCGTTGCTATATTGGGACAATTTTTGGGGCGCCCAACCGACCTTCGGGGCATTGGATGTAATGGAGTTGTTAAGATTTAATAAACGGTTATTAAGGGCATACTTGCAGAGGTCAATTTGTGTGTTAATTGCTTTCTTAGAAGGTTGCAACCGAGCGATAGAGGATTTTAAGGATGTCTTTAGATAGTGTACTGAGATAATGGGTCTTCTATTTCAAAAGAAAAAAGAAAATTATACATATCAGTATGAGACGCCTCTCTCATACGATGGGAATCGACTGATAATTATGATTCATGAGCGTCTGATTGGATGAATTGAGTATAATATTCCAAATGGTGACAGGTTGCTATACTGGCAGTGATATCGGCAAAAATGTTTGACAGAATGAACAACACATAAAGAATGTAAAGAAACCTACCCACACAGTACCTATTTTGGTTGCAATTTTGTCAGCCCAGGAAGACGTGGACTTGATGATAATTTACATCAAACCTGAATTTAAAAATTTCCCCGTAGAAGACCAAAGGATGCTTCTACAAAAAATGTCCAAAGTTAGTTTCATAACAGCCTGATCAGTTGGATTGTCAGAATACTTGATGAAAGACATATAATTACCGAACTTGGGGGAATAAGGCTAGAAGCATACGCCTCCAGAGGATCTCCTCAGGGCGGGGTACTTTCCCCACTGCTGAAACAGGGACGTCTCTGGCAGCGCAAAATACCTGACTAGAAACTAAACCGGAGAATGAGCATCGGTGAAAGGATCAAAAAAGCAACTATAGCCTTCTCATGAAGCAGAATCTTTGGGAAAGCCTGGAGTCCCTCTCCTAAAATAATTCTCTGAATGTATACGTCTATAATAAGACTCATACTGATCTACGGCAGTCTTGTATGGTGGCCGGCGGTAAATAAGGCCGTCACGAGCATTCGAAGACTAGCGTGCATAGGGACCACCAGTGCGCGATGAGGACAACTAGATATCTTCATTAAAACATCGGCAGCCATTAGCCATTATAAAATCAACCAGTCAGAAACATAGAAGTCAAATACAATAGGGCATAGGACTATCCTTTACAAGTATATTGGCCACGTATGTATGTACCTATTACGGATTACATCACGTCATACCTAGACTTCAATAGACCTATCCTAGCAGAGAAGAGTGGAAAAGAGGTCAGATACCTTATGCACAATCCACTGCCATATATACAGACGGCTCTAAAATGGACACCGGCGCCGCGTAGGGTCAGGCATCTTTTCCGAATCGCTAGGAACATAGAAGAAATCAATACGCCTCTCAGACCACAGCAGCGTCTTCCAAGGGGAGGTCTTGGCAGTGACAACAGCCGCCCGTGAGTCTGCAGTAAGGGCAATACCACAAGATGGTATCACTTTCTTTATCGAAAGCCAGGCGGCTATAAAAGCAATAACTGCTATTGCTCGAAACTTGTGAACACCTGTGGAGAAGAACTTAAGGTTCTTGGAACACAGGTAACGAGAAAGCTGACGAATTAGCAAGAGAGGGTTCGGCGGCCGATTCAATGCAGGCAGAATCACTCGTGAAAAAGCCATAAAGGAGGCAAACACCAGATAGACCTCCATAGAAACCTGTGTAACTACGAGGAAACTATGGCCGTAGTTCGATGAAGGCAGAACCGAGAGACTCATACGGAAAGACAGGAAATCCCTTTCCACCCTCTTTGGGGTTATCACGGGGCACAACTCTCTATGGTACGATTGCGGTGGCGGTGAGCTTCTTAGTTCCGCCCAGGTCTCCAACACAGTAGAAACAAATTTCTTGGGAGTTAATTTTTCCAGGACCTAGAAGATCTCGGCAGCACGCCAGCAGTCAGGATAATGAAATTCATCAAATCCTCAGGATGGTTTGTATGCAAAGACCCGCAATAGTAAGTAACGAAGCAAAATATAGAGTCATAACAAGGTTTCTAGCAAGGGAGAACCTTTTCCCCAAGGGAAATCACAATGGGTTAGTATTGACCTGAGTGTGGCGGGGAGTAGTTTCCTCCTCGCCAGCCCACCTACCTAACCTAACCTATTTCAAAATCGCCCTTAACAATAGCAAATCTAGATTAATTATAATTTAAAAGTAGATGGTTATGTGTAGGCAGACAGAAGCACGCAACGTCGTTAAAAAGTAACTGGCCTGAACGGTATGCGCAATTTGACCCTCAAAATTGTGATTAAAAATCTACCAGATATGTCCAACGCAGTTGCTAAGTGAATGTGGATGTTTCCAAAGATACAAAGATTTAAGTACGACAAGGCTTCTTAGTGTCCTCTTATAGAGGAGTAAGTCTTCCTTCACTGTTTCATTTCAAATAGTACCACAGCAAAGCGAAGCCAGAAAGAAATGCCCGAACGGTGGCACCTTGAGGAATAAGGACGATGTTGTGAACGCACTTTTAGTACGTATGAACTCAGAGCATGTTTCTGCATTCCGCGCAAAAAAAGCGAAACATGCATATGCAAATTGCACTAAAATTCTTTAAATTAAAATTCGCTTTAATTTGTAGTCCACTTAAATTTAAATTCTGTACGAGTACGCCTGTCTGTCGTTGGTCTACGGCTTAACGTTTTTGGGTTCACAATCATGAATAATGCAAATAATTAAAACGAAAAATTAAAACAATGAAAAGAAACGTTCTTTTGAATGAGTGCATTTTGGCGTATAACACTAGACCCCATTCAGTATTTCCCGGGAAAGATGTATGTATCTACCCATGTGGTGGTGCACTTGAAAATACGGTAACGCCGCTCTAAAGGAATGTAGGCAAAAGGATTTACTCTTAGCAAAAAAAAATTCATATTAAATCCATATTAAACACCTAGCACTTATGTAAATATTATGTTGTGGTTACCTTGCACGTGTAGACGCCTTCATCCATTTTATTTGCCTTTGTAATTCCCAGAATAGCTGTATAGACATCTTTACTCTCTGGCGGCAGAACGGTTGTCCAAATTTCCCTGAAAAGTAGAAATGTACAATTTAATGTAAATGTACGCAAGTATTCGTATTAACTGCTCCAAACTTGAATGATGGACGGAGTTTATGGAGAAAATATTATTTATTTGCTGCTCTTTTAGCTGGCACGTTTGAATTTATGGCTTTTCATTACTGTAATTATGGGATGCGTGGGATACCGAGTTTCAGTGTATTTTTGAATTGAAAAATACATTCTTGAGGAAAACTTATTCAAAAGATTTCTAAGAAATCTAGAAATTTAAAAATTATTTTACTTAGAATTGGTGGTATAGGTACATATATATAATTTAATCGAAATGTGTATCTGAATCTCCCTGACCGAAAAGAAGTCATTAATTTTTGTGTTTTTTTAGACCGTAATTACTATGGTTTTGGATTTCTCCTACAATCCAAATCCATGACATAGAAATCGGATAAACATCTATAATCAATGAAGGACAATAAAGTTTAGCCTCCGGTGATTGTCATTGCGTAGGTAGGACCAACATTGCCGCTTGCTGGTTACCTAGGGAAAATGAAAATAAATCCGTCGAATTCAAACCGACAAGATAGATGATATAGACATCGCAGAAGTTTTTGGACTTTTTGACTTCTAGCTCGTCGAAGATGTGACTGTGGACAGCGCTCAGCTCAGATGAGCAGATATTTGCTTTTTTCGTCTCTGCTGAATATTATGCGATACTCCCCACAAGCTCCAAACGCCACAAAGGAGAATTACTGTGAGACGATTTAAGGTCGAAAAGCTGCAATCGCAAGAGACCGCCAGAATCTTCGCAGAACGCGTATCCCGGAATTTCTCCACGTCGTCAGCATCAAGTGCCGAACACCAGTGGCAACGCTTCCAATATGCCATCAGAGACACCGCAACTGATGCGTTTCAGTCGACCAACACCAAGAAACGAAGAATGCCGGCAAGCGAATGCAGCTAAACAAGAGGCGCACAAAGCGGCGCTACAAAGAAGGACGAGACCTGCTCGTGAGCTCTACGAGCATAAGAGGCGGGAAAAACATCGGTTTCTCCGGAAGAAGAAAAAAGAGCATGAGAAGCGCGCGGTCGAAGATATTGAGAGATTGTACTCCAGGAATAACGTACGGAAGTTTTACCAAAAGGTAAAAAGAACGTGTCAGGCCAACAAGACCCGTACGGAAACCTGTAGGAATAAGACCTTGTAGTAGAGTCACAGTCGGTGCTGAGAATATGGAAAAACTTTTTCTGCAGACTGTATAACGGCGATGAAGACCAACATACCGCTGTCAGGCAGAATGCACAATCTTTTAAGTCTGTGCAACTACTAGCTTACGCGGACGACATCGACATAATTGGCAGAACACAGCGGGCTGTCACTGGTGCGTTTGCTAGTATCGAAACAGAAGCCGCCAAAATGGGTTTAGCTGTAAATGAGGGCAAAACAAAGTATATGCTGTCGACAAGAAGGGACACACAACATCGACGAATTGGACAGAACGTCACAGTCGACAACTATAACTTCGAGGTAGTAAGGCACTAAGTCTACCTTGGCTCTGCTATAAATTCTGATAACATCTCGGCGGAAATTAATCGAGAAAAATTCTTCGTAAGATATACGGTCCCGTTTGTGTTGACGGGCTTTGGAGGAGAAGATTCAACGACGAAATTTACGAGGTGTACAGCGACATCGACCTAGTCAAAAAACTGCGCATCAGTCACTTGAGACGGCTAGGACATGTAGAGCGAATGGACACCAATGCACCGGCCCGCAGAGCCTTGAAATCTAATCCGGAGGGACAACGCAGTAGAGGACGACCTCGCCAAAGGTGGCGCGCACAAGTAGAAGGGGACCTCAACCAACTTGGAGGGCGCAACTGGAGGCAGTTAGCTAAGGACCGGGCTAACTGGAGAGGCTAACTGGGTTGGTTGAGGCCCAGGTTCACCCCGAACTGTAGCGCCACCTAAGTAAGTAACTAAATACCGATGGTACAATGTGCATAAATAAACACCAGAGAAAGGGTCCTCTTCTCTCATATCATACAAGTTTCTTTGAAGTTTTACTATCATCTTTGGAGAGATTTACATAGTTTCTCGCAAATTCATCTGCTTTCATTTGCACTCTGCAATAGCCTTGATTTAACTGTAAGCAATTCCAGAGCCTTAACGGCCGCCAGTCTGGCAGCACATGACGTTGGCTTAAAAAACACAGTCCAATTTGCTCAGTCGCTATCAGACCGTAAAAGAATGGGTGATTAATCATGGGGTGTTGCTTACCTATCTCTCCCTAAGCCTGTATGCGATTTTTGCAGTTCTGCCGTAGCAGTAGCGATGACATTTAGCCAACTCTCCAGTGATGCTACTGATCGATCTAAGAGATTCAATTATCCCAAAACAGATAGACGACCGCCAACCCATTTGTAGACTTGCAACCATCTACCCGATCTGTCACGTACAAGTATGAATGCGTCATCAAAATTACATTGCAGTTCGAAGAATTGCTTCGATCGCAAGGAAACGTTGCCCACCAATATGCATCTGCTATATACATATGTACATACATATGTATCTGCTTAGGCCACAGGTTAACGATTGGAGAATCACATTTCGGGCTAACAAAAATCAAGAGAAAATATGTATGTACACGTAGTATAGTATGTAGTTGCAGACACTTTTGCTAGCAATAATTAGCTGCATGACACTTGGATGTATACCAATACCATGATACGATTTCATTTTTAAAATAGGAAACTGCTCATCCCATGAGCTTCAGATACATTAGTCTAACAATATTCGCAATAAAAGCCATGGAGAAAGACTTGAATGACTTTATCACAAAAGAAATGCTGGATTATGTATGCTAATCGAGCGGATGGATCCACAGTCTTTTACAAATGAAAATTGCACGAGCCATAAATAAATTCTAAAGAGCTCACAAGGCTGTCCCCAACGGAAAGTCCTGCCACTACATCTAATAATTAATTAATTGAGAAAACAGCAAGTTCAAATCACAAGGTACAAGTGAGAGCAGTAGGGCTCCGATACCGCCGCTAGCACAACTACACAAACTCCATTACTCTAATGGGAGCCAATGCATAGGGATATTCCAAGGAATTGTAAGTCTGACGAACTCGCGAGAAATTGAACAACTTTGGGTGTACCGAGTGCTATCGAGTTAACAAATCTTAGGTGGACAAGTGGTATAACATGTCTAGCGACAAAACAGATTTGGCCGAGGCTCCAATAGCCATCCAGTTACATTCTCTAGAAAATTAAATAATGAACTTTCATCCTTCAAACGAAGATGGGTTTCTATAATCCTGCAAGTAAATGCTTCAGTCTATACCCACATATCTCCATCGGAAAACGAATCTTACACCGATCCAATCTTTTATTAATTAATTCAGTTAATTAACACATTATTCTTCGGAGGATTGTAGAGGTTCGCATCTGATGCACTTTTTTCCACGTCTCTTTATTCTATCCAGGTGTTCTTACGTTATGCACACATAAATGATTAATATGGATTTTTTTTTTTTTATTTCATTTCCCTAGGACCACGAACGCATCCCACAACTAATTAAAAAAGTTTGATGAAAACAATGTCCTCTGCTCGAATAAAGCTGTTAACTGAAAAAATCATCGACTCTCATTTCAACCGCACAACATGCACCCTACACGAACAGAAGGAAAACAGAGAAAAGAAAAACAAACTTGCGGTAGGAAACAGAATTACAAAAACCCATCGCATCCTTGACCGCTGTTGAAAATATCGACTTCTGCATCAGATGTATCGAGTCATGTTCTCGAATTTGAAGAGATTTCATGAAAAACTATATTTTTTAAGTAGGCGTACATAGCTGTCACGGACAGTGACATATTTAAAACCCGTTCTTATGCCAATACATATGCGATCAAATAATCAAAGCAAGAAACATTACTGGACTAATAAATCAGATGACTAACCACATCCTAGGATATTCAAGGGGCGAAATGCCTTTTTGCTTTGATATGTACAACCATTCAAAAAAAATCTTACAGTTTGGGCAGAGACACATAAATACTCAAATAATCACACTTCAAAAATATTTAGGTATGCCATCGTTATATTAACCATTTTTCGAATACGAATCTCATGCCTGGAATGTAGCCGATTATTTGCAATTTAGATACATAATTCAGTAAATCCAATTAAATTTCAAATTCCAGCAAGAAACTTCTAGTGAAACAATAATCTTGTTGACCAATTCAATGGAAATTGCCTCATATGTATAATCAATAAAATCCCAAAATACCCTCTGCCTGATACTAATTCTCATCATCAGATGTGTACACTACCAATGCTAACTAAGATCCCGCCACATTCGAAGCAACTGACGAACTTCTTATCCCCAGAAGTACGAATACCTTAGGTTCATACTCGTACGGGTATACACTCGCTTTCAAGCAAGAACAATAAATTTTGTATTTTCAATGGAAAGCTCCTTCATAGAACAGTAATTCAAATAAACGAAGATTCCATTCTATCCCAGACGTAATTACGGTAGCAAAAGACCACAAATATCGTCCCACAATCAGTTAACATAGTATATGCACACACTTTCAAACCATACATGCATATGTACGTACATAGCTGCAGCAATTCGATTTAAATTCGTATAAATCAAATGAGTCAGATGAATCAAAATTTGATTAAAGCCATTGGAATCAGGATGACGAGGGTAATGTAACGTGCAAGCCGAAAGCATTTCCGACATTCTCTCGCTTTAAGATTCTTCCTTCCCCGATAACGCCCCAGGCCTCTAAATGCACACCATACAATCAAAAACAGGCACAACACTTACGGGCAAACAAATACCTTGAAGAATTGTATGAAGAGATTCCAAGGAATTCAAAGAAACTAAGTAGTTTTACTATAAGGAGGAAAAAGGAAACTGTACGGAAGCATTCAAATCACCGATTCCCATTAACTCAAAGCCCTATTTTGCAATTTTTGAAGGGGCTTCCGGCAGTGTCTCTCACTGGCTCATTATTCAGGAAATGGAATGTACCTTAAACAGCTATCAGCAGTGCTGTTTATTCAAGTGAATAGTCGTTTCCTCTCTCCATCGAGTAGTATTCGTACAACAGAAATAATACAAATTGAGTCCTTTCTCTTCTCTTTTGTTTCCTTCATTTGTTTGTTGGTGTGCGCGTTGTAGAATCCTTGCCGGTAAGGTTTGCCCATACCATCAAACATTCGCTGCCATCACAAATTTTATCCCTCTCATGATCATAATCGTTGGCCACTAGCATCTTCATCCTTCTCTCCCTCTGGCTGAATTCCTGGTTGTCAGCAGATTTACTTTTTTTTTTTGTTATCCAGATTTCATGTGTTTTATTAGCCAAAGAGCAAGTAGACGGACAGAAAGGTCCTTAAATTGATTGGGAAGAAGAACGGGAGTAACCAAGCTTACATGTTGAACGTACACAAGGACATCTACTTATTGAGGATAAGAGCACGGGACTATAATATCAGCAAGTCATCTCAAACTTATTTGTGCTTGTGCTAAGGTCCCAGCGATTATTGAAGTGTATAAAATCGGCTTAGCTTCCCCGCTCGCCTAAGCGATGAGAAAGTTGACATACTCATATCATCGAAATGCGCCGTGATGTTTTCCGGTCAATCATGTCCGAGGATTTTTTTCTTCTTCTTTATCCTTTCGTCCTCATATGCCAATCTATTTCGCTTTAGAAGGACAACAAAAAATCATCAACAACAATCCTATTTGAGCGGATTAGATTTTCCTGAATATTCCAAGCAGGATATTTGCATTCATTTGCATGTGAATTTGATGTAATAACAGCACCAAGGATAGCAATATGGACTCGAAGACAGTGAGCTGATAATGCATATGTGAACAATACTAATAATCAGGAATCTGTTGCATTGCTGTGGCTTTGAAGATGCTTGGCATAACCCTAAATTTGCTAGTGTTATATGCAAATGAGGACATAACATAATAATCTTTCGATATCCGTTCCTTCTAACATGGTGAGGCTGCATCTGTTGAATGTGAATGGAGATTGATATGAATGTATTACGGTTTGAGATATTGCTAAGCACCATGATTGTAATAAGCCTATTATAGGAGCGTTAATAAATTGCAGGCTGAACGGGATTGGAAACTAAAATGTTTTATAATCAGCATTGATAATCCTTTAAAGAAAGCCCTGTGTGTGTGATCTGATAAACAAATTAGGTGATATCTCTTAGGATCTGATGATAGGTAGGTCTTGGGTTAGAGTGTGTTCTTGCACAATGGTAGTTCAAGTTCATATGGAGGCATATTTAATGAGAATATTGACGGTACAATTCTGGCTAGAGAATTTGGGTCAACGCAATTATAATTCAGTTTTGCACGTATAAGCATATTCGGTATCATGTGAGATTGCTTATAAATGCACGTGTCTTGCACAGTGCTCATTTCTTGGAATTTGATTTTACATGCCAAGTTGGTGGCTGTCCAACTTCACAAATATACTCTTCGCCTATGTAAGCTGAGATTTTCATCTGTCACGTTTTCCTACTGCACTAGACTGAAATACCTCTTGAGCCTGCACATTGTGTGGTGACTTCTAAAGTTTCTTAAAATTCCTGTTTAATTAATCTAGTGACAAGATGCCACAATTGCAGAAACCAGCCGCAGAATTTGCCGGAACCGCCGTCATCAATGGTACGTTCAAGGAGATCGCCCTAAAGAATTTCAAGGGCAAGTACGCTGTCCCCTTCTTCTACCCTCTGGACTTTACCTTTATCTGCCCAACTGAGATCATTGCTTTCTCTGATCGTGTAAAGGAATTCTGCACTCGCACTTCACCTATTTGGCATGGATCAATACACCCCGCAAGCAAGGTGACCATGGCAATTTGGACATTCCACTGCTCGCTGATAAGTCGATGAAGGTTGCCCGAGCTTACAGTGATCTGGACGAAGAAAGCGGTGTTCCATTCCGTGGACTTTTCATCATTGACGGCAAGCAGAATTTGCGTCAGATAACTGTAAATGACTTGCCTGTTGGCCGTAGTGTGGATGAGACCCTTCGTCTGGTGCAATTCACTGATGAACACGGTGAAGTGTGCCCAGCTAACTGGAAGCCAGGCAGCAAATCAATGGTCGCCGACCCATTGAAGTCTCCAGAACATTTCTCAGCCGTTAACCAAGAATCGCCGATTGGAGTATTCTGCACGAAGAAATCACAGTTTTTAAAGTTTTTTTTTTTTTTTTTTTTTATATAATACATTCTGATGAACGCGTATAACGCGAGCGTAGCTGGGCTATTTACATAAAATTAAACACCATTTCACGAGCTTTTATGTTAGATTGTTTAATGTTGAAGTCGGCCTGCCTTTTATGTTCTAGTCATTGCAAGAGCTAGATTTGCGCCTATCATTTCCATCCTACGGTCGTCAGCAGTGAAGTCACTCATTTACAAAACTCACGGCTCGTAAATGTCTTTTTTTGTCATCTAAGATCTAAGATCTAAGGGCCGATCTAGGGATCTAAGAAATTGTGCTTTAGCGTAGTTTCTGATCCTTCCTTTCCAAGTTGATCGGAAATTTAATTTTTTACGACTAGACTATGGCTCGATATGTTGAGGATGATAATGTAAACGGACAATCCTTTCCTAAGCAGTTCATTATATGCCCTTAAAAAACGATCGAGGGTCAACTTCTTACATGCGCGAGTTCCTTTTGAAGCTGTTGAATCACTCTTAATGCTTTGTTATCGATGTGAGGAACCTTATGACTCCCTGATTACTAGAAATTGCATCTGGAAAACACGGTCAGAGTAGTAGGTAAATTATACGTATGTTGATGCGTTTCCCTTTTCGTAATGCGGGTACGTACAGCAGATTGCAAAATGCCATGCTGTCTGGAGAGGTCATGGTTGCAACCAGAAGTCAATATAAGGTTCTGTTTTATAGAATACGATGCATGATGGCTTACTGAGACGGACAATGCCGAGCGAAGCAGACATCTGAAAAAAATGCTAGAGCAAAAGTGTGAAAAATTAAGTCAAGCCATCAGAAACGTGATTGTGTGACTACGAGAATCAGACTCTAACTAGCAGACCATAAAACGGAAGGAGTGCTAATACAAAGAACAAAGGTCGAACGTATTACTGCGCGGGTCGACGAGCAAGTCATCGAGTTGAGTCCATAGAGTAACTTCAAAGGAGATTTGAAGTACGCAGGCGAGAAAGCTTCTCGGACAGCATTGGTACTGTCCAAATGTCAAAAGCCAAAGGACCCAGACAGTCAATTAGAAATCTTCTGGTAATGGTGCGCAGGTCCATTCTCACGTTTTGTGCCCTCACTCGCACATTGGCTAAACGGCGCGTTACATTCATATATAAAAATGGGAGAACATTGGGATTCTGAAACTTTTTGTAAAAAAAAAACGGGTGAACCTGAAGAATATACATATTAGAATATATCGACGCGCTGGGACTTCTGTAAAGAATCCTCCGAATAGTTAGACTGTTGCACCCAGATCATTTTCCAAAAGTTTTACGGGATTGGTAATATTAAACGCTAAGTACACATATACTTACATATACCTCATAGATACTGAAAAAAAAATCCCTGGATAAGCCCTGAAAATACACGCAATATACTTCCGATCATCCATACGCCGATGATATCGTGCACGGGTATACCAAAGACGAAGGTTCGCTTCTTCCATTTGAATTCAATGCGCCACTCGTCGTATACATAAGTTGTGGGCGAAGGACGCATTTCTGAGTCACAATTTAAGCTCGTTACATGGAGTTACGGTGAACCCTCAAGGTCAGTATACCAACGGATTGAGAAAGAGGAATAAAATCATCCAAACACTTACCGGTTCCACATGTATATTAGGTCAGGACTCAATATGACTCTGTGAGGCTTCGCTTTGCAACAGAACAATCAAAATCTGGGATTCACTTCCAGAAAAGATATTTTTAATAAAAATGCATCTAAAAGCGCATAAAAGTCCATCTTATGAGGCAGCCTCTTTCGAGACCCAAGGACATCCATGTAAAGACGGCACCTCGACGTGCCCTTACCACATTTGCCTATTTAATGCCACCCGTATTTTATATACAAGCAACTTCATAACATAAACTACCTACAAAGCTCGTCTGAAAAGTTTTAAGCCTCAACTTGACAATGATGTTACTCGTCAATTCTACTGCAGTACAGTTGCTTATGCGTGTATGCTTTTAAAGACACCTCAGAGTCTCAGCCATTTTAGATGCTCAATTCTTATTTAACAGTTTTTTGTTTCCTATATCAGCGGTACAACATAACGTCCCAAGACGGCGGTCACAATGGCGAAAATTTACGTATTGTAGTTCGACCTAAAATACCCACAACAAGATTTTCCCTAATGTGACTTTTTTTTGTTTCCTAAGCTAAAACTTTGGTTCGGTTGCAGCATTGCTGACAACTGTATCGACTTAAAACGACATTGCTTTGAAAAATTAAAGTAAATTTGATTGAAGAAATACTTGCTCTCACAACTTTTTTCACGTAAATCGTAAAATTCAAAACTTTTGAAATTCAGTCAAAAACTGGTAGAAAAAAAGTTGACATCGTCCCATTAGTAATACGAACCTTATTTGAATTGTGTCTTGCATTAAATTTGAATAAAAAAAACTTTCAAGTGGTGCAATTCCAAAACTTAATCGTTTCCGAAAGTCATGCCATTAACGTACATTTTTTTTGGACTGGCCTTTAGTGCATACTTTTCCCAACCATCCACTGGCATTCTTTACTTAGTGACCTTTGAATAAGTTATGCAACTTCAGAAGAATTAATTAAGAGACGCTATGAAGTTTTCATACCCGTTTAAAAATACTCTAACCTAGCGTTCATAATGTGAAATACACAACATCATCATGAAGTTGGTCTATACACACAATAATGGTGAAATGTTTAAGTCACAATATTAGCTCTCAAAAAAAAAACATCAGAATCAGCTAACAGCGTTTATGCATTCAAATCGTAGAAATAATTTTTCAGGGAACTAAATCACCGTATTTCAAAAATACATACACGCCAAACTAGAAAATTTGAACTTCTCTCGAGCGGAAATACAAAATCCTTTCAATTTCTTCCCCCAAAGTAAAAACACAAAATTTCAGGATTTAAATGAAATTTATTGTTCCGCGACAGCCCTACGAATATAATGCAAAGTTCGTATCCCGAAACCACACAACAGCAGCAATCAAATGCTGAACATAATCCACCGAATGATTCCAAACACTCTCATATGCGCCGCAGCGCTTTACTTCTTCTCTTTATCTTGACTACCACCGACAGCATCCTTGCCAGACGACGATGTGAAATAGGAACCCGTTGGCTCAATTGAAACCAATCTTTCCGTCGACTCCTGTTTGGGTGGAGCTGGTGCACTTATGGTGAGTATGCCATCCGAAGACAGAGTCGATACCACCGTTGCTGGATCGTAGCCCCGAGGCAATCGGTACTTTCTATTAAACTCGCGACTTATACAAAACGGTCCCGTATCTTGGTCGTTATCTCGCTTCTGTTTACCTTCAAGAATAATGGTTTCGTTAAGAGTTTTGATGGTAATTTCTTCCGACTTAAAGTGATGCACATCCATGACGACCTTGAAGCCGTTCTTCTGGTCGACGGTTACTTTGCTGGTCAGGCAACTACGGTGGCACCATGGATCCCATTTGGAATGATGACGACGATGGAATAAATCACAGGCGCTTGTATTGAAACTGCAGTGATGATGGAAAAAGTCCCTTTCCCAATCCCAATCCCAGTCGTGGTGGAACCAATCGTCCCAGCAAGCGGGTAGAAGTGACATTTTTTTCGGATCCTTTGTTGAGGTTATGGAACGGGAACAGTGTAGTATTCACTTCACGT
Organism: Blera fallax; assembly: GCA_946965025.1. NCBI lineage: Eukaryota > Metazoa > Arthropoda > Insecta > Diptera > Syrphidae > Blera > Blera fallax. Next base: position 16,393,381 of record OX337247.1, on the reverse strand, counting down.
ACTAGATTTGCACTGTACACATTGAGGGACTTTCACATTTTCGTTCTTCTCTTTTCTATTTTTATCAGAAATATTGCACACAGAATATTGTCGTGTCCTAGGTTGCTTACATGTGCGACGGTTGAGAGGGTGCAGTTGTCACTGTCGTTTTAGTAGGTCAATTTGAAAATGGCAGGGCTACAGAACATTTTTTTGATTGCTCAGATATTTTTGTCTCTTTGAAGAAGTTGGAATGGTGGAAGACCATACATAGATGCATAATCTTTCATTTGGATGAACCACCCGATTTTCCCGCACAGCGCTCTTAGATGGTTACAGAACTAATCCAAAAACCAAACCAAAATTAAATGAAAATTAATCCAAAGGTTAGGCTAGGTTTGTGAGTTTGACGAGAAAGGAAGATAAATCCGTTTGGCACACTCAGGTCAATAAAAACCCAATATGATATCCATGGGGCAAAAAGATTCCTTATTCGTGGAGCGTAACCTGAGAAGACTACATACAAACAGTGTTATTTACTGTGTTATAATCACCATTCTGTCGTTCGCCGATTTAGCTGCTATTCGATGTCCTGGAACAAGTGCCTACAGAGGAATTTGTTTCTTAGTTGGTAGAGACTAGGACAGTTGCATAGGAAGTGGGACATATCATCTACCTCCTCGTTGCTGGAGCCTCTTCTGTGAGCAGTAGCTTCTTAAATAGTAACGCAGAGTGTTATGCCTCGTGATTAGTCCTCTAAGGGGAAAAGACGGATTTCCTGTCTTTTTGTAAAACTCTGTCGGTTTTTCCTTAGTTGTAGTACAAGTGCACAAGGATCGCCATCTATTTTTCGTCTCTGTTTTTTTAATCCTTCTGCCTAAATGTCCAAGACGGAATGTTCAGTGAGTTATCGGCTTGTTCTAGGTTAAGCCCCGAGCCTTTTCTTGTCACTTCATCCGCCTTTTCATTCCCTGATATTCCTTCATGTCCATGAACCCAGCACAGCCTTACATGGTGTTGCGTTTCAAGAACATTGAGCTTTTTGCAGCAACACTTCACAAGCTTCGACTTTTTTCCTGCAGCAGATATCGCTCCTGTCAATGAAAAACAAGATTTTCTCTTGTGATGCTAAACTCATTGCAATCTCACGGGCAGCTATTAATACTGCTAGGTCCTCCGCCTAGAAGACTACTGTGGTTCGGAAGCCTAGTTAACTTAAATATGTGCAGCATATCAGAGAAGATACCTACACCTACTCCGATGTCCATTTTAGACCTGTCAGTAAACACGATTGCATGCTAGATACTTCTCCTCTTACCTATTCGGGTAATGACTTGAGAAAGGTATTTCGAAGTCTATGTACGATATTATATAATCGGTGGTAGCAATCGGTGGTATAACAGTCAGTGAAAGATACGTTCTCCTTTTTCATTACCAGAGCTGAATCTGAGCTAATAGGAATAATTTGCTTCTAAACGTCTTCCTTGAAATGTGCAAACAATAATCCTTACATTTACAAACAATTGTTGTTTCAAATCCGTTCTAACACTGAAAATGCTGCAAGGACTCGATTTACCATTCACACATGCATGAAATACATAATACCTCCCACAGACAATAAAGTTTAAAGTTTACGATTCCTCAACATTATGATTTAGTTTAAACCCCCTTTAGTAGGTATTCACTTAATTTTAAGTACCACCTCTTATGTTAGCAATTTCTAGAGGTATAAAAATGTATACTCATGCTGAAATCACAATTACGTAGAACGATAGCTACTTATATCTCTCCGAAGTGCTAATTATTCAAGTTGACTGACGATTTTTCATATTCCACACTTTTAAGTGGCAATAACGTAAACAAGAGTGATACGCTATAAAACTGCCATCAGTGTGAGTCCTCCGTCGCAAGACAAAAGTTTCTCAACCCCTGAAAGTTTGATCAATATCCATGGCCACATCTATTTTCATCGAAATCCACTACAAATGTATTCCATGACCTTCGTCAAATTATTGATATTATAAAACAGCTCAGAGTTGTTGCCAACGTCGTTACCAACAAACAAAAAGCGGAAATCGCTACAGTTCTCATTCGCTCTCACTTCGAGTCCTTTGGAGCGTAAATCGCTTGCACATAACCACATTTCAAACCAGTCCATTGTCGTTACGGTTTTATTGCCCGAGCTCAAAGCACGCCTATCAAATATCTTCGATAGACCATAAACTTATATGTATCCTGCCCGCCATACATCTAAGTGACACGATCCGACAAAAGCTGACAAAACATCAAAATTAAATGTCTATCGTAAAAACGAGTCCTAGCAGTTAAGTTAATAAGATTGTGTCTTCCTTCGTTCATACTACTATATCGCTGCCGGCGACCAGAGTTAGTGGTGTTCCTTTTTTAAGGATTTTTCGGTGTTCATCATTCTCTCTGCGCAATAAAATGTTAACCATCCGGAAACGTAAAAGCCTGCCTGCATCAATCCAATGGCCGCACCCTGCCGTACATTGTTGTCAATCCATCAGGACAGGAGTGAATATTAGATAAGGACCTCTGGTGTGGTGAGTAGGAAAGTGGACACAAAATCAGAGGTGCAAAGCGGCTTCGGTGGCGCATTTCGTTTTTTATTACTGCGAACCCTTTATGACACCACCGGAAATTGCTTTAGCTACTAGGCTGGGACTGGTAATGGTCTCGGCAAAGGATGACTACAAAAGTATACCTCTGTGCCATCGCCACCACCACAGCGTCACACCGCCACTACGCTACAACAATCGCTCGCATCTTTCTCCATTGTGTAATGTCCAATTGCGTCCTTTTTGCAATTAATGGGCCTTTTAACCAAGTGAACATCCTACTGGCGGCCATTAGCATACCTCTCGTCGCTCCTCAACACACTTCGTCTTGTGATGTTTTGCCTGGCTTTTGGATTCAATTTGATTGCGGTTACTGATGAAGTAAAATTCGTTCTAAAATGGGCAAAATTACATTCGTAAGGGAGTGGCAACGGCAGACAGGATGCATTGTTACCGACAACGGTGCATCGGATGCTGGTTTACTTTGTTACAGTGGGCATGTGTGGGCGGCTATTTGGACAGATGCCATAAGTGGGTTCTTGAAATATTCCAGCCATATAACCGATTAAGAGGGCGACCGGTTGTAATTTGCGACCTGCGGTCAAGGCCTAGATTATCGAGATTCTACATCGTATGGTGAAATTGATTTATTTTCTGTTTCTGTTGGGGGCTTTAAAAACTAATTAACAGTAGGTTGTTGAAAATGATCTGGTTAATTCGCTATCAATTAGTAGTATATGACTGTGGCTGAGTTTGTACTCGTATCTCAATGTGTTTAGGCACATGCCTGCTGCAGTTTTTGTGGCATGTATAGTTGAGCTCGTCAGAGAAAATTATCATGTGGTTTGTGTAGTCACATCACGTGAAACTGTGCGTTTTTAAATGGAGCGTGGGCATATAAATAATTTACAATGATTAGAGAGCAGTTGTTAAGAGATTTTCGAAATGTTTTAAACAGTTGAAGTGATTTTGGGGCAATTAAACATGTTACGAAATAATGTAACTTAGTTTTTTATAGCTTTAGTCTTAAAGCCTTCCATAGATTTGTCTGGGCCTTTTTGAGAGAATTTTGATCGTTTGCTAGAGGAATTTTGTTGGTATATCTCAGACCAGTGTAAGAGTTTTCATGCTGTTTCAGGTACCAGGAACCCAGGTGAGGGTACGTTTACTGTATGAAACGAGCTACAGGGGATTTGTAGACAATTCCAAATCAGTTTAGACTCAAAGCTAAAGAAATTAGGAGCTACTTGGTTATCTGACAGAATATTTATACATATGTACATACATACAAATGTTATCTTTGGAGGTTTCTTCTGATGTTTTCTCTGGGGTAAAGCTTTATTGGATAACACTCTGCTGGGAAGATAGTAATAATGTGTCGTAATGGTGCAGTAAATTTGAAGTTGGAACTGAGTTATCCCAAGGTCAATTTCGACTGATTGGAATTGTCATACTGCTGACAAAGAGAGCAGCGGAAAAACTGTTTAGCTAAATCGTTGGGAAATTAGTGGCAGGCCTGCACCGCACTGGATTTTATCGAGTTGGCCTTGAACAGCCTGATTGCTGGGTGGCTTTCGATGTAAGGTTTAATGTCATTTGCTACTCTAAAGCCATCTGTTGTATTACAAGGTACATTTTAACGAGCAGAGTAAGAAATGCTTCATTCCGAGGTAGCTCTGTAAATAAAGTTCATTTGGAAAAATAAATATGCTCGACCAAGTCTGACCTTTTTAAATTTTCGGCGAATTTGTTTTTAATTAACAACTCCCAGGCCATAAGCCAAGCTTGTAATACATAGGTTTATCGGCAACGTCCGCATATGAACGTCAAATCATCTCTCCTCTTCAAGCGAAAATGCCCCCCTGCAAACCGTTCTTTTAAGATATTAAAAATAACCCCCTGTCAAGTAAGTCAGTAGACATAATATCTTTCTACAGGGTGACGCAAAATAACCTTAAAACGATTCACAACAGAGCCACAATCAAAACTCATCGAATTTTATCTTGAAAAACGGTCAACGCTGCATTGACGTGCATGTCGTCGATATTTTAATCTGCGGATCGCCTGGTAAAGAACTTCCCTGGTATCGGAAGATCACATTTGTCGCTCACGGATGAAAATATTCAACGTGTACTGGAAAGTGTGCAGGATAGTCCAGAAGAGTGCGCTCTGCTCAACCTGGACCATCGGAAAGGTTCGTTCATGATTTTGGCCAAATTACACATGTTCGCATAAAAAGTCCAGCTTGAGCAAAAAGTAAATCTTCCAGACTACCAGCAACGAAAAATCCATTTTCAATTCTATGTCCTTGGTTAACAAGCAAAACTACAAAATGTCAGCTACAGAGAATCCAAGGACACTTCATTGGCTACATTTAAACCCACTTATGTAAGTACACTTTTTGGTGTGGTGTTTCGTCCGAAATGTGCAAAACGGAATTTAGCCACCGTTTGCGAGGCGTGATCTTCACTTTTAAGCCAATAAAATTCCCCATACTGTAATTAACTGTGAAATAAAAAAGTTATAACGAATTCAAACCATAAAGGCCATTTTCCGCCACCCTGTAGTTGTTCATCAAAAACATTTTAAGACCCTAGCAGATTCAAAAAAAAATTCATTTACTTTTGCGGTTATGAACATCCGTAGTCAGTTTATTTTGTGGTTTAGATTGATGTGACCACGGACATATGTAAAGCCACCGCTTTCTTTCCCCTTTCAGAAATCATCAGAACCACCCATGCTTTCAATTTACACATCGTAGTTCATATATCATTTACAGCTATCAGTTTTATTAACAATGTTACATGCAATAAATTGCTTATTTTTTTTTTCTTTGTTGTGTGATTTATTATTTTATTTAAGCCTTCAATCCACTCACCTGGTAGCTCTGGATGCATTTACAACAGCTCCATCCTTGTACCACTGAAACTCGATCCGGGACGATCCTTGTGCAACGCATGATATTATAAATTCACTGTCTTCACGTATCGGTGATTTTTGGTTCACAATTGTATCCTGCGATTGAATGACATACAAGTGATGGAAAATTTGTATTATTGACAGGCATTAAATGAAAGCGTACAAATTAAAAATGGAATAAAGGATACATGGTAAATGTGGTTTACACAGGAATGCAAATGAGATGTTAACATACAATAAATCAGGATTTTATACATGTATGTTTACTGGTCGCACGGATTGTTATTGTTGTAATTCGTTATAAAATTTAATTTTTATGAAAATTTGATTTATTAATGCCCTGGTGCAAGGTTTTCTATTTGAACATGTGGCAATTCTCTAGTACACATATGTATTTTGAAAAATTGAAAAGTTAACGAGTAAATTGATTGAAGAAATATTCCATACTCTGACTATATTTTCAACAACTTTTTTTTCATTTTATTTGTTGATTGAACAGAAATAGTCTAGTATTGGAAAACATTTCACATAACGAAAGCATTCGAGATATGATATTTTTATGGCAGAGTACAATTTTTAATGAAAATTAGAGGGGTGTATGAAATTATTTTGTGTATGATGACTGATATCGCTATTGCCTGAAAATCGGTAGAATCCTTCTGATGAGACATATTAAAATTGGAAATAGATACATCAAGTAGAGTTGTTTTGACAGCTTTTGGAAATTGGCAAGTGTGTCGTTTTTTTTTTGCATCCATGGAAAAAAGGCAAGGTCAGAGATTCAATTTAATCTTTTTGATCGAAAAACGTGAGAGGGAATTTTGTAAAGAAAAGTTGAATGTGGATACACCATCAAAATATTGGCTGGCCTTAGTAATAAGTCCTTATACACAGAATTTATAATTTAATAAATAAATATTGGGTTCTTATACGAGGATATACATATACAAACTTTTAAACTACGAATTTGTTTGGATACCAGCAGTAGAGCAAAATAGCAATAAATGGAATGGGGAGTGTTGATTACTACTTCGGATACAAAAAGTCTAAAATTAGTGTCAAATTGAAATTGTAGGGGAAGTCACTTGTCTTAATATTGTTGCTGACACCACTAAATATATTACAATATCATCTTCTATATATATAAAAATGAATGTTTGTCTGTATGTCCTTTATAGAATCGTAAACTATGCATTTGATCATGATTATGATCTTTAGCAAAGTTGTTGTGCATGAGCCCGCGAAGGTTTCTGAGTTGGTACGACCAATTTTCGACAGATGGCGCCACTGTCATTCCAATTAATTTCATATATTGCCGTGATAGTTCATGCTGATTTGAATTAAAACGAAAACAGCGAACGAATGATGACGTTTCGAGTTGTGGGTGACATAAGAATTTAAATTGTAAATTGTGAAATTCATGTCCGGCTCACATGGAACAGACATGAATCAGTTTTATGGCGTCATTTACAGAAATGGACTTTGAAAACCAACATGCGTGTACAACTACAACGGGATGCATCGGCTGAAAATTTTGCAAAACAATTAATGGATATTGGAAATGGGCGAATGCAAATTGATAAATCTGCGCCATGTATCACCTTGCTAGCAAACTTCTGTAAGATCATAGAAAGCATAGACGAATTGGTGCAAAAAGTTTTCCCAAACATTGCACAGAACTACCAAAATCATCAGTGGCTCAGTACGCGTGCTATATTAGCGGCCAAAAACATCGATGTCAATACCATCAACTTCACCATTCAGAATGGAATACCCGGCGAAACGACAACATATAAGTCCATCGATACTGTGGTGAATCAAGACGAAGTTGTCAACTATCCAACTGAATTCTTGAATTCGCTTGATTTGCCAGGCATGCCACCGCACGTTCTTACATTGAAAATTGGCGTACCCATCATTCTTCTTCGAAACATAAATCCACCACGACTTTGCAACGGAACCAGACTCTCAGTCAAGAAAATGATGAACAATGTTATCGAGGCAACAATTTTGACTGGAAAATTCAAAGGTGAAGACGTACTGTTGCCGCGTATCCCAATGATCCCAACAGATATGCCATTCGAATTCAAACGTTTGCAGTTCCCGGTGCGAACTCGCTTTCGCAATGACTATCAACAAAGCACAAGGACAATCGTTGCAAATGTGTGGATTAAATTTGGAGAATCCATGCTTCTCACATGGGCAGCTCTATGTGGCCTGCTCACGCGTCGGAAAACCTTCTGATTTATTCGTTTACGCACCAGATGGAAAAACAAGAAATATTGTGTATCCCACAGCACTTCAATAAATATCGAATTGAAACGAAACGCTGCAATGTCACAATTTTTTCGAAATGAACAAAATCAATAAAATGACTCAAAATGAATTGAATATTATTACACAAGTAATTTCTTTTCTTCAAATTTCTTTTAGTTGGTGGCGTTGCAACGCGTGCAGGGTACAGCTAGTCTTTTATAAATTGCAATCATTTGGAAAGGGATTCGATGTCCTGGAAAACAGCAATAATGTAAACGTACGTAATGATATAATTGGAGTTATAAATGTAAGAATAGGAAAAGAAGAAGAGAATGGAAAGATGTACACTTAGTCCAAAAAGTCTCCATACAGTGACACACATTTATCTTTCTATTTCAATACAAACAGAGCACATTTAAAAAAAAAACATTTGTTTATGAAAGACTAGCAATTCTTCTTTATGATTACAAAATTTCCAATACAATTATTGAAAAACGTAGGGGCAATGATCATAAAAGCCCGATAAGTTATAAAATAAGCAACAAAAAGTCTCCGTACATCGTACCCTTTCGACGATCTAACGATACTTTCTGCCTGCTGCGTCCGAAAAAATTGCAGTGGCAAATATGCCTAGATCAGGGCGACCAAAAAAAAGTTTATCATCATTTAGAGAAGAGGATCATCAGAACTGTGACCGAAAACCCTAAGAAAGTGCCCGTGCAATAGCTGCTAACTTGGAAAAAATTACAATATTGATGTTTGTCCACAAAGTGTCCGAAATGTGCTAAAAAGAAATGAGCATAACGGTCGGGTGAGCCGGACAAACCCTATATCAGGAAACCCACCAGATAGCCAGATAGGAGTACGCCATTGAACACATCGACAAGAACAATTCGTTTTAGGATAAGGTCATATTCAGTGACGAAAGTAAGTTTAACATTTTTAGGTCATATTGACGTCATTTGATATGGAAAGCCGAATACAGAAATTATTACCAAGCACCTTACTCCGACCGTCAAGCATGGAGGCGGACATGTCATGGTCTGGGTATGTACATATGGCTTCGTCTGGCCTGAGTAATCTGATTTTTCTTGAAACCAAAATGGACAAATATGGATATTTAACCATCCTGAGAGAAAATCTTAGTTCGAACGCAAATAAATTAGGTCTGGTCAACAACTTTTCGTTCCTACAAGACAACGACCCCAGGCACACCCAAGCACACACAAGATTGGTGAAGGGATGGGTGCTTTCTAATGGTCCAAGACAAATGAAACATCCTGCTTATTAACCTAACCTATACGCTTGGAGGATTTATGGGACTATCTGGACAAAAAAAATTCTTCAGCATACCATTACGAGTCAAAATCAACTCAAAGCCGTTTCAATGGAGGAATGGACAAAGATTAGCCCACAGACCACATCCAAGCTGGTACATTTCATGAAAAACCGGCTTAAAGCAGTCATCAATAATACAGGAGGACCAACTAATTACTGAGCAGAGATTTTGTTTCTATGAATATAGTATTATTATTGAAAACAAGTACTGTACTTGCTCATTATTTTTAAGGAGTTGAATTCAATTACTGTTGTTTTTTTTTTTTTTTTTATATAATTTACCCGCACTCAAGGGGTTATGACTACCCTTTTACATGTTTTCACATGGTGCGGGCGTTGGAAAGATAGACAGAGAGAGAGAAAAAGAGAATGGTGTAGTGGTTTGAAACTCAGCTGTATTAGGTTTCACATTAGCTCCGGGGGTGGTGTCCAGAATAACTGGGGAGATTTGATTGCTGTCATGTATTTTTTGCCTTCGCTTCGGATTCACAGTATTTTTTTTGCCGATCCACCTGATGTCATGAGCATATCAATTATCAACAGAGCGATCAATTTCTCCAGCTATATGACAAACCTACTGCCAGTGTTATGCCTTCACAGTAGTGTTGTCACAAACTTTCCCAATTGATCGGACTGCCTCTTATCATATAATGCTTGCTGACATCAGGGATTGAACTGTGAACCATCAGCCCGACAAACGATGACGCTACCACTACACCATTGCCACCCCTAACTTATTTTAACTTATTACAATAAATAGTTCTTAATTTTGTTCATTAATTATTTTTCCAAGATTGCTTCTTTGGTTTGGGGGGTTTTTTTTCTTTCTTTTACAGCAATAATTTACAAAAATTTCTTTATAAGTATTAAAACCTGGTATCTGTACGGAGACTTTTTGGACTCAGTGTATGTATAATGCAAGAGGAGGAAATTGCTAGATTTATGTGACTCCTGTGGATTAACTGTTATGAAAGGAATGTGTACAGATATTTCAGATAATGATTTTTCCGTAGTGGACTATTGTTTAGTTGGGGCGAATGGATCAAGATTTAAGCTGATTTAGAGCTATTAAATGTGCCATATTCCCACCATCATTTAATTACAGTAGAACTCGCGCTGAAGACCATAGCACACGAGGAAGTAAGAAACGTGAACTTACATCCTATAATGCTGTGGTAAGCATGGACATAGAAACAACATTCAGCGCAATTCGCAAACGCAAGTTCAGGTAACCATTGGCGATATTGAGAATATCATACCTGAAACCCAGACAATCCCATAGAAACAAGTCAATAAATAAAACGAAATGGTTCACTAAAGAATTTGAAGCAGCACCACGAAGATCTTTTTACGTGACTTAAAGCGTTTCGGAAATATAGCAAAATCTGCATTGAAAGTGAAAGCAAATCAACAAACGTCCGTCAAGGATGCGGTGGTAGAGTCCTGGCTAGTGGCACAAGAAATGAGGTGTTTCTTCGTGTACATCCTTATCTCCGTAGTCATATATAATCTTCATTTTCGTTGCATAGTAACGCAACATGTTGTGCACGGTTATTATTGCTACTAAGCAAGATAAGAAATATCTGTTCAAATGTACAATTTGATCGGTACGGTTCATCCAAAGTTTTCTTATAATTAAAATGATTCTAGTGACTTCCATCTATTCTTTGCTTTATTTATCATTTTTTTTCTAAGTTCTAATTTTAGATTGGAAGGTGAGATATTAATTCACAAATTAGCTCGTTCAGGCTCTAGCGCTGAGCCTTCCCTCTTGTCAAGCCTAATCTCCAGTTTTCAGATTAGCTTAATCTTAGCGCACTTCTTGCTATAGATTCTTGTACAAATAGATGTAAAGGTAGTAGATTAAGTATTGTCTCTAACTTTGCAGTTGATGTGGTTCTTATTGCTCCTGTGACACCATTCTTTGTACTCTGGTTAATATCCTGAGGCTGATGACCTTACTGCTAGACAGGAAGGAGCTGATTTACTACCGATAATAGTGAAAAGAAAATTGCTTGCCACTGTAAAACTGGCCAATCTACGCTACGAATATTGGTTTGGCCACTTGCTATTATTTTTGTTTGTTTCCAAACACGGATAACTGATTTGGTGAAAAGGGCTCACGTCAGATAAGAAGGATATCGCTGAAACAGATGCCTTTTTGTAGAATTTTGTAATTCATACTGTTTGGACGACTTAAGAAAGTTGGACAGTAGCTGACAGTTAGCTGATCTAAATGTATCGAACTGAAATAACTTTTTTCAACTATCGTGCTGTGCGAATTATTCTTTTCGTACGAATTCAATTGACCTATGTACATTCAACATCCGATTATAATAGCTCTCTACCCTATCTATTTTAGGTATAGGCTTGTGTAGACGTTCTATACAAAGCAATTAGCAATAAAACTAATCTGCATCTGCGATTTCGTGACTTGGCTTTGGCCACCTTAAGATAGACACTCTTAAGAACAAAATGATTGAAGTGGAACTCAACCCAGGACTTTGTCAAGAATTTCATAGATTTCTTCCACAAAAACGAGTTGTTTTCAACCCATGCAAGGGGAGCAAAACTCTTAATAGACTTTCTCATCGGACAGCTCTGGTTCAACTACTATCTCAACGACCGACTTTGTGGTCAAAAGTTAAAGACTGCGAGTGTGCTGCCAAAAACTTGTACAAGATATACGTATATGTATGAAAATTCTTTTTTAGAGCCACTAATAATTGTGACCTGCCCGGTGTAAGTTCACACCTCCCTAGGGAAATAGCAATATTCCAAACTACTACAAGGAGAAAGCTTTGCTGCCTGGTAATACAGTGGAACGTATAGAGTTTGAGTGCTTCTGGGATTCCACACTCGATAATAATGGTAATTTTGAAAAAATTATTGAAACATAAAACAACTAGGCATGCATATTCTAAGACTCTTACGAGTACTTACCAACAACTTAAGCGGTGGGTTCTCGTCGAAAAGGTGAAAATTGGAGACTAGCGTGATGTTTCCAATTCTTCCGCGTTCCACCATTCGGGTGATGGCTTCACGTATCCTTAACGAATCGCTTTTAACGCCAAAGAAATGAAACGTGATATCCAATCGATCCGACCTACAAAAGAAAATCCATTCCAGTGCACAAATTAATTCCTTCACCAAAAGAAAACCCATTTCATTTCCTTACGAGTTACTAATCAATTCCAAGTCGCTGATTTTCGTGATGTTGAAATTCCTCAAGACCCTGCTCATCTGAAAGGACAAAGAAAACCTCACGAATAAGATACCGCTAACACCATGGGAAAAAAAAGGAACAAGACAAAAGGATAACTACTTATAAACTTATCAAAGTTTTCTCAAACTATAAACTTCTCCTCTGCCGAGAAAGTCTATTTGTATGCGCGTTGCGGTGAAATGAGGTTTTTCACACCCTCGCCGGCCGGTCGCGGGTTGCGTCATGATAATCAAAATAGGAAATTAAGTAAACGCGATCCTTTCTTCTGGAACATGGAACGGGTACGCGTTTGTTTATTTATAGCGGAAAACTTTGGCAGGAAACTTAAAGACGACGACCTCCACTTTTGTGATATGTGAATTTGCATTAACAATGTGGTCATAATTAATTAAACTTGAGTAGGCTTCTTGTTGGGAGTAGGCCTGTCGTTTTCAAAAAGGTCGTCATAATATTTAAAATCAACGAAATGGGTGAGAACAGTTTTGCAGGCATTTTCCTTTGACTTGGGACTTTCAAACACCGTTTTACTTACCATGAAATGAAAAGACCGTTTAGTTCAGCATGTTAATCGACTCACAGGACGCTAACTGTGGAGCAAAACTTAGCTATTTTTCAAAATGTTATTACTGGGAATCTGCGTAAAAGGAGACCTCGAAAAATGAGCAATAACGTGGCAGTTACAGTAGGTGACGGCGTCCACAGTGAGTGGTTCAAAAATCAATTTTTAGCTGGAGGTTTCAAAGCTCAAAATCCCAGAAAACGCCAGCGTTTTTTTTTTTTTTTGCGGCCTCGAATGTTTGACAAACGTCCGAGAGCAATAACTGTCATGAGAATACTTTTCAATTTGACTTTTCGATATTGCCTTAAACTAAAAGTCCTTTCCATTCGTGTGAAAAAATATAACACGTATAACGGGAGTAGTCATGAGGAACTAAATTCTGGAGCACCAACACATACATATGGCGTTGTATGCTATATCCAAAGCATTATTAAAATTGTTTAAATTACAGTTACAACTTTTTTTTGTGATAGTACTACTCGGATAGCGCACCGATATGCTTGCAGATGTCCGTTCACCCTGGAAACCTTGAAACCTTTCACTTTGTGAAATAAGACCAAATATGGCCTTTTCCATTTTGTCCCGTCGGATCATAAGTCCACAATTTGTTTAGTCTAAAATGGGTAATAAGTCCACAATTTTTGAGAATGTAAAATGTCAAACGAAAAGAAACCTAACTATATGCCGCGTAGCGGCGCCCTGAGCACCTGCATGTGAGGCCGAAAGCCGTCCGGTGTAAGTTGGGGTGGGTGGGCTCGCTACGCTCGCTAAAAAAAAAAAAAAATCTATGGACATTTCCTCGACTCATACACCGGACGGCCTTCGGCCTCACATGCAGGTGCTCAGGGCGCCGCTACGCGGCATATGTCACGGCAGTCTTATAACTAATTGCAGCGCAATAAGGCCAAATGTTGAAATATGGCCTTATTTCACCATTTCAAAGCGAAATAAGGCCAAATTTTCAAATATGGCCTTATTTTGTTTGGCCTTATTTCACGGCACCGTTGAAATCATGTTCCTAGAAATCATTCCATTGAGTTGTACCGAATCTCTGTCGTGGTAGAATCTGTAGACGTAATCTAGGCATAAGGTAACTACCGTCTACAATGCGTCAATATTTGGGGGTTGGCTAGTAGGAGATCTTTTATCAATCTAACGGTTCGTGTCTAAATGCAGACGAGTATTTTTGAAATATATTTCGAACCTACATAGCTCCGATGGCGAAAACAATACTCAAGCCCCGGTTTTATTTGTGCTTTGTTTAAAAGTAGTGGCTGGTCGAAATTCAGCTAAGGCATTAATACATATATGCACTTCTAACGTAGTCAAAAGTTCATCTTGCGACGGATCTACTGTCGAATTCCCCGAAAACGTTTGTGCGAAAAGTCTGCTTTTCCTTCAGTGATGTGGAAAGGTTACTGCTTATTACTTTTGCCATGGACCAAAATGAACGTGAAATGCTGGCGCGTTGATAAAGTCTGTTGGTCTCATTTGCTCTGTTGGATCGGAGCGCCACTATCTATTTGATTTTCCGACTTTACCACTCCTACAAAACATTTCAGGCATATGCTTCTGTCTTGTCTTCCAATGGGAAAGTGTCCAGCAGAGGAATCTATTGTTGTGCTACTAGCTATTGCTAGAGCATCTTGCATCCAGTTCAGGTCAAATGTTTTAATTTATCTGATACTCTACATTTCCCCATCTGCGGTTGAGTTTGCTGATCGCATCATGCTTGAGTAACAGCTTAAATGTAACAAAAGGCTTGCCGACATTCTCATTCTCCTATTAAATCAGTCTGCGGAGTTCATCGTGCATTCAGTTACCGCTCTCTATTCTATAGCCTGGCAATCAGAAAAGGTAAATGTTAAACTGCTCTAGAACTGAGCCACCGGCCTGGCTATATACGGCTTCCTAAAAGTTGTAAGGAACATACTTAAGGGGCTTGAGTTATGTACATATGTGCCGCAGTAGCTTTCAATATTGTTGCGAGGTGGAGATGCAACGGCTAATATAAGAGAAAAATACGGAAAAAGGTCTTAAGCAGCACTAGTAGAGCTCGATATTGAAATAACTGTTTCCGATTTTCCTCGAGGCATCAAGTTCGATTGTATTGGTCATCTTCTTGAAGCAAGACCTTGACGTTAGTTTCAGTACTATGGCCGATGTGGATAGAGTCTTGGTCATCATGTACATAAATGGATGAGATTGAGGCGATTTAGCGGAGGTTATTGACAAGAGAGACACAGTTGCGATTTGCTATCGCGAATATTCATAGTGAATTGCTAGTGGGTACATATGTAAATTTTCATCAACTCTCCTCCATCCATAGTGCTAATTCTGCGCTACAAAGCACATTCTAAAAAATGTACTTTCAATGTACTTTCCCATTATCAATGGCGTCTGCAAAAAGGAGCTAAAAGTTCAAGACCCACAATGAAAGATCCACCCGTCATATGCATAAATTCCATTCGCTTTGCCTTGACCTGATCTGATGACCTCTGGAATTAAAATATCTTTTAAGTAGAAGACACAGCACCATATACTTTAAATAAATAAGACGGTATTTTTTTTTAATTTAATGAAAAGAAAACAAAATCAGCAATGCTCAATCCTCCTTCGTATGCTAATGCCAAGCCTCAAAGCTATGTAAATTCATGCAGACCCATAAACAATGCAAGAATGTTTTTATTTTGCTTCGCTTTCATTCCTCTATTGTGAAGGATGACAACAACAACAACAAAAAAAAAACGTTTCGTCAAGTTTTACAATTCATGTATACTACAATAGGAATTATAAAAGAAAAGTGGAAAAAAAAAGGAAAGATGAAGTTGAAAAGGATAACCTCAAAAAATCATTCCAAGGAGGTTGCAGTCAAATGTTTAAGGCAATTCCAAGTAGAACAAATCATTTTCATCCTTTATTCGTCCAATATACATATTTTGTTATTTTTTTTTTCTTATTTTACGCCCAAAAAGTCATTCTCAAAGAAAGAAAAATTTGAAAAATGAATACAGAAACACTTGAAATCCGACAACAAGTGAAGAAGGCAATTCTCCGGCAGAAAAAAAAAACCACCTGTACACAATATCTCTATCTGTTCTCCTACCAAATTCCTTGTTGATCCATCACCACCATCACCACCATCATCGTCATCATCATCATCATCGTCGTCGCCCGACTACAAAAGTTTTGAATTTTTTATCATTTTGCCTTTCAGTCGAGGTTAAGAACGTTCATACAAACAAAAATACATTTTCAGAAAAAAATTGAAAAAAAAAATGCAGGACATTGCTCACAGTAGCCATTTGAGTGATGGGGCTATGCTGGGTGCCAGCAGAGTGAGTGTGTATGTACGCTTTGATGTTGATAAAGGATCAGTTTTCACTTTGATAATTTGTTGGCGTAGAGCACAGTAGAAACGGGTATATCATATATGTATTTATTTAGGAATTTGTTCTCATTTATTGAACCAAAGGCATTTCTGTATTTTTTTTGTATCTTTCTGGCGAAAATTGTATCCCTTTAGACCATATGTTTATATCCCGCATATATGGATAAATAGAAAAGAGAGAAAAAAAAGTTTATTCTCGAAATTTATCTTTCATTCACTTGTGATTGCGAGAGAGTTGTCCTTTTTTTTATACCTTTCTAAAATATCAAAATGTGTGGTGATGAAGGCTAAACTCATATCAATGTTTCATTGCCACCATGTGAAACTTTTTTGGGACTGCGATGGTAAAGGTCTTTTTTACCTCAAATTCTAGAAATTTGATAGAGAGCATCAAATGCAGACACACCAATATGAGTGTTGTCTGTGAAATTGTCCTTTTTCTTCTGTTGTCACATTTGATTGGATCTATTATTGAATGAAATAGGATTTCTGGATGCAAGACACGTGTGTGTGGCAGAAAGGGATAGATTTGCCTTAATTCATTGCCTGGGGTTACCTTTAGGGTATATTTTGATAGTCAAGAAGATGTAGCTTTATGAACAGATGAGATGAATGTCAGGACTGATCTTTTTGAAGCGTGAACGAAATGGGTTTACATGATTGTCAGATTCTTAAGATTGACGTAAAAAAATATAATTATCTTTGGCAAAGGTATGTTCATATATCACTTGGCAACATATGTTTATCTACGGCTGTCTTTGGTTTAAATGTATTAGTCTTCACATATCTACAAGTAAATGGCCACACCTAAATAAGAAATTTTCTGCAGAATAGATGTGGACAAACTATGGATTGCTCTACTATTTGAGATGCGAATAATTGTGCTGATGTCGGTGGTTTTGGCTTAGAAAGAGGAGATGTTCAAGAGGACCCTCAAACATCAACCAAACGAAGAGAGTCATCAAGTGCAAACAGTGCATCAGCTATTGTCTGCAGGTGACCACTTAACCAATATTATCTTCGCGACTTAATGGTAAAAAATTGAAACGAATGAAACATATTCAATAAGCAGAACCAATTCTTTTTACTTACAAAGTTACTGCCTCAGGAAATCGAGTGAAGACTTTATTCTGTCCTTGCATTATTCCATCTACCATTCCTTCTTTTGCTACCCCAATTCGCTAAGCTTTTATCAAATGTAATTCAATGAAAGGGATGCAATCGAAAAACTAATTTATTGCTTTTTTGATGCTTCTTTTCTGAAATGAGACTGAAATCCGCTAAGCAAATCATTTTACTATATCCGGTCCGTCAGGCAATCTATGTCATAAAATGTCCATAAAAATGTTCATTCGAAGAATTTTCCTATTTTGCTGTAGCGTACTTAAAGAATTCGTCTGGTACACAGTCTTGTTGCGTTCTTTTGTTTCAGGACAATGGAAACAGCCATCTTATTTACAAGGCTACGTCTTTTATTCTTTCAGGGGTTCAACACCCTAGACACCATGGTGTATGATTTCCAACTCTTTTCCAACTTCCATATTTCCCTGTGACATGAATTTCTCGGGAGACCTACATACTCTTGGATAAACTGTTTCAATTTTATTGAATAGTTTGCTATATACATATCTATTGTATATGAGTGTGTATTTGTCACCCTTTTGAAAATGCTTAAGAAAACATTGCCTCTTTCATCATTGAATGGTGATATCTACTTGTTTCTTGGTGGTGACCTTATCTCTGAGAAGGGGTCCGCTAAGTGATAGGATTTGGTTAGAAAATTTTATATGTACACATGCAAACTTTCTTAAGTATTTGATGGTTTGAAGAGGGTGAGACATAAAGTTCTGTAAATGGCTTATTCAGAAGGAAGCAATACTGTTTTAAAAACTGTTCTTAATATCTGGACTGAAATTCGACCAACGTAGCCAACTTATCCCTTCTACCCACGCTACATAAAAGTAGCAACGCGAGTTGCCGCCCGAGGTCTTTTTTTTTACAATACCGAACGAAAATGTATATATGTCAGCCACGAATTGAGTTTGGACTTATTTAAAATACAAGATATTTCCTTTTATTCGGTTCGCAAACCCCTTACCCTATATATCATGGAAAACTTAAAACGCTTTTATTCCATTAAACCAAAGTACTGTTTCTTTAAATTTTCGATTTCCTCGGAACAAGGAAATCACATCCACTGGCTCTCTTGTTTCACCGGAAATAATGATATATTCAACGAATGTCCCCTTAGGCGAAACACTCCTTCGCAACGGCAAGGATTCACATCCATTTGTTCATGGCTCTTGGCTGCGTCTCGGGAGCAATCTTCTTAACGGGATGTCCTTAATCGAACTGCTCTCCATAAGCAGGCCCAAGGTTCTCCGCATGTGTGTCCCCCATAATGATTATAGATTACTACAATTGTGTATTGGTTGACGTCATTTGTTTATATATAAGATGCTCCTTTGGACCGATGTAGCTTTAGGAATCACATACTCATGTGTATAGCTTGACAAATCTATTCAATTATTTCATAGGAAATTAGGTGATTTTTCGATGTTGTTTGGCATAATAGAGGTGTTCTATATGAGAAAAAGTCATAAATATTGTTGGACGAGATTTATTCGTACCGTTATCCCTGTTCTTTTAGCTTTATCACTGGCAAAATATTTTATTGATTTCACAAAAAAAAAAAAATCTGACAGGCCATGCTAACATAATTTGATAGAAAATGATCATTAGGTTAGCGGTCAAGGACATACTAATGAGTTATATTCTATTTTCATTTTATCACATTTAAGGGGTAGGTATAGAAGTGAACTAAGCATAAGAAACAGATGTAGAGTGCGGGATGATGGTGTGTGTTGATTTATTTTTCAGAATATAGATTTCAGGGAATAGTAAGGAAGGCAGGCTGTTCACATTCGCGTTATTGAAAGGATCGCTATTCCATTTAATGGCATATGGAACTTCGAAATATAAGGATGTGCAGAAGGTGCCACACGTATACCCGTATATACAAAATACGGCCGTTTTCAAAATTCCAGCGGTGTTCGAATAAAGGAATTTGACCGAAATGCACATAGCAAGGGCTCCACCCGTCTAAACATGTGAATTGTTCAGAATACGAACTGGCATAGACAATTGTCACATCTAGTCAATTGAAAGCTAGTGAAGTTTATCGCGAAACGTTAGATAGATAGATAGATGTGTTTATTTCGTATAATAATTTGCAATGGATTTGTTACCGCACATTGTACAATACAGATATTTTATGTATTACACCTTTCTACTGAAACATTATTTCATATAGCAGCAAGCTTTTCTTCTTGGATATTAAGTTACATTTTGAAGGAAAATTACGACAAAAAACCTCCAATTTAAACAGCTTAAAAAAAATGTATATACAGCGTTGTCCAAATGTATTAAGGCACCCTTTAAAATTCTTAATCTCTTTAAAAAACAAAACGTTAAATAAAATAAAAGAGTACCTATTAGTATTTGGGTGGGCCATCTTTGGCCTTTATGACTACAGCGACTCTGTTGGGCAAAGTGCTGACTAGCTTGACACACTCATCCGAAGAAATATCACCCCACTCATGCTGTAACACATTTTAAGTGGTTCTTTTGATGCAATCGAGTACTCCTGGATCCTACGCTTTAGAATGATGTTCTATCAAAGATGTTCTATAGGGTTGAGATCCGGGGACTGCGCTAACCACTTAAGCAGGTCTATATTATTCTCCTTAAACCAGCTCATAGTTAGGACTGATTTGTGGCAGGGAGCATTGTCTTGTTTGAATTTGACATTTTCCATACTGGTGTCCCCGAAAATGTTGGAAAAGGAAAGTTTAAGTACGTTTTCCAACACATTTATGTACTTTCATGAGTCCGTCCGACCATCACACTCATGCATTTCACCCACACCGCCGGTATGCATCCCCAGATAATTTTACTGCCTCCACCGTGCTTAATAGTCGGTACCACGCATTCTGGGGTGTATTATTCTCCAAAGCTTCGTCTCACAAAATTCACACCAGGGATGCCAAATATCCGAAAATTTGTTAACCCTTTTAATACGGCTTTCGTATTGTGAACTTTTCTAAGAATTTCTAGTCATTTTATGTTCCAGGGGAGTTATTTATTGTATCTGCATATAAATTTTGTTAAAAAAGCGGGTCAGAAAATATAAGCGGGACATAAATACCCGAACCGTATTTTTGGGTGGGACTTTTTTGTCCCTGCAGTATTGTAGGAGGAAAAGAAGAAGAAAACAGTAAAATTATTCATATCTTCATTTTCATTCGGAAAGGAAACAAAAATTTCGAAAAACATTAGTAGAAAAATAAATTTTACTTCATATGATATGGTGTGAAATAGGCTTTGCATAAGGGCTCCTGGCACTCCATGCAAATGGTCTTTGTACGGCTTTCAACTTTGTTTGCTGCACAAGATACACATCTCCTGCGGTTTTCAATCTGAGTGGGCAAATGCATGCTAACATTTCCCGGTGCTTTTCTTTTCAATGATCGTCGACCAGACCTTGTGGATCTAGTTACCGTTGCAGTTTGCTTCCCGTCTTCAACAATTTGTTCCGCAAGAATCATCAAAAAAGTTATGAAAGGAATCTTCTTCTTTTTTAATTCTTTGAATATTATCCACGCGTTGACAGCAGTTACCATCAATAACCGCTGAAATACTTTTTTCCACCATTTGCAAGATTTTCTGTCGATTTCATATATTCCCGCCATTTGATCAGCCAAATCAACCCCTCCCATTATATCCCTATAACATTTAATCATTTGCGGGCAGGGTATATTTATTTTTGTTCCATTTGATAATGTTTTTGTAACAGTTGTTAGAGCATTGGTGTGGCAATTACTGAGAAGCATTACCTCTTTAGTATCTTGCCACTTTGTGCAAATGAGTCCCGCATTGTTAACAGGAAATTCATATTCTCCTCTTGTTAATTTTTTTGTTATCTTCGGCATTTTCTTTCGCCTCTAATTGACGGTGGCTACTGCAGCAAAATTCAGTTTTTCAAATAAGTCAACACTTGTAAAAAAACGATCGCAACAAATTGTAACATCTTTTTCTTTTATAGAGCTGGCCAACGTCATCACCACTCTCTCGCCTAAAGTTCCTTCAAAAGAACCTTGCTCTTTTCCCTTGTAGATATTGCGTTGTATATCCAGACAACGAATCGCAACGCATCCACATTTTTATTCCCCGTTTTGTGGGTTTCAGGGGCATATATTGTTTCATTGATGATCTTCCTTTGAATTTCGTCATAGATTCATCTATACTTTGGAAAGCACTGTCTTGGCGAAAATTCATATACCTTCCTTTCAAACATTGCACTAAGTCATCAACGTAATAGGTCTTACTGCTATTCACACCTTTATCTGGGGGTGCAAAATACATCTTAGAAGAAAGTAGAATAAAACGATCTCTAGAGAATGCGTCCTTGATACACTTGTTTTCGACTGACAGTTGCTTTGACCAATAATGACTCATTGCTGGAACATGATTGTATGCCATAATAAACATGCAACCGATCATTTTTTTTATCTCACCAGAATCAGTAGTTGGAACAAAACTCTGAACTTTTTTTGAAGCACGATATATATCCAAGCGCTCGTTTGTGCATTGTGCAATATACATAATAAGACTAGGAGGAAATAATTTGTAAAATAATTGCATTTCAGTTGCTGATGGTTGGATGTCCTTGATTTGGCAAGGCCGACTTGTAGACAATACCTTTTTAGGTTGAAATTCACCGAAAGATTGAGACCAAATGGATGTAATATCAACATCTATCTCTTGATCTAGTTGTTCTTCTGGCATTTGTTCTTCCTCAGACTCAAAATTTTCGTTCGATGACCCTTGTGACTCATCAGGCTCAGAGGGACAGTATTCACTCTCTGAAGCACTAAAATCATCATTGCTGCTATCATCATTGCTAAATTGATCAAGTAGCTGTTCTGTTTGTTGTGTTGTAAGTCTTTTTTGCCTCGACATGTTGTATTACTTCTGGAAGATAAGAATCCACACTTGAAATCTAACAATACTGCTGGGACAAATATATCCCACTCAAAAACACGAACGGGACATTTACGTCCCAGGCAACACATTATGAATTTTCACAAACAAAAATCCATATGTGTGCCGAAATTTTAATTTCCTATAAGATTTTATAGTTTCATACGCAAAAAAACTTACCTTTTGATTCGAAAACTTCTATTTTTACTGGAGAAAATCACTTTTTATAAGGAGCTCAACTAAAAATCACCAAAACACTTCACTGAAAAATCCAAATTGGAAGCTAAAAACACACGCGCGATCACGTTTGACAGAAAAAACCGTTATTTATGCCTCATGACTACAAAATGGGACATTTTGGGACGTTTTACTGCGTATAGTTTAGAATTCAGTACAGCTCAAACACTGAGTGGGACTTAAATGTCCCCACAGTATCGAAAGGGTTAAAAGAGATGTTTTTTTTTCAAAAGATAAACTCATCTAGAGAACATTAGTTACATTTTTTGATGTGTAAATTAAATGCGATCCTTAAATTAATCGTACCTTAAAGGTAGATTCATCTAACCATAATATTCTGGACCAATCTTCTCCATTGAAATGCACATGTTTTTTCGCCCACTCCAAGCGCGATTTCTGGTTTTTTCCAAGAGCCACGGCTTCTTTCTTCCCTTGCATCCTCTACATTCAACCTCCCTATGTCTTTATCTGTATTTTTACGCGTTCTGCTAGACCAAGATCACTTCTTTTTGGTATTAAAAGAAAAATTAACAAATTTCACTATTAGAAACCAAATTGTCTGTTGATTTCGAGCAATGATGGCACACTAATCCTACACCGAAAAATATATAAGCCCGCTATTGCATCATTACAGTGCATTGGTGACCTTTCTTAAAATATAGAAATCGTTTACAACCTCGTATAGTGATGCCATAATTCATAAAACTCAAATTAATTGCTTCCGAGAAAGGATTTGGCAGCAAAGAAAAAAAGAAAGGGGTGCCTAATACTTTTGGCCAAGGCTGTATATAACATAAATGAAGAAATACATAAACATATAGAAAATTAGCAAATAACTGAACAAATAGATAAATAAAATATATAAATAAATAAATAATTTAAATAAATAAATAAATAAAAATAAATAAGTAAGTAAATAGATAAATAAATAAATAAATAGATGAACAAGTAAATGATAGCATTACATGAACATAATTAAATATAAGTAACAAATTAAATAAATAAATAAAATAGATAAATTTAAATGAATTAAGAAATATTAGATACTACTTAAATAAGGAACAAAAAACGAAATGAATTTTTTTTTAAATGAAATACCAGAAATAAAAGACAAGGTGATACTAAAATAATTGGTTTACCAAACGGTTATCCGCAAAATCACATCTAATTTTAAATTTGTTGTTGAGTTTATGAATTCTTTCGGATATCAGTTCAACATTTCTCCTTGTTTGCAAATCCAAAGTGGAATGATGCCGCGGTTGCTTTAACATCATTTTTAATACTTTATTTTGTGATATTTGCAATTTCTTTATATGGCATTTAGCACAATCTCTCCATACCTGGCACCCACATAGCAGAATCGCTTGAAAGATGACTTTATGGATAATAATTTTTTTCTTTTGATTTGATAAAGACGATTTTCGATTTATGAATGGATATAACATCTTTATAGTTATGCTCATTTTTTTAAGAGTTTGGGTGATGTGGTCCTCAGTATTTCACGGAAGAGTCCCAATCTATGTCTACACCTTGAGCCCGAAGTTGGTTGCTTGGCAGGTTACAAGATTTCCTTTTCCGGGTGAAAAAAATGGCTTGTATCTTGTCCGCATTGAGCATTATTTTCGATTTGTTGTAGTAATTTTCTAATATCCTGATTGCATTCTTTAAATTCGTCTCAACGCCGAGACCAAATTCATGCGAGGAGAATATTGCAGTGTTGTCAACATAAATAGCCGTTTCATAACGATTTCACTCGGGAAATCAGAGGTGTACAAATTATATAACAGTGGACCAAGAACTGAGCCTTGGGGCACACCTGACTGAAAATGGATGATATTTGAAGCACTTCCATTGACATGAGCTTTGAAACAACGATGAGACAGATAACATTGTACAATTTTACATAGATATGAAGGAAAGTTGAAGCTTATTATTTTGTAGACAAAGCCACTGTGCCAAATAGAATCAAACGCTTTTTCTATATCAAGTAATTACATGCCCGTAGACTTTCCCAGACCACGACTTTGGAGTACAATCCAATTGGAAGCAGTTTATCGGAATGACCAACTTGCCTATTCCAGAAGTAGGTTTGTGGACGATATTGCAAGTCGTGGTCGCCAAGCGTGGTCCAAACAAGCAACGTTCAACGCTGGCTTGAATGAAAACATAAAATAGAAGCGGAACTATTCAGTAGCAGAAACGAGAGGGAAACAATCATTCTTACAATGAGGGGCACTAGATTACATCGATGCGCGCTATCAAATACATAGGCGTTTTGATTGATTCAAGGCTAATTAACATCTGGAGTATACTAGTGGCAAAGCCTCACGATAAGTAACGCAATTATACGCATCATGCCAAATCATCAACCGAGAGACAGTCGACGGGGGCTTTTGACTAGTGTAGTTACATCTGTGATGATTTTCAGGTCACCAATATGGGCCAAAACTATGAAAGTTAGATCATACCGGCATGAGATTGAGCCGACATAGCAACGATTAGCAAATATGCATTTCGCACAATATCATAAGATGTATCTAGTAGCTTCCAATCGACATACTGGCAGAGAAGTTACGAAATGAGGAACAAGGAACCTGTGTTAACCAGCGGAGAAGTGAACTCATCAGAAATAGCAAACAGCATAGCTAAATAGCTAAGTGGATGCCGTAGCTCAAGTGGTTATTGCGTTGAATTACTGAGCGGGAGGTTCGACGTTCGAATCGCAGAAAATACCAAACAATTTTTTTCGGCCCCACCTCTCGTGTAGGTCCCCTCCATTTGTGTGAACAAATATAACACGCACAACACGAATGGTCGCGGGAAGGTAGGCCCTGGACCACATACATCTGTTGCGCCAAGTATTTGTATTTTTTTTTTTCTCCGCCTCAAAGCGGTTTTTTTTTTATAAATCATGATAAAATCTTCTTTTTGTTATCTTTGTCAATGTCTTCCACAGGCGCCATGATGTATTGAGAGACTTTCTCTGCATTTAAATGCTTTCCATGCCCAACCAAACCACAGATGGCTCCCCTACTTACTTACTTAGGTGGCGCTACAGTTCGGGGTGAATCTGGACCTCAACCAACAAGCCCCTCCAGTTAGTCCGGTCCTTAGCTAACTGCCTCCAGTTGCACACTCCAAGTTGGTTGAGGTCACCTTCTACTTGTGCGCGCCACCTTAGGCGAGGTCGTCCTCTACTGGGTTGCCCCTCCGGGTTAGATTTGAAGACTTTGCGGGCCGGAGCATTGGTGTCCATTCGCTCTACATGTCCTAGCCATCTTAGGAGATTGTTGCGCAGTTTTTTGGGATGATTCAGGTCTTATAAAGAGTCTCATTAAAAGTCCGGGATACTCAATTGCCTTCTCAACCCAAAGAGACAGCGATTGGCAAGAGTTATTTTTCGTACTAATAGCAGAGCCAAAGTCCCTTAATACCTCGAAGTGAAAACCCTCCCTATATTTGATTGAAGTTTATTTAAAATTAAATTTCATCAAGGCCATCACATTCATAAACGTTTTACTCCTTTCCGGAAATACAGCTCAAAAACGAGCAAGCTCAGCAGCTCATTACTGTCGTGCGTCAAAATCAACCCCTCATTGTCACGAGAGGCTAATTAACTCCCCTCATTTGCACTTCGACTATTTTAAATATGAATTTGATTATACACTTCTTTCGTCCGGCATATCCTTCACAACAAGAACAAAACACCCGCGGTCGTGTAGTGAATAAAAATTTGCTGAAATAATAAGTATTCCAAATGCGTCTGCACAATCAGGAGCAATCAACTTCAATACAAACCGACTCAGCATAACATCAATAAAATTTGAACAAATTAAAGGTCCTACGGCAGGACGGTAGTCCTGTGAAAATAATACTCCTTTTCGTTATGTGCCGGCCCATTCTCCAATTGGTCTTCTTATTGTGTATTGTCCTGCGACACCATATTTTAATAGTCCTTTTTCTTTGTCCTTGCAAAACATCAAAGACGGTAACATGGCGGGGGGTCGCGATGGCAAATACGTCCATGCTGTTCAAAATGACGTCTTCAGAACACTACACCACCTGCTTTGCAAAGGATCTGTTGGCACTACCTGACCCCTCACTCTATGTCATTTGCCTTAATATAGCTCGCTCGTACTTTATGTTTTGGGCAGGAGTATAATTTATCCATTTTGAGTCTCCTTTTTCCTTTGTGCTTCACACATTTCTTGCTACTAAGGGATCAAAAGGTCGAGTAGCAGCAGGAGCAACAGCAGCACAATACGCCTCGGTAATTATGATGGGCGACAGAGTGTTGCTATGCTCATTATTCATTAACCTAATGAACGATGAAATGTGAGCTAATGAAAAATGCCATCTTAAGAGCGCAACTGGATGAGCATAGATAATTTATCAAATGGATTGTTTTGGGGGTTAATTTGGATTCCAATGGAGGGGCAGCTATCCTTTTTTCAATTTGCAAAGTTAGTTTCCCTTTTTTTTTCTTTTTTTCTTTTTTGTATCCGTGTGAGATTCGATGGGGAAATTAACTTTAAACCCATTGATCCTTAAAAGAGAATGGAAAATGATTTTTTATATATGTAACCTTCATAAGCTACAATTTCATCGGAAGAATTTTAAATTAGAGAAAAGGATAAGAAGGATACCAAGAATTGTATAAAACCTGACCTGAGGGTACCCCAAAAGATTTAAGATGCCAAGTAGGAGATTTATTGTAATTCATATCGTCATTGCATGGCGCCTCCAATCCAAACAGATTTCACAACGTGAGGCGGCAGATGATGGGGGTTAGGTTTGATAAGGGTTAATTCAGCTCTGACAGAAAATGTAGATGCGCCGTGAAATGAACAAGCAACGGAAATGAAAAACTCAGTATCGGATATTTATACCCATTATATAGAGGAGCAAACAAGTCATCACCTGACGACGATTATGATGATGGAGATGAAGATGAAGATAGTAGTGTGACGGCAGAAAAATTTAAGTTTTGTGCTCTGAATATAAATTGGTTGGTAAATAAAATTCATTTCCAGTTGATCAAATTTGTGAAATGAGTTATTCTTTTTTTTCTGTTGAGAGTGACATTTTTGATTGCTACCTTGGAAAAGGGAATTTTAAATAATACTTTGCTAAGAGTGGAGCAGTTTACAGACTCCTTCATAAATCACGGTAACTTTCGGGATTCCTAAGATAAAAAATTGTTTTTATGGGTGTCTATTCTATCTATTCTACGCCAACCTCATTAGAATTTGGCATTGTGAGTGGTGTAGTAGTTATATAATTATTTAAAAAAAAAAACTCAGTATGATGGCAACTCCATGACAAAGGTACAGAGACTAGCATGCATCCGCAAAACTGGCCAGTGCGACGGCTGGAAATCAAGGCTAACCGGGTATGATCAGGCCTCAGTAGCGACTACCTGTCGCCCATTGTCTGCATCTTTTCAAGTTGAGAGGATACAGAAGAAATTATTAGAAACCAAATCATTATCCATATACACAGATGGCTCGAAAATGCAAGTAGGCATAGGTGCGGGCTCAAGGTTTTTGGTTTGCAGCACAACGTAGAACTCTGCTGGGTCCGCAGCCACAGAAGTGTCGTAGAGAACGAAATAGGTGACGGGTTGATGAGAAAAGGTTCTGCACTCGAGTTTGAAGAATCTGACAAATCAGTGGGTATTCTACTTTGCAACCTGAAAGGAAGAGTAGAGTAGAGTAGAGTTGAGTCACCAGATGCGAACTTCTTCCCTCTGTGAAATATCTCGTAGACTTTGGCCAAAAAGCGATAAAAATAGAATCAACAAACTTCTGCAAAGAGAGAGGGGACCCTCTTATTCATAAGCGTACTCACTGGTCACAATCTACTAAGAAGTTACAGATTAAGACTAAAACTAACTGACGACAATTTGTGCAGAAAGTGCAATAACGAAGAAGTGCATCTTCATGGACTCCCTACTTTCTTTGCCACTGTCCAAGCCTCTGACACCTAAGGAACAAAATTCTAGGAAGTATTACTTCCAAGACATTCAAGAACAATCTGATGTTTCTTTTTTTGAGTCTTTGCAGTTTTTCAAGGATATCAGGCCGGTTAAGGACACGCCAAGTTAAAAGCTCTAGACCAAAACCACTGGAGTAAACCTCAATAGGGTACATAAACCTGAGTATGGTCAAGAAGAAGTCATTTCTTCACTTTTTTCAACGACGATCGACTGCATGTTGGGTCTGAGAACATATTCGGGAACTTAACTTTCTACTTCCCTGCGTATATTACTGTATTTTTAAAGGACAAGAATATGGGTTGGGATGAATACATTTTTTTGGCACATCTGGACATGCTAAAGGGATTGATCCCGTGGCATCTTATTTATAGAATTAATAAATAAATGGATAGACCCAAGCACAAGGACATCGCAGAAATAAAATAAAATGATTTGGTGCCGTATTTCGGGTGTGATAATGATCTAACTTCATTTGAAAACAGATTAATGACAAAGGCGCCAACATTTTAACTCGCAATATTCACCAAGGAAACTAAAGGACACATTGAAACTATGACATTATACATGTAGATAGAAGGAGAATGACACAACAGGATATACTATACATTTGGCGCAATTATCGCGAATGTCTGACTGTCGTCCGCGAGTAATAATTGGAGAAAGATTCTCAATTCGTCTTTCAAATATGGCTCTAAGCTGCAAGTCCTTTCCATTTGGACGAAAAAATATAAAACGCACAACACAAAAGTATGCACTAACCTTTGGAGTCTTGGCGCCCACTAAATCGTATTGGAATAATATGTACTGGAGGCGCTTAGATCTTGAATTGAAGATGATCGCTGGCAGACTATTTGAAAAAGTTACCTAAAACTATTAACGAACAAATGACCTACATAGTGAAGCAATTAAGTATTGAAAAATTCAAATGGTTACGCGTTTAAAATGTGCAGAAGTAAGTTTCCATCCAATAAGCATTTCTATCCAAAGTACATACATATATGTACATATGTATGTACATAACAATCGTTAGTCCAAAAGCAAACATTAAACTTTCCACCTACTGCAATAATTAACAGGTACAGGAGTGTGCTAAAAAATAGTTATGTGAAAGAGTTCAGATGAGCTATATTATTGCCGTCACTAAACACTCAGCATTCTCCTCTCATCTAACCAATTAGCATCGCTAATTAACTTAAAGTCGTGGGGCGCGTTAAATGTAACAAGACCGGAGGCGTTAACAAAATCATTATCGTCCAGTCGCCGCCAGCATCAGCAGCAGTAGCAGTGTAGCACCATCATCTCCATCGTCACTGCGATTGAAGTGTAGTACCACTTGCCCTTTAAAGCAGCCACTTTGAGTGTCACAGTGTGAAATTGTGGAGACGAAGTAAAAACCAACGCGGCTTTAAAAAAAATCCATAAATGAGAATCCATTAGCCTGCCCAACCGATGAGGCTATAAAGTTCTTCTCCAGTATCCTTAAAACATCCATCTACAAAAAAAGGAAAAAAAATTAAAACGAAGGACGAAGCGTTTTCGCTTTTTGGGTGAAATTACAAAATTTCATCCTGACAACACGGAACAGCGGAGACAAGAGACACAGTAAACCAGAAACGTGAAATAAAAAGAAAAAAAAAAAAACAAAATCCAACCCCAATCAAGCCAGAAGCTGACTTCGAGTTGATTCACCATCTCCCCATTGTCCTTTCGCTGAAGATCCCCAGCTCCATTATATCTCCCGCCCTCTAACCAGATACAACTTGAAAATTCATGTAATTTGCCTCCTCGAACACAGTGAACGAAGCAACAAACAAGGATACAGAATACAGTAGAGCGTGAGTCTGTTGCTAACTTTGGAATGTGTGCCGGGTAATGGACAAATTAAAACACCAGAAAGGGACACGCCAGGACATCCGTGCGGTGTAATTTCCTCTGCGTACTTTTCTTGTATTCATCTACAGTAGCTTGTGTGCGAGTGTATGATTGCGTGCAATGTCCCTTGCTTTGGTTTTTCTATTTTTGAGCAATCAACTGATGCCGTTTACTGAACTAACTATTATCGTTGCAGCTCTGTACATTGTGGCCGCATTGCTATAATTTCCAAAACTTAAGATACAGGACACTACTATACTGAGTGTAAACTTGTGAAAATATCGTGATAAAGTGGTTGTGTAAGTTCGTTAAGCAAACTTTCCGGTTCATTTTCCTATTTCCTTGTTTAGCCCTCAAGGCATGTGCAGATGAGAATACTCTACGATCAGTTCGTGTTTTTGTTGCTTCGAATTTTTATTTTTGTTGAGTTACTTTCGCCAGGACATTTACGAGTAACGCCCGTAGGGCACAAAGAACCAGCCAGAAATATGCCAGGAGGCGTTGTGTTTTTAATAGTCGTGCCAACAGCTAACTTTGAACGTGAACTTGTTTATGGTGAGTAATTTGCATTTTATTATCGGGTTATTTGTTCTGTGTCCTTGGGGAAGGAATTCAGTTGTTGTGTTCATGCTTGTGAGTTTGATATTTCATTTTTAGAGGTTAAAATGTTCCCTGCATTGCTAACAAATGTAAATTTCCTCTGGATTTTGAAACAATAACTTTAAAATAATATTTACGAGTTACATTACACGCACAAGAGTGGTATTCAATTTGCATGCGTGTGTATTGCGTCAAGGGTTTACATACAATAAAGAAAAATATTTCCCTAATTAAAAATAATAAAACAACCAAAATTACTAAGTGAAAATAATTAAACAAATGGGTGGTTGGGCGACAATTTTGCAAGTCTCGTGTAAAAAATGTGGACGCCGTGGCTCAGTGGTAAGTGCGTTGAACTACTGAGGTGAAGGTTTGAAGTTTGTATCCCAGAAAACGGCAACCATGTTTCTCCAAGGATAAACGTCAAAGTGAATTGTCATGAGAAAATTTCTAAAATTCACAGTTTCTAAAATTCACCTTTGGGATATGGCCTTAAACTGTAGGTCCTTTCCATTTTTGTAAAAAAAAAAATGTAGTATGCACAACGTGAATGTACGTGAGAAGCTAGGCCCTGGATCACATACCTACATATGTATGTACGTAAGGTGTGTTACGCCAAAAATGTATGTATACATACTTTTTTTCGTGTGAAATTTAAGTTCACAGGATTCACAGGAAGACCTTTTCAGCTTTTAAGTAAGACGTTCTTACAGCGTTCTCTAGGTCAATTCTCAAGATCAATCCTAATATCCTCCACACTCAATTTTCCCGATTGTCAAAACATCCATGTTTGGAACCTCTTTGCTTAACTGAGAGTGCTTTCCGACATGTTCCTCAAATCTAGATTTTTGCGCTGCGGGTAATATTTTCGCACAGTCCAGGGTAAAAGCGCGGCATTTTATAAGAAAATTCGTACATCCTTGGTGTCCTGATTGGACAAAGCTTGGTGGGAAATCAAACAGGCGACACAGCTAAGTTTTAAATACAATGGATGCTGTAGAAGATGTAAGGATGAAGAGAAAACAGAATCTATTCATTATCTTTACGTACTGTGTGACACTAGACCTTAAAAACCGTACAGCAACAACTTCTTCTTAGGACTGTAGGGCCTACCTTGTATAGACCAATAGATATTTAATTATTATTTTCATAAATTAAAACAGTTTACACGGAGATATGATATCTAAGGACGTTGAAAAATGTCGGAGGAAAAACTATAAGACAATGAGCCGTATTTATAAAGAAAAGGATTTGCTTATACTTGCCAAATATGAAAGAAATCCTTCTGCTTGTATTCATAATAATTTTGAGCAGAACCTTATACTTTTCGAGTCAAAGCATATCCTTTTAATCACATGAAAGTAAATGGGTATGCATAAACTTGACCTTTTACTTTAAATAAAAAGCAAATCCTTCAAAAGTCTGAGTTGGGTCAGCAGCAGACTCATCTCGGTAGTAAACGGTTGTGTTATCCGATTTTCAGCGCGATGGCAGATGTTGTGCATGTGAGGGATGCTAAATATTACAAGCCCCGCTTATCTATACTTGTTCGTGAGTTTAAAGATTTATACCGTTTTAAAGAGAGAAATTTACAGTGGCTCGCGGACAGATTTTAAGGTACGTAGGGATACTGAAACCAAAACTCTATGGAGATGAGTACATTAATCGAAAAGGTAAACCTACTCTGAATGTTCAAGCCACTTGTGATGCCAAAGAAATTTTTACTAGTGTTGACGTAAGTTGGCCGGGATCCGTACATGACTCGAGAATATGGAAAAATTCACAAGTGTGCCTAAAATTAAGAAATCAGAACAATGTTGTGCTCATTGAGTACTGGGCGAAAGAAAGGAAAGGGAGCTGGCACAACAAAAAAATTAAAAGATATTCTAGCATCTAGCATGTCATTCAGCGTTCTAACGAGTCTACCTTTTACTTGTGCTTGAAGGATATCCTCGCAATTGTAAGGTAATCATTATGAATACGAAAAGAAGGAAATGCTTATACTTCAACCTTTAACTTTAAAGCATTACCTTATACTTCTAGCTTATACTTGGGAGGATATCCTTAGTTTTTATGAATACGGCTCAATGCCTCCATTTTAAAAAAATAACCATTAAAAAAGATACACATGTGTATATCCAATATACCCTAACATAGATGCAGACAGTTAGAACGCCTAGAGCTTGTTGCATCCTTGCTCAGATTCTCCATTGACTTTAGAAGGGATCGACGATACCTCGGATTATTTCTTTTGCGATTGTCCTGCCTTCGCTAGCATCAGATGACAGATTTTCGGTACTAAAGTTCTGATAGTTCTGATAGCGTAGGCTCCCATCATTGAAGTAGATAACTACGTCCAGGAAAATGGGTAAAACAGGGTTCTGATTCCTGGTAGTACAAAAGACGCGTTGTGTCTTAGTGCTAGTGGAGTATTTCCTCTCCCGACAAATAAAAAAAAACTATCAGCGGCAAAAGGCATTGATAGATGCTAACCAATTTATTTTCTCCCAAAGTGGATGAGCGATTGAAACAACAGCGTTCTTAAGAAAAAAATTTCCAGGTCGCGTTATTTCGAGAAGAGGTGATCTTTAACTAGCTGCCATGATCGTGCGATTTAGCGACTCATGCCCATATATGTATAAGCGAATATTCATGACTAGGGGCACAAGTCATGCAAGCCATTCCTAAGATCCAGGGCTCTTTTTGAGCATCTAGACAAGGTTTACTATTTAATTAAATTTCTATAGATCCTTTCTGTTGGCACTATTCCTGTTGAAAAATTACTAAAACAGCTGCAATAGTCACGAGATACAAACATATTTATTAGACTCGAACAAGCTGTCAACTGTGAACAAATACGCTTTTAATTTTCGCGACTAAGCAACCATTTGAGTTCTACAATTTTCTATTAAACATTAAATTGACCCTTAAAGGATTCCACACACCGCCGCGATAGCGATAGCGATTGCGATTGCGATAGCGATAGCGATCTATCGCAACACGTATATTCAAGTTTGATCATGCACACCGAGTGCGATAATATCGGCGATTGTTGCGATAGATTGCGATATATCGTGGCTCTCACTGCATGTTGCATTCTATCGCTCTATCGCGCAATGGTGGATGTGGAAAAATTACATTTCCTACTCGAAGGTAGGAACTTTAGTTTCTGAGAACACAAATAGAACTGAGAAAAGACGTCTATCGCTATCTATCGCTATCGCGCTGGTGTGCTCGGTTGTTTATCGCTGTGGCGATAGTTATCGCTATCGCTATCGCTATCGCGGCGGTGTGTGGAGTCCTTAATACTCTCCCTTTAGATTAACTTAACAATGTATGACAAAAGAAAATACTTCCTTGACAATCAATCATTCGATTTAAATAAATCGTTCTGACGCTGAAGCTCCATGCTTCCTTTTGAAACTGATTCAATTGACTTCGACAGAAGACATCCTGTCAGACAATTTTCTTATGTACCTTGCTTCGCTAAGGATTCAGATGGATATATGTACACATATAATCGTCGCATTTCCGTTCTCTTGGTATTTTCGAAATCTGCATAACAAGGACCATGGGAATTCTGTCATCCTGTCAATCTGTACACAAAATTGATGGATTACAGATTTTTTTTTCCAACATCGGCGTTTACTTTTCAATTTGCACTGTCAAAACTTTTTTTTTTTTTTAGATAATAGGTGCAGCATGCTACCTAACGTTGGTGTACACAGCAAGAACATTAACCTAAGAGCACAGAAGTAGGAAAAAAAAAATGTAAAACAGGAGCTCCCCCTTGTTCTGCTCGAGGTCAAATCCGTGATGACAACAGAAAACCATGCAGTGGTAAAATTTTAAGTAAACTTTTACTGTTGTGCTTAAATCACGGCTCGCATTGCTGCTCGATGTACGAGCAGTCTACCTACTCAGAAAATAATC
The DNA here is from genome assembly GCA_946965025.1 of Blera fallax. NCBI lineage: Eukaryota > Metazoa > Arthropoda > Insecta > Diptera > Syrphidae > Blera > Blera fallax. Next base: position 16,358,452 of record OX337247.1, on the reverse strand, counting down.
ACTGGAACTCTATTGTTTAAAGGAGAACAAAAACCCAAACGAAAGTGGTGAAATGTTAAACTTTTGTCTTAATTATGAAAAAGATTGAATGGCTCTACTGTAGTTGAACAGTGTCCTCAAGTGGCATAGTTTAAATAGTTAAGTTTTATGGGATGAACTTTGCCAGTGTTTGCCCAACGAGAGGGATCAGGGGCAGCAGATGGGTTCCAAAACGAAAATGAATAGTAAATACCTACGACAGCTGAAAAGGAGACGGCTTCCTTCAAAAAATGGACCCTCTTTTGGGAGTTTATGTTTGGATAGGAGCAGCTTTTTATAGTTCACTTAAGTGTTTTGATAAAATATTGTAAAATAGAAAGGGTATATCAACGTAACTGGATCACAAAGTCCAATTAAAAAAAGTTATCCTTTCGGAACTGTGTCAAGGATATTGAATTAAATTGATGTTGTCTGTTTCGAATAAATACGAGTGAACGTTAGGCCATTAATAAAACATTGAGTTCAGAAAAAATTGTATTGTATCGTAAATTGTGGGCCAATGAAGCGTGATAGAAAATTAATTCTGCTCATAAGAAAACAATGAAATAGCCTATTTCCTGGCCATAAAAGTTAAACACAAGGAAACCGATGATAAAATTGAAATGATTTCTTGTGTGTCCTGCTGATTCTTTGCACTTTAATGCAAGCTTTTCTGATTTGATTTATACCGACTGGACGTTGCTAGAATATCGGTGGGCGATTTTTATTCTGCGATATCTTTGTCACAAAGTGAAATTATTATCCGCCTTTGCGTGTGGATTTAAGTTTTAAATTCGATGGTGAAAATATGGCATTCTTCTGTGAGAAATACTGAAACTGGCCTTACAAAAACTACATTTGAACGTCAAAAAAACAGAGAAAACTGGACCCGCTCAGAAAAGCAAGTAAAGCAGATACAATTGATGGAAATGAAGTACCTGAGAAGAGTGTTAGGAATAACATGAATTGAAAGGAAAATGAGGCTATAAGGATCAAGATTAATATGGAACCCGTCAAAAAGACTCTAGAAAATAAAAATCTCAAATGGTTTGGTGGGCGCCGTGGCTCAAGTGGTTAGTGCGTTGGATCGCTGAGCGAGAGGTTCAATGTTCGAATCACGAAACACGAAAAGATTTTTCAACGCTCCCACCTCTCGCGATTATCTGACAAAGCTTTTCACTTTGCCTTTCGGATATGGCTCTAAACTGTAAGTCCCTTCCATTCGTGTGGAAAAAATATAACACGCACAACACGAATGGTCGCGAGAAGCTAGTCTCTGGATCACATACGGTCTGTTGCGCCAAGTACATATTTGTCAATAGTTTGGTCACATGGTGTAAATAGACGAAAACAGACAAGTTGGGAAGCAAGACCTGAATAATAAAACACAACAGAAAAACCCACAACAACTGATGAGATTATAAAAGAGGCTGGATAAAGCTAAAACCCGGCAAAAGAAGGTTAGTTAGGTTAGGTTAGGTTGACATGGCAGGCTGCAAGTATGCAACCTTACTTAGACCAGTCCATTGTGTTATCACAGGATCAGAATCTCCAAAGGCAGTTACCCGTTGAATCAGGAAGAACTAGTTATGAAGCGCTGGCGGCTGCTAATGCTAGCATTAGCCAGTTCGCCAAGGTTGTTGAAGAAGTAGGCCCCTTAATGCAGTTTTCTTCCAGGGGGAGAGCTCCACATGTACAAACGTTATCTTCCTTCTCTTCATACATGCAGCTTCTACAGAAGTCGTTTGCGAAGAGACCGAAGTTTAGTGGCATGCATCTGTAACAACACCTACTATGTTGGATATGATTTTTCTGTCTTAAAAGCCAGTTAAAGCGTCTGAGATCCAGATTGGGCCAGATCTGTCTAGTGCTTAAGAAGGTAGTATGTACCATTTACCCATCTGTGATTGGTACTATTTGTAGCGTTAAGTTTGATTAGCATTTTAACTGTAGCGATAGGCATATCGAGATTCACCTTAACTGGTGAAGTCGATAGGGTTGTACTCTGCCTGATGAGGTCGTCAGCCATGCAATTCCCTGGAATGTCACTGTTGCTGGAATATCGACAGAAGAAACGCCAGCAGAAAAAAGCTAATGGAGAGAGTTCTTAAAGAAAAGACAGATAAAAACTAGAGCCAGAACCTCGACACCTTAAGGTAGGACCTCTGTATGTGGTGATAAGAACTGTCCCTTTCCAAGGAATCACACATCAGGGACGCTGCTTGGGATTTTACAGGAAAACAATGTAATATACAGACAATCTAGAGACGTTTTGCAGTCTAACAGATTATGACTCTTCAAAAACTTCTTTCATCCTTACTTCCCTACCTTTAACTGTCTAGTTCTTTTCTCACAGTTTGATGTACATAGTTTTCAGGAAGTTTTAATTGTTTGCAATACATATCCACATTTTTCATAAGAAACTGTAGATTTATCCTTTGAATCCAGCAACAGCAATAAAAATCAAACGAAATTAAAAAAAAATTTATTGCTCACCATTTTATACAATTTTAGGATGAAATTTCTATCAAAGTTATATTCAACGACAAATAGACTCATCTATCGAAATTTCAAATGTGTTAAATGGTTGAACGGCATAAACAACACGATTTGACGACCTTTCCCGAAACAAGGGAAACAAAACACTTCTAATGTGCGAGGATTCAATTTCATAAATCTGCGCAAACAGCCGCAAAGCAAATTTGAAAATAAACCACACATTAAAGCACAATATTATTATAAATTGGATACTGAAAGCACTAAATTCGCAAATAAGTTATTAAATATTTATTTTGAGATGAACAGGAACGAATCATAGCGACGCTTTTCTCTCCCAAATTAAATGAGTGCTGACATTTTGCTCTCATTTACGTCAAGTGTCAAAATTGATGGTGACAGGAGGTGATAAGGCAGTGCGATAATTAATTCCTTTCATGATTTTAATAAAAAGGAAAAATTGGCCTATAAATTAAGAGTTGATATTTTTATTTCATTGTAAGGTAAATATTTCGTGATAAAGGGTGGAAAGAAATTGATGACAAATGCGCCGCACGGCTCTGACTACAAGCTCTTGCTCTTTGACGAAATTTACGTTGACACGATATTTTGACCAATTTTTATGGGAATTTCTTGAGATTACACGATGGAACCACATGTCTTCAAGATTAAAATCAATCGATTCTGGCCAAAAGAAATCAGTCATCGTTCTGTAATGCAAACCATGCACTGTCTGAATATGTAGTTACACTGTACCAGCCCGAACATTTCCTTGGCTTTCCTTGAATAACTATTGCGTTATCTGTACCCCAAATTCAATACCATTGCCTATGATATGTGCTTTATCTCTAGAGATGACTTTCCTAGCAAAGCTGGCATTCATTAGGTTATGCTCCATTAGCCAATAAACAAATTCTCTTCGTTTAAAATGATCTGGTTTGAGTTCTTGGGATAGTTGTGTCTTGTAAGCATGGACTCTTGCAACGTTCAATTTTTGTGAACAATGACTGATTAATGTCCTTGTGGCTTTATGAACACTTTCACTTACTGCAGTTATTTTTTCGAGTGCGAGAACGCATAGGTAATTGACTTCTTTCAATTGGACCAGTTTATGTTATTTTCGAACCGATGACTCATTTTAGCCACTGGTAGCTCCAAAAAAAATTGCTAACTTTTTCAACAGAACATGCAAGTGTTTTTTTTTTATATCTTCTTGACCAGGATATCCTGAGAAGAAAGTGCCTCCTGATGTAGCAGAGCCCAATGCACGAACATATGCAGGTAGGTAGTGTGTGTTCTGCTGATTCATCTTCCGCTAACAATGTGAACAGAGGGCCTCAAATACTGGCTTTATCACCAGAGTCCATCTTTAATTGCACTCACTCAATAGGTTGGATCACATTTTAAGCAGCCAACATAACATAGCAATCTGATGCAGCTATTATGAGGGTACGGATATTCCGAACACCGAAAAATTGCAAAAGGACAAGTACTATAATAAGAAGCTATCAATCAGGACTAATTGGTCATTTCCTACAGTTTCGTTTAGCGCATTTTGTGATTGGATTCATCTACATACATATATCCCCATAAGGCCCAGCATACACAACAATTAAAGTCTGCTGACCATACAATGCGCAGGACAGGTGATCGTTAAGAGTTCATTGCATCCACCACGGTTGGCAGTAGCGAAAAAACCTATATATGTATTATATCATCAAAAAAATGTGCATCTAACTCTTTTTGAGTTAATTAAGAACCTTGTCTACCAGTGTTTCGTAAGTATAAACACGACACCAGCGCGGTATAAACAAACACTCTTACCGACCACTGTTTCATTAGGATAGGAAGGCAATTAAGTAGCAAAGCTTGTACAAGAACAATGCATATGTAGCTAAGGAAATTTCATACAATATCATTTTCGTCCTCGTATTTCTATAAGGCGCAGAGGACGTCACTTTATCGAAGACATATAAAAACCTTTATGATTGTTGTAAACTAAAAATTTTTCGAGTTATTTGCAGTCCAGTTTATATGAACGAAAACTGTTAGAAAAGATTGGATCATGACTTGAACAGCTTATATTTTGACCTAAGCAAAAAGTTTGAAGCTACCGCCTGATGTTAATAGGACATATGAGGTGAATGGACACTTCCACCCAGAGCAATGGCATTGAAGAGGAGCACTACATTTAAGTAGGTGTGTGCAGTTTACTAGCTTTTAGGAACAGACACTGCGAGCAGAAAGATCTATTGTTCCATGTACCAACTTTATACCAGCAGTTAATGCACTTTCCTTATGAAAGCAAGAATTAGTGCCGCGGAGGAGATATTTCAAGCAGATATTCTCTCTGTGAAAAGTGCTTCTCCTAACATAGCACAGAGCCACATACTCACATAGTATTTTCGAGGTTTCGAAGAGGTTTCGTCCTCTTCTAGACACAGGTGGTAGATGATATCCTCGGTGATGCTAATTTTCTGGAAGTGGTACTTTAGCTAATAGAAAGAAAGCTCACAGACCTTCTTATGCAGTCTCTGCTAAATTTGGGGATATCTATTCCTTTTTTATGGAAAGGTCGGACTGTTCTTTTAGCCCATTTTTAGCAGAATCAGAGACTCTTCAAAAATTTTCGGGTCCAATAAATAAACCAGAAAACTTTTGCCTGGCGAGTAGATTTGCAAATCTATATGGCTCGGTACCCACCAAAGTTTTAACTCGTTGTATAAGAATGCTAGTTTGTATAAGGCTTATTATTATTAGTTATAGAAAAATTTCTTTTATATATCAGCTCCTGATCACTGTAATATTATTCCAATAATTTTAAATTTGTACCAGCCGATCAAGAATTAATGTTTCTCTGGAGATTCAGACATACATGTGTATGTATGTATATTCGTGTAAGACAATTTAACTCTCAGAAGTTATAAGTTATCATTCTAAGTTTTCAAAAATACGAGACAAAAATTTAAATACAAACTTTATTCGAAAAAGATATTATACGTTTGATTCAGTATCTACTTCACAAGCACCTAGCAAAAAAAAAAAAAAAAAACATCACACAATCCACGGCATGAAGAAAATACATCAATCACACAGCATACATCATTCGTTTATCCTTAACAACGCAAAAAACGAATGAAAATGAAAAAAATAAAGTAACAAAATCAAGAAGCAACCTTAACACAAGTATAAACACAGCGCACAGATACTTTTTATTTTATGTCAGTTACAAAGATCAACCATTAATAATATTCTCACAGGGATCCTCCCAAAGATTTTTGTATTCCTATGTGTGTGTACATGTGTTATATCCTTCCTAGCCCCCAACACCCCTAACTCAATCATTTTATGTTGCATAAGTGACTGATAAATTTACCATTTGCCAAGAAGCAGTCAATCGTCTTGAAAAATATGTGTACTTAGTCATCTTTGTAAGGAGAAAGTCCACCCTTCCTCCTTCGTAAAAAACTATTAACAAGAATACTCTAAAGCAGATCAAAGATAACGTTCATGAAATGTCCCTAAGAGGTTTCGTGTTATTTATATTTATTTATCTTGTTCTTCTTCCTCTTCGTCCTTACCCCTAATTCTCTTTCTTTCATGACTGCAACACAAAACAACTCAAGGCAACCAATGGAATAATAATCAAGAGGTTATTCGCCCAACCCCACCGATAGTGCCTGTGAGCGGGAGTGGTAGTGGTGTTGTAGGAGTAGGAGTATCGAGTGCAGCTGTGTCCGGTAACAATTTGAACATCAATCTTCCGGAAAACAACGCTGTACTGCGTCTTGAGGTCGAACTACGTGACAAGAATGCACCGAAACACCGAAGGGGTGGACGCGGTGGCGCTGGTGGACCCGGAAGACCAATATCTGGTGGGCAAGCCAGAGGTAGACCACGGTCACGTGGCGATAAGGATAACCTTAATGTGATGGTTCCAATGGAGAAGGTATGTAGCATTTTATCATTTCTTGCTGTGTTAGAGTGTAGTCCATCTCGTATGTACATAGTAGAGAAGTAGTGGACAGTGATAGATGGTATCAGCACTCGGTGAATTGATGTTTAGTGGAGAACTCTTCTATTTTGATCGATATGTGACGCTTAGTAAGAGGGAATATGCTTCCTTTTAACACACTGTTAGTGCGGATTACATTTATTGAGTATGGTTGTCAGAGAAATCCATTCATTATTTTTTTGCGCAGTTTCAAGTTTGAGGTTAGTAACGATGAGTGGCTTTCTAGACTAAGTCAATGCCATGAACTTATTGTGAAATTTTAGCTACGAAGCAAGTTCATAAACATATCTCTCAGATTGTTAAGAAGTCACAAGAAAAGATTACATGGCAAATTCGAAGTTGCGTGCCAAAGTGGAATATCAGCTTAGATGAACATAGAATCATATCAGATGTCCAACCTAGAGTTTTCGACAGTGAGTGAAAAACCATTTTTAGGCCACTGTGAAAAGGATACACTTACCTTTCTACAGATATTTATGCTTACAAGACTCTGTTACTTATTTTTTTAGAAAAACGACGCATTATCACAAGTATTATAGGCAGCAGTGACAGAGTTGTCTAGAACTCCAGCATTGCGGTCTTGCTTGAATATTTTGGTGCCCTTTCAAGTTATGTTCCAGGGTAATTTTCTCAATCCCGAGAATAGGGGTATCACGAAGCCTTAGAACTTCGGTGTTTGGATTGCATATGTATAGACTTAGGTCACTTAGACCCATGCGCTGCCTAGTGTCCCCTTTCTTGTGCAAACCACTGCCGGGCATTATGTGAGAATGAAAAGAATGAAAGTGCTCTGTGTGTTCAATTTTTCTGCACAAATGGAAGGGACCTGCAGTTTAGAGCCCAATCCGAAAGGCCAATTGAGAAGCTTTCTCATGACAGTTATTACCCTCAGACGTTTGTCCAATATTCGCGAGAGGTGGGATCGTGAAAAAACTCGTTGGTGTTTTCTGCGATTCGAGCCTCGAACCCAGTAATCCAACGCACAAACCGCTGAGTCACGGTGCCCATAGTCACTTAGCTTATTAATGTAGAAATGTATGCTTATCCTTGAAGTCATTGTTGCTTGTGTACTCATTCCTTTAGAATTGGTATACAGTGAATAACCAATATATTTTTGAACTTAGGCCGCTAATTGTTACACTGCGACGACATGCGTTTTTCCATTATCTGGGAATTTTGGGAGTAATAAAACCTAGATTCAGATCTCTCTTTCCTGTGAACCTTCTCTCATTCTATCATTTTCACCTAATTTAAAAGTAATATTGGTGACTGCTAAGTTAAATGCAAAACATAACCAGTAGATTAACCATAAACGGCTTCCGGGAGCAATAATAAGGATTGAAATTCTGATTCAAATAAGTGTGTTTTAAGTGTTTGCTTCTTAGGACCTGTTTTACCAATTATTTATTATTATACGTCAGAAAGCAGATGCAATCCTTCAGATTGGTTTCCAGGTAATACAAGCATAACGCAATTTTCTAAAGTCCTTTACATACAGAAGCAATTCACTCGGAATAAGCTGTATACACATGTACATACATCTGTGTAGATATTATGCCATACTGAACCAATAAGTATGTGTGAGAATTGTGCTCCCATAATAGAATAGGTTGTCACCCAATCATTGGAGTATGATAATATTAATGCATGACAATTCTGTGGCAAACCATTCCCTTCAACAACAACAAATTCTATTCAATTAGGTTAATATCTCTTAACAACTAAGCAGCATGACAATAAATCACTAGGACAACTGCTTCCCCTGGGTAGTAGAAGCTATCCGAGTGTGTACATTTTTATTCTGATGTATGTAAATATTGCTTACGGAGGGGACCATTAATGGAAGGATGAGTTGTCATTGAGGTTAGGTATTGAGAAGTCAGTTGTCATGTGTCAAAGAAAGGCGCAATGTCAAACGTCATAACATATTTGAAAGCGTCTGATATTCAAAGAACTTTATCCTACATATGAAAACCCTTTTGCAAGGGCGTATTTTGCCATTTTCTTGGGATAAAATGTATAGAGGCATCCTTGCTAAGATTGTGTAATTATTTGGAGCATTAGAAGCATTGTGTGCGCTATTCGCTCTATGCATGTAACTGGCACAAAAAAAAAATTAATTTCTACTTAAGAACAACCGTGCAAAAAAAACTGGATGAACTCACGCTCATAATAATCATATAAGCACACCTATGTATTTTCACAAGGGAATACAAGTTACTGAATCTAGAAACTCCTCCCCTGGGTAGTTCTACTACTTTGATAGCGCATTCCTTCAATGGCTGGCATAACGATTGTCGTGACACGTGACAAGTGACAAGAGGTCCACTGGCGATATGATGACATGTATCACTGAAAAAAGAGACCTGTCACTTCTCCACTTTGGTGACAGTAAAATTATTGCTCTTGATATTTCTGACTCATTTGACAGAGCTGAGCATCCAACTTTTTGTTGAAATTGCATGCTTTTGGTATTTATGAATTTCGTTGTCAATGGATTAGAAATTACCTTTCGAACCGTTCCATTCAAGTTGTCTTGGACGGCTTCAAGTCTGCAATCCAGAACATGAATGCTGGTGCTCACCAAACTTCCGTTTTGCCTCCGACTCCCTTTCTTTTCTTTATTAATGATCTCTTGTCTACTACCTCCACTATACTCCACTATACTTCTTCACTGATAAGAGTACACCCACTCCTGTCCAGATTCACATCTCTGCCCTTGAGTGGCGGAACTTGAGAGGCATAGTATGCTTGGCTTAATGCTGTCGTCTATCACTTAAGCGCATTTTAAGCCCCCCGCCACTATCAATAAATGACACTTGCATCAGCTAAGCCGAAAGACTGTTTATGGTTGTTAATGACAACTTACTCTGCAAAACGGTGCAAAAAATATTTCATCCCCTCTAATCTCGCTGCGATGTATAAGTTGAACATCTGCCTCAAGCTCGAACGCACTGAATCTGTCTCTGCCTGGAGCACTCAAAACTACATTGCACCTGTTAGACAGGACTCAAAACCGTGCTTCAAAACTATTTAGACAAGCCTTGCCAGTTCTATGTTCGTAACAAGTTAATTTTGGATTTCCGAGAAAAGATTGCAAAATAGAAGAAGGATTTACGCTCTCTTTCCAATTAGACTACCTAAGGAGCTCACGTGCAGATAGAGTCAAGTATCTAGCTTCTCACAGCTGTTCGTATTGTCTATGTTATATCTTTGTGCATATGAAGGGGACCTACATTAGAGTCTGAGATTCGAACCTAGAACCCCCCGCTTAGTAATCCAACGCACTAACCACTGAGCCACGGCGCCCAGAGTTGAGTAAAACTGTTGTAGATATAAATGTCTCCAAAAACACAAAGCTGCACGCACGCAACTGCCCCACGATGTTGCATGCATCGATCTACAAAGAATTGGGCGCCGTGGCTCAATAGACGATCTATTTTTCTCTTAAACTGGATCTGGCGCCTGTTATCCGCCATCAATAACATGAAATATTGCTCAGTTCCCTAAAACACAGTTGTGATGCCTAAGTGGGGTCTGCTACTTCAAACTGATATAATCGCCTTGTATGTTGTGCAATTGATTGGCCAAATCCAGTGAGCATTTGTGTAGTTTTGACAAATGAATCTCGACTGTAATGCTACTCTAATGCAAGTGCACCCAGATACAACGTACACATAAGCCTAATGCATCACTACTTTCTATGCACTTTTGAACTAATTAAACCTACCTCTTGTAGCCGATAGTACTCAGCATACATATTCTCGCTTTCAGGTCCTCGAGGAACTACTCGCCAAACTGGAAATCGAACATGTGACTTGGTCAACGGGTAAAAAAGGATACTACTACCATGTCGTGTTCCCTCTGCCATCTGGCGAGCCGTGCGAAACGACATTACACTGTCTAACAGAATTGGGCATCGGGACGAAATTAAATTCCAGCGTCAGGTAATTTCTGTTCCATTTCTATCTAGCACCAAAGCACAACTGTGCCTCTCATGTTCCGGACTCGTGTCAACAGCCTGCGTGCGAGAGATAAAAGTGGGCACCATTTGATGCGAATCAAATTGAAGTGTCGAATGGATACACGATTATCGAAGGTGGAACCTTTCATAGCCTTATCCTTGATGGATGGGTGCTAACGTATTGCAAATACTGAAAACTCAGTGCCATGTGGCGGCGCCGTAGGAGGCAAACTCACCCATACACACATTATATTACACATTCATTCAAGGATAACCTATAAAAGACTCTTAACTTGTTTCTTTTTTTACAATTTCTTTTTTGTTCTGCTTCGAATATCCTTTTGGAACTGCCTTGCATCCACACTAGTGTATTACCATGTAGTGTTAGCTACGATGCTATTTCGGACCCCACAGCCAACAAAGATGACTATAGGTAAGATTATCTTTACGAGTACTTTTGGTTTGCAGTTTTTGATACCCCACATAGGTATATCGTTTATCATATTTTGCCTTTTCCTTCGGTATTTCTTTTATTCGGGGATGGGTTATGCAGAGCTTACAGAAGCACTACTTTTCCAAAAACCTGAGGGGATTTTATCCAGTGAAAAATTGTTAATTTCCCTGTTCAGTTCACACAGAAAAAGGAGTTAACTGAAGGATGTCTGAATAAAAAAACAAACAAAATGAATGCGAAAAGAAGTGCAGGAGGGGGGGGAAGGCGGTTTCCAAAATGAACAAGATTTGGTATTATGGCACTGTTGTTGCAGGTGGTTAATCTCTCACAGTTTCTCATTCATTACGAAGTGCAAAGCCACCTGGAGGTAACGAAAATGCAATCTGTTTGACCTCGATTTAGTGATTATTTTTCCTTGATCCTTCTTTCAGTTGCCACAAAAGTGATTTGGGGTTAATCGTTTTGAGGGTATGAGATTGGGCATTTTATTTTTTTCTACGATAGGCCAAAAGGATTAGAAGGTACCGGGTGTGATGGGTGTTAATTAAGCAATTGGAGTTAAGCTTGAAATTCAACAGAAGTGCTGAAGTGAAAATTCTTACATCTCCATCGCTCGATGAAGTACAGACCGTAGTGTACAGAACTAGGCTGAAAGCTCAAGTTCAAGTTCAAATCCCAAATGGAAGGGACCTGCAGTTCAAAGGCAAATTGAATATTTTTCACATGGCAGTTATTACTCAACGACGGCTGTCAGACATTCGCGAGTGGTAGGACCGTGAAAACTTCTTTGGTGTTTTCTGGGACTTGAAGTTCGAACATCCCACTCGGTAGTCAAACGCACTAACCAATGAGCCACGGAATCCACCAAGGATCCGCTAGTACTACCATGTATTACTTCCATTCGTGCGAAAAATACAACATGTAACCACGATGGTTCTTAAAACTTCCTGATGGCTTCCGGTTCAAGAAAAGGATACCTTGAAGTGGTAGAGCCAAACTATTTTTCATTCTTTAAGTATTTTTAAATGTTTCTATAGCATGCGCGCAGTTTGCAACCAACGGTCTATTACTTGAAAAACTATACCAAAACATCCCGGACTACATCCTTACGAGATCGAATTGATCCAGCCAATGGAGCCACAAGCAAACAAAACAAAAACAAACAAAATTCGTTGATAAAACTTTTTGAAATATGGATGCTTGAATTGGAAAAAAATCGTGTGACTGTTCGCCTTTGGAAAATTTTATTTGGGGTTAGGTGAAACCACTGGCTGACGCTGATAACCCCCCAACTATTGCCTCACTGGAGGCAAGAACATATAGAATTCCTTTCTTCACGGAAAAGCCGGAAGTAACGTATAATGGATACCAGAATTAGGGTGTGAGGGGCCTCCTCCTATCCTTAGGAAAACCAGATAAGCACTGCGACCTAGAAAGATCTTTTGTGCTATCCCTAAATTCTCCTAGTAATGGAGAGAGTAGTTACCACGAGCAAGGATCAAGGTCGTGGAGGAACCTTAGTATTGTTTTTGCGGCTGGCTGGTTGACTATGTTTGGGAAACTGAACTCCCTTCCAAAGTGTCTTTGCCTGCTTCGAGCCATAGCGGGACAATCGCGTTGGATATGCTCAGCAATCTCCTGATTTTCCACACAAAATCGGCACATTTCCGTAGGACTTATGCCCATTTTGTGGAGATGATAATTAAGTGAACAGTGTCCGGTGAGGAAAGCCGTGACGAGCTAAGCTTGTTCAGTGCGACATATACTTGACTTCTCTTACTATTGGAAGCTTTGATGAATCTCTTGGCTTGACGTAGCCCGGTTGTTGAGATCCATTTTGAGATTCTTTCTTGGTGATCCCATAAGTTAAGTTCCATCTCTATATGGCTCGTGGATAAGCCGCAAAATGGAGACGGGCCATTGAATGAAGATTGTGATCCTAGTCTGGCGAGCTCATCAGCAATTTCGTTGCAGTCTATTCCTTCAGGTCAATATAACTCGCAAAATTGTTGAAATATGGTCACAAATGACCCAAAATTGGACTGACAGGATGCGATTTGTCAGAGATAGTTGAGGTCGTTTCGGCAGTAACTTTGTTTGGTCAATTGAAAATCATCCTCGTCAAGGTTAAGGAGGCCTTCGCTGTAATGCAGGCAATAACTTATGCACAGTTTGCATTTTGTATAGATACATATCCAAGTCTTTTACGAAAATTCGCTGTAAAGACCATTTATTGATGCCTAATTGCGTGACCTGTCATTTGGTTGATGTTTGAGGGTCCTCTTGGAGATTTGCAGCTACAACAGCGATATTCTTGATCGAACAGCTGCTCCGAGGCCGCCTACATCTGCTGCTGTCTCGTGTTTAGCCAGTCTCGTCGAGGCGAGCATAGTTAATTAACGACGAAATTAACGGTGAGCCAAAAGCACCGACAAATTATTCGACAAAAATGCTGACACAATTATTTCGCGTTATTGAAGGGTATATCAATCCACGGGGTGTCAAAAAAAAGATTTTATGTAAAATATTTTGCTCTACAGTGTTATTGCTCCTCAATGAATCTTTTGTGTTCAAGTGCTCTTTTTCTAACTCGTCGATTATCACCGATTTCATCATTTCTTATAATGCCCACCCGCTGTGTCAATATAAATAGCATTCTCTAATGAGTCCTTGTCATGGATACTAGGCTACGGCTAACAGATATCATTTGGGGATGAAAATCGATTTTCTTGAAAATGTCTAGCAGTTTTCCCTCCCATTAAGATTAAAAGCAATATTTCACACCACTTCTCATTCACCCTCAATATCCTTGGAAAATATTTATTTTGAAACTAATAAAACTTTTCAATTTTTATTCGTTGGACATCACAACCACATTATCTTCAACACGAACAGCGAGGACACCGAAGACCTCTCCAAATGGAACAATTTCGTGGAATCAATTAAATCCAAATTGACGGTGAAGCAAGTTGTCGATGGTGTACGTTCGGGGGGTTCCCTATCGTTCGACTATCTCCTTTTAATTGTAACAGCCGAGTAAGTATCCTTGCCAACACCATCACCCTTTTGTAAAATAATGAAATTGTAACCTGGTACATCATTGCAGTTCTCTGGCAGCTCTTGGCCTTGTGGAAAACAATGCTCCAAATATTGTGGCTGCTATGCTGGTATCACCCCTAATGGGACCGGTTATGTCGATTACATTTGGGACTATAATTTCCGATCGTGAACTGATGGTATGTTACTTGCAATTGATTGTTTGTTAGCTTTAGGAGGGGGTCCAACAAGCAGGTGGTGGCGTAATTAAATTTTTATCTGGCATCTCGTGCGGTTGAAATAAAATCCAATTCTTTTATAGAAGGACATACATATGTACAAAGATTTCAGAAAATTGGATAAAAATTTAATGACCTACTATCTTAGAAGAGGTTTATAAGCTCGCTCGAATTATATTTAAGGAATCGGCATGTTCTGAGATCTTATTTAATTTATTACCGCTACGTATTAACGGCTACCTTTCGTTGGAGACAATAGTGCCATTTAAAATTTGGAATGACCGCTAATGCGGGTCTAGGAAAAATTGCAGTGTAGATACCGATAAAGAATGTAATGGAAACGAATTTTTTGGAGCCCAGAAAAAACATTTCTAACTCCATTTATGCGGTTTGCCAAAATGCCGAATGAACATTAATCCCTAGAATACTTAAAAAGCTAAAAATCTAGCTATCTTTAAGCAAAAACTCTAGGAAGGAGCACGACGTAGGCGATAGATGAACTGCAGTTTTTACATTTATAATTTGTTCGATTAAATCGATATGTCATTTAAAAGATCTTGGACCTTTGAACGTCTAAAGTTGACAGCGCCTTTCTACTTCACAGAAAAGGGGAAGGATACGTCAAATTTAAAAAAGCCTACCTCGTAGCTGGTGTCATGCTTGAGTAAGTAAATGGAACCAAAGTGTAAGAGAAAAGCTGCGATTAGTACAACCTAATTACTTAAGGTGGCGTTACAGTCCGGGGTGTACCTGGGCCTCACTCAACAAACGATCTTTAGCTGCATAGCTGTCTCCAGTTTCCCATGCGAAGTTGGTTGAGTCGCTGTTTTCTTCTACTTCGCCGTGCCTCGAGGGTGGATTTGAAAGATTTTTGGACCGCAGCAGTATTGGTGTCCATGCGCTCTACATGGCCCTGCCACCTCAGCCGATACGACTTCACTCTTCTGGCTAAATCGATGACGCTATACAGCCCGTACAGTTCGAAGTTGTATATCCCCCGTCACTCACTTTCTATACAGATGGGACAGATAATTAATCATTCCAAAAAAATGTTCCTCTCGAGCTGTCGCTTGGGTTTTAGGTGTCCTTTCTTTTTGAGAACATGCTTTGTCTTGCCTTCATCGACCGACTAAAACTTGGCGGATATTGCCAAACTTGGAGCTCTTTATGTGAAACATCCATCGTTTCACACCGTTCGTGGCAATTTGCGCCATCTTGTTGGAACCATATGTCAACATCAATATCTTCGATTTCGTGCCAGAAATACTCGGTTATTATGTTCCTGTAGGACTGTTACAGTCCGACCTTCATCACCTTCCGAAAAAGTAAGGCCAACCTACACCCCCTGACCACAATGCGCACCAACAGTCATGTAGTGTTGTCTCGGGAATCATATGAGGATTTTCCTCGCCTGGCAATTTTGATCCAATCACAGAGGTGGAAATATGCCTAATCGGAGCAGAAGATTTCCTTTGAAAAATCAGCAACAACTTCCTACGGATCTGTTACTCAATCTGCATAATTTCTTCTTCTTCTTCTTCTTTATATAGGTGGACGTG
Organism: Blera fallax; assembly: GCA_946965025.1. NCBI lineage: Eukaryota > Metazoa > Arthropoda > Insecta > Diptera > Syrphidae > Blera > Blera fallax. The sequence continues at coordinate 16,342,671 of OX337247.1, read as the reverse complement.
CGAATCTTGGGTCGAAATGCCTCAAATGAAACCATAATATAAATCCAAAAGCTGCGAACACGTACGAATCACCACTTCTAGGTCTTCGGACACGCGTCCACTTATAGCAGCAATATTTTCAGCTGAACAGATGCCATAATGACGCCCAGGATCAGGCCCTATCCTATCTATTTGCAATGCCTATAGTTTCTTAAAATTTTTTCACTACGTCGCGAATTACTTGCTCAGCAGGACGATTAAATTGACCAAAATCTTTCCGAACAGTATTTTTGTTTCTGTAGAACGATTGAACAACTTGAACGAGCTATACGGTGGCTTATCCATTTCATTAATGTATTGATGAAATCTAGCATCTGACACTTTGAAAACAGGTGCTTATTGAGAGCTCCTTGATTAACAGTGCTGCGTATATGGAAGCTCGCATTGGATCACCCTTTACAATATATAAAATCCCTTAAACATCAATCAATTTCTAAATGAATTGATGCCTAGTTAACTTCAAACGTGAAACTGAGAAAGAGCCCTTTCATATGCAAATAACGTGTTTTCAATACGATGACCAGCCCCGATAAAATTGAAAAACCAACTTCACCGATAAACAACCACCATCATTAAATTTGAATTCGATTTATTTATCAGAGATCTAAAACAAACAAGTCTTATTCAACGACCTAAAATACCCCGAGAAAGAGATTTATTATGTGCGTGTCCTTCCAAATCATGTCCTGTTTCATATGTCACATCACACTTCGCAAGCCTAGAAAATAAATATTTTTGTTTTTGTTTAGACATCTTTCCCAATATTTATTCCCTTGAACTTTTTTCATTACCACAAACCACACCACGACCAACTCATAAACTTTTCATCATAGGCACAGACATGATTTAGCCACCAGAAAGTTATATAAATAAAATAAATTTCAGTCCCGTCCATTTATTCTCCTTCACACAGCCTGTGTAATAAATCAGTCAAAACGTCCACAGAACACACAATTTCACATAAAAAAAAGGAAAATTATTTCAGCCAATAGCGCGAAGTACTTTTTGAGTTTAAGTTGTCATTCGCAGCGCGAAAACGTTTAAAATTCTTTTTGAAATAAAAAAAAAAATGTGTAAAATGCAAAACCGTACTTTTCACACATAGGCACTTCTTGTGCAATGTTTTTGACAACCACCATTAATTTGCAGGATAAGGAAATGAGTGATACAATGATGGACAAGCAAGAGTGGGAAATTTAAAGGCAACAAATGTGACACTGATTTGCCACCCCCGTGGAACAAATTTTTAAAGCATTTGATGGACAAATGTTCATTTAAAATATACGCAAATGCGTCGGATATAAAAAATAAGGACATAGAAACGCAGCGCTAACCGAACTTGAGCAAGAAATGAAGAAACTTAAGCCTTAGAAAACACTTGGATACGAATGGGACGTCGCGGAAGTCACAATCGTTCTTAAACCGCCGGACGAGAAAACGTCTTAAATACCAAGTTCAACGCTTCCAAATATATCCAAACCTTTCGAAGGAATATTGCTTAAGCGAATAGAGTCACTTATAGAAGAATACATTTCATCCCGGATCACCAATTCGGATTTAGAAGTAAGCATTCTACAATTGACTACGTACACCGAATAGCAGATGTATAACAAGAAAATCTCTTGAAGGAAAAGGATTTGTTCGAGAGTATTCATCGAATTTAGAGACGTCAATACGCCTTTGACAAGGTCTGGAAGGCATAAAGGAAGGAAGCAAATTTCAAAGACTTACCTTTCGAATAGACTGTTACCGCATGCGGAGACGAATATCCAGACTTCAAGAAAATAGTGGCCGGGGTAACGCAAGGCAGCGTCCTGGGTCCACTATAGTATCTATGATATACCCCGTTATATACCACAAATTGATGGCACTGCGTTATCTACATTTGCCAACGACATTATCATATGGGCAGTAGGTATAACAGTCGAAGAGACTACCGGAAAATTGCAGGAAGCATTGAATATTAAATTACTTAAGTCCTTGTACCGCTCAAGGGGCATATGGCGTCAACAACGCCTGCGCGCCTTCTTGTTCGGAGTTTTGCAACGCGTCTGAGCTACCTCCAACTCATTTCCAAAGAGCTTGATTCTTCCTCAATTGTCCTGTGCCATGTTTGCCTAGGGACACCATGCCTGCCTAGTAACCAGACTCAATTGTATGAAGTATTTCGCAAGAAGCATTGAATAGCGTCAATGAATGGACAAAGTTTTGGCAATCATTCTAAATGAAACCAAATCCGTACATGTGAATTTTACTTATACTTATCAAAAAAATACATAAATCCCTATGGGGGTGCTTTTATGGCTGCCTGGCTATCGGTGTAAATGACGATAGCAGGATCCAATAGCGACTTCATAGACAGTCATTCAGCTACTTCAAGAATAGACTTCTGTTTGGAACGCAGGTAAGGGCGATCCAGAGGATACCAGCCCTACACACCATCAGATATCATAGACACGTCAATGTTAGTTTCCAGCGCATTTTTATCATTTGGAGTAGAGTTGTATTTGTAGTATTCGCTTCCCATTGCTTTTGGCTGGTATACAATATTCCGGATCCGTTTATTTTATTATTGCGTTGCAGTGGGTGTTTCCTTAGTTTAAGTGTGCTTTTAATTTTATCTAAGCCAACCACCTAAACTAACTAACTACCCAAACAACCTGTCAAACTCACAACTTAAGACAGTTAATTACTCTTATAAAACTGAAAAGCTACACATGCAGATACTCTTAACGTAATTTTCTAATTACAGACACTAATTTCTGCTGGGTCTGCCTTCTAAGAAACCTCAGAGATATTTAAGCGTTAATCAAAAGTGAAGGAACACTCTTTCAATTAGCATTTGCTACACCTAGTTGGAAAAACTTTTGCCTTTCCAAAGGAAGAGCAATTCAAAGACACTTTTAATATTTTACTCAAATCCACTTTAAAACACTGTACCTCTCAACAAACAGATGGAAAAGTAAAGAATTTTAATAAAAAAAGAAAAAGAAAAAAACTTTCAATATCTTATTCCTCTGACTTATTCGTGTCACTGCACCACTGAGTATGTTTGTAAGCGCCTTCCTTATTTACACTACCCTTCCCTATCCATCTATTTGGCACTTTTTCGTTCTACTCACACATTCAACAAAAATGTTTGCATTTGACTTCGGTGGAAAGCATAAAATTTCATCACAATCCGCTCTATTCAATTTCACTAACACACAGGTTAGTAGTTGAACTATGTAAAATGAAGAACAAATCCAGCGTCCCGCTGCTAAATGCATGAAGATTCCTTTGTTTTAATAGAATATGCAACAGAAACCCGAAAAACCATACAGCTACCGCACAGAGGATAACAGATGCATTCACACACATGGAATTAAATGAGGTGATATACGAAGAAGACTACACAAAGAAAGTCACAGTTTTTTGGGGTGGGGCAGGTAGCGTTATGATAGTTCAAAAAGTCATTACTACCAACCCGCCCAGATAACCTAGCTTATCCTTTACAATTTCATGTGCAGCAAAGAAAGGTGTGCACACTGTGCTTCGGAGGAGTGTGTGTCATGATGGGATCAAGTTTTCCCTGCAACAGACAGTAACCTCATTTTGCTGTATAGTGGAAGTGTAAGAGAGTGTTTATGAGACTGTCGTGAACTACTTTACGAATGTAGATGGTCATAACCATGCTTTTGCGAACCCCATATCTAAGTACTTGACGCATTCAATAAGTCCTCACAAAAAAAAAAGAGTGAGGAAGGAGTGTGTAATAGAGAAAAGAAGTCACCCACTTACTTGTGTGAGTAAATACGAGAAATATGTTCGTCCTTCGGCCTTTCATTTCGAGTACACCCACACATTTCGAATACACACACGATGGCATGAGTTTCTTCGTCTTCAATATAAGAGGTATACGCATCCTGATGATTTTGGTTTATTAAAGTGAGATTACATCAACTTAAATAGTCATCTTTGAGGGTGCTTAGAAACTTTCCTGGGGTACGTATAGGAGGGGTGTTTTAAGTAGAGTTTAATACTGGCTTAAAGCAGCCACATGTAGGAACACATCATGTGTAGGAGAATTTATCAATTAAATTTTAATTAAAAAATATATTCCCAAGTTCCTTTCGACCTTTCCCTTGACGAGTTGATAGACGAACTGATTTTCAAGGATTTTACATTGTAACTTCAAGGATATGATTTGATGTGTGTACCTATAGTAATGCATACACAAGTCCGTTGGAGGCTTCGTTACATATTTGTGGTTTAAGGCATTAGATAGAGTGGAATAATGCTCTATGTGTAATTATTATTTTGTGGGTATTATTAAATAAGTAATGAAAACTGATGGAGTGTTTTCCACATGAGTAAGGTGAAAGCTGTGTCTGTCTTATTGGAATTATTTTCTTCTAATTTTCTGATAGTGTCTGCGGCTTTCTTAGGATTTAGAAATACCTCCGTTGGCTTTGTGGCGTCATGGAAAAGTTTTGTACATCATGTCTTACTCAATAAAGTATGGAGACCATATGGGAAATACATGATATGAGAGTATCTCAATAATTAAATGGTTAAAGTAGTTAAAAATCCTACTATACACATGTAGGACAAAAACGCAAGAACAGGCACTCTCGAGTCATATTTCTAGACTAGAGTCCTATTTTAAGACTTTGTTACTGAGATGAATTTGCTTTCGAAAACGACACAATACCTCCGTTAGTAACTGATCAGGTGCTGACTATTTTTGAACCCAGACAAAGATTGGCTCATAAAATGCAAAGACGCGCCTTTGTTTGCAAAAGACCGCAGGATATCAAAATATTGGACTTGAGGTTAGATGGGGGCGAGCACAGTCTCCAACATATGAGACTGTGAAGTCTAATTCCAGTAAGACACCTGGGAGTTCTAGAAAATATGCTTAGCTGGTGTCATTAGACACAAGAAGATGCTTTATCGTCTGGCATCCTCATTTAGATAAACATGATATCGAGTGTTGGATTTCGTGCTAGTACGATTCGTTACTATAATTCATTGTTAGGCCCCAACAGATCTTTCTACTCTGGATGAAGGGGGCAAACATTGTCAGGGAAAAAAAGTGGCTTACCGATGGTACCTAGAGAAGGATGGATAAATGTAAACAACCTAAAACTTGCATTGCAGGTACACTGGCAGAAGGGAGAAGCAAGGTAGAGTCTCGAAGTACTTACTTCCCGGATGCGCACCAAGACTCCCAATAAGAATGAGACCGTTCCTGGCAGAGTAAAGCACGACGCGATAGGACTTGGTTGGCGTCACACATCTTAAAAGCCTCGCGAACTTCCGCTTGTAGAGAGCGTTATTGAAGCGGAAAATTTTTGTTATAATGCAAGAAGTGCTTTAAACTGCTCGTATCCAAAAGTTGAGTCCATTTAGTAGCACTTAGAAAGTCACCGTTCACAATTCACAAAAAAAAACTGCCAGTGATTGTGAATCAGTGTTATTGAAGTATTTTGATGATTTTCTGACTTAACACCTTAACCTTTAAACAAGATATTGCAACAGCGAGTCAAATGATAAATGCGATCCGGAGAAAAGAAAAGGAAAGTCACTGAAACTAGGGAAGGGTTGGAGAGATGAGACGCTTGGATTCATAAGGACACAAAATATAACAAATGATCGAGCAAACACCAGCAATAGGCCTTGGTGGCCTTAAGTGAGAGCATCTGACAAGAAGTGGAATATTTGTCGTCCGAAGTTTGGATGGAAAATGCTGTGAAAAGACCTCGAATGTCCATCAACCCTGACGGTGGCCCCTTGACCAATATTGTCTTGGCAACTTAATGGAAAAAGATTCAAACGTTCGAATTAACATAATCAACAAGCAGAACCAATTCTTATTTTTACAAACAAAGTTACTGCCTTGGGAAATCGAGTGCAGACTTTTGCGCTACCTTGTATACCAACGTGCTTAGCTAGATTTGTCTGGGAGTAAGGGTGCTGAGTAACTACGTCCTGGCTTCTATTTTTTTCTAATTATACATTGGTAAATGTGTATGTAAATTTTGTTCATAGCCTCAGTGTAGTATTTAACAGAAATTATGTAATTAATTATCTCCGATTTCAGATGAAATAATTGGTTTCGAATACGTTCATGTCCGTTTTTTTTTCTTTTCAGAGAGTTGGATTCATCTCCCTTGGTCTGGGCATGTTAATTTCCTGTTTATTTGGATTCATTTTTGGTCTAATTCTGGGTACAACTGATATGCCATGGGGATTCAACGACTGGCCAACAGAGGAAATGCGTGGCAGGTACGAATACCTAGTAGCTGCATAATATGTGGTCAATTTTGAGTTCTTGTTTCAAAAAGAACCCTTGTATTTTAATTGCAAGTGGTGAGCTTACTTTACAGGAGAGTATATGTATATGTATATGTTAAATCGAAACAAGTACTACCACAAAAAGTGAATGTAATGATGAATGCAAAATCCAAATAAGTTTTCAAATAATGTAGTGGTAACCAGGCCATCAGAGTTATTAATTAAATTTCTGAAATACCGGCGATGTTAGGTATTTTAGTTGCACTTTCTAATTCTCTTTGTTTTGAACATATTCTGGTGGTGTTTCAGCTCTACGCTACTTGCAACTATAACGTATTCCCAACAGAACCCAATTGTTTCCAAACCAAGCTGAACAGGTGCATGTACATATTGTAACAATAATTACGTGGAGGACTTAGCGAGGAGCGGAACAAAAAAACAAGAAACAGACCCACTTAAATTTTTCTTTAATTCAAATCTCCTTTTCTCTTTATTAACCCTTTTCTTATTCTTTCAACAACAACACTGAACTCGTGGTCAAAAAATCCCTCCTTTTTTTTTGCGCTCATGTCAGTTCTCTGACAGGTCTATTGTTGACAATGCGAGTGCGTTCCCAGACGCAATATTTGTCACACTCTCCCCTCCTTGAACCGCACCCCCTCTAGGATGCATCTCGTACGACTCCCACGCTCGATGATCTTTACCTCGGTAATCTGCTACTCGATCAATGTGAACAATCCTTGGCTTGGATCTTGGCGTTTTCTGAATCTTGATGGTTACATCCGTAATTAACTCCATAACGCGATAGGGACCGTCCCAGTCAGACTGAAGCTTTGGAGAGACGCGTACCTTTCGTCGTGGGTTATGTAACCAGACGAAATTTCCAATTTGAAAACGGGGTATATTAGATGATATGTCGTACCTGTTCTTCATCCTGGTGGCAGCTCGATGCATCTCTACTCTAGCTCGTTCATGAACTTCTTGCAATTGTTCCTGCAGTTGCTTAGCGTATCCACTTACCGAAACAACATCTGGCGGGGTTCCGAACATTAAATCCGGTGGTAGCCTCATTTCTCTACCAAAAAGCATAGTGAAAGGTGACTGCTTAATGGACTCCTGTTGAGCGGCGCGGTATGCCATAGCAAACAGAGGCAGACAGTCATCCCAATTATCTTGCTTTTCATCGACAAACTTGGAAAGGTAGTGTAAAACGGTCTTATTCATTCGTTCCACAAGGCCATCGGATTGTGGATGTAATGGTGTGGTCCTTGTTTTGTGGATACCCAAAATCTCCATTACGTTGCGGAAAACTTCGGCCTCAAAGTTTCGGCCCTGGTCCGAATGCAACTCGAGCGGAATCCCAAAACGACAAAACACTTCCTTTACCAACTCCCTGGCGACAGTATCCGTAGTCTGATCTGGAATGGGGAAAATCTCCACCCATTTCGTGAAATAATCCATGAACACTAAGACATATTTATTTCCCCGGTTCGTTGGTGGCAGTGGCCCCAAAATGTCCACGGCAACGCGTTGGAACGGCTCCCCAGACAGGTAAATTTGTAGTTTCCCTCTAGTTTTTCTCTTTGGACCACTTTTGGACGCACAAATATCACATTCGGAGCAGTACTGCTGCACATCTTTTCTGGCTCCGACCCAATAAAACCGTGATTTCAATTTTTCGAGCGTTTTGTTAGAACCGAAATGCCCACCGAACGGAGTGTCGTGGAACATTTTGATTACCTTGCCGATCAACGACTTTGGGACAATTGGAAGCATAAGCTCAGGTTGCTTACGTGTAGTTGGCACCCATCTCTTGCAAAGAATTTGGTTTCGGAGGAATAAAGCTGGAAACTGAGCCCAATACGCTTTCAGAAGATTACACTCTCCAGATACCGTGTTCCACTCAGGACGAATGCCGTCTCTTATCCACTGGATAACCACAGCTAAAACTATATCTGCTTCTTGGGCCTGTTGCAACTTATAGGGATCGAACTCACTATCAATTTGAATGATTACGTTGACTGGGTTCACCAAATCAGCACCATAATTTTTTTCTTTGGATTCGCAGTGGTTACAGATTTTTTCACAACAAGGCCGCCGTGAAAGGCCATCAGCGTTAAGGTGAGCCTTACCACTGCGATGTTGTATCTTATAGTGGTATTGTTGAATGCGCTCTAACCAACGCGCAAGTTGACCTTCGGGGTTTTTGAACGAGAGTAACCAATTCAGAGCTGCGTGGTCAGTGCGAATTAAAAATTCCCTGCCAAACAAATAAACATGAAAATGTTCAATAGCTTTGATCATCGCCAGTAGCTCTTTGCGTGTGGTGCAATAATTGCGCTCGGGTTTGCTTAAAGCTTTACTAAAGTAGGCAATAACTCTTTCACATCCGTCTTGCACCTGAGACAATACTGCGCCTATTCCATGATCGCAGGCGTCAGTGTCTAAAATAAAATCACAGTCCCGTCGAACATGAGCCAAAATCGGTGGGGACGTTAAACAGGCTTTCAAGGAAGTATAAGCTTCGTTGCATTGCGATGTCCACTCAAATATCCGGTTTTTTTCGGTTAACCGGTGTAATGGACGTGCGAGTTCAGCGAATTGGGGTACAAACTGGCGGTAATAAGTGCACAATCCAATAAAGCTTCTTACCTCAGATACATTTTTCGGTATTGGCCAACTCCGAACAGCCTCGATCTTAGAAGGGTCAGGCGAAACTCCTCTTTCGCTCACTAAATGGCCCAAGAAACAAACCTCTTTTTTAAATAAATGACATTTGGCTGGGTTAATTTTTAACCCAGCCTGTCTTAAGCGACTAAAAACAGAGCTAAGGTTAGCAAACATTTCGTCAAAACTCTTACCGTGAATCAAAATATCGTCCAGATAGACCAAGCAAGTTTCCAATGGTAATCCCCGAAGTACATTTGACATGAGTCGTTCAAATGTTGCGGGCGCATTCGTCAAGCCAAAACTCATAACCTTGAATTGCCACAGTCCATCTCTCGTGACAAAAGCCGTCTTCTCCCGATCGGCTGGACACATTTCCACCTGCCAATATCCAGACTGGCAGTCTACTGTGCTAAACCATATTGAGCCCGCCACTGCGTCTAGCGTGTCATCAATCCGGGGTAAAGGGAAGGAATCCTTGATGGTAACGTTATTTAATCGACGGTAATCGACACAAAATCTTGTCGATCCGTCCTTCTTCTTAACCATCACTATCGGCGATGCCCAGGGACTCTTCGAAGGTTCGATAATGTTGTTACGTAGCATGCGATCGATAATTTGTCGTGACTCTTCCTGTTTTGCAAAGGGTAACCTACGTGGTGGTTGCTTGATAGGCTTTGCGGATCCTACGTCAATTTTATGCTGTGCGGCACTCGTTCTTCCCAAATCATCAGGGCTACTGGAGAAAACGTTACCGTATTCCAACAGTAATGACTGGACTGCATTGTACTGCTCTGGCTTGAGATGCTGCTGGGATCTACGAAGAAGATCATCCAAGTGAGTCGGCACAGTGCTCTCCTCTGTAGTTACCACGTCAGAGAACTCAACTGCTTCGAAAGTAGCGATAGGAGTATTTCCTGGGAGTGTGACTGCGTGATCGGCAAGGTTGGCAATACGCACCAGAACGGCACCGTCTCGATTACCAGTTATGGATTTTCCCACTAAAATTCCTTTCGGAAGATCATCCCCAAGAGGGGAAACAACACCTTCAGCAGGTGCCGTACCGGATGTCTTAGTGGATATGAATTTTTCAACACGAGGAGGAATAAGATAAGCATCTGTTGTCCGAAGAAATATAACTCGAACAGATTCCGTATTCGGATCACCCTGTTGATTGCTTGAGGTCATATTAAGCTCATTATGAAGAGCAATTCGGCTATTACCAATCGAAATGTGGTTAGACGAAAAATCCAGAATACTCTTGGAAGCCGTCAAAACGTCTACTCCGAGAATACCCTGGGTAAAGGTGGGAAGGGCAAAATCGACCACCATGACTTTAATCCGACGTTTGAATTTCCCAATCTGAATAACAGTGCGCCACTCTTGTGAAATGTTAAAGGAGTTTCCACAAAGCGTTTGAATGACGGCTCTTCCGGGTTTGAGGCGAGTATTTTGAGGTATAGCATTTCGATGGACTAATGTTACTGATGATCCAGTATCGACAAGCATCTGGCAAGGAACAGCACCAAGAATTACGGGAATAGTAAATCCAGTGGACGTTCTGTCACAGTGGACATTATAGATGCGGGGACTTGTTAAACTCGTCAGCGTTAGTCCCTCGGCACTGACGGCTGAGCGTTTCCCGATGCCGGAGTCATTTCCGTAACTGCGTTTGAAACTCGACGACTTGCATAGTTTTGATTCCTTCGTGGACGTTGGTTTGAACGGTGACCTGAGGGTAGTGGTTGCGCTTCCGTCGTTTCGATAAATCGAGCAGAATGACTAGTTTGGGTCGCCAGGTAAGCTGCTTCCGCAGAGCTAGCTCTATTCACTGCGTCGATCATCGTTTTCGGGTCTGCCATCCGAACAGCGTCCTGAACTGAACGGTCCGCGATGCCATCAACAAACTGCATCACTGCGATACGCTCCTGAGCAGCGGGAGGGCAGTCCCCAAAAACTAGTCGAGTTAGTCGCTGAATGTCGCTTGCAAAACAACCAAGATCTTCTCGATGTCTTTGACGCCTGGAACGAAACGAAGCATGAGAAATGCGTTTCTTTTGAGAAATAAATCTTAATTGCAAAGCTGATATTAGTTTTGTGTAATCCGTACGATCGTCCGGACTTAGATTTCCCAAGACGGACACAGCTTCTCCGCGAAGTAAAGAGGCAAGAACTTGTGCTTTTTGCTTATCATTCCACTCGTTGGCTTCTGCGACAATCTCAAATTGTATCTGGTACTCTCCCCAGTCAGTGGTTTCGCTATCGAATGGTTGGGGGTCAACTCTGACTTTGCAGGTGGTATTCGCCGATGGTGTGCTTGGAGGTTTGTCGGGTGCGAGGGGAGACTCCGCTTGAATGATGATGGGGTCATCCACTCCTTTACCAACATCTGGTGTAGAGCACTGGAACACTTTTTGGGCAAACGTATTAGCACCCATAGTTCGCAATTCCTCGATTTGGCGTTGCTGTTCATTTTTAAGCTGGGTTATTTCAGCATTCTGTCGAGTAACACATTCGCCAAGCGCTGTTAGGGTTGTGAGAATTTGTTCAATCTTAAGGGATAGTTCTTCTGTAGCCATATCAACTCGAAAATCCCACTTCTGACACCAATGTAACAATAATTACGTGGAGGACTTAGCGAGGAGCGGAACAAAAAAACAAGAAACAGACCCACTTAAATTTTTCTTTAATTCAAATCTCCTTTTCTCTTTATTAACCCTTTTCTTATTCTTTCAACAACAACACTGAACTCGTGGTCAAAAAATCCCTCCTTTTTTTTTGCGCTCATGTCAGTTCTCTGACAGGTCTATTGTTGACAATGCGAGTGCGTTCCCAGACGCAATATTTGTCACACTCTCCCCTCCTTGAACCGCACCCCCTCTAGGATGCATCTCGTACGACTCCCACGCTCGATGATCTTTACCTCGGTAATCTGCTACTCGATCAATGTGAACAATCCTTGGCTTGGATCTTGGCGTTTTCTGAATCTTGATGGTTACATCCGTAATTAACTCCATAACGCGATAGGGACCGTCCCAGTCAGACTGAAGCTTTGGAGAGACGCGTACCTTTCGTCGTGGGTTATGTAACCAGACGAAATTTCCAATTTGAAAACGGGGTATATTAGATGATATGTCGTACCTGTTCTTCATCCTGGTGGCAGCTCGATGCATCTCTACTCTAGCTCGTTCATGAACTTCTTGCAATTGTTCCTGCAGTTGCTTAGCGTATCCACTTACCGAAACCACATCTGGCGGGGTTCCGAACATTAAATCCGGTGGTAGCCTCATTTCTCTACCAAAAAGCATAGTGAAAGGTGACTGCTTAATGGACTCCTGTTGAGCGGCGCGGTATGCCATAGCAAACAGAGGCAGACAGTCATCCCAATTATCTTGCTTTTCATCGACAAACTTGGAAAGGTAGTGTAAAACGGTCTTATTCATTCGTTCCACAAGGCCATCGGATTGTGGATGTAATGGTGTGGTCCTTGTTTTGTGGATACCCAAAATCTCCATTACGTTGCGGAAAACTTCGGCCTCAAAGTTTCGGCCCTGGTCCGAATGCAACTCGAGCGGAATCCCAAAACGACAAAACACTTCCTTTACCAACTCCCTGGCGACAGTATCCGTAGTCTGATCTGGAATGGGGAAAATCTCCACCCATTTCGTGAAATAATCCATGAACACTAAGACATATTTATTTCCCCGGTTCGTTGGTGGCAGTGGCCCCAAAATGTCCACGGCAACGCGTTGGAACGGCTCCCCAGACAGGTAAATTTGTAGTTTCCCTCTAGTTTTTCTCTTTGGACCACTTTTGGACGCACAAATATCACATTCGGAGCAGTACTGCTGCACATCTTTTCTGGCTCCGACCCAATAAAACCGTGATTTCAATTTTTCGAGCGTTTTGTTAGAACCGAAATGCCCACCGAACGGAGTGTCGTGGAACATTTTGATTACCTTGCCGATCAACGACTTTGGGACAATTGGAAGCATAAGCTCAGGTTGCTTACGTGTAGTTGGCACCCATCTCTTGCAAAGAATTTGGTTTCGGAGGAATAAAGCTGGAAACTGAGCCCAATACGCTTTCAGAAGATTACACTCTCCAGATACCGTGTTCCACTCAGGACGAATGCCGTCTCTTATCCACTGGATAACCACAGCTAAAACTATATCTGCTTCTTGGGCCTGTTGCAACTTATAGGGATCGAACTCACTATCAATTTGAATGATTACGTTGACTGGGTTCACCAAATCAGCACCATAATTTTTTTCTTTGGATTCGCAGTGGTTACAGATTTTTTCACAACAAGGCCGCCGTGAAAGGCCATCAGCGTTAAGGTGAGCCTTACCACTGCGATGTTGTATCTTATAGTGGTATTGTTGAATGCGCTCTAACCAACGCGCAAGTTGACCTTCGGGGTTTTTGAACGAGAGTAACCAATTCAGAGCTGCGTGGTCAGTGCGAATTAAAAATTCCCTGCCAAACAAATAAACATGAAAATGTTCAATAGCTTTGATCATCGCCAGTAGCTCTTTGCGTGTGGTGCAATAATTGCGCTCGGGTTTGCTTAAAGCTTTACTAAAGTAGGCAATAACTCTTTCACATCCGTCTTGCACCTGAGACAATACTGCGCCTATTCCATGATCGCAGGCGTCAGTGTCTAAAATAAAATCACAGTCCCGTCGAACATGAGCCAAAATCGGTGGGGACGTTAAACAGGCTTTCAAGGAAGTATAAGCTTCGTTGCATTGCGATGTCCACTCAAATATCCGGTTTTTTTCGGTTAACCGGTGTAATGGACGTGCGAGTTCAGCGAATTGGGGTACAAACTGGCGGTAATAAGTGCACAATCCAATAAAGCTTCTTACCTCAGATACATTTTTCGGTATTGGCCAACTCCGAACAGCCTCGATCTTAGAAGGGTCAGGCGAAACTCCTCTTTCGCTCACTAAATGGCCCAAGAAACAAACCTCTTTTTTAAATAAATGACATTTGGCTGGGTTAATTTTTAACCCAGCCTGTCTTAAGCGACTAAAAACAGAGCTAAGGTTAGCAAACATTTCGTCAAAACTCTTACCGTGAATCAAAATATCGTCCAGATAGACCAAGCAAGTTTCCAATGGTAATCCCCGAAGTACATTTGACATGAGTCGTTCAAATGTTGCGGGCGCATTCGTCAAGCCAAAACTCATAACCTTGAATTGCCACAGTCCATCTCTCGTGACAAAAGCCGTCTTCTCCCGATCGGCTGGACACATTTCCACCTGCCAATATCCAGACTGGCAGTCTACTGTGCTAAACCATATTGAGCCCGCCACTGCGTCTAGCGTGTCATCAATCCGGGGTAAAGGGAAGGAATCCTTGATGGTAACGTTATTTAATCGACGGTAATCGACACAAAATCTTGTCGATCCGTCCTTCTTCTTAACCATCACTATCGGCGATGCCCAGGGACTCTTCGAAGGTTCGATAATGTTGTTACGTAGCATGCGATCGATAATTTGTCGTGACTCTTCCTGTTTTGCAAAGGGTAACCTACGTGGTGGTTGCTTGATAGGCTTTGCGGATCCTACGTCAATTTTATGCTGTGCGGCACTCGTTCTTCCCAAATCATCAGGGCTACTGGAGAAAACGTTACCGTATTCCAACAGTAATGACTGGACTGCATTGTACTGCTCTGGCTTGAGATGCTGCTGGGATCTACGAAGAAGATCATCCAAGTGAGTCGGCACAGTGCTCTCCTCTGTAGTTACCACGTCAGAGAACTCAACTGCTTCGAAAGTAGCGATAGGAGTATTTCCTGGGAGTGTGACTGCGTGATCGGCAAGGTTGGCAATACGCACCAGAACGGCACCGTCTCGATTACCAGTTATGGATTTTCCCACTAAAATTCCTTTCGGAAGATCATCCCCAAGAGGGGAAACAACACCTTCAGCAGGTGCCGTACCGGATGTCTTAGTGGATATGAATTTTTCAACACGAGGAGGAATAAGATAAGCATCTGTTGTCCGAAGAAATATAACTCGAACAGATTCCGTATTCGGATCACCCTGTTGATTGCTTGAGGTCATATTAAGCTCATTATGAAGAGCAATTCGGCTATTACCAATCGAAATGTGGTTAGACGAAAAATCCAGAATACTCTTGGAAGCCGTCAAAACGTCTACTCCGAGAATACCCTGGGTAAAGGTGGGAAGGGCAAAATCGACCACCATGACTTTAATCCGACGTTTGAATTTCCCAATCTGAATAACAGTGCGCCACTCTTGTGAAATGTTAAAGGAGTTTCCACAAAGCGTTTGAATGACGGCTCTTCCGGGTTTGAGGCGAGTATTTTGAGGTATAGCATTTCGATGGACTAATGTTACTGATGATCCAGTATCGACAAGCATCTGGCAAGGAACAGCACCAAGAATTACGGGAATAGTAAATCCAGTGGACGTTCTGTCACAGTGGACATTATAGATGCGGGGACTTGTTAAACTCGTCAGCGTTAGTCCCTCGGCACTGACGGCTGAGCGTTTCCCGATGCCGGAGTCATTTCCGTAACTGCGTTTGAAACTCGACGACTTGCATAGTTTTGATTCCTTCGTGGACGTTGGTTTGAACGGTGACCTGAGGGTAGTGGTTGCGCTTCCGTCGTTTCGATAAATCGAGCAGAATGACTAGTTTGGGTCGCCAGGTAAGCTGCTTCCGCAGAGCTAGCTCTATTCACTGCGTCGATCATCGTTTTCGGGTCTGCCATCCGAACAGCGTCCTGAACTGAACGGTCCGCGATGCCATCAACAAACTGCATCACTGCGATACGCTCCTGAGCAGCGGGAGGGCAGTCCCCAAAAACTAGTCGAGTTAGTCGCTGAATGTCGCTTGCAAAACAACCAAGATCTTCTCGATGTCTTTGACGCCTGGAACGAAACGAAGCATGAGAAATGCGTTTCTTTTGAGAAATAAATCTTAATTGCAAAGCTGATATTAGTTTTGTGTAATCCGTACGATCGTCCGGACTTAGATTTCCCAAGACGGACACAGCTTCTCCGCGAAGTAAAGAGGCAAGAACTTGTGCTTTTTGCTTATCATTCCACTCGTTGGCTTCTGCGACAATCTCAAATTGTATCTGGTACTCTCCCCAGTCAGTGGTTTCGCTATCGAATGGTTGGGGGTCAACTCTGACTTTGCAGGTGGTATTCGCCGATGGTGTGCTTGGAGGTTTGTCGGGTGCGAGGGGAGACTCCGCTTGAATGATGATGGGGTCATCCACTCCTTTACCAACATCTGGTGTAGAGCACTGGAACACTTTTTGGGCAAACGTATTAGCACCCATAGTTCGCAATTCCTCGATTTGGCGTTGCTGTTCATTTTTAAGCTGGGTTATTTCAGCATTCTGTCGAGTAACACATTCGCCAAGCGCTGTTAGGGTTGTGAGAATTTGTTCAATCTTAAGGGATAGTTCTTCTGTAGCCATATCAACTCGAAAATCCCACTTCTGACACCAATGTAACAATAATTACGTGGAGGACTTAGCGAGGAGCGGAACAAAAAAACAAGAAACAGACCCACTTAAATTTTTCTTTAATTCAAATCTCCTTTTCTCTTTATTAACCCTTTTCTTATTCTTTCAACAACAACACTGAACTCGTGGTCAAAAAATCCCTCCTTTTTTTTTGCGCTCATGTCAGTTCTCTGACAGGTCTATTGTTGACAATGCGAGTGCGTTCCCAGACGCAATATTTGTCACAATATATAAAATAAAATTTTCAGCTATGAGAAGAAATTTAAGCTAAATTATAATTTACATAAAAAAAAAGAGATTCATAAATGTACATAACTACGAGTATATTACCATACACATCTGGAGTAAATATTTTAACCAAATCATAAATAAACAGAAAAGGAAAAAAGGAAATGAACGAAACGATTTACTAGGGCAAAAGTCTATAATTCACAGTCAGTGAACTTGGATTCATGTGTGACAATTGCCCTCTAACCCAATCTGGCTAAGATATATTCAAGCGAAATAGGGCCACTAGCTAGTTATACCATCGATAAATTAGAACAAATAACTTCATTAGTATCCTTCGTTCAGATTCTCTGTGACCAGAGAATAAATTTACATTTAAGGATCTGTGCTACTTTGAATCCCATTTGAGAGTCCACTGGAAAGGTCGGAGTCCGGTCAATTTAATATATTGCAAACAATTAATTCCCATTTACAAAAGATATATTTCCACAAAGATATTTTCATTTTGTATGAGCAATTTAAATGGCTTTAATCACATCCAGGACTGCAATCGGTTTATGATGAGTTTTATGAATTTAAATGTGGAATCCCTGTCATTTGAGGCTATTCCTTCTGTTTCCTTCTGTGTGCTAATAATTTTCTTACTGATTTAACGTGGCACCATTAACCATTTACATTCTTTAAAATGTATAATTCTTACTTCTCGTTTTGTTGTTCTGAATCTGTAACTTTTGTCTGCCGCTCTATCCCCTTGGTCTATCTACCAATCATAATTCAAACCACAAAAAGGACTTTAGTATAGAGAAAGAGACAGCACCAGTCTTCTCAACATCGTGTTCAAGATCTCATCTACCACATTGTGTGAACGTCTGAATCCCTTCGTCAACCATCTGACTGACCCCTATCAGTGTGGTTTCAGGCCAAAGATGTTCAGATTCTGGAGAGAGCCAAAGAAGTCCAAATCGATACCTATTTTATACATCATTTATTCGGACGATTTACACAGAGTCATATATAGTTTGCACATCCTTTGCCAAACTCATCACCGAGACGTTTAATGTCATAAGAGGATTCAGACAAGGTGATGCGCTGTCATGTGATTTCTTTAACATCAGACTTGAACGAACTGTGCGAAACTTATGAGCCAACCCTGGAGGCACAATCTTTCAAAAGCCTGTCCAACTATTAGCGTATGTTGGTGATATTGACATATTTGACAGAACACAACGGGCTATCAATAGTGAGTTCACTGGTATTGAAATGGAAGCTACAAAATGGACTTAAGGGTGAATGAGGACAAAACCAAGAATATGCTGTCAGCAAGACGGGATACACAGCATCGTGAAATTGGGTAGAACATAACGGTTGACAGCAACAATTTTGAGATAGTAAGGGACTTTATCTACCCTCGCTCTGCTATAAATTCTGACAATAACTCCTGAGCCGAAATAAAGTGAAGACTAACTCTGGTAAATTGCTGCTTTTGTGGGCGTAGAAGGCGGTTGAGTAGTAAGGTCCTATTCCGAATAACTAAGGAGATTCTATACAAGACCCCAATCATCCCAGCCCTGCTATATGACGCTGAAGCATGTATGAAGGCACAAGCAGAGGGGACATCAACCGACTTGGAGTGCACAATTGGAGGCAGTTAGGAGCATTACAGTCTCAGTGGTACATCCATGCCAACGATCGAACCGAACAAAAGCCTACGACAAAGTGATGAGCTGTTGTATCAGTATATTAAGCTATCAGTGGCGCTTGTCTTTGTGAGGATAAAATGAGTGCTAAACAAGGGGAAAATGAAGTTTTGTTGGCGAAAAGAAGGAACACGCAGCATCGGTAAAGCACACACAATATCACAGTTTATAGTTATAATTTCGAGATTGTAAATGACTTCTTCTACATTGGCTATGTTATTACATCTAAGGCCAACATTCAAAGAAAAAAATAAAAACTCTCGACAATCGCTATTTCTTTACGCTAAGAAGGCAGTAGAATGGCCCTATCCTGAACAAGTAAAGAGACTCTATATAACACCTTAACCATTCGTGTCAGAAACAGCATTCGGTCCGGTATTCCGCAAAAAATATAAAGACATTTTATACAGCGATATACCTAGTCCTGCCATAAGTTCTGTTACAAATATAAAACGCTATAAAAACAACCAATGCCATTAATATTGACCCTGAGTCAATTCTGGGTGGTTTTGGCTTTGTGCGCTGGAGCCGAGTCCTGCTGGAAGATTAATCTGTCTCCATTGAAAAGCGTATTGCCCAAACCCTTCACGACACCCTTTAACATATCTTGTTGGTAAACTTGGGCACCAGTTCCACGCCTTTCTCGCAGAGATGGAGGGATGTCACACCTTGGTGAGAGACTCCCCACTAAACCATTACGGAAGCGGGAAGAGGGACACGTTGAACCCTTGGAACAACTTTTTTCGCATCCTTAGATGATGTAGCATAAATTTTATCATTTTGTTCGCTGAAAACTTCTTCCACGGTAAAAGTTTTCTTATCCGTAAACAAAAGGTTTTCATGGCCATAGTCCGCGTGTCACTGCAAAAGTCGCTTGAATCTTTCCAGTCTAATTTTTATTCGATTGAGCAGTTAAAGATGACCAGTGGACGGACGATAGGATTTCATATGCAGATCATCCCGAATCAGCCCAGACATGGATCTGGTTAATATGTCCAATATCTTGGACATGATTATCTCTTTCCTAAAGGGATTTCTTCGAATTCGTTGATGCACTACTTTTACTACCGCACTCGCTTTCTATTTCTGAAAGGAGTTTTAAACGATACGCACTGGAAATTATGTAGCAGAACTTATGGCAGGACTTGGTAGTTCTAGAGCAAAAATAAGCTACAGTTTGCGGAGTACTCGAATCTCAGGGAGGAATAATGGAATTAAGTGGCGCCCAACTCGAGACTATTAGTTAAAGACCGGACTTTATGCAACGAAGCTTCTTTGTTGGTTGAGAACTAGCTTCGCCGGAACTGTAGCGCTTCCTATATATGTACATATGTATGTAAGTAATTAAGTTACTAAGCATTGTTAAAAAATTTCTTAAAACCCCTCTTTAAAGGCGTTTTTCTTCATTGTGCATTGCAGTTTGACTGAGTGTTGTAAATTGATCAGCGTTTAGAGCACATTATAATGATTGGTTGATTAATTGGTATGAGTAAAGCTACAAAAGCTTCTAGCCATCCGTGCCTGCATTTATAAAATCATCAACTGCAAGTGTTCAATCTCTGAACGAAAGTGGAATGAAGTTCTTTCATGGGATAACTTATCCCATTCCTTCTGCAACGATTGCTTGTGGGCCTACTTATGTATGTGCGGCTTAAAACAAGCACTGATCTTAAGGATGAACAAAATAAAATAATTTACAACCCAAGTGAATTGACAACAATTACCATTTTTTCTGCCGGCGTAACAATGTAGATATTGCATCCATTGCAGACGTACATATGCTTTTTAAGTTGTTACATAGAAAAAAAAAATAGTAGAAAGAATTTAGGCGTTCACACAGTATATTGTATTTTATCTTATATGCGGCTTTTAGCAGGTATTTGCCTAGATAATTACTGAAAATTTTGGGATCGCCTTTCCTGCAATTGGGGTCTACAGAGTTGATATGCCATACGAGTACTTTCGTCCGTCCGTACTTGCTTGAATCATAACCCATCAGAGCCGGACACATTTTTTTCTAAAAGTGACAAATATCTATGCCTATACTCGGAGAGAGGATTATTTTCCATTGATTGAAAGTGGATTGTATTCTTCCCCTATCACTCACCATTCAAAAGCTGACGGTGAAGGTCTTGTGGCCTACTACCATTTGCTTGCCTTCCTTGTAGAATTTGATTCAGTTGTGAAATTCTTCGCTTACCTTGACCTGGGAGCTTGTGTATATTCCCTTTTTTCTACCCAGGATTGTCTTCTCCTTCATTCTTCTGGCGCCTAATTCTCAATACTCGAGCACAAAAACTACCAAGCTTAGCTTTTCCTTACAATTTGTCATGGTTTCCCCGCACCCGCTGTCTGATGACATTTCCTATTTCAAAGGGTGCAAGAGATGCTTAATATCCACTTTCTAGAACCGTCTAATGGCATCGAACACAATTTGCTTAGAAAACCCAAATGTGTAAATAATGGAATTTTTTTTAGGTGCCAAGAGTTTTTGCATGTGTACCATCAGCAACTCTGGTTTTTAGAGCAATATCTCTATGACTTGTGAAGGTTACATGTAAACAATGTGATATCAAGCACAGCATGCAATCGAGTGAAAATGTTTTCCGCGAAACTAAAATTCTTTGCATTATTTAGATCCTTTTGCTTTACCTGGACTTTAAATGATGAAATAAATATTTTGCTACATAGTTTGAATTAACAGAAGCTCACATTCCATCCTGCATGACAGATACTAACAGATTGCAATTGCATGCTTTCGGAGTAAGAATGTGGATCTGTAATTCTGTACTTCCGAGGAATTATTCTACGCAGGTAACAAATGTAATAGAGAACTACTAGCAGCTATGTACACGATTTTTTGGAAATGAAAATGAAAATTAACCTACCACCGGCGACATTGTTTTTATTGTTACCATGTTTGAAAAAAAAAATAATAATCCTGCGCGTGCAGCAGAAAACAAATGAATACAGGATGCTATTGGATGAACCACCATTGGTAGCTTATTTTGTTTAACACACTGTCTGTTATATGAATGAACTCCTAACAGTGTATATAAATCTTCACATAATTATAGTAATTTTCACTGTCATGTTCAGTATACGTATATTTCTTTCGGATCTCAGATAACATAAATCATCATATTCTGCCTCATGGGAGAGCGCAACGTTCGCCGAAAGCTGGGTGTCATAAATAAGAGGAGCACCTTAAGAATATAGGAAGACTTACGTGCCTATTTAATGCGACATGTCAAAAATCAAGGATAATCTCGGGTAATTTGGGACTTTTCATTTCCGAGAAGCGCGTCGCTGTCATTGTCAGCTTGTCTCCGTATACGTGAAGGGTTTTTTAATTAGGTATTAAAGCCAAGTTGAAAACCCTCAAGTAATTTATAACTTTTCATTGTTTTCGCAAGGAATGCGTTTGGTGAAAATGAATGGATTATTACGAATGTCACTGAGCCTGTTGGGCCACCAAAATATCTGCGAATGAAGGATAATTTATTGCCCGACGGTTTCCTGTTCAGAATAATTAATTATTATTTTAAATTGGTATTTTAAAACATTTAGCTGAATTAGAGATTTCTAGAAAATTGGATGTTAACGGCTACAAATCTGTTTTATTGGTGTAATTAATTGCTTTCGATGATAGGACATTAAGACGCTACTTGAAAATTTGATGGGAATTATTTTGCCTGAGTCTTAATGTAAAATAAATAAAACAGTAATTCTAATTACGTTGTATTTACATATTATTGCCAGGAATAATGGTCCTATGGATCTCCTTGCCTGCAATAAAGTTAATTATCACGAGTGATTGAAGGGTTGATGGAAAGTCGACCCCTTTGGTCTATTTGCCCAGAGCGAAATATCGGATTGTAACGAGGTGCATACTTAATTTATAGGCCAACACGTTTTATTACAGTTTGTTTTAATTGAAATTTTGACGAATAATCATCAAAGAATGTGCCCTCGTTATCAATTATAGCCATCCCTTGTTATCCCCCGAGGGTTAAATGGCCTTGTGATTCGCATTGAACTTCAAACCATATTGGAACTATACGTATGTAAACATATGTATACTTGTAACTATACAGTTAAGACATAAGGTGTGTCTCTGGCAGTGTCAATTTTTGATAAGGGGCAAAAACATCAAAGTTTTTAAGGGAACTCTGCAGTGACGAGAAAACTCTGCCCAATGGCTGACATTCGACCATAAGCCGTCCAAAGCTTGGTACTTCACCAAAAAAAAAAATGTTTACGCAAAAGTGCGGGGTCGTAGCCAGAAGCCCTTACATCCTTTGATGTGGATCTTGGACTGGTGGCATCATTGACGCCTTCTTCTTTGAAAATAAAGCTGCTTCGGCACTAGTCGCAGCAGTCAATGCACACTCAAAATGATCAGCCATGCTTTCCTTTCTCCATCAAACTAAAATGGAGACCCTTGCTAAGCTCTGCGTTGATGGTAGCAACTATGAAGTGCGATGTGCCATAGCAATGCTTCTGGAACTCTACTAGCTTTCACACAAGCTCCACCGGATAAAAATGAGAAACCATCACCAACTTTTGCACACTGAGTTGGGTTACCGTGTTATCACTATCATCTGTGTCGGAATTTTACAATTAACGCACTCAAGAAAAACATTTATTGAGCTAGTCCCGAAAAAGACCCTCAAACAGTCAACGTTCTGTAAAATTCGATTGACATTTGAATAAGGTGGGGTTTCTTTGAGAAAGCAACAATCATTGAAAAGTACGATGTATGTAATTTTGGTATGCATCTTTACTTTGTTTCTTTCGTGCATGAACCTTTCAAACAGCCTCAAACTTGGCACATTTTATTACGTCCTGCTAAGAAACTAGTGCTACGCACATATGTATGTATGCATGTATATAGACGCTTTAAAAGATTTATTGTGCAACGGATGCTATCAGCCAAGGCGGCATTCTGTCTCCATTATATGTCAAACATGTCGCTTGTAGAGAAACGCATTAACTCCATGAGCGTGAGTATGCTCTGGGAAACGTACACAGTCTTAATTAGACGAGTTATGGTAATTTTGAAAGAATGGGCTCTTAAGCTTATTTCGCATTTAGACAGAATAATACGCACAGGCGCAGCCAACGCCTCGTTTAGGGTTATTTCAAATACTAGGACACGTTCTTATTGCTGTTGAGATTTTGGTGTTAGGTCCAAAGGCAATAGCTTCTATCATCGATCCAATAGCGATCCAATAGCGTACCTCAGTGGGTCGTGTGTTGGACCGCTATCGAAAGGTTCTAAGTTCGAATACCAAAAAACACCAACTACTTTCTCCTCGATCGGACTTCACGTCAATGTTTAAAAAACGTCCGATAGCAATAATTTGCTTCTCAATTTGCCTTTCGGATTTTTTCACACTGACGGTGTATTTATTTTGTCATTTGAGTGGAAAATATAACACGCATGACAGGACCTGGACCAGATATACATACATATGTAGTTTGTTTTGCCAAATAATTGTATTTTGTAACCTTCCAAAATAGTATTCTCTGGCCTCTATGTTATCGACGGTACAAAACATATACTCTTCAGGAAGTTAGATACATAAGTATTTTTTCTATTATAACCTGATTTTCTGGAGAAGTTTAGCAGCATATTAGATGCAAGCAGGAAAGACCAACGATAGTTTCTTATGATGATGAAGTGCAGGCACATAGCACATGTGCATCCTAGACACTGCACTTGCCGATTCGACGAACCAGCATGACACCTACATATCTACTTATTAGTCGAATCTTCGACTCTTCTATTTTTATCAAAAGCTTGCGATAACATTGTTTAAATATCCCACGATAGCCTTAAAAACTGGAACAAAATCCACATGCTACTCATTAGCTTTCCAATTTTGGGAATGAGATCCAGCTCATCTCTAAGAATGGTTAATGTATAAATCTCTGTACCAATCATCCATCGATTAAATTCGAACTGTTTTCTATCTTAAAGAAAGGACAATGAATATATAGGTATGTTAGTTCCGGTGCACAATATGTATGTACATATCTGAAAAGTACTGATAGTATTTCAAATATTCATTCTAACAGTAGACTCCTTCGACACCTAAAAATGTGCCTGTGATAGGTTGTTTATATTAACATGTATTTTCATCCTTCAACCTGCTATAGACCGGTTTCCATCGTCTTCCTTTATAAGTCAATTATTTGTTTGTATGTACGTAGTTATACATTGATATGCTTTAACCATCCATAAATCCTTCATAATGAATCTTTCCTTGCCTACCAAACTGTACATGTTTCCCTGGCGTAAAGAGGTATACATCCTCCAATTTATCATAACAGTAATATTCATATGTTTCCTTCTGCATGTACTACACACCTTCGTGGTTATGGCAGCAAAAGCTACACAGATATACGTATGTAATGGGAGCAAATTTGCAATTTATCTTTTCTACACGTCTTCATCAACATAAACCGACCTCAACTTGACAGGATGTTTGAGATGGCGGCGTCTGTTTTAAGTGGGTTTGGTAAATTGTGACAAACTTGTGCGTCATTCAAGGATGAAATGGATTTTTTTTTTCTCATTTTCTTTTAAAGCATCCTTGAAAATGGATTTCTTTTTTAATAATGACAACTTTTTCACTTTGTTTTATTTGCAGGGGCAACGTTCGTTCACTTTGGATGGGTGTGCTGTGGGCGCTTACCTCTGGAACAGGTGTCGCTGTGGCTTTACTACAAGGTTCCGCTGGACCGTTAATTGGCGTTGCTATATCAGCCTCTTTGCTACCACCCGTGGTTAATTGTGTAAGTAAATATGTTTTTTTTTCTTGCTTTCCCTGCTCTTTTCTGGTTGGCTTCACAATAAACTTCTAGTCCTATCCGGGATAAACTAGAAAAGGGATTTTTGCCTAATTAACAAGTTATGCCCGTAGAGGGAAAATAAGAGCAAAATGCAAAAAAACGTGATTTTAAGCTGCGGCAGCTATGCAACCTAACTGGTGGTCAACGCTCTCAAATTCATTATGTCCAGGTGTACTAATCCTTTCGGTTTTACTTTTTTTTGTTCCAAATCCTGATGAGTGGAATATATCCACTACTGTGTGATGGAATTTTTCGGGAAATTTCAATCAGAAGCTACTGATTTTTTTTCTTTCTGCAAAGGATTTCGGAGTCGTGGCGGCTACTAAAATTCAATATTCCGCGTGCCCAATAATAGGATTTAAACATGCTAATGAAAATTGAAATTATGCATTCAAAGAAAAGCCTCTGAAACCATAATCATGACTGGTCGAAACTTAAGCTAGGCATTGTACATACGAACATAGATATTTCTCTATGAAAAGAGGAGGTCGGCTGTAGTCTTTATGTAAATAAGCTTATGGCCTGATTACATTAAAAAAATCACTAATACTGTAAATTAATGAAAGAATAAGGAAACAACAACTTTTTCAAGGTGTTAGGTTTTATAATTCTTTTTAAAGTACTTTTTTTAATTATATATTTATTTTTTCTCTCTCTTAACTCTACCCTACACCGCATGGACAAAACTATCAAAATTTCTGATGCTGCCGTTCAACATTCCTAATATCGCAGCCCGATAACGCTCTACTGATTTGGAGATGCTTCGTAGTGCTGTGTGCGACATGTCGGTCGTAGTTGAGTTTCCTATCCTCACATGTCCTTCTCCATCTACATCTACATAGAGGAAGGCCTCTTGCAATGTACCTTCTCATCTTATTCAGGAAATTGTCCACTCTGTTTATGTTTGCTTTGTTATACAGCAGTACTGAGACTCTAATATTCTGTACAAACGAAGCCAAGCCCTCTCAAATGCCCGAATCCTTTCTATTAACCATGCTCCCACGTTGACTCACACGGGACATCGATATGTAAGCATGCGACGAATGAGGGCCATGTATAGCAGATTACATGTCTCTTTCTAAACACAAAAGCCGCTTTGGCTTCAGCAGCAGGTTTATGCTGCTTTTAGGCATTGGATGATGATGGTGTATGGTGTAGAAAGTTCTTTATAGATTTCTACAACATCATCGATTTGATATTAGACATGTTTTTTTAATGGAGAACGCTGCAGACATGGGTTCGATAGCTGTATACCCAACTTGGACTTAATCTTGGACGTAGAAGTCGCCTTTAGTTTAGAACTTAGACCTTAAGACTTGTAGCTCAGGCTGTAGAACCTGGATCCTGGAGGTAGAAGTAAGCCCATAACTTGGAGCTTACCGTTCAAGGCATGGCTAGGAGCTTACGGCTGTGATTATGAGCTTATTGCTTATTGCGGTTGCCGGCTAAGCATTTTCATACACATTTTGTTAAGGCATTTGACAGGATTCGCCATGACCTATTATTAGGAAAACTTAAAAAGCTTGAATTCAATACCAAGTTCTTGTATTGGTTGCGGTCGCAACTAATTGCAACAAGTTGTAAATGGTTTCAAATCCACATTCATTAATGTAGAGTCAGGTCGCTCACAGGGTTGTCATTTGAGACAGCTTTTGTTCGACTTGTTCATGAATAATATTCCAGTTGTTCTAAAATTTTCGGATTCTCTCATATTTTCGGACAATGTCAAATTATTAACTTGAATGTCTTCAAGCCACGACTGAATCAGATTTAAAAAAGATATTGAATTGTTTCCAAAGTGGTGCAAATATAATCATCTCAACCTCAATATGTCTAAATGCAAAATCTTGAATGCTCCCTGAAAATTGTTGCCTTTGAATTTTACCTATGTAAAGTCAGTGATATATGAGATCTTGGTGTTATCGTTGAATCCAAACTATCATTAATTTATTGCATCCAAAGCGAGTTCTATGTTTCTAAATCTCAGCAGTTTTCTGAGACGTGTACACACCAAAGTCCATTCTTACGGACTTAGTGTTGCCCATCTCTCAGTATTGTTGTATTATTTGGTTTCCATTTTATGCGAATGCTACAATACGTAGCAAGGACCAAAATTAGGGAAAACACGGAAATTGAGTTGACTGAGATGACGAGTTGAGTCGACTTGAGAAGCTTTTCTCGTTACTCTCAAAGGTTTGTTCTCGAAGGCAATGTACCACATGGGCCGCGTAGTAGAGTACAATCCTAGAAAAGACAAAGTATCTGCGGTCCTTATTTTAACCACTTCAGTAGACGACCTTGGCGCAAATTTCTAACATAACTGGATTCTCCTTGATCTGAAATTGGATATACTTACTTAAGATACACAATTTTGTCATTTTGTTTGATTTCAGTCAATACAAATACAGACTAAGGACAGACGAATTGGTCAAACTTCAGTATACCAATTAAAACTCTCCAGTCAATAAAAATTAAAGTAGGGTGAGTAGCCCATTCAATAACTAATACAAAACCGCAATGAAAAACAAGACAGTGACTGTCCCTTCTCTTTGCTTTTTCATAAGTTTAACTTATGCTGCTGCCTGAATATATCTGATGCCGTCAGTGACTTGTAGCTACATAAAAGCAAAACAAGAACGATTTACTGTCCTTTTCAATGATAACAGATCCCTATCAATGAAATCACAATTCGGTTAAGGTTTGTCTATAAATATTTCGCCCTCATTAGCAAGTTATTCATAACATTGACGTTCCTAGAACTTTGGCGGCATTACCAAACTTGGTTGTTTATCAAGACGATTCCACCGATTAAATGTTCATTCAAAATCGGAATCCATAAAGTCTACGACTCATTCAATGCCAAACAATAATCAAATTCGAATTTATTGCCTTCGCATGATTAATGAAAATTGTTCGCCCGTCTGTCGAAAGTAGATGACACCCAATCTACTCCCACAAATCAAGCGAACAGAAGTATTCTTCAACTCATTGTTTGTTCAAGAGATGCTGCTCCTCCTTCCTCAACATAAAAAAAGATTCATGAAAAACACAAAAACTCTTCAGAGTTCGGAGTATTTTCGACGTGAGGAAATTAATATGCGGAACGGAGGTTTAGAAGACTTCCTCTCAAGGCTAATGATAGCGATGCTGCTGTCAGCGATTGACACAATAATATCTCGATAAATTTACATGTAAAAACTTTCATCATATTTCATCGCATAATTTAGTTTCTTATGGTTTAATTAAGGACTTTACTCCCTTCTCGGCTGCCACATCATTAACTGCGATATCATAGCGCTAGAGAGGTAAAAATAAATAAATACAAAAACACCCATTAATCAGCATCTGCTGTTCGCAATACACTCTGGTGTTAACCCATTCTACGCCTTTGAGTAATAACCTCCCGCCCTTCCTGATTATCCTTCTGATCGCCCCGGAATGTGAGAATCCGAATAAAATTATTCTACCATGTCGAAGGCAATTAGTTGTTGAGGGAAGGATACAAGCAAAAAAAAAATCGAAATCATAGCACAAGTCCCAAATATCGTTTCGTGTGACACAAGAATTTCCCACTTCGCTCCATCGATCAATATTATTGAAAGTAATTAATCATTTTCTTTTGTCGCACGCCTGCCGATTGTGAACGAAAGCAGAAGGACCTTTGAAAAGATATAACTTCGTGTCGACGTTAAAAGAAGAGAGGACTTATGCGATTTCCATTGACTTTGACAGATAGGCCCGAAATAAAAAAAAAAAAATAAAAAAAAAAAACTAGGGACACTGACATATTGAGTGGATAATAGAAGGATGGGGCAGTTAAGCTGTGTTAACTTTTGGTTAGGTAATCGCTTCGGCATTATTAATCAACATTTCGAGATAAGTTTGACTCTGATCGACATTCAGGAGATAAATGGCGGAAGTTGAATTGATTTTCTTCTCATTTAACCCTTTGATGGAAGATAGGACACCATTTCCTTGCATATGACCTCTAGGTGTACTGTGTGCGATGGATTGGAAAATCGTGGCAAATGGCAATTCTGAGATTGAATTTGGAAAGAAGAGGATGAGCTAATGATTTTTCTCGATGCCATATGTTATATAATACATTTCAAGGAATAGAATCCCCATCCCATATTTTTTTGTTCTACGCGAAGGATAAAATTGCGAGTCGGTCTCTTAGAAACGAAGGTCAGTTGTTCTATGTATACTGCCATTTTTTGTCAGATGGAAACAGGGTTGAAATTTTTTGTTCAATTTATTTATCACAGGATTCATATTTGAAATCCGGTTGAAATGTAGGATTTTCGCAAATTTGTGTATATTTCATCGGGTCATATTAAAGTCAAGTACTAAGAACCAACACATCAGGCATCCAGAGTTAAGTTATATTGGCAGGACCGCCGATGTCTTTACAAACAGAAACAAAATTAGATTCATCCGCAATTGTCGCTATGAAGGCTTTGTGAAAAAAATACTTAAATACTTGAAGAGTGTTCGAGATGTCGATATCGGATGAAAAACTTGTGATTCTATAGAAAGATATAGCGTCATCATAGCCACAGAGAATCATTTTTTGCTTGCTGTGGAAAATTTCTTCACTTAACAATCCTTCTTCTTGGATTTTTCTTTGCGATTCTTCGAAACATGACCCAAGTTTTATTCCTTTGTGAATATCTTTATCAACATCGTCCTTAATATATTCTTACTTTGCATAAGTAATCCATCCTCGAGCTGAAGAGGCATAGACAATATGGAATTTCTTACTCCTTGGTTCATATCCACAGCTTAAAAGTCTCCTCTTCATCGAAATCACCTTCAGTATCTGATGGATATTAAGATATATTTTATAATTCATAATAATTCCTCTTCCATGTCTTAAGTTCATATTCTATGTTTATTTCGTAAACAAGGGATATGTTTCGATACCCTATTTAAAACGATTTTTGAAGTGTTTTACACCACCAAGGATGGTATTAATTTTGCCACCTACACTCCTGTTTACGTGAGACTGCCAGTGGTTTAAAAAAAAGTGTGTGTTTGTTGGAAACTTAGATTTTTCAGATCTTCAATATAACAAAACTGTCACTAGATTTTGATGATGACTTTCGGATCTCTAACCCAAAACAAAAATTCATTTCATTGACTCATGGAGCAAAGGATTTTAAGATGTTTAACTTAATTTCGACTACGAATTCTAGTGAATTCAGTAAGATGGTGTACTAAACCCCAACGCGTAGTATTGTGCTAGTAAGTCCGGCGGCAGTCGTCGTAAATCCGGATTGAGTCTGCTGCTGACACCAAAGACATACAGATGCGTTATGGCCTGGTGATAGGATCTTATAAGACGGATTTCGAATATGAGAACAGTGCATTATGATTCCATAGCACTATGGCTAAAACGTCCAATCGTTGAACATTTTTCAATCAGTACAAATACTCCACAACATCATCAGAATGCTCGTCTAACATCGACCAGCTACGAACCACTTAGTGTGACAACGATTAAAGGAACACTTTAAAAAGTAAGAAGTGGAGCACTCAGCAGCTCACTGTACCCAAAAATTTATAAATATTGGAGCGATGTGCAAACCAATTTCACATCTATAACGGAATAAGGATGAATGTTGGAGGACCCAGACAGCAAAGGAAGTTTGTTTTGAGAAGGGTGGTGTAGACCGTCATAATGTATGTGGCACCAATATGAGGCAAAGCAGTGACAATTAAGCCTTACGCCGAACGGATCAACTCCGTCAACGGACTGTGTGCGTTGAGCATATGTTGTACATTTCGGATGGTGTCAGATGATACTAATGTTTCATTTCGGAAATGCGACTAAATACAAAAAAAAAATAAATATTTTGCCCAACATTCGCGATGTGGATGTTATATTCTTTCGCTCAGATACAAGGAATCTACAGTTAAAGTCACCAATGGCAAACTGAGAAGATTTCTTATGCCAGTTACTATTCTTGGACGTTTGTCAAATATTCGTGATAGGTGGAACCGTGAAAAAGGGTAGATGAGGTAGTTGTGTCAGATTCCAACTGACCAAAAACACCACCCTTCGATATAAATTTTTTAGATATTGCACATAAGAAGAAATAAAATCGTTTGGCAGGTTACTTTCCAATGAAAGATCCTACATGTTCCGCAACGCGGTTATTAATCCTTGTCTCACCAAGTCGAAAGGTTTCGTCCTTTGTAGTCGGCGCAATAAATTTCCCTGCTAGTTTCTGCTACCTCCGCAGTTTAAACGCGCCCACATGATCAACTTATACCGTATAGTAAAAAATTGATGGACTGGCACGACGAGGAAGTAGATACCTCAGCCACCTTCTAACCGGGCACGACTGCTTTTGAACAAATCTAAAGAAGTGTGGGACCGATGAATCTCCTATCAGTTTAAATTGTGGAGAAGCGCAAGAAAAGATGCGCAAGAGATAGAGGAATGAAATGAAGAAGTACTAACTCCCGAGAATATTGCAAGCCTTTCATCAATGGCAATATAGAATGCGATGAAACTGGTTGCAACAAGAATCATGACGATTGGCAGGAGTTAGAGAGAGCTGCAGTGAAAACAAAATCCAGACTGCATCTGTCATTGAACAAGCAATGACAAACGGAGAAAGAAGAGCACAGATTGCTATCGTACCTCGCGAAGTAATAGCTACCTCTAGTCCTTTGAGGAGAGTGGTTGAAGTATATACACTGCTGGACAAAATAATAGGTGTGTGAGTTTTACATATCGTTATTGCAAATTTACGGTGTGCAAATAATTTTTCCACCAAATTCACTGTTATGCATAAGACGCTTGAATTTCTGAGAAGTTATTTTTCACTCAAACTTTATTATTGCTTTCAACGGTTTTGAGGGAGAACCAATTATCTAGGATAGAAGCCAATTTGAGTTGGACAAAAAAAAAAGGTGTGAATTGTTTCTTATATAGAAAAACGTCCAAAAATTTATGTTAAAGTGTTTTGTTTATTAAAAATTTGAAAAGGATTGTGGATACTGTGGATATAAAAATGCGCTGATAGCAATAGACATTTTAGATGGGCCAAAAAAGTCACTGTAGCCTTGAAGAAAGTGAGACTGCTGCAGCAGCTTAGAAATCAGGGAAAAACTTATAATATATATAATATATATATAATTATATAACTTGTAATTTCAAGGGCGATGAAAAAACTTCGTGACAAATGTTTTGAAATACCACAAGGCTCCTGAAATGCGCGGAAGACCTAGATCGACAATAAAAACAGACGACCAGAAGATTGTCAAACTAGCCAAAAAGGACTCATCTAAGCCTTCAAGGCTTATTGCGGCAGAAGTGGGTATTAATACTACTTCCCGCTCGATTCAGCGTCGATTGGACGATCTTAAGCCACCAGCTGAGTAGCCCCTGATGTTTCTCTGGTGCGAAAAAAAAGGAAAATTTTTGATGAAACTCATCGTTTACAGTGTGGAACCTATGGGGGAAAACAATGGCGAAATATTTTATGGAATGACGAAACAAAAGTCAATTTGCACTCCAGTGATTCGGGACGAAATACTCGTCCAACAAAATTTGAGTATCAGAATATTTGGAAAAAACGAATACTGCCTTATGTGGAAGATAATATGCCGTTGATTTGACGATTGCAACAGGATAATGATCCAAAACACTCATCGAAACTGTTGAGTGCTTAGCTTAAGGAACACAGTATGGCCACTCTATAATGGCCAAGTCAGTCCCCCGATCTCAACACTATTGAGAACTTATGAAGAGAGCTGAAGAGATGACTGCCAATGCGCAAATCAACCAGCAAAAACCAATTATAGCAAAATGTCCTAGATATCTGGTACCAAATACCTATCGAAACGTGACAGACCTTATAAGACCTATGCCTAGAAGCATTCAGGCTCTGACAAAGAACAATGGTGGCTACACAGTCTAGCAATATGTGAGATTATAAATAATTCGTAAAAAGCTTATATTAAAATAAAAACGTTCTTTTATTCCAGGCACTCCTGAACACACCTGTTATTTTGTCCAGCAGTGTAGGATGCAAGTTAGTACAAAGACGTTTTCCTGACACCGAGTATTAAATTTGCGAACATGTCATTAGTCCGAGCAACTCGTATCTTTAACGAAAACTGAATATTTTGCAGGAATATTGAAAAAACTCTAGTAAAATTCATTAAAATATGTGACGCTCCAGTCTACAAAGAAAGGATGAACTAGGTGCATTTTAACATTCTATCAGAAGATCAATTTTAGATAAAATCACTCAAGTTACTTCAGCTAGGGAAAGGGAAAGAATTCTCGGTGGTGAGTAGGAATTTCATCAATCGAGAACCAACGCCAATTTCAAAGTTTTACCCGGAAGTAAGGGCCAAACCGAAATCCAATTCAATTTGATTTGTACCATACTATCTGAACGCAATTTAAAAATAACCGCTTTACTAATAAATCAATCGCACATTATTAATGACCCGGATTTTTGGATATGGGAATGTACACTTTATTCCGATTTATGATAATGAAACATTGAGAAAAACAAATTGGCATTTCATCACAGTACAATAAACAAAACGCTCACGGCTATAACGCACACATCATTGCTTCACCTGTACAATTGCCCCGATTTATATATTCATTCAATTCCGACTCATCTCCAATAAACAAACTTTCGCCAAAAATATTCAATTTCTACGCCATTGTTATTATAATCAAAATGCGTAAAATACAACATTTCCGTGCCTCCTGAGCCCATTACATAGATTTTTTTCCAACACCTCGCCAATAAATATGCTCCACGCAATAACAAACGGTTGATTATCTTCAAATGATGTACATTCCGAAGAAGAAGGGGGAAAAAATCTCATCATTTATACCTTCAGTACCACCGTGAATTGTTGAAGATTCTTTGTTTACCCATCCAACAAACTCCAATCAGTATTTGATAATATTCCATCGTAAAGCGGCCGCTTCTCACCTTTGGGACTAACTCCAAACGGTAGAATCAATATTTGTACACGTAAACATCTACTTAATATCATAATGGAAACAATTTATAAACTTCCACCGATCAATACCAGGGCTCCAGTGCAAACTTATCAAACGTACAGACGCAAAGGATATCACAAAGGATCTACATACATCACATGTGTTTACGACAATGGCAACGGTCGTTGATTTCCTTTCTTTAGTTCCGCACATGTTTCTATGGGCAAAGGAAAGTGGCAAATAACAGAAACATGAATCGACTATACACATCAATGGTCTTGTCTGCCATGTACATTCATAAACATTTCATTATCCTTGATAGATGAAATGAATGTCCGCTGGGAAATGCTCCGCAAATTTATATTTTTCTTTCCTTTTCTGTTTCATAACTTTTCCTTTAATGGGCTACCGATTGTTAGTTCTGTATATTGAGCTTTTTTTTCGGGTTTCAGGGACTATTTTGGGCTTTGGCATGCATATGGCTGATCTATCCGGACATCAAGATGCCACATTTAAAGGGTGAAGGGTATACGGGGAATTCGTCATACGAGTTCATCTACACCAATTATCTGCCAACGGAATTTCTCATAAACGGCATTGTATCAGGCCTTCTGACTGTGGTGAACGTGATTTGCATATTTATAACGGCGATTATTGTGCTAAAGATTAAGGAAGTTTCGGCGCCATATACAGCCAGTCCGGATCTGAAGCGGTAAGTATTCAGCAGACATATACATTTGTAAATATTTTCAGTACATTGGTCGTTCGGTCAGTTAGAACATGTTTCCCACATTTAAGACAATAGATGTTAATTGAGGGCACATACAGTAGATGTAAGATACATTTGAATTCGCCATTTGCTACATTCAACTTAATAGTGGAGAAGAAAATTTCAAAATATTCTGTTTTTGTATTCTGTGGAAGTATTCATAATAGGTACACACATACAGATTTGTCTGGGAGGAGTTCGGTTATAGATGATGGAGATAGAACAGATACGTGCTTCCTGTTATAGATTCATCCAAGGTTATGTATGTACAATGACTGAATATTTTCATTCAGACAATACGCATTTGCCTCGGTCTGACCTCAAAGAAGAATTTCTAGTCCTTGGAGAACAATAGAGACATGTCTACAATTGAGGTATTATTTTTTTTATACATATTCTATCGTACGTACTATAGGTACATTCTGTGTTGTCAGCGAGGTGGAAGGGAATGCTACTTTAGGGGTGAGAAACTGCAAGAATTCATTTTGTACTCTGACCTTGTTGGCGATTATGTTGGTAGGACGCCATGTTTTGTAATAACTGAAAGACAGGATGCAATTAATCCCACGAAAAAAAACACCAACTTGAAAAATCGGCTAGGTCTCTAGTCCTAGAAAAGGAATCTCACGAAATCGCTCCAGAAAACTTTTGAACCGTATGTACACTCAAAGCATAAAAAGGAAATGACTAGAAGTCTAGTTATGGAGATGCAGGAAGTGTTCAGCTCAGATTTCGGAAGCGGACAAGCGAGTGGGAAATAGAGGAGTACGGGCCTGAAAAAATGCGGTCAACATAGTGGGATTGCTCAGAAGGGGCAATCGATAAAATAATCAAATGTAGTAGATTGCTTTAAGAATTACTTTATTCTAGAGCCGATCTGCACTTCAATTATGATGTCAGCAGCAATTTTTTGGTTGTCATATTATTTTTGGTTTTCAAAAAAGCTCTAGAACGGACCTAAAGCTGTCTTTCGGGTTTTGCCATGACACTTCCTGAAAACGTGTATGCAAACTTTTACTGGTCTAGTGATTAGTGCGTGGAACTTTCATGTATGGATAACTTCGTGTGTGGCTAGGCCTCTTTGCGAACGACTTTTGTAGAAGCTACATGGATAAAGAAGAGGACTTAGCTATCCCTTACCTTCTTTGTTTCTGCCCAGCTCTTTCCCGTAGAAGGAAGCTTCACTTAGGAGCCCCCTATTATAACGATACAGGCGACCCGATGAATACTGACATTAAGAGCCTCTTACGCTTCATAAGAAGCTAAAAATGGTTTTAACGAGTAGGTAGAGAGAAACTTTCTCCCATGATCCACGTGGTATCACAATGGAGCTTCCATTGTTCTAAGTGTGTGCCATGTGAAAGCTTCTTCATTTACTTACTTACTTACTTAAGTGGCGCTACACTTGGGCCCCAACCAACAAGCCTCTTCAGTTAGCCCAATAGTTAGCTTATTGCATCCAGTTTTACACTCCAATTCAGTTGAAGTTCCCTTCTCCCCTTCTACTTGTGCTCTCCACCTATGGCGAGGTCGTCCTCTATTGCGCTGTACCACCGGAATAGATTCGAAGACTCTACGGACCGGAGCTTTGGTATCCATTCGCTCAACATGTCCTTGACATCTTAGATGACCGATGTACAGTTTTTGATTACGTTGATGTCACTGTACAACTCGTAAAGTTCGTGTGATAAAAGTCTTTCTCGACTTTCAAATTGCATAATGAATAAAAGTTGTACATTGTGTTTTTTATTGTGCTACACCACTCAGGATGGTGTCCTTTAAACTTATAAAATCCAGTGATGGAGTGAAAGGAAAGCGTATAGGAAAGAATTAAAATTCGCGTTGTAGGGTTACGAAAGGAAGTTTGGTATTACACTATACGCCCGAAAACAAACTTTAAGATGTAAAGATATTCAGAAGATACCGCAGGCATTTTACGATTAAACTGGACTGGCAAACACAACCATAGATTTTCTCTGAACAGTTGTGGTGGAAGTATCGATAAATCGACTGGTCATCGATTAATTTGCTGAACATGATCTAAAGGACTTAAATATATTGGGAAAGCACTCGCGAGAAGTATGTGAGTTATATTCAAGTTTCGAACGAATGTAATCTTTATAGATCGTAACCAAGTCTGTTTGAGTAAGAAAACTTTTGCATCTTTTGAATAATCAAAAAATCAAAGCCATTCTTAACAACCTTTGGCAGCTTCTGTAAACTGCTGTTTCCAGCTACAGTTTGGGCTCATACAATATGCAATGCCTAGCAATGATTCTTTAATATCAATCGCAGTCATTTTAGGTTTGCCACGTTAGTATCCTGTTTCAGAGACAGGAGGCAGTACTGGGTTTTTGACAAGTTGAACTCTGCACCAATATCGGAGTTGAGCTCAGTAGACAGACATCCGGTGACGCTGAGATTCCACTGCTTGGCGTCCTTGCTGTTGGGTTGATAAAGATAAAGCGAAGTCAAGAGAACTATAATCTGTGAAGGAATGCATTGGACCCCGAGTGATAGAGAAAAGACGTTGATGAGTATCAAAACAGGGTTAGGCAGAGGACAGAACCAGCATTTGTTGAAAATGGCGTAGAAGTACATATGCACATACACCCAATACAACTTGTACTGACCCATTACTTAAAAAGCTCGCAATGCATGTGGGCGCAGTGGCTCAGTGGTTAGCGCGTTGGAATACTGAGCGGGAGGTTCGAGGTTCAAATCCAAGAAAACACTAAAAAAGTTTTTCATTGTCCCACATCCGAATCCGAGTGTAATAACTGTGATAAGAAGGCTCGATGAGTTTACATCATGTTGTGAATATAAAGACAATCACCATCTCCCATTAAATGAGAGGAAGGTATACTTAAATACAAATTTCTGTTCTCAGAATAAAACATTTCGCATCTACTATTATTTCTTTAAAATCTTCAGGGTTTTGAAGGATTTGATATGGCTGTTCTGTCAAAGAAATTGAATTCCTTGTATTCACAACAATATTAATTCTGAAAAGGAAAATACTTCTGGATGTCGAAGTAGTGGTATCTTCGTAGTTCGACATCCAGAAGTATTTTCCTTTGTAATTTCATATACGAGTAGAAGCATTTTCTTATAAAGTCTAGTGTCTGTGTATTCTAAGTCTTTGATAATATATATAGTTATTGCCAGCATCTGACTAAAGGATAAGATATATCATTTAGATATCCCTATTTCCAAGTAGATTGAATAAAGGGATGTATTCATAGGTACGTCTTATAAATGAAATTTCTTTGGAATTTTTCAATTGGCTTAAATACATGTGTATCTATGCTCCACACATGTGCTCCGTAGTGATGTCAACGGTATATTATGGTACTACAGAGTCAAATAGCTTACTTACATTTAGCTATGAGAAATATGATTATTCGAATAAGTATTCTTATATCCTTCCAGTTTTATTTAATAAGCTTTCGGATGAATTGACTGAAAGACGTTATTTTAGTTTCCACGAAAATATATATGTATTTATGTGAAAATCTAAATTTTAAATTTATCCTTATTAGACTCCAGCCTCCAGTTTTTTAAAGTACACAGAAAGGTGCAATTATCCTAACTTGAGATGTGCAGGTGATTGTGAGAGGATCATCAGATTATCAGCAGATTCGCAAGATATTCGAATTGCGATGCGATGTCGTTATTGAGGACATTCCTGTTTGACACCTAACCTAACCTAAGTACTTTATTATCAGATTAAATTTTGTTCATAGTGACCTATTTGGCAGACATGTAAAGTTAAAAATCTGAATCTGCGGATATGCACATCTGAATAAACTTTAGCACATATGTATGTATGTACCAAACAAGGCGAGGCACCATAAGTCTGATAAGAGCGCATCAAAAGAGTAAATCGGATGAATTCTCTCGAAGAAATCAACAGTGATAAGTGCAGTCGAGCTAGTGGATACCATATATAATCTACGTCGACATATTTAAAGCTCATATTAGTTAGGATTTTTATGACTAAGTCAGATTAAAGAGAAGTAGGAAATGAGACTTTAATGAACCAACGGCTACTTCAAAATCTCTGATTGAACTTACACTCCGTCTTAGGGATTTTTAACAATGGAGCCGGCTCAGGTTGGGGTTGTGTCCTTGAGGTAAATTCCCCACCCTACACAAAAAAAAATCTAGCTTTTGAATACACAAAGGCCTCGGATATAAAAGAATTTAATATTGACGACCGTAGCAAGCTAAATGTTCGGATCATATACAGACAACCAATTAGTGGAGGCTCTAGATGGCTAAAATACAGACATTTGACACCAAATACTATGGGCTGTAACGGGTGGGAAAAATTAAAAAAGCCTGTTATTGGCAATAGAAGCAGGGTTGATTTGGAATAAACTTTATCATCAACTGTAGGCTTAGGCATAAAGTTGAGTCCCATGCGACTAACAGAGCCGGGCACGTACGAAGATATGATGTGGAGACAAGGGTTGCACCTATGCCATTCATTAGTTTTCCTGTAGTTGAGGCAGAATTTCATCACTAACTAATGAAATGACTTTGCGCCTAGACGATATATCATGTCTAACAGTTTGAAAAGGAAATCCGTTTATTTGGCTTCTTTCAATTTGGTTTTCAAAGATGCAAAACTTACGCGAGTTCTACACTTTACACTTAACCAGTTAAAAAAATGCTCTTCCAAGTAGAGATACGCATTGTGTGTTAGTTTTCGGAAAATTTTTACTTAGTTCCCCGTTGTTTTAAATGCTCTCATCGATCGGCTTAAAAAGCCTCGTCCGCCACCAGTTAAGATTAATTCACTGTGACACGACCTATACCATCAGGCCCGGTAAAAATCAGTTTATAGTGCATATTCATATTGCCGAACAGGGTAACATCATTCAAGATGTGGGCTTGAACTGTGCTGAAAGTGCCATATTAAGAGGACAAAAGTTTTCTTCCAAGACTCTTTGCAAAATTTGTGTAACTATTCTCAAGCTTCAAAAAAACAAATGAGGAACATAATTTTTAAACCACTTTATTCGTAGCCCATATTTTTGTGTTTTATTTCTTTTATTGCTGTGCAGAAGGATATCCATTTCCAGTGTTAATTTCCCGGATTTCTTAAGAATTAATCTACAACATACCCCCAGTCACCCATTCGAAGTACATATTGCGCCATTCAGCCTCGCTCTCATTCCTTTTTTATTCTCTCAGCTCGTTAAAATTTAAGAATGCCATAAAGTTCATCGCTCATCTCTCAGATTATACTCAAAAAAAGACAAAAAAAAATAAAAATTAAACAAATCGTGGGCGACAATTGAAATCGACTAGACAGATACAATTTTAACTTTGTCATCACAGAATTTCAAATTTAATGCACCACTGGCAAAGGGAATTTAATTGCCTGCTGAGTAATGACGATCTACTTGTAAATGCTTTATTTGAAATAGTAAATCCTCTAACTCCTGCCCCTATTCATCACCCGCAAAACATTTTATCCTCGATAAACGCTAAATTTCCCGCAATTTTGCGCTATAATCCATCTCATTATAAAAATCCTTTAGGATTAGGTCTTAAATATCTCACATGAATCTTCCACACCGACATTAAAGGCCCAGCCTCACAAAGTGATAATTTCATTTTACTAAGGTCACACAAACACACGGTGGCGTATGAGTAATATTGAACATTTCAATTATTTATTCCCGAAATCCCCGAAAGTAAATATCATATTTAACCGTATTACACTCCGTTTCCCACTTATGCCATTTCTATTGCATTATGACAGTGTAGGATACAAGGGGTCCATTTATCAGAATTAGACGTTCTAAATAAGCCGCAAAAAAACCTACATCGTTAGGGAAAGGCTGGCACTGCAAGCGGGACACACCACATATTGTAGGCTAAGTGAAAAAGCCAGTAAGGAATTTGTCATTTCAGCTAATGCCACGGTGTGGTGGTAATTCTTCGTCCCTTTCTAAGGGAATGAGAGTGATGTCAAAGGCAAGGAAATCAAATAAATAAATTTTTCTTTTTAATTCTAAGAATTCATAAAAGTCGTGAGTATTAAGGGGTTTTAGACTAAGTGAAAAAAATGGTCCTTCGAGGAGTTTTTTTTTGAAAGCTTCATGCAGAAAAAAAAAAACAGTTAAATCAAATTCAGTTATCGGAGAGCAGTTTTTGACAGATGCCATCGTGATTCAAATTACTTTCATTTAATTTATTATGCGACAATTCAAGGACGAAATGAAAATAATGGTCTCCAGCTGCGAGACCACCACCATTACCACCGTGTCTCAATAAAGTTATTCATTAATCATTTGCGCAAGGAACGAGCAGACTGGAGGACCAGAAACAAGCGATGGTTTGCGGTAAACACCTACAAGGACAATGGATCAATGAATCAAAGTATTTTGTGGGAATATACTTTGATTTTTATTCTATCTTTTCTGCGCATTCAGAGATGCCCCATTGATACTATTTTTGGCTTTTCGCAGGTGTACACACATACACACACATACTTATATATTTTCGGTGCTAGACAACTGAAGAATTTTGAAAGAATTCTCAATTTTTTCCTCTTCAACTATGATACAAAGCAAAAATGGTTAATTTTGGGTTTCAAACCACATCAAATAGAGA
This sequence comes from Blera fallax, assembly GCA_946965025.1. Classification (NCBI taxonomy): domain Eukaryota; kingdom Metazoa; phylum Arthropoda; class Insecta; order Diptera; family Syrphidae; genus Blera; species Blera fallax. Next base: position 16,301,002 of record OX337247.1, on the reverse strand, counting down.
AGAGTGTTTATTGAGATACATATGTATGTTCGTATCCTTGCTGTTCGGAACTTTTCCTTGCGTTACTGGTGCTTCTAGTTTTAAAATTGATGTTATGTTGGGTACATGCAGATTCTATTTGTTCGTGATTATAGCTATTTTTCATCAAAAACGTTTTTCACTGAAGTATTTTGGTTCGGTTTTAATAGTTTACTTAATTTTACAAATTGTACGAATGCCTTATGAGTTTAATTAAATTGATCCTTTGAGATAAGGTTAATGGTTGGCAGTTTTGGATTTTTGTTTCGCTCGAAAAGTCTTATGAGATGAAAGGATAACAATTTGGTACGAAGAGTCATGAAACACATAAGAAGGACGTAATCATACGTAATTTTCTATGGTTTTAAAGGTTTTAGCATACCTGATCGTCTCGTTTTCTTTTGAATTATTTTCATTAGAAATCGTGCGATGAAAAATAGGTGCGAAAAAGTTACTGAAAAAATCGCAGCACTGCGAAATCTCTAATCCGTATCAATCCTTTGAAGCAAGAATTTATCTGACTTTACTTTGCTTTAACCCATGATGTAGCTCTCTGTTGGACATCGAATACACTCAGGCATCAAAAGAAGCATCTATTGGCGTACTAAAAAGAAAAATTTACCTCATAACAAGAAAACCGATCAACTCCGCATGACCCACCAGAGGCCATACCTCGCAGCTTATGACCAGCATTGGACGTAGGTAAAACCAAAATCCTTCTAGTAATGAATAAAAAAAAATAAAATCTCGACAGGGCACTGTACGATAGGACAATGGCTGCAAAACTAGGCAACCACTCACCCCATCACTACAGGAGATGTCATTCTGTTATCAGGAAAATTTCCTTCAGTTCGAAGTAAGGCCTTCAATTATGGACTTACACTAGTGGACCAGCAGCTGAGGCCTGGAAATCAATTCTTCAAGGAGAGAGACTGTTCTTTTCAATAGAAAAAGGTCAATACCTATATATATTCGAACCGCCAAATATTGGAGGTGTTACTAAATCCCTCAATGTCAGAAAGATACGTGGCCGTGAATCTAGATTCCAAATTGTACTAGAAAGAAAATGTTGAGGATCATATTGAGAAAGCTTGTGTAGCTTTTTAAAAGAACTTTCAGCAATAAGTCATATCTCTATCCAATTCCGATGCATAATTACTGCTGAGCAGATAAAAGCCAACTATGTCACTCGCTTTTGATAAAAAATTCAGAGGAACCAGCTTTCTACACACACGGCTCCAAAATGGATGACGGTACATGAGAAAACTCCTCCTTAATAATGACTGCAGTGCTTTCCTAACCGAGATCATAGTCAATACTCAGGCTGCAAAAATTATCCTATTCAATTCGTAAGATTGGCAGTGTTAAGTGATAGTCAGGCAGTCGTAAAGGCCTCGGACTTCGCAGAAATCAGATCAAGACTAGTACCAACAGAGGACATCTATATGAGGTATGGAGAGACAATGCGGTGACCCGATGTTAAAGGTTATACGTATATAGACATATGGATATTCCAGGCAATGAAAGAGCGATCGAACTTGCAAGGAAGGAATCAGCCTTGAAAAGGTACTCCTAGTAGCTCCTTTAATAAGTTTATCGACTGCGAAACCACCGTTTTAGCTAACAAGCGCTGAGTCCACTTGGAATAGAGTTTGCGGTTATATCTTAGACCTGACTGCCGGTCTAAGAGAACAGTATCAACCCAGTCACAGAGCACCTAACTACATAACCCAACCGAATCTAGACTACAATTACAATTCACTAAGGCTATGAAGGTTACCAACAAGCTTCACAAAAGCCAAGAAAACCAAACAAGTCAGTGAGATTTTTCAAAATTCAAGTTTACCGTTAAAAGAAATTACGAATACTTCCACTAAAATAAAAATACTTGGCGCGACAGACTGTGAGTGGTCCAGGGTCTAGCTTCTCACGACCATTCATGTGTTGAGTTTTATAAATACGACATTTGTGGACAGAGTTCAAAAATCAGTTCAGCGAAAAAATGTTTACTTTAATAGCTGGAAATATTTTCCAATGACATGGACGCTAATGTTTATGGCATGGAACGTGTGAGTTTTTGCATTCATCAATGCTAAGTTCGGTAATAGGTACACCTCTTTAGCTCATTATTGTTTTTTGGTTTAGTTTCAATTCCAGGATTTGTAATGGCCACTGCCTTATATTTGTACCTTCCTGAGTTAAATATTCATTATATTACCTTTATGTAATGGGTTCTGGTAAAGTACGAAATCTTCACCAGTGAGGCGATTGCTGTTACCTTTTCTGTTCTAAATGGGGAAAGACATCCCCAAACCATTATACCCCTTTGAAGAGATTTCAAAGTAGATTTGGCACATTTCTAAGAAAGAGCCTCACCTTTTTTCCTTTAAACGTACATAAGCTCTGCCAAGGGAACAGTTCATTGGAATCATGGATTCGTCCGCCCAAAGGACTTTGTACCGGAAATCTTAATTTTGTAAATTATGCTGTTGATAAGACTTCATTCTTTTCTAAAGTTGCTGTTTACGTATGACAACGACCTCGTTTGGCATCTTCATGTAGACGCCTACGAATCGTATCCATCGATGGTACTTTCGTAGCCACGTTGCTTATCCTGGCTCGAATTTTTGTTTCAGAAACTAATGAATCACTTAAGGAAATATTTTTCATCTTCCTATCTAGCCTTTCGGTTGTAATTCGTGGGCGTCCTGGCCTTTTTGTCGCAGAAATTCGCCCATCATTAGCGACTTTATTGATTCCCTTGTGGGGTTTATTGAAAATTTTGGCTCAATTTCAATTTTTGTAGCTTGGTTCATGCAAATTGATAATAGTTGTGCATATTCTTTCTGAGAATTTAAGAATTTAAACATAAATTTCAGCTGCAAGAACAAGATCTGTTTGAGAGGACAATTCATTTATATTTTTAGAATTTTGTGGAAACTTATTTTGGCGGTCCACTGTATTGTAGCTTGAGGTCATCAGCTTTAGTTTCTCATAATTCTGATTTATCTATTATATTCACACTTTTTGCAACATTCTTCAACAGCTAGCCTTGTGAAAGGCTTAATACAAACATTTTCAACTTCATATTGGATGTGGCTGAGATCACAGTTAGCTGTGAAATAGAATCCTTTCACTCTTATAAAAGATGATGTCAACAACGCAAACAATTGTGGAAATTATTTTTCATTAACTGCAGGTATCAGATAAGAACGTCTGACACCTGGGGGCTGGATATGCGAAAATGTCCTGGTTAAAGAGTTCCAAGCTGCATTGAAGCACCAGTTTTTCATACATCGACAAAGGCAAAGAGCTTGGCGTGTTCTCTGTTGACTTTGAGCCGGTATTTGATGACACATCGATTATATACGAGTCTTGGCTGACTCAAAGCCTTATAACTTATTTTTTGAACGCCAAATAGCACCTAGTGCACTGATTTCTAACATGATCGACTCCAGGTTGATCAAGTGATGCTACAATGCTATTCCTACAAAGATATCCTTTCACTAGTAAGTTGGTGCTCTTCCTCACAAGCCAATGTTGTTTAGGATAACACCTTAACAAATTAAACCTATCTTCAGAGGCAGAATGCCGCCTTTGTATGGAAGAGAATTAATCCTCTGAACTCATTCTTTGTGCATACCCGACACACGACACTCATAATACAGCGCATTTTCCACAGATTGACAAAAGGAGCTAAGGAACACTTTATTAAAGACGCACTTATATTAATTAGGACGATGGTATGTATCCTTGGCGACACATAGGACTCATCACACAATAGAATTCATAAGGTCACAAAAATTCTATTTCAGTTTAGGTTGGTAACAAAATAACCAAACTTGTTTAAGTTAAGTGACCTAAGCAGAGGCATCTTCTGAGTCCGCACGTAGATGACCAACCTTTCATCATTTCTGGCGAATGGAATATTGGTCGCAGGAGTTAACATAAATCTGCCTCTACACGGCGTGTACGTCGTTATAGTGTCAGAATCTATACAAAGCCAACAAATCTGAGCTATTTCAGAAATGCTTAAAACGGTACTACTGCCTAATCGTATTTAGGAATATATTGACTCTTACCGTTGGAAGTTTTTTTCGGCTCCTCCCATTACTATCTTGTTTCAGGTGTTATGGTCGTCTGATATGCTCGAGTAGCTGGTTTATCATCGTTTCCAGTTTCTTCGTTTGGATTAGGTCCCAAGTACTCTGACTGTTTTCCGTGTTAAGATTGTGTTTTATATGTACTATATAAAGACGGTTCGAAGAGAGAACGGTGCGTTAGAGAGAAAGCCTTACATCGTTTCTGTATTTCACGCTCACTGCTTTTATGACCTTCTAACTGTCGGCGTAAACGAAATTAAAACCAAGCGCATAAGATAGAAGCGCTTTTCACATATACATTTGTATTGCAGTGTGGCAGTAATCAGTTTTAAAAGATTGTAGTTTGCCAATTTTAAAGCTTACTCATTAACTTCACGGGCTCTCAACTCGTGGAGGATCCCAACGGCAGTCTTCCGTCCTCTTCATCTTCTGACTTTCTTTATAGCTTGGCCCTTTGAAGGTTCGGTCTTCCTAGACGTCTCGAACCTGGGGGATGTGATTTGAGGATCCTTTTAGTTGGAGCATTATTGTCAATTCGCTCGATGTGACCAAGCCAGTGTAGTCGACGTGTTTTAGTTTTTTGAACTACATCTACATCTTGACACAGCTCATATGCAGAGGTCGCGGTTGCATATCCTTCTCCATTCGCCCTCCTCGCATACGGACTGAATATTTGTCCTCGTTTACTTCAAGGCCACTCTTCAATTGCCGTGAAAGCCTCTATGACGGCACGCTGGGAGCGACCGATGATGTCGGTTTCTACTGCGTATCCCAGTAACTGGACGATTTTGCTGAAGATAGTGCCTTCTGTATTGACGCCTGTCTTTCAGCACCACAGTTAAGAAATCACATCAAAGCGCATCTTAAACCCGATACACGTTTCGATTAGTTCAGAAGTATGTACTATTTCCGAACTGCACATTCCATCGCGTGTGTTGCAGCGTTCTCGAATTTTAAGCAGTCTTCTGTATATTCGTTGACCTAAGATGAAAAAATCATCATTTGTTGCAAACAACTTATGCGTAGTCTAGAGCGCATAATAGTGCCATATCCGAAAAACGTAATTGAGAAGCTTCTCATGACATTGAACACCCTCCGACGTTTGTCAGATATTCAAGAGAGGTAAGACCATGAATACAACTTAACAGCGTTTTCTCCGATTCAAATATCAAACCACTAACCACTAAAGCCACGCATTATTCGACTGTAAGGACAAAAACCGACAGACAGATCTGCGGCAGCTTTTCATTGCCTCATTAGCCACGTATAAGCGACCCAGGTAAAAAGAAATTAATTAATGGTAATCTTTCCCTTGAGGGCAAATTATCTTCTGAGAGAAAATATGAAGATTTTGAAAAGGTTAAACAAATTTTAAACGACTCCCCTGTAAGTATTTCTGAAGTATTATTTTGTATAGAATTTGATTTAACTTATGAATGAAGTGCCACTGAGTATTAATGTCAGACTTAAGGGATTTATTTCAATATTTAAAAATTTATTTGCATTGTTGTATTTTTTTTAGATGCCAAATCGAATATCATTTCACTTCACTCCCAATAAAATACATCTTTGACATGCCCAAGCGACCACAAGAAAACTTATACTCGTAGTTACTATAGTCGTATATACATAGACATGTACACATGTATTGTATAGATACCTCTGCTCCAATTTAGGACACCTGCAATTGCTCGAAACTATGAAATTATATTTCTGTGTTGTTCTAAGGAGTCTCTTCGGGCAGACTACTACTTGCAACTACTTGCGTAAAAATCATACCATTCTGCCGTCATTGCAAGGAACATTGAGGAGTGTTCTAGATTGCCTAGATTCTCTGTTGACCTTTTCAATCATCAGTTGTGTTATGGCATTTCAGGCTTTCAAGTCCAAGTTCCTTCTACTACAAAAAATAAATTAGCTGACTAGGCAAACATCATTTACTTTTTTTTTTATTGATTTGACATAAACAAGTTATCCCGAAGGATAAATCAAATCCTCATTTGTTTTATTCCAATGCGGAAATATTTTCCCCAACAAACAAGGACATCAAATAAAATTGTATTGTCATATTGCTCACTCGTACGTGAGAAAGAAAATAACAAACAGAAATAAAAAAAAGCCAAACAAACGATTTCATCGCAATAAAACAGTTCACAGAAGAGGGTGATTAAAAATTATTTACAAATTTATTACTCTGCTGGTATTCACAATGCTAAAGGACTTTCGCAAAATAGTAAACATCGTTTGAGTTTCAATGCCTGAAGAAATATTTATAAAGCTTACTTACGATGTCAGGAGGGATTCGAAAAGTAAACATGCGGAATGCATGAAAACAAAAACGTTTTCATTCAGCGTCTGTCAAATATTTCTGGTAATTAAGGAAGACGAGGTCAAGGACAGTTTTACTAAGGTATCCTTCTAGAATAAAACAAATAGCTACATCGTCTACAGTTCCAGCCATGTCGACGTTTAAGTAAATATTTATATTTCTTATTGTGAAACCACTAAGCATTGCTGTGGGGTCAGCATTATACTCGTAGTATTCAATAGGATTCAGTCTTATTTAAACAATGACCCTAAGCTATGAACCTACACAAGTTTTTTTCATAATTAGCAACTGAATTGAGCTCTCGTCACGAGAATAAATTTTCACAATTTCGACACGTTGTTGAAATGCATAGGTTTCCATATGTCAGAACACATTCGTTGCAGAAAGACAGCGCTGTAATTTTAAAAATAACACCAATCAGCTGTCAAATATCAGGGATTTGAAAAGCTCTACAGGTGTTTATTTTTAGCTAGTTTCAATTTCACATTTGGTTCATGTAACAAAGCGAAAAAACTCGTTATTCATATTGAAAATCATTTACTTGAGGTTATTAAAAAAAGGACCAGTAACTATCACCGGGCTCACTAAAGGACGTCGCAGACCCACCCGAACTGTAAAGGAATTTCTTCATCGGCTTTTGCAGATAGTTCAGTTCAAGTGGTTATACGCTAGAAGGCGCTATAGCTCTGAATGCACAGGAAACAAAAACAGTTATACACTTGCATATTTACATAGTACTTGCCGCAAGGTATAATCTAATGTCTTCGTATATTAAAACTGTTCTACGTGTTATTTTGAAAAAAGTTTCATCGAGTCGTTAACAAAGGTCGAAAATAGAACTTTTACTTGGGTAATAAAAGCAGAATTGGTTACGAGGTTTTTGTAAAAAAGTGCTTAATTCAAAATTGTAAGTTGGAACTGACCTTAGTTTTTGCATCTACTGTGAATTGTACTGTCAACGAGGGTTAAGGTTTTGAAGCTTTGACTCTCAGATAACCTCCAAAAATACCGAACTTTGGTTTATTAGATCAAATTTGAAAATTAAATATAAAATTAATTGTAATTGTCACTGTTCTGACCACCGACGAAGTAAGAACATTAAAGCCGGGAATGGACCAGTTATCGTACATTAGACGATTGATACGCAATTAAAATGGTGTGAGCGGAACCCATCAGTGTAATTTTCGGCCGAGTATCTATAGAGCTGGAAACAAAAAAGTCCGCGGCACTACGCGAGAAAGAGGCGGATTATAGGAGAACTGTTAGCGAGATCATAAAAACAGATTGGATCACAGGTAGAACACTACAACTTAAGGAAGGTGGACTCATACACTGATACACATACAGAGGGGTGGAATAGTAGAACATACGGACTCAATTTCTGTCGGGGCATGCATGCTTCCGAGACCACCTTTGCAAATACTAGCACGTACATAGATGACCCATACTGTTTACAACGTGAAGGCAAAACTCAGAACGCGGAACGTATTTTCTAAGAGTGCCAGTGTTTGCAAATCGGTCGGAAAATGATACCGAGAGGGCTGATAATATTAATGTTCACAACGAATGAAGTGTGGAAGACTCCAAGTCTAATTATCACAAGTATAATGCAGGAACTATGCTAGGAAAACTGAAAAACCAGAAATGAGAAGTCTACTTACCCCGGCAGTTGAGACAACGAGGGACGAATGTCAAACCTGCTCCTGCGAAGGAATGCGTTGACATCAGTACTACAAGGGACGAGCTGGGTAGAGAAATAGGTGGCGATGTTAACACAGAAGAAGAGATCCAATGTGATACCACACGAGCCGGCGACTTCCCTTACTCTTGGAACCATTTTGATTTTTGAATCGGCAATATCTTCAAGTTCCTCAAAGAAGTATTCACCCAGGAACTGCTTTTTGCTGAGAATAGTGCAGAGCAGCTGCAGAGAATGTGAAACTATGATTCCTCCTCCTCCTTATCCATGCAGCTGGAACAGAAGTCATTGATCAGAATTCCAAGCCTCAGGCCGTGCCTATCTAAGGCACGGTCAACCGTCAGTAATCCGACCAGGGTCCCTATGCGTGGTCTGCTTGTGAGCAACAAACTAGCTGTCTTGCGTCTGCTTAACTGTGGCCACCTTACATCTTACATTTGCCTGATGCAGAGCTAGTGTAAATGAAGCCCTCCTTTGACAGTCGTGGGCTCCAGTTTAGTTCCACTTGTGCCCAAGGACCTAGCACAGAGTGATATTACAATGATTCGCTATATTATTCAGGGATGTGCGACATTGTTTGACGAGTGGTGTTTGTTGATTTACTCTAGCATATTTCAATTTCACGATTTCAGAGTCCATCAATATAAGAAGCTTAGATTTTTTAAATTTGAAGAAAGAGTTTATGGAGTACTTGGTGCTCTAAAAAGCTTATAAAGCAGAATATGCAACCTAGGCAGTACAGGCTGCTAAAAGATGTATGTACGTCTCGTCACCCTAATTTTTGTTACACTGCATCGCGACTAAGTTTCACTAAACAACTCCTCATCAGAAATACGAACGGTCAGGTTGAGCCTCGATAATATCTGTCTAGTGTTCCCGCTTGTAGTATACAAATTTAGTATGTCTGTACGTCGCCCACTTTTTCAATGTTCTACGATTTTTCTTTCTAATCTTTTTCTATTACCCCTTAAGATGACTTTATATAACCACTTGATCTTTGTCTAAAATTGAATATATTCACATCAAAAGTTTATTCATCTTAGGCGGACACGAAGATACTCTTACAAAGCCGGCACTCTATAAAGTATAATTTCTAGAAGCACATCAGATTAAAAGCAAATAGCACAATTCAAGCAATAGAAATCTACAACCCTGGGCTGATGCCGTAGGACCATTAGGACGATACAAACTAGATTTTCCAAAGAGACATTTTTTCCTTTGTGCACCTCATGCAATCTGTTGCTTCCTGCAACCCCCAACCGCCAACGGCGCTACACATCGGTTAACTAGAGCACGTATTCCACAGAATTAAGTAGGCGTGAATTCTTTCATTTCGTCCTTTTGCTCAATGAACTAAGTACAGTGTAGGACTGTGCCACACAGGGAATAAACTAAAACGAGCCTTCGAGCGCTATCGTGCTCCTTTCTTATACTGGTACTTCTCTGTGGTATTGTTAGCATTTTATTTAATGGATGTGAGATACATTTTCTTTTGCATACTCGTATTCCATCTCTTTCATCGCTCATCGTCATGCAACAATTTTACTGATCATTGTTTATTAATTATTCTCGTTTGCAGATTTTGGGAAACTGATCTGCGTACGGTACGAAAGACCAACCGCTCGACCATAAGACAAAGGAAAACCACCTTTAGAGAAAAATTATTACCGTAAGTAAACGCTTATTTTTGTGTACCGCATGCGGCGCACAGGATAATGATGTTCTCTCTGTTATAAGTTACCTCGTGAACTGTTCTATTTGTCGGTCTACACTCAGCACGAAGAAGGAAGAATGAAAAGGGTTGAAAGAACTAAGGAGAATATTGTCATAGTCCTTTGTGCCTCAACGGGTTCCTTTGCAAAGGATTATGCGTATCTTTTATTTTTGTTTTATTTTTCCAGATATGAGGGATTGCAAGAGCCTCGTAATAAACAATTGGATACAGTTCTAGAGCAAGCGCTTAAGGAAGCCACAGACGATGTGACATTTAAAAAGGTCAAACGAATGAGTTATTCGAGTAATGCGGCCGGAGAGGTACGTATGTAGTTATGTGTCTAAAAATAAATATGTATATAAACCCGTTTTTTAAAAGCGTTGGTTAGTTGAACATCGTAGGTGTCGACGATGTATCCTTACTTTGAGGCACAAATTACAAATAAATAAGGATAACTGACTCAGAAAATCACTATAAAAATTAAAAAAAATTTTAAAAAATTAAAGTTGGTTCATTTTATAACGTCATTTGTGTTGCGTCATTGCACATCCACATACCTAAATGTAATTTAAGATTTCATCTTAAGGAAATCAATAAATCCTAAATCCCCGAAAGTAAGCTTATGACGCAAGGATTCTACTCAGAGGGAACATATTTTGCTTTAATCCAATTGATGACTCATTCATTCATTCCGGACATTCATTTTTTCTTCAGTTTTCAACTCATCGTTCATGTGAAACATCAATTTAAAGGACAAGGACAACACACACCCACTGAATCTAAAATCGCTAAAAGTATCACACGCCATCAGTCGGACAGATGGGAGCTATAAATCCTTGGTGCTCTTCGCCAGTGTTACGATTCAATAGAATTGGAATTGAATTGATTTTCTCTTCTTTTTTTTGGAACTTCTAGGACGACTTTTGTGAGATTAATTTGTTTCAAAGGTTAAATGCTTCTGTACTGCGAATGGATACTTAATAGTTGTCCACTCTCACAATAGGGATTTTCGTTTCACTTCATGTGGCGGACTAGAAAAAGGGCAGCCAATTAAATGTGCGGCTATGATAGTAATCCATACAATGACTTTAAAATAAAAGCTCTGGACAGGGATAATTTGAGAGAAGGATCCCAATCTGTTTGGCTCGGGGATAGACATTAAGTGGTCTACCATTAGAAAAGTTTTTCTGCTATGAGGTTTAAAAGTTAGGATTATAAGACGTATGTACACACATAGAAGTGGATACGATGAGTAGATGGAGAACTTTTCCTTGGAGAACAGTTTTTCCGCAGATAAACTAATTGAAAGCAATTTCGCCGGAAACCCACCTGTCATATTTTTTACAAGCTTGATTCAAGTGTAATAATGCTGCTGGGGCATCGTTTTCTAAGTTTGTTTTTAAATGCATTACGTTTCACAAATCCACGAACAAAAGTACATAGTTGTAAATGCCAATGGAGTTGGTAAATAAGCAGTCGTAGATGAAAAGCAACAAAACACTAGTGGCCACATGATCACGTAAATCACCAGCTTATTTCAAAAGAATCGCAAAAGAACTTGCAATCATTAAACTTTTAAGCCACTATTCAACAAAGCACCTCGTCACATCCTTTGTGACTGCCCAGCGCTGACTATTAAAAGAAGACGTTCTCTTGGCAGTTACTTCTTTTCAGAACTGGACGAGTTAGGTAGCATTGAGCTAAGCAAACTCCTGAGATTCATACATTTATCCTGTCAACAAGGGCACCCATTTACCTAACCTAACCATTCCACAAATCATTTGTTTCCTTTTCATAACAACAACTATTTTCAAAAATATTTTTGCACAACACAAGCGAATGAAAAGTATCACTCAACATCCTTCTACTAACTGTCTTGAAGCAGCAAAGTTGCAGAGAGCAGTCCTTTTTAAGACAGGGCTGGACTGGAGATGAAGGATGGTGTCATTCTCCTTTCCATCTCTGCAGCTGTTGCAGAAATCATTTGAAAAAACGCCGTTTGACTAATACTACTACTAATATCGTCGACAGATATTGCATTTTATTTCAGCCAGGAAAAAGCTTCCTTGATCGCCAAGATTTCTGTCTGAAAAAGGCTAAAAAAAAAACAAATGCAAATACTTGGCCCAGCAAACTGTATGTGGTCCAAGGCCTAGGAACCGCGACCATTTGTGTTGTGCGTGTTATATTTTTTCACATAAATTAAAAGGACCTTCCGTTAAGAGACATATCCGAAAGGTTTTCTATAAGCTTTCTCATGGCATGTATTACTCTCGGAAGTTTGCCAAACATTTGCGAGACGTGGGACCGTGAAAAAATTTGGTGTTTTCTGGGATTCGAACGTTGAACCTTGCGCTCGGCGATGCAACGCACTAACCACTTGAGTCACGGCAGCTACACTAATCTGAAATGCGGAAAAAAAAGTTCAAAGAATTAAGATTTTCATAGAAGACACTGCAACCTACCCCGCTATGTCACCAAGTCTTGGAGCCGTCTGTATAGAAGTAAATTACCATCCAACCTGGTATCGTCTCATTCACTGTGGGAACGACCTTTACAAATTTCCTAATTGAGTGAGCAGAACAGCTCTATCAAGATATTGCCACCAAACAATAACGCCTGATAACGGAGACATACAAACAGGGTGTGATTCGATTTTGCATTCCGTAGTTATTGCCTTCTCACAGGAATATACAGCTACATTTGCTTTTGTCAAGCGTTCTGGTGGATTGCCTTTCCAGTTAAGTTTCATTTTTCGTAAAGGAGAGACTGGTGCCATTAATCGTAGGAGGGTCTATGAGGGGAAGTTTGTACTTCCTCGTGAAAAGAACAAGTTCGGTTTTGTGAGGATTTTCTCACTGTCGGTAATTAGAGACCCGCCTGGTGAGCAGAAGAAGAGCATGTTGGAGGATTTCCCTGAGAGTACCCTAGTGTTTGCCTGAGGCTAGATTGCACACGCAATCACTCTGCATCCTATCCGTTTTAGGTCTACTAGTGGCCCGTTGACAACCAGATTCCATAGAAGGGAGGACAAGACACCATCTTGGGGTGTTCCGCAACTTGCTAGCCGATGTACCGCCCAGATGTGTGTTCATAATCCTGCCTGTAAGCAATGGATTGATCAACAATTTGAGCGATGCATCCACGTTCAGACTTTAAGTACACCCGTGATTGCTTCTGATTTGACATTCGTAAAAGCTCCATCAATGTCAAAGAAGGCCACCGTGGTTTACTACTTAATGCTCAAAGGTCTTTCAATAATGCGCACGAGCGAATATGATGATGTCTCGGCTAATCTGCCTTTGCAGTACGCATGTTGGGACGCAGAGATCACAGTTGGATTTATGATCTGGCTCAGATGAATATCAATCAGCCTTTCCAAAGGGTTCACCAGAAAGGAAGACTGATGTCGGGGATCCTTCAGTTCCACGTCAACCGCAGGCCACAGTTTGGAAAATTCCTTTAATCTAAGAAAGTGGCTTGTGCCATTTTGAAAGAGTCGATGAGCAGAGCTTAACCTTCAAAATTATTTATTTAAATTTGTACGACTATATTCAAGTACCAACTTTTAAAAACTTTTTGTTTTTAACTCAGTTTTTTCAAATGGATCATATTTTACTCGGTCGAAATAACGAGTTTAAATTTAACCCCATTCATGTCACCCTAGGCAATTGGTCCTTCAATTTCCGTCCTCAAAACAAATGATGCTGGCTGCATTACTAAAGACTGTTATCTCTCTGCCTACTCCAATGTCATGAAAATCTTTAAATACATATCTTTCCCTACATATCCTCGCCTCTTCGATTTTCTCTCTGGTGTCAGAAGAATTACAAAAAAAAATACATATATGTACTTGGCGCAACAGAGGTATTTTGTCCTGGGCCTAACTTCTCGCAACCAATCGTGTTGTGCGTGTTATATTTTTCACACAAATGGATGGGACCTACAGTTTAGAGCCATATCCGAAAGACAAAGTGAGAAGCTTTCTCTTGACAGTTATTACTCTCGGACGTTTGTCAGAGATTCGCGAGAGGTGGGACCGTGAAAAAAATGTTTGGTGTTTCTGGGATTCGAACGTCGAACCTCTGGCTCAGCGATCCAACGCACTAATCACTTGAGCCACGGTGCCCATCAGAAGAATTATCTCAAAATATGTAAATGTTAGAAAATGTAGATGTCCTCCACCGATGTGATAGGGAACTTAATTTCTGTTCCCATATTGGTAACATAATAACCAAAGCCAATTCTGAGTTTGGCTTTGTGAAACGTTGGTACAAGAAATTTTTGAACCCTATGTCACCAAATTAGTTTATACCAGCTTTGTTAGACCAATTCTCGAAAATACTACCAGGCTCGGTATCCCCTACGCGGTCTTGCTTGGGTTGGTAGATAAAATTTGCGTTACAAAATTGTATGGATTTACTCATCCTTCGCCAGCTAATTACTCGTCACATTGATTGCCTCGACCTTCTTGAATTGGTCTCCTTTAACACCAATCTTTGCTTAGAAAGATTCATTCCCCTCTTAAGTCTCATTTCCAATTGAAAGAAAATACTCAATATTTACGTTATTTGCATACTTCATACTACGAGTTTATCCAAACTTGCTACGCACTCTAACATAATGGAAATATAACTTAACTATGATTTTGGTTAGCCTCAAATTCAATTAGCCATCTATGTACACACTGGTCTCAATTATTGACCAACTTAATTAAATCCATCTCTTCTTTCTCATTATTTCAGTTGACACAACGCCTGGCCAATGCAGCCGGTCTTAATACCAGCTCCTCTAATATCGGTGGTTCATCATTGTCTCCAGCTGACGCACTGGGCCCAGTGCGAAATTCAAAATTAAACGCTGACCTTCAGGCGTTAGATAAATTGGTGTCCTCACTACTCGAGCATCATCAGCTGCCCGGGGGAATAACTACAAAGGCTTCAGTGAAATTGAATCGTTGGCGTCCATTGTCGCGTTCAGCGAACAACCTTATGTTTGGTCGACCACCAGTACAGAACAATGAGTTTGGCGGTGGAAACAATTTGAATCTGGGAGCGATTAACAACGCTGCTGGTGGTGTTGGCGGTGGTAATACTGGTGCGGCCGTTCAACACACATCTTTGATGCCAACTATTTTGGAACAAAATCAAAATCCTGGTGGCAATTCGTGGTCATCGGATCGATCTGCCACAGCTGGTGTACGAAATGTTCTAAACACAATTGCAAATGCACCGCATCGCTTCAGCCAGAGTTTGGGGTCGAATCAGGATGAGGACAACGTTAATTTAACACAAAATATCCTAGAGTAGAACCAACTATGCTATTAATGACTGTAACAAAATAGATACTCGTATAATATCAACAAGACTGTTGTTTTCCCTTGTTTGAAGGTGTTTGCCCCGAGGACCCTGGCTATAGTTAGTGTGAGTAATTGGAAATGATATGCCCAATAAGGTTATTGGCATAGCTTTCCGCGATACTCGGTTAATCAAAATGAAATTTCGAACGATGAGCAAAATTGAAATTAGCTGTAAGTATCGAACAGCAGGGACTAAAAAGCCATTGCTGACACAATTCTGTCGTGTCTCTTCCTCTACATTATCTTTTCAGGTTACCTTTACTTCCTGCATTTTAAGGCCAATGCAATATGTTCACGTTTCCGTGTGCATGTCCTTGTAAGCATTTTTAAATTTTTCCCATAAATTACGAGTATTTGCAAATGTGAAAAAACGTTAAAAATGTTGCCCCTCTCTGTCTACGGTGTTGGAACTCAATGTAGTGGTGAGTTTCTAGATTTATCTTGCCTCCTTGGCAACGACTTCCGAAGGACTTTGAATACCTGCCGGTTGCTCAGGAGATAATTATGTATTCACATTAAAATAATGAGACTGCGGCACATTTTTGGGTTCATCTCTTGGAGGATTCCTTTTTCTTCGGTCGTTTGCTCCATGATTTGTGAGTGTTGAATTATAACTTGGAAATATTCATTTTAACTACTGGGGCACATTTGTACATTTGTGCCTTTGTAATCGACGACACGGTGCGGCACTTGGAATAGGCTACATTTTTAATCAACTTGTGTAAAGGCATTATCATTGAGCGGTTTCCTAAGGACGATTAATTTATTTTTACGGTTCTCTTGGAACATAACTTAATGAATTATTGTTAATGTTCCCAAGTGGTTGTTATGTTTTTGTGTAAAAATCAGAGAGTGTCTGTGAATTTAATTACTTTAGATGTAATTTTTTAAAATATGACGCTTCCATGCTGTTGCTTTACAACTGGGCTTAGTATTTAAAATTAGGGAAAAGGTATTTTTTTTATATACATGTGTATATAGAGAAAGCTAAACAAAATAAATTACGAGGGTTGGTTATAAACCTTTTTTTTTCCTAAAACCTTAAATCTTCTAGGACTACTTCATTTTATACATACATCGGTAGTGAAGCGAAAGGAAATTATACATGGGAGAAATTAAACGTCACCTAAAAGCGAGAGCGATGTGTACTTA
The DNA here is from genome assembly GCA_946965025.1 of Blera fallax. Classification (NCBI taxonomy): domain Eukaryota; kingdom Metazoa; phylum Arthropoda; class Insecta; order Diptera; family Syrphidae; genus Blera; species Blera fallax. The sequence continues at coordinate 16,284,628 of OX337247.1, read as the reverse complement.
AAGGATTTCAACGCAAAGTAGGAGGTGTCATCTTCGAATACTGCAGCAATAACGAAAGAGGTTTGTGAACTTTATGCGCGATGCCTACTACAGTATGAGTTGGTTTGAGTTTGACAGACAGCAAACATCCAACTCTATTGGCCATATTACGATAAGTGGACGCTTCAAAAATTGCATCTTAAAAAGTCACAAGTACTCGTAACGTGGAAGCGATATCTCTATGGATCGCCTTCGTGCAGGAAAGAGCGTATCCACATTAATGCAGTTGCTACAAATGTTAAACAACAAGTACTCTCCACAGTTTTACCAATGTACATTCAGATTAGGTAGAAACCTAATGATTTTGGATGAGGACCAGCTAAGTTGAACAGGACTAAATCATTAAGAAGACATTATTATGGTTTAACATGAGGCTTCTGAAGGAGTAAATTTTCAAATACGTACCGGACAACCGCGAAGCGATACAGACATTCGTACTAAACATGACCAGATACCTAAAAAATAGAGCCATAGGTATTGGCGGGATCTCTGTCGAGATCATTGAAGCGGCGCCAAGTGTATTGATGGAACTGCTGCTCATACGAAGAGCACAGGAACATGACCCATTCCCATGGAGTAGAACCTGATGAAATGTGAGACCTGAAGCGATTCATACGTTTTTAGTTTTACATAATTCTACAGAAAACGAAAGAACATTTAAATTCTACACTCGATATCGAACAGGCAGGTTTCTAGACCAGTTCGTTGTGAAAAAACGGATAAAAGTGTCTGCTTCATGTACTGTTCATCGATTTTGATAGAGCCTTTAAAAGCCTTAAAAAAAAAAAAGATGCTACTTATTTGACTTAGAAAAGCTATCAAGAGACCTTAAAACTGAAAGCAGGGTATTTATCGTATTGTATTTTCTTCACTGTGGTCTTTAGAATGCATCAACTATATTTTCCGGTCCAAACTGATTAAGGGAAACCAGGCAATGACATCTTATTTGGGTAGAAGATGTGAACTCCGCTGACGGTGTTTGCCTGTATTCGCAGTTAATGGAAAATGGATCGCTGTTTATTGTTTTACAGGCTGCGTATGAGAATGTAGATTAATAGCGCAGATTGAATTATATATCCTTTGCTAAATTTATTCCTATGATAATGATGGAAAACTTTAAACAGAGAAAAACATCGCCGAGACTTTTAATACCAATAGATGACTCGATTTCATAGAGCCTTTTCAATTTTCTGCTGTAGAAAACTAAGGGGCGCTGTTATTCCCTTGCATCAAACCAAAATAGGTTAGTATGGGTCATGTATAATATCCAATTGGTAGCTAAATGATTTTCATGGTGTGTTGAATACCTAGGGATTCGTTGATTTGTCCAAAAAGGTTTGGAAATGATCGCAGTTAAAATGAAATGACTATAAGATACACACTCGGTATAGTTATGAACAAAATAGGTTTTAAAATAAAACTTACATGTCTTTCCAGGATACTCGGAAGGTGTTCAGAAGCTTTTCTTTCTCCTTCCACTGAACGATAAAATGCTGTAAGATTTGTTCCAAGACGAATAGTTACTTCGAATCTTGTTTTCCCGGTCCGAGCTGTAAAGGTAGAAAATTAATATGGTTAGTAGGAGGCTGGCATTATGTACATATGTCTTTGATCGCTATGATAATAATAATTTCTACTTAGTTCTTAAACATCTAATTTCGAAATGAAAAAGAGGAAATGAGGTGTCCTCTCTTGGGATAAACTGTTCAACAGATACACCTCACTCCATAACGAGACTGTCTCAGGGTATAGAGAGACCCACATGTTCGTTTGTCCTCCAGTAATTCGGCAGAAAATGGGGTACAAACGGAAACACCGACTATTCTGGAAAAGTGTTTATTAATTCCAGATGTCGAGTTTCTTCAACGTGTAATCTAAGGCGTCATGAAACATTTAGATTTTAGATTATAAGAAGGTAACTGGTCTTGACAAAATACCAGTTACAGTCCTCAAAAAATGTGTACTGGGACTAACAACTATTCTTAAAGGATAAATTTTCAAATATTGAGAGAGACATTGACTAATAACTGACCAAAAGCATGGTTTTCTTCCGTTCTTCGATCAGCTCTACAACACAATCACGGACGGCAACCATCCAACAATATACGGCGTCTAGAGGCGCCAATCCTCATATTTTCAACATATTCGACCGATCTTTTGTGAAAAATTAACGAATCTACAAACTTCACACAAAATTCCTTTCAAAGTTTGGTCTTTGCGTTAGATCGATGGGATAAGTGTAACCCCGAACATGCCTTGTACGGCAGCCTACCCTAGCAGAGAAGAATGGAAAAACGGAAACATAGATAATACCAGATCCATAACAATATATACTGACGGATGGAAAATGGACACCGGGGTAGGTTCCGGGATCTTCTCTGAATAGCTAGGGATAACGAGATACATTAAACTACCAGACCACAGCAGTGTTTTCCAAGCGGAGGTCCTGCAAGTGACAACAGCTGCCCGTGAGTCTGCCATAAGGGCAATACCACAGGATGGTATCACCTTCTTTATCGACAGCCAGGCAGCTATAAAAGCAATTACTGCTACCGAAATCAAATCAAAGCTTGTGAGATGCTGTCGCGAAGAACTTAGGGTTCTTGGATTACAGCACAAGGTATCGCTCTACTGGGTTCCTGGACACGAGGGTATCACAGGCAATGAAAAAGCTGATGAACTAGCTAGGAAAGGTTCAACAGATTAAATAGAACCAACTGATCTCTCTGTAAGCACCCCGCCTTGCATGCTCAAGCTTGAAGCAGGGAAATTAGCAACAAGAGAGGCGAACCTAAGATGGCAGTCCATTGAAACGTGTAACACCACGAAAAAACTATGGCCGTCCTTCGACAGAATAAGAACTGGAAAACTTAAACAGAAGAACAGAGGATCCCTTGCTATCCTCGTGGGTATCATCACGGGGCATAATAGTCTGCGATACCACATGAAGAAACTACGCCGGACAGAAGAATAACTTTGCAGACGGTATGGCGACGAGGGAGTTTCTGAGGACACAATCCACTTCCTATGTCATTGTCCTGGACTCCAACACTCCAGAAACAAATTCCTCGGTAAATACTTCTTCCACGACCTTGAAGAGCTCTCTGGCGTTCCTACAGATAAGATGCTGAACTTTGCCAAGTTATCAAAGTGGTTTGTACTTGGAAACATGTAAGTTATTAAAAGAAGAGTAGTTTAGACATTTACAGGGTTTCAATTGGGCGGGGGGGCACCCTTTTCCCCCCCTCTGGGTAACACAATGAGTCAACACTGACCTGAGTGCGGCAGAAAGTTTCTCTCTCTGCCAGCCCGCTTACCTAACCTAACCTAACCCCGAACAGAAGGACCATAATCTCTTTCCCGAAAAGGAAACGACAAACCATTCAAAATCGGATGCTAAGTGGCACAAAAGTTCTATATACATACCTACATACATACATATATAAGGCCAATTTTCTGGGAATGACGGGCCATCGAGGCCGAGGTTAGGAAAAGTATTTTTTATTTTTGAGTGACCATTGGGTGGGTGGACACAACTACATCCATCGTCTAGGAGTGTTAAGAAATATTTGAGAAATGTTTGGTGTTTTCTGGGATTCGAACTTCATACCCCCCGCTCAGTAGTCCAACGCACTAACCACTGAACCACGGCATCCACGATGCATGAACATACCCGTAGATGAGCATTTGTCCAGTAAGTGATGCAACGGAAGTTGTACTTATAAATGACTCTCATTAATTTGCGGTACTGATGAATCTGAAATGGATTCCCTAATTTGGGAATAACAATTCCATTAGAACGTACCTTATTAATTTCCCAAGCTACATATGTCATAGAATTATGCACCAGTTATTCTCCTCCTGTAGTGTAGCTTTACCAGATTCACGACTAGCTTTAAGTTCGATCAAATTACGAACAAAGCTCTGACGAGATTGTTTGGAAAATCAAAGGATATTTTGTCCGATGTCCTGGAATATATATCTGTAACTGAAATCGCAAGTTACTTATTATATCTGCATAAAACAGTGTCAGATTCCTTTGCGAATTCTGCATGATCCAATCTAACTGTGCTACGTCGAAAAGTCTAGGCCGTCTTAGTTAGGTCACAGTTTTAAGAGATTCTACATTTGTACTTGAAGAATACCTCTGAGTATGAATGATATTTCAAACATTTTGGATTCTCAGTTGTTACGTGACAGACGTTGTTTGCGAAGACTTTGCTCAATTTTTTGTGTTTGTGAAAAAGTGAATTTAAGTGTGACTGTACCAGCTTTGTTAACGATGTCTATTCAGGACAACGATCATCACCGATAACAGTAAAAATTGCTCCCCAATGAAACTAGATGACCCTCGATTCAATGTTGAGAGAGATAACAGGGTTGAGGCATACCGAAGGAACATGTCCATCACTTATTGAGCATAAGAAAGTTGCCTATGTAATGGGTGTCGCATTTGTACTTCCATTTTTATAACCTCGATTGCATCGATTCATAATTATGGATGAAACTAGAATCCACTGCTCTTCTGAGATGAAAGAACTCATAGCAGACATTCTATTGAAAATATCGCTGCTCTGGTGGACCCTCAACCTGATGAAGGGCCCTCGCAACATGGCATCGATAGAATATCTTTACGATGAATTTTGATGAAATACTTAAGAATTTGCTTTGAAAATTATCATGTGCGACCGACGAGGCGCATTTTACCTATGCGGCGCATGTAAAAAAAATGATCGCTACTGGGGCACTGAAAACGCCTGTAGAATGCACCGAGAGCCAAGTGATAGGACCATATTTTTTCGAAGACGGTATCGGCAACACTGCTACTATGACTGGTGAGCTCTACAGAATCAGGGATAATGACTGTTTGCTACCGCAAATTGACAAATTGGCTTTGCAGTACATGTGGTCCAGCAGGACTTTGCAACCGCACACCCATAAGGAGCTTAATCTCTCGTTTTGGCGATTTGCATTTGCAGCATTGGAGCGTTCCAGACGTCTTTCTTTGTCATTTTTCAAGTTTTGAATCTATTCGAAAGAAGAACATCCGACAAGAAGTTGTATATTTATCACCAACGGATTTGAGAAAAGTCGTGTAATATGCTGTGGGACGAGCCTGAATCTACATCAACTCTAGCGGCGGCCACTTGACCGACTTTATTTTCGCGACTTGATTGAAACTAATTTTTAAGTCTAAATAAACATAATCAACAAACGGGACAATTTCATTCGATTAACAAGGAAGTGAGGACTTTTGCGCCATCTTATGCTTGAAAGTCTTATAAAACAGTGGCGCATTTTTGTTATCGTTTTATTCACTAAAGCCGATAAAGCTTTGAAGACTATCTCTACTCCTTACCGTATGCTAGGTGATAAATATTGATTATAGCTCTCTGGCCAACCGAATACGTATATATGTTTGTGTACATATATCCTACGAGATCAACTGACATTAACAAGTTCACTAGACATCACACCCAATGCATGCCACACACAATAATTCGTTTAACAACCTACTTTTGTAAACCGCACTTAGAAAATAAATATTTTCAGTAAATATCGCGTGCAACCACAAGCAATGGAAACAATTTACATAAATCACATTTACACAAATTAAATTCCACTGTTCTACTAATTATTTGGTTATTCATGGTGGCTTTGACCAAAATTTTTGTTTACACAAATGTACATTTGTACCGTCTGATAATTGTGCTAATGGCGATTCCCAATTTTATGGCCAAAAATTGGTATCGATTTTCGCGCTGAGTCCTTTCCCATTAGCCAGAAGTACTGTTTACTGGGCCACAAAATTGCGAGTAAATAAAAATAACATTCAATTAAAAGTAATTGTTTATCTTTAAAACGAGCGAATGGCAATTAATGGGATGGTAATTCTGTGTCACATACGACATTTAATTGCATAGTTAAAAAAAAACTGTAAATTAATTGAAATAAACAAAATTTAAATATTTTTAGTAAATGTATTTATGTACCTAATACTTAATTTAGCATATTAATTTCAATAAATTAAATGCTATGATATGGTAATTTTAATAATTCATTCGTTTAACAGCCTGTGGCTTTATTACGATTTTTGATTCCGCTTGTTGTTGTATGTATTCTTCGATATGAAAAGAGCCTTCAATGCCGTCACACTGACACATCTGACTGACTGCAATTTGACTAAAAGCAGACAATTTTTAAAATTCGAGGATTCTCCAGATAGCGTTATGGAAACCTTGTTTACAGGGGCTAGTCTTGATTTTCAGTATAAGAATCTCGCTACAATGCTTCCACTTTCTGTTACTGAATATCTACAAACCTCTCCAGATCTATTAGGTCATCATCTTACCTGAAACCGGAGAATTCTTGACGTTTTTGGTAATATGATCTTAGTAAATATCTTTTAAGTGCCGACTTATACGTTCACGGATGAGACGAATTGTGCCGTGGCTTGGGGATCAAAATGTTCTTCACCTCTCTCCACGTCAATGGCATTTATGTGTCTTTAGTTATGGATACCCTGCGCGACAAATGCCGCTTTTTTTCTCAGATTAATGAAGTAATGTATATCATTCGCCCTAGGTACTTCGAATGATCTAAATGAGTCTGCTGGATATAGATGCTCCTAAGCAGTATATATTCAATCATCAAAAACTCTATAGCTGTATTGGACTTTTACGAATAATAAGAATACCCTTCAAAGTTTAACAACAGTTAGTCTACGTCTGGATCCATGTCAACAATTTCGAAAGCTTGCTTTCATTCCTAATCCTCAAACATTTTTCCATGCATAACTTTCGACATATGAGACAAATAAACCGAAAACTGTTTCCTGTTCATAAAATTAAATTTGGTCAACTTAATCCGCTTACCTGCTACTCTCCCACTACTGATGCTGTTGATACTCCGGGAGCTGGCAGCCGAATAACCAAAAGAGTTTTGAAAATCACATTCCTTGTGACAATCTCCCGAGCTGTTGCCGGTGCATCCTGTAAAGAAAGCAATAAGAGAAAATTCAAATCCAACATTACTTTAAAACCGCTCTTCCGTCCAGAGTCTGTCAGAGTTGACAAAAGTTTCAATTCTATAACAACGCACAAGTATGTATGTATGTACATATTTTCACGCTCAATTTGCTTCGCAGCAGTTGTGATGAATAAAGTGAATATTCCTCAACATCAGGAGAGTATCATTTTACTACCGACCAACCCATTTTCCGAGAAAAAAAAATACGTCCTGGTTAAATTTTATACCGCAAATATTAGCATACGATTTTCCTGTGTACCTTCCCTCATTGGCGTAGCTAATTTTGTGGGACTCTTGAACTCAGAAACGTTACGCTATTTAATCGGCCCTCCCCGCCCGTACTCAGAATATCACAAACAATACCATCTGGATAGCCTTGGAATAGGGAATATGAGGGAGGGGTACACAGGGATATTGAAATCAGCATATCCAGCTCAAGTGAGTACCGTGTCCCTGCCATCGTCCACACCACAACGATGATGGGTAGCAGGAGAACTGCATGTACATATATTGATTCTGCACTTCTAAATAACATTCGATCTCAATTCAAGGAACTTGACTTTGCTGGGATACCGCTGCCATCGAGAGAAGTAGCACAATGTATGAATGGTAGGAAAAGGATAGAATCTTTCGTATGGATTGCCATAGGGGACGGAACATGGTAAACAAAACCTTAAATTACTTTACAAGTGGTGCAATTGTAATTTCAATTTTTATCCCGAGATATCAGGAACAGCTTCCCTTTCTTTCAACTACGGGGAGCCATTTCTCACTTTTATTGTATCGGAGAGGTATCCAAAACAGTGAAGGAAGCTGTGCACAGTTGGAGGCAAGAAATTTCCTTGTCGTCGAAAGGACTTCATCGTAGAAAGTTTGCTTATTTTTTTAAACTTCAGATGACTGTTCAGGAGAGGACATTTGAAAAGCAGACAGTATTGTATTTGGTGCTGTGTAAAAAGGGTTTTGGAGAATACAGGCGGTATGCTTAGTGTTGCTGATGTAGACAACAGTGTTTATGACTTAGGAGGGCATGCAATTGTACTGTGTAGGGGAGTAGTTCAAGGTGAAATTGAGTGTATTTGACACTAAACTAGATTTTAAGTACATATTTTATTCGGATATGTTTAATATGCCTCGACTTAGGCGTTTTGTGTATTTAAGTGTGCTGTATTGAATAATTGCCAGAAATAGTTACAAAAAATTGCAGGCAATCGTTATTTCCGAAATATTTTGTGGGTCTCTCCCCTTACGGAGGAGAATAGTATAAAGACTTAAAGCTCACATGAAAGTCTCAAAAGTCACAAAGCACACTCAGTGACATTTCCTGGCCCCTATACCTCTCCTGAATACAGCTCAAAATTAATATTTAAAACCTTTTGTTTCCACCAAGAACTATTTGTTGTTAGGGTTCGAAGTATGTATCTGCCTAGGCTCCGCTATGAACTCTTTAGGCTAAGAGGGCAATTGAACAGCAAAGCCCTCTCTCGAGCAACTAAAGTGGACCTATACAAGACCTTAATCATCCCAGTCCTGCTCTATGGCGCAGAGGCATGGACCCTGTCAAAAGTGGATGAGGTCGCTCTTGGCTGCTTCGAGAGGAAAATTCTTCGGGTGGTTTTTGGTCCCGTCTGCATAGACGGTGAGTGGAGGAGGAGATACAACAGCGAACAGTATGGGCTGCTCAGCGGCATCGACTTGGCCAGAAGAGTGAAGGTCAAACGACTGAGGTGGCTGGGTCATATGTAGAGCACATGAACACAAATGCTTCGACCCAGAAAATCTTCGATTCCATTCCCGACGGACGGCGCAGTAAAGGAAGACCGCGACTCAAGTGGAAGGGGACCTCAACCAACTTAGCGTGCGAAACTGGAGGCAGCTGGCTAAAGATCGACCTGGCTGGAGACGCTTGTTGGTTGCGGCCCAGGTCCACCCCGGACTGTGGATATTGAGACCGAAAACATGTGACGAAAGTATCAAAATTGGAGTTCAGACTGAACATTGCGGAATCTTCCAAATGATTACATTGTCTTTCAAGCGAGGTCGATCCTCCCATAGAAAATATATCTATCCCGGATTACAATCTTGGTGGACAGCCAAGCAGCTATGAAGGCATTGGACAGCGAAACAATAAGATCTGGTACAGTATGTTATTGTTGTGAAGTTCTAAAGAAACTGAGCAATATCCACGTGGTCAGACTCTGCTGGGTTCCCGGACATAGTGATACAGAGGGGAACGAGATAGCCGATGAACTAGCCAGGAATGATTCAGAATAGGCACAGAATATACTTAACTCACATTCAAATAGACATCCCCTTTTGTTGCTCAAAATTATTGTATGAACAGTAAACCAGCGTCTTAAAATATCCAAGTCAGTATTGATATCAGCAACTAAGTTAAGAGGAGTATTGCTACCACAGGAACATGCAATGTCATATCTTATCAATATCAGAGTAATCATAATATCATTGCTCTTAGGTATGGGGTTTGATTGTGTTTATTTTAACAACCTTCATAATATTCCAAAAAAGTCTAGATGCTTTATCTTAAGTGCTTAGTTTTATATTCCACTCTTCATTACGTTTATTCTTTCTTATCTAATGAACTTGGAAATTAATTTGTTAAGAATCTTCTTTTGACTTCGGGAAATGGGTCCTTTACATACATATATCTTTGCCAGTTTTGCTTAAGCACATTTATTATTCTTATAAGTTTTAACACATGATATTTCTTTTCAACTTTTTCAGGAGCATTCAGAATATGCTCCATTGGATTCTGAAAATTGCCACAGCATTAAGGTTCAAATGGCTTTCATATTGACATTGATGGTAGTAGCACATACATATATTTCAGGCATACGAGGGCAATTTTTTTTAAATTTCGAATAAAAGTGTTGAAATGTTTGTCTTTAAATGCTAAGAAAGCCTATTTGACAGAAAATTTTGCTTAGATATATGCAAACCCAAAAGCCAACCATAACGTTATTAATATAGCGGTCCAACAAACTTTCACCAACTCTGACACTTGTCACATTTCAAAAAATAAACATGAAAAAGTATATAGAAACTACGTTTAAATATGTAACTCCTCGAAAATTAAAGTACTTATCTCAACTTGCCAACTATCTATTTCAAATTGATTGACTGCCCCCGGTGTCAGGAGTCCCCAAACTCCTATAAAATCTTTCTACCTATCACTTTATGTCCAATCCAGACACTCATAAACAAAAACTTGAAATTCGTTTACGTTAACAAGGGTCGTCGGTTAAAATAGATAAGAACTTATAAAGCCGTCACGAGCCTTCGGGAAGATATCCTTCTAGAAACTTTAAAAATGATTTCCTTGTTTGTCTATTGAAATCCTCAAAACAATTTCCCTTAACGTTCTTCTTCAGCAACAACAATAAGAGCATCAAAAACCCTTAAAATAGTTTTTTTTTCTCTGCAAAGACTGCCATCAAAGTGATTTCCCTTTAGAGAGGGAAAAGTATGACAACTTATTGAGATGAAATTGCTACGAGGAGTAAAGGACGTCCGATTATCAAACACAAAGCAACATTTACTTTCCATTCTCTTCGTCTATTCTCTGGCAATTGAATCTTTTTGCACTATTTCCTCTTAAGGCTGTTGTAACTCAAAAGCAGATTGTATGTGCAAATCCCTTTTTATTTGGCCATGAACTCTGGTTAAGGGAGTGCAATGGGTGTATGTAAGTAAAAGTTAGTACTTAGCATGTAAACGATGTTCTGCGACCAGTTGTCTATGGCAATCCGTTCTTATTGCAGAGGGAAAAACAATAGATACTCGTATACTCTTTGGGTTTTGAAAAAAGAACACACATTTGATGACAACAAAGGGCATATGGGCACAAAAAGCATGATTATATCAGTTTATGGAAATGTCCTATTTTGAAATACATATGTATAAATACGAGCAACATATGTTTTCAAATACTCCTTCCTTCTATTTTCCGTTTTCGGCGCTTGGAACCACGCCATTATTATTTGGTAGACAAGCAAGCATTTGAGAATTTTTCAAATCATTATGGCGTACTTAAATTTAGTTTGCAAGCTTAGACAAAAGTCTGCAAATTATAAAGACTGAATTCAAAAATGTTCAGATATGACGACAGCTTTTACCAATAATATTTCCCACACGCTAAAATAGGGAACCACTAAGCCGATTTTGCCTGAACACAATTACAATCGAACAACGTAGATAGGGTGGAGTTACTTAGAAACCCACATATGTAGGTTAGTTTATAGTTAGGTTAAGGTAAGTTTGTAATGGATAAGAACTCATGACGTTCACTCGGAGACCTAATGGTCCATTGTGAATCCAATTGACTCCATTTCTACAGAAATCGTTGAATTCTACTTTCCATTTACGGAGCATGACTCCAGTGATGCAGTGTCCTGTGGATCGATATAGTACTAGACTGCTCTTTGCTTTGGTTTTTTTTTAATTCCGGCCATAGCGTACGTGAGGTGGTACAATTCTCCCTAGATAGACAGACCAAGTTGTCCTTTTTCTCTATTATGCCATCTTATATACTGTACAGTTTACCTATCGGTGGCAGTATGGATGTGCCCGCTTCACTGATGTTCATTGCCGAGTCCATCCAACCCGCCTTTTTGGTCCCTTTGACCGAATGCTGTCTAATGGTGATAAGTGCATTACCATCGGTGTGGATCGTGATCTCTTGATCTTTGTCCCCAATTTTGGACTCTCAATCTGCTCGGCTTGGGAATAGGATAATCATATCATAGAATATACACATAGTCCGATGTGGCTGCCGAACTTTTGGAGTCACATTCTCAACCTATTATATTTATAGTGTTTAATATCGCCGCATGCGCATAGGAGGTCTGTTTCCAGAAGTTAGATTCTTTTAGTCCGTGAGCTGCTTTTGTGGTGCAACCTTTTATAAACAAATTATGCTGTCGATCAGACTAAAAGACCATAGAAGATGATAGATATGATAGTTGCTTTGTACTTCCAGTGCATAATGCACGGTTGCACTCCCGGTCATCTCCTGGTCTTCTCAGCAGATTTGAAAAACTTGTTTGCAGAGATTTAATATCCGAAATCGGACTAGGAAAACTCGAAGAAAAGAAAACGATTATGATTAAGGTACACTTTCCAGGAAGTAACAATTCAGATTATCTCCGGGATTCGAGAAAAAAAAGGAACAAACACAGTGGTATTACCAATTTCTTTCCCTGCAAAGCTGAAGGATCCGATGATATATTTTTAACTCTGATACATTAGGGCCGTGCAATCACTGCACCTAGACTTAGTTGAATCTACGTTAACTGCTTGAAAACAGAATATACATACATATATCAATTTCTTTAAGTAAAGAGATCACAGTCTGAAATCATTTTACTGAAAACAATGGAAGGGATCACTACGGAAGGGTATAGCAATGAACATATGGTAAGGCTGTCATCGACACTAAAGATGCTTTTCACAAAATGTTCGCACGCTTCGAGAATCTTAAAATCTATTTTGATACACAGGTCTAAGTCAATCAAAAAATGTTCAGATGACTGAGGGTTAGGGTGGTGTATTATAACCCACTTTGTAGAAAATTACTATAGACTCTCTATACTGGATACAGATATCTACATTGATATCCTGCAGTTCAAATATAACAAAAAAATAGGGTTTAAAGAAGATATTGAGATTTTGGGAGAATCAAGCAAATACGAAAAATTGCGCCATCAAAAACTGCCTCTTCTCTTCTCGAAAAGGAGCTCAATATCGGTGAATTTGTAAACGTCAGGGTCCGAAATTATTGCTTTTGGTATGGTAAGAAGATATAGAGAGAATGAACACCAGTACTCCGGACCAAGGGTTTTCGACTGTGCTTCACAGTGATAGCGTTGGTTAAAGAAAATCGCGTCTAAGGCGTATTCACGAATGAAAGGGTTCTAACCTAACATTCTACGCTAACTAAGCGTATTAAATGGAAGGCAACTGATTGAAGATCAAACTTGCTGAAGAAGACTACTGCCCTGTCAACTCCGGACTGTAGCGAAACTAAATAAATAATATATGGCAGATGGTGACCTCAAAACTACGGAACAAAGTCTACCTTTTTTACTTAAGTCTTGTCGCAAGTTGAGGAGCTGCAACTCTGCCCCAAAGTCCTGCATTCCTCCTGGAGTTTCGTGCATCGTTTCGGATTAGATCCATCCACTCTTTTCCCTGACAGTTTATACTGCTTTGGTCATGAGATCATCTATAGCTCTTGGTCCATGTAAAGCTGATGCGACGATGAAACCGAAAATCAGGATTTTGGTTTCTGTGCTGAATGTATTGCTTTTTTAATGCAGCTTCAACTTTCCGAAAGTGCAAGTGCTTAAGCTCTGATCGGTAGCAAGTGTTTACGCAAGGTATGCTTTTATTTGTTCTGACTGGAAGATCGCTTATTCTTTTCCAATTCCTTCATTCATTCAAAATGCTCTTCTTTGGTCCTACTATTTCTCCAGGAATCGCTTTCATCATCTCTACTCATATGTTGTGAAGAGTTACAATGGCTCGGAAATGCTCGGCAGGATGGAATTTAGGAACTTGTTGCTTCAGTGCAATCCTTAGGCCACATATTGTTGTTGGCTGGGTGGTTCGGCACTGTTGCGAAATGTCAACTAGAATTGGTCGTCATTAGAAATCAGCAAACTATCCAATCCCTTCATTGCATATTGTTTGAAACTCCACTACGAGAACTCATGATGCTGTATGTCGAACTGCTGTGGACCCTAGTTGCTGCGTCTTCGGCCTTGAAGGCTATTGTGCTGGTCTAGACATTATAAGATTCCCATTTAAACTATTCCTATTGGGTATTGTTCGGATACTCTAGACGAGCCTGCTGTGACACTATTGCTTACATTTTCATCCTTTGAGGTTAGTACGTTGATGATGAATGATATGCCTTAATGAACGTGGAGGCCATTTCAAATCAATTCTTTTTAAAAACAATTAAAAAACAATTTTATTTCATACATAAAAGATTAATTTACTAGCCACCCTGTAGATAGTGTCAGTGCAGAGTACTCATACAAGGCCCTAAAACATATTAGAGCTGTGTAGTATGGAATTTAAGATGACATTTAGGTTATTAGAAGACCGAGTTACAGTGCTGTAATTACAAAATATCAAAGCACCATAATTTGATAACTAAATCACAATGCATCATAGAATTTCGTTTGAAGAAATATAAGACGCACAACATGAATGGTAGCGAGAAGCTAGGCAATGGACCACAAACGGTCTGTTGCGCCAAATATTTGTGTATGCAATCGAATTTTGAAGTTTATTTGGATCCATGTAGTTCAAGTCTTGAAATAGGCCGGTCTTGAAATTTAATGTACACTAGGTTGAAATTGTTTGCTTTCCATCTTTCAGGCTTTAGTTAGGGAATCTCAATCGAATAGCTTTTAATTAAGCTTGAAACATTTAAATAAACTACATGTTCTCACATGTGTCTTTCCTATCAACTATGTTTAGTATCCTAACACACACATACGAGTATGTATCACGATATTCATGTTAAATTTTTATTTTGCGAAATGTGATGCTTGTGTTTCTTTGCACTCAGTTTTCTATTCTATAAAACAACTTCATCCTTCGACGATAAATTGTTCGACATCAGTCGACAATATACGATACTTTATCACCAGGACATGCCAACCCGCCCTACATCCACCAAATTGTACCCAAGAGCACATACATCAAAGGAAAACAATTTGCATGCTGCAATGCAACATGATCCTTTTATCAAGAAAACGCCATTTACGGACTTCGTACCCAGCCGTCTACAACAACCCTCCAACCACCCAGCTTGACAAGATATGTGTTTGTGGACAACATAAAGGATTATTGGTGTAAAGCGCTCTGATGAAAGTGATTTATTTATTGTTTGTTTATTCGCAACAATTGCAGATACCTTATCGATATTGCTCCGTTTAAAGGTAAAATTTATCACGTTGCATATTTGCACTGCCGTATGAACGTTTGTTGTTGTTGTATATTGCAGACGTTTTTGCTGTGTTAAGGCAGATAGTGGTAAAATATGATGGAATGGTAAAATATCTTTGAACAGATGAAAAGGGAAAAATTCTTTACATCTCCAACTTACCCATTGTTATTTCATTTATTTCGGATATTTCACATTTGTTCCCTTTGAATCCCGGCGGACAATGACATGTAATCGCAGCATCTCCAATGTGCCTGCAAATGGAAAAATTTAGTTGAATAGGTATTGTTTTAGCGACTGTTATATTTATGCAATATTTTACACTGTTCTGCTAATCGCACCTTCAGCTATCGTTAAAAGCAGGATAGCTCTGTAGTTGTCAAAGTAATCTATTGCAATGCCGAAACTTGTACACCCGTTAAAATAAAAAAAATAATAAAAAGGATTGTTCTAGATGAAGCATACATGACTGTAATGGTTGCTTGTCATATTCAATAATAATACTGAAAAAAACCAGCTGTTTACCAGGTAAGTTCGGTTTCACATAAGAAAAATTATTAAGCTATTGCTGAACATACACAGAAAAGTGTTGAAAAAAACACCGGGAGTTCTGTACCTTTGAAGAACCTGATTGCTAGAAACTTACTTTCTTACATATCCGGCTCCCGAGCGGGGAAGAATCTCTGCCTGAAACAATGCGGCTTTACACTCCCTTTGGTCCCGGTCATGTTGCAAGCATCCTGGCATCCGTGATTGCTTGATCTTTATAACGAGCACTCGGTCTTCCTAGTCGCCTCGAACCTGAAGGATGGGATGTTATCATCCACTCGCTCGATGTGGCCGAGCAAATGTGTTAAAAACGTGTTTTAACCGTCCCGACTACATCCTAACAAAACTCCTCCATCCGTCATCTTCACACCGCGTAATCGATGAGGTATTTTTATATCGAAGGATCCCAAGATCTGTCTGGCCTTCCTGCTCATCGTCGTAATGGGTGCCATATTTTAGGACTGGTAGAGTAGAACTTTCGTCCTTTCTGTAAGGAGTGTTGAACTCCTTAAAGTAAAGTGTGCGTGTTAATTCAAAAACCTCATTAGTCGGACTCTTAAAAAAATATTCCATAACGATCTAGCCGGTTTTGGCCGCAAATCAACTTTTTGGACGATGAGTTTTAAGAGCCGGATTTGGCTTTGCAGAGAGTAGATTCGAGGAAACCCGATGCTATCGGCGGTATATGATTAAAGCTTGTTGTGCAACCAAGTTTGTGTGCTGCTTTTATCGGTCTCTAAATAATGATCAACTCATCTATTCGAAAAAGTTCACTGACACAGATTTACCACCCTACGAAACTATTCCTAGTGACTTCCATGTCCACAACTCAAATTGGCTGCAATATTCCAACAAAATTGATGATTCTGGAAAACTAGCTGACTCCTTTGCACTTAGCTGGTTGAATATCCCACATGGATACCAGATAATTCAAATGACTTCAGAAATACCACAGCTCGTTTCCTATCTACCTTACAATTATGTTATGCAAATGCTTGCTCTATATGAACTTGAGACCATATCCAAATATCGGTACAGCACCCGTAACTAACTCCAGTGAACCATCCGCAACCGACTTAATGAGGAAACGGAATAGCCATTGCCTGAATTGGAACTACAAGATGACTTACTGCATGGAGTTGAGATACATTTGTTTACGGTTTCCATGAACTTATATTTGTTTTACAAATACCAACCTTGCGAGAATGTATTCTGACAATACGACAGAATATCAAGCGCAAGTGGAGCCACTAACTACCTTGAAAGTGGAGACATGAATGCATTAAGGGAAATTTCGGTGAAGCGTGATTCAGCGCATCGTTTCACATCTGGACTAGACGTAAAACTATTCAGAGTTCTCAGAAAATGGCAAACGTTTAGAGAGATCTTAAAAGTTAAACTCTTTTCTCACCACTCTATAAATGATTTAAAATCTTTGGAATTCGTTTATAGAATAGAGTAAAAGTTCAATGTTGAGGAAAATCTCCCCAGTGAAACATCCCAGACATCCTGCTGATTTAGAAAACTTGTCGGGAGAAAAATTAAAGATTCTTTTCCTACCACCTAATACGACTTCCCTTTTGCACCCAATGGACCAATATCCTATTGCCTTAAGCGCAAATACATCAAACTTCCATTTTCGAAAGCATTAAGTGAAACAAACGGTGACGATAAGAGCTTAAAAGCATTTCAAAACAAATTCAACGTTTGGTAGGAAATGCTTGGGGAAAGCATCAACAAAGGAAGTATCGTAGAAAAAACGAGAAGTTCATCCCAACACTGGCGGGCATATGCGTTAACATCCTAGAGGCTGACATAGAAGACCTCATCACTTAAAATTATGAAGAATTGTCAGGACACTGAAAATTATGGAGCTGCAAAAGACCTTAGAAAAACATTAGAAACTGTGCCTCATCTGCCATCCCACCGCTCATTTACAATGACATTCCAGCTGTCAGCTCCTTAGACAAGGCCAATCTGCTCGCTGCACAGTTTGCAGCCAATTCTACACTGCAAGATAGCGCTTTGTCTGTTCCTGTGCTTGAGAGCGTCGAATTTTCTATCGGACGAGTCCACTTTCGCACTCGCACAGTTGCAGGAGTTCTTACATGTCCCAACATTCACAAATCCGCTGGTCCAGATGGTATCCCCCCAATAGTTCTGAAGAGGTGTTCTTCTTCGCTGGCAAAACCTCTACGTAAGCTTTTCCGTCTGTCCTACTCTTCTGGACTTTTTCCGAGAAGATGGAAAACAGCATTTGTCCGGCCTGTACCGACCCATTGCACTTACATCCCTTCTTTCCAAAGTCATGGAAACGCTGATAAATCGTCAGCTTATCAAATATCTTGATTCACGAAAACTCCTCAATGACCAGCAGTATGGTTTTCGTAGCAACAGGTCCACTGCTGATTTGATGGCATATTCTCGGTGAGATACCAATCTCTCCACCACTTCGGTGAAACAAAGATAGTTGCGCTTGATATTTCAAAGGCATTTGACAGAGTTTGGCATCAGGCTCTTTTGTCGAAAATGCGTGCATATGGCATCGATGAGTCTCTTCTTCAAGAGATTAGAAATTACCTTTCGGGGCGTTCAATAAAAGTTGTATTAGACGGCTTCAAGTCTGATATTCACCACATAAATGCTGGTGTCCCCCAGGGCTCAGTTTTGTCTCCGACTCTCTTTCTCATTTTCATAAATGATCTCTTGTCTGCAACCTCTAATCCAATCCATTCCTTCGCTGATGACAGTACTCTCAGTTTTTCATATTCTTTCCCTAACTCACGTCCCTGCTCTTCGGGCGTAGAAGAGGAACGGCAACGTATGTTAAACTCATTGAATTCAAATCAAATCGGCGGTATATGATAAATCGGGCTCAACTAACAGAGTGGAATTTAATGCAATCAAAACTCAGTGCTGTCTTCTGTCTCTCAAGCGAAACCAAGACCCCCAACCATCATCCATGAATGGTACTTGCATCGCGGAAACCGAAAGACTTGCCATTCTCGGTATGTGTATCAACAACCATCTTCGTTGGAACGATCACATATTCGAGGTTGCCAAAAATTCTGCAAAATGTCTAGGATTCCTTAAGCGATGCAAGAAATATTTTACCCCTTCTGACTGGCTTCAATATATAAGGCATTCATCCGCCCAAAGATGGAACATAACGACCACATCTGGTCTGGTGCACCCAAGACCGTTTTGCACATCCTAGATAGGGTCCAGAACCGCGTGATAGAGACATTGTGAGCTGCATAGACTCACTATAAGACGAAGACATACAGATGAAGCCGCAATATGTTACAAGGAATCCTATTCAAAAGTATCCACAAGTATTATCTTCACCCGAGGATGGCAAAACTTCAATCCAACCTTTTATTAATGTTAGTTATTCAAATAATTTATAAATTTATTTATTTTCGTTGTTTTTTGTTAAGAACGAATTTAAATTAATGAAATAAAACAAAATACACTTTTTTATGAATTTTTTCTAGGGTAAATCAGTCCTAAAAAAATGTTTTTCTTTTCTATGCCCAGCAAACCATGTTTCGCTTAACGTCATGTTTTCCAGGAACGCATTAACGACGGTAATCGGGGAGTGCCATAGACCGTGTAGACGAATCCAATACAGCTCGCTCGGAAGGTTATGATGTTATACCTTTACATGGAATTTCGAAAAACGTCCGAATATTCCATCCACCTGTATAACCCCACAGATAGGAATTTGAGATTTTAAGTAACCATGGAATTAACCACGTGCTTGAGCCCTGCGGAAAAAATTTTGGTCGGTAATGGTTTTGGACGTGTTTGTAAAATAAAGATTTTTTCCACAACTCCCAGTATAATTTATTCAATTCACTTACCACCTATTCAGTTATTTACTCGAAAATACTAAAAATGTTTTTGAATAATCTATCAGTTTCATATTTTCGCGGAAAAAAAGTATTTAACCTTTAAAGGGCACTTTGGAGTCACGCACACTCCAGAAAATGGAAAAATGAGAATATTGTACAAAAAAACAAATATGTATGTAGTTTGTGCAGCTACAACTCCGTTGCCTTCTATTCGTAGAACTAAGTTAAACATTACATTTAACTGCACTCTGCATTCCACACCATAATTATATTGCGAGCTCGTATTGGAATTATACTTCAGTACCTCAAACGATTTATACAGGGTTATTCCATTTCACATGACCTAACTTTGGGAAGCCGTCCACCTTCCCCTGCCAACTCTTCCTATGGACGGAGCGTGGACGTTCATTTTGAATTAAACTACTGCATATTGAATCCTTAATGGTATAACGCAACAGATTTTTATCATTAGCTTTCTGAGCAGCTTGCTTCTTGTCTAGATTTAAAACCTTTTCTTAGGTATTAACTTGATTGTATTGATTGTAAACTAACTGACGAATGTTTAAAGCATAAGACTTCTGTGGCGGTACTGCTCTGTGACACCACCATTACTCGAAGTTTCTAAGGGTCGGTGTTAAACATGTTCTGAACTTAAGAAACACTTGAAGTAGGCCCCGGCATTTTTTTTTATTGCATATTTGAATCTCTTTAACTTTTCTTTATGTCGAAGACGTTCTGCGCAGGCTTTTTGCATCACAAATGATGAAACTTGTATCGAGGTAAAATCCACATCCACATTAACGCCCTCAAATCACCAACGATTGAATCAAAATTGATGGATCAGTATCACACATCCATAGAAATCACTCCCAGAATATTTTCAGAAGGTTGCAATCGCCAGGAAATCTAGGAGCCGTATCAACAAGAATCTTCATCCCAAAGTTATAGGTTCGGAAAGACACTATGAAGTCAGCACCAGTAATTATGGGACTCTTATACCAACAGGAGCACTTTCCTTAGATGTCTCTTTTGATTTTTGGGTAGTGTCTCACACGGCTAGCATAGCACTACGAGTATCATCTTCAAATGTAGCTGGAGTAGTTTTCTCAACTAGGGGTAGGTCGTTTGTGTAAAGCAAGAGCAAGGTAGGTCCTAGAACACTGCCTGGTGGCATAGGCATACCAGCATTAATTGGTCGTCTTGTGCGCGCTATATTCTTTCACAGAAATGGAAGGGACTTACAGTTTCGAGCCATATCCGAAAGTTTTTTTTTATTGAGAAACTTTCTCATGGCAGTGGTGTGTTCTGGGATTCGAATTTTGAACATCCCGCTTAGTAGTACATAGCACTAACCACTGAACCATGGCACTTGATTTCTTGACAGTACTTCTCTGGTGTGCTGGTGCCACCTGGATTCAAAGAGCTTAAGTTAATTTTTTCGGTTAAATTTTCAGACCACCAAACAGTCATCATTGTTTTTCTCTTCGTAGAGCTTCGGTTTATGGTGATGCTTTGGCATTTGAACGGATCCGACCACTTCGCGGTATTCGTTGTCGTGCAGAATCACATATTTCGATACAGAAATGGTCCATTTCTGTTGCGCAGAAACTGTCTCCTATAGATCATTTATCTCAAAATCATTCAACTCATGTGGCACCCGTTGTTGAGGGTTTTTTGATTTTTCAAGTCGTTCCAGGTGATCAGAAATAGCTGGTTTGTTTCAACCAACGCCAAATTTTATCAAATGCTTGTCGTACATCTAGGGAAATTACAGAGAAAGTTTTCTCTTCTGAGACAATTTCCATTTCAGCTCAGTAAGGTAAATTTATGTTCTGCATATGTCACTCTTAATTTGTGTAAACATTTCAACAAACAGGATTAGTCAATCCAAAGTTACAGACCTATAAAGTCACAGTGGTAATATACTTGGCAAACATTGTCGACATCACAACCGAAACGTGAAGGTGCAAAAAAGTTAACTTTTATAAAAGATCTGAAAATTAGTTTGAACAAGCTCATAAATAATTCCATTTCTTATAGATAAATTTATGTCTTGGCATTCTAAGAAAACCAAAACTTGGCTGGAATTTCAATGAATGCATAAAATAGCTTCACGAATTGAATGTTAAGTTGCAATATCTAGGTACTCAATATGTCTCACGAAAATTTTATTTTGTGGGTTCCTCCAATTGCTATTTCCAGGAAAATTAAAATGCGTTCTTGTATTTTATAAAATTAAATTAGTTCATAACTTAAAGGGCGTTACTTTATCTATGTACATGTCTATACGTAGGCACAGTGCTGTGCAAAACATATAACATTTACACAAAACTATAAAAAATCTTATTTTTAATAACAGCAACACATCTTTTGGGCATGGACGCTATTAAATTATCAATAAAAGTTTTCGGAATATATTTACACTGTTTTACACTCTTTTCACCAAAAAGATCCTCCTTCTTTTTGATCCTCCTTCTTTAAAATGTCAATATTTTGATCCACAAGACAAGTTTTTACCACTTTAGACTTATGCTTAGGGTCATTGTCATGCTGGAACCACCAAACAAGCGGCATCTCCCATTCCGCATAAGGAAGCATGGTGGTTTTTAAAATTCCCTTGTAGTCTTTGAACAGAATTATTCCCTCTACTCGTCTATTCCGACCGATACTTTGTGCTGAGGAACACCCCCGGACCATAACGCTACCACCACCTTGTTTTACTGTCCGATTGGTGTATTTTGGGTTTAGTCGCTCGCATTTTGGTCTCCTCACGTGTTGCCTCCCATCAGATCCATGCAAGTTGAATTTAGACTCATCAGAAAATAAGATGGTTTTCCATTGCTGTAGACTCCAGTCCAAATGAGTTCGAGTAAAATTCAAGTGGGCTTTGAGGTTCTTTTTCGAAATATGTGATTTTGTTCGTTGGTTTATAACTTCGCAGTCCGGCTTGTATAGTCCTTCGTCTTATTGTTGATGAGTCCACATCCAATTGAAGTTGCAGCTTTATATCTTTAGAAGAGGAGATTGTAAAATCATATGTGTCATTTCAATGTTCCAGCTTTTACTATATAAAAATCGTTATTCTGTTGCCTTGCGATTCTAATTGCAAATGTTTTGCACAGCACTGTATGTACGCATGTAGTTTGAAAAACCAAAGAAATTTGTTTGCAATTTTGAGTCCGAATTAATGTTTTTCTCAAATTTGGATCAGAACTTAGTGGATGGTGTGTGTAATATTAAAAATTTCCTCGCATCTGCGAAAGTTTTATTTGCCTGAATATCTAACGGTAGAGCTATATTGACGGACATGCCCCAGACTAAAGTCGAAAATCTTCCATTCAACGTCTCACAATGATCTTACCTCCGTTGAGTATACGTACATTTGTGGACAGGACTATAATTAATTACCAAGCAAGAAAAAAAAAACGCTGAAAGAATTCATAAGCAAACAGGACGCCGGAGAGTATCAAGCTCTTAAAACGGATAGAGCGAATAAGTAACGACAGTCTACGAATGGTACAACTGTGGCTTATGTACATTTATGGTCCTCAAATTAGCACCACGTCGTGCTCATCAGCAGTAGAACGATAAGAGAAACCGGTATAGATTCGGTAGGTGGTTTTCAGATCATATCGAAAAAAAAAACACTCAAGTATCTTGGCTTAATGATAGACACGCGACTAGTATTTAGGCAACATTTTGAGCACGTGGCTAACAAGGCAACGAATACAGTCAGACCAATTGAAAGGATCATGCTAATTACTGCCGGCCCGAAATACAAAGAAGATGTTTACCACAGGAGGCCACCAGATCGATTATTATCATATACAGATCCCAAGTTTGGAGAAAACAATGCAGGTAGGAACGTATTGACGTATTGTAGAAATGGTTTAAAAGTGAGTATCGCTTTCCGGACGAGCTTATGAGGGGCAACATGTGTTGTTGCTGGTCTACCACTCGATATCCTTAAGACAATGGCCTAGGGTTTTGGATGGAAAACGGCAGAAGGTAGAGTTCAATCGAAGGATTACTTGTAGTAGCTAGTATTTTTAGTACAATTTAAGAAATGGGCCTCAATAATCAGGTTGTCTAGGTTTCCAAAAAATTATAGTAAGTTTCAAATGAAGCTGTGGGAGTGATTGTGCCTATGTGTTCTTGACTAACCTTATCTAGTACATACATGTATATGTATTTATGTTTGCAAGTGGGGGAAGCCTCCTAGTGCATTTATGTGAAAGTTCGGGTTTTAGGTGGTTAAGAAGGTGAATCTTAATATTTTTGTATGTTGAAATCTTGAAGCCCTTTCTAGAGATGTAAACAAACGGGTAGAAGCAGAGCCCATAATGGATAATGAATGGTGCTGTAAAAGTCATTGCAGTGTCTGTTAAATTGAAGTCTTTGCTATTGAAAGTACGACAGTACGAACTACAACTATTTACAACGCACCTAGATTTCCCCAGGATGTCTATTTAGATAGTCAAATACTAAATAAGATATTAAACAACGTTTTAACTGTAAAGACCTAAAGATGGAGTTGACACTAAGTTCATAAACATTCTTACAAATCCCAGAACTAATTTGAAGTTGGAAAAGAGAAGCTCACAAACACCCCACGAAGCAGACTATTAAGTAAATAAGACGCTAAATCTGCGTATATGCAAACTAAAAGGGACTGTAAGGTTGTGCATCAAGCAGGCACGCTTGTAGACTGAGACTCTTGTGTGGCACCGATCTTTCAGGAGAAAAGTCTGGAATACTTAATTTGTAACTGTCTCATAACTGCCTCTGTTACAAAATCCCAACCGCCTTTCCGTCCTTTTTTACAAGCAAGTTTATCAGATGTGAAAACAGACCCTAATGATGGCCTAGAATGATGATTACCTTTATACCCTACTAAAACCGTTAAATACTGAATATAATATACGACGTATATATGTATTAGTAGTTGGTTTCCTGGAGAGGACACTCATCCATCGATAGGGATTCCTATACTGATGTGGTTAGTTGGTTGATTGAAGGGGTTAAAAACGCTATTTATTTAGGCCTCCATTGGGTCCATTGTATTCCCCTCGTTGAATTTACTCTCTGGACTATTGATGTAGTTCGGACCATGTATCAAGGAGAATGAGGTAAATATATGTTTCTATTATTGAGAGTACAAAGATTAGGATGCAAAGTGATCGGAAAAGTATTTTGCTCCCCTGGCATATCAATTATTCTTTTCCGTCTAAGTTACTTCTGATCTGATCTGGTATCTTTGAAAACCATAGTGTATTAAGCGTTAAAAAAAAGTATTCTACGTCTTACTCGTACCCCTAACAACCCATCTGAGTACTGCCAGGATACAGAAGAATTGAAAACGATCAAACATTTCCAAACCTTTCAGACTACATAGTTATACAATTGGAAGACTTTCCGCAAGTTCCACTTACGAACATGATATTTTCCATAAACAGAGTAGGTTGGCTTAAAAAACACGTTTCGATAAATAAAAAAACTAGAACTCATACCAAAATACTTAGGCGTATGGCTATGCATAGAATGGATTCAGGGCAAGCACACCCAACGTGCAATTTTTCGTATATAAAAGCAACTCTATCGTTCACCTTAATTTGAATAAACCGTCTAACAGTAGGAAAGCAATCAGATAAAGGAATCCCTCAGATAATTCCGGCGAATTGTGTGACTAACGTTTAGAAACAAAATTCACTAAACACAACGTCAACCAACCTAGCAAGCTACACCACCTAATCGCTCTCATTGCATCCGGAATAATGTCTTGAAAATCTACACCACCAAAAATAAAACCATTTCCAAGCAATTTTCTTAGAATTATACCGAGCAGAGAAATCCTACAATAAGGAACCGCTCTACATTGCACACAACTCGTTGAAGTTTCTGTTTTTGTTCCGTGAAAATGCCCAATCCTCGTCTTGCTGCGTTGTTTAAAAGCCAGAAAGTGGATTTAAGTGAACGAAATTGAAAAACTTCACCACTTTACACACAAAAAAGTCCAACTCTGAGCCGGTGAAGGGGCGAACGGGCTGCTACAGCAAAAGAAATATTAATATCAACAAACCATCAAAGCGAACTTCTTGAGAACTCGTGTGGATAATTCTTCTTTAGATATTTTTTTTTTTTTTCAAAGACTGAAAGTGTCCTTGTTGCAGTGTTTGAGGATTTAGAGACTTTGTGAACTAATTTTACGGTTTATTATGTCATTGGGAGGAGTTTGACGGAGATCTAATAAATCCTTAATCGAGCAGCAGAATTTTTTCCCCGTAAGGATTGCTTAACTTCGTGACAGCTGCCATAGCAAAAAGAAATCGACGGGAGCGCTTTTGAGCATAGTAGGTAACTTTGTAGCACGGTTTAGTCTGTAATTTACCTTTTCCGAGTAAATGCCAAAGTGAATGCCAATCATCCATTTCACTTCGTTTATGGGAAACAGCAGCGTAATTAAATTTTCAGTTTAAACTTTCATCATCGAGGTAAATAGTTGTTTGATTCCAAGAAGGAATGCGTATACCTCTCAAAAACGGGACATTTCACTTTGTCGGAATATAATGGCAAATTAATTATGAGGAATTCTTTATTGACTTCTGGTCCGGAAGTACATTTTCCTCCTTTATGGTTTTGCGGATATCCTGTTTATACACGAAATTTAATGACTAGGAGTCAATCGATCCATAGATTAACACGAAAGGTGACGCGATTTTTAAGGACGAAACTGAGACTCTGCATGACCTTGTGCTTGCAGTAAATATGCAGTCTGCGATACTTTTAGCGCTCTGATAACGCCCCGAGGTGTTTTTTCTTCTGCTCCTTAATAAATTCTCTCAAAGACGTCCGCAGTAGACATAGAGCCTACATTGGACAAGACGACAAGCGCCATCTTATGTTAGCTTTAACACGCCTTCATAAAGCATCCATCAACAGCGACCTCTCAAACGTACTCAACATTACCAGGTGCAATACTGATAGACTCAGGGATCTCAAGTGCGCAAATAATGTAGGCATGCGTGGATGGCCACTGTCCACTGGAATGATGTGGACAATATTTTGCAGCAAGGCACGCGTCAGCGAATGGCAGAAAAGACACCCCACATGCCTATCGGTAGACATCTGGAGATAGATCGAGTGTAAAGCAATCAAAGCTAGGATTGCAGCGGCCTCAGCAGCAGAAAGAAGGAGGTGCAGCGTATTGTAATATTTATTATTACAACACTTGAATGTTTTTACAACGGATCTTGGACCAAGAAGCTAATACAACTTAACAAGGCCTGTCCCTTGTTGATAGACGTGTCGAAAGGTTGGGTTTAGTATGTAATGACTTCGCATAAGCTACAGAGACGAGGAGAATTAAAAGAATACTATGGACGTTAATTGCGCGTGATCTTCTCTCACTCACATAACAAGGTCTACGGTAATAGAAATGAACCACGTCGGCACAGAAAAACAAAACATTGGGTGTAGCTCTGGGTTAATAACATTGACTTTGGGGATGGGTATGCAAATGGGGTAAAGGGCTTACATAGATAAACGAAAAATCATTGCTGAAGACACAACTTGAAATTGGCTGCAGAGTTCTTAAAATCCGTAAAGATAAAAAAAAACTCTGTAACTCTCCCTGTTTTTTACGTCCCCGTTTGGGTGGACCACGTCTTTCGAAGAATCATGGAAACTTCTGATAAGGTGAATTATGATCGTAACTATGTCGGAGATACAACAAAATGTTAAACGATTTAGAAGCAGTGGAAGCCAACGTCTCTCTTTTCAGCTAGAAGGAAATAAAACAAATTCAATTCCCTTATCCGGTCGTTGAACTTTCGCAATGAATATAAAAACAAAATTGCTCCGTAGGCGTAATCTATTTTTTGCAGAACACTATCCCAACACAGCAGTCATAAAAACGTCCTAGAAACCTAATTACATTTCCAGTGTATATCTAGCTACATAAATATTCATTGTTATACAAATCTTCACACACGCCAAACTATTTCGTTGCTTTTATGAATCGTTACTTTATTGTACAAGTATGCACATATACTGCTTCTAAAAAGGTCATTCAAATTAAATCGAAGCACAAGAACATACATATGTAGTTATATGCATATACAAAGGTACACTTAGATGCGATACCACTCAACAGCTTCTAAAGTATGGATGATGCTTTTTTATGACACTAAATCTACCCTAACCGCAACATATTTTATCTCCTTTCAAATGACCTCTACCCCGATTATCGTCACCAAAATGTATCAGCGCTACAACAAACAACATCTGACGCAGAGCCAACAACAACTCTACATGCATGGCTCGAGCATCAACACTAAATCCAAATAGGAAATATGTTCTAGCAAAAACATAAAAAATCCATAAAAAAATCCATAAATCCCTCAAAAACACAAAGTCCTTGCAAAAAGTTAAATCAAAATACACAAAACACACACACACGCACACATATCCACACAAACGTTTATGTTATAATATGTTCAGCAAGCGGTAGGTACTTACTTGCATGTTCCACCATTTTGACAGAAATTCGTATGCGGATCCTCACACAATGGTCCACGGCCACAATCCGATCCACTAAAACCCGGAAAACATGAGCAGTGGTATGCCCTGTAAAAGGAAAATACAGTTATTCACAAAAATAAATGAAAATGAGAAAAAAGAGAAAAACGAAAAAACGAATAAAGAATTGGAAAAGTCACCCGTTTTACTATTTTATATCCAGCATCGTACTTAAATCAAAATCTCTATTTCACATCGGGCAGAACGCATTTTTAAATCCTACATTTGAAAAGGAGAATTCCGGTGCTTACTTTTGGCAAGGTCTAGGATTGAATGACGGTCCATCAGCCAGTAAGAAGCATTTGAACAGTATGTTCAACAAGAGAGGGTTCATGCTATAATTATAAAGAGATAAATAAAAGAAATGTTTGTCTGTTGATGAGGTATTTCTAAACACAGTCTAAAAATGGTTGTTCAACTAGAAACGTTTAGCAGGGGTGCTATCTTATTTGAGAAGTTGAAAGGGTTTAATTTACAAAGCGATAGAAAGAAAGGTATAATTGCACAAAATGCTACGGAAGCTCGATGAGAAGATACACCCCAGATTTAGGAGCAAAAATTTGAATCGAGATGCTGCAGCATCTGCACAACTCTTAACCAAAATATGACAAAAATATGCTACAATATTTCAAAGGAAAGAAGACTCTCACCGAAACCACATCTTAAAAGCAAGAACGGAATCAGAATCGCTGAACTACTGTCCTCAAGAAAATGATCTACCAGTGCTGTATACTGCATTCCACTTGAACAGATAGATGTTCACGTTGATAGTAAAGAAAGTAACCTGGGTATCTTCTTATGGTCGTATAACTAATCATATTAAGAGGAATCATAGTCTACTTTGACTGATTGTAGAGGCCAACATAAAGGCACGAACCCAAAAGAAACCCTTATTTACCGTTGGACGTGTAAGCACGCCTGGACTACAAAGAGTATTTGGTTGGGAGACTATCTGATTTGCATTTACAGCCCATAAACCTCAATAATCAATGGTGGGCCCACTATGGCAATATTGTCAAGAGGCAGCCGAAGACACAGTCAGAGCCTGATTTTTACCTACCACTGAAAACGGCGACAGATGATATCTTAAAGTGCTCCAGGGTAAACGAAGCGAGAAAAGTCTATTAGTCTATCAGAACAATGGTCTAGGAATCCTGCGTAGAAAAAAAGGCATAAGCGGTCTCCTGACTAAAAAAAATCGATGAGTTCTACGACAGAACCAACGTATGATAGTTTTACAAGAAACCCCAAGCACCTGGCAGCTTCGACCAAACCTTCACAATAAAGAATGGAGCCTACTCACGCATGCGCACGGAATTGTAAACGTGTTTGGGCTAATGTTGACGAATACTTCGATGGGTACCCGGTCACCAAGGTATTGAAGGCAACGAATCGGCGGATGAACTATCTAGGGCTGGATCAGAATCCGCGTTCATAAGACCAGAACCGTATTACAGAGTCAATTGGGCTATACTCTCTTAGAGCAAATTAACGTCTGGTTACACCAACTTCGTCTTGACCACTGGGAAAATTTCCCTGCTCTAAGACAATCCAAACGTCTTAATAAAGCTTTACTCCCATAAGGAAATCCTTAACTTAGATAAGGAAAGCATTAGGTAATTAGCAAGCTTCCCAACTGGCCACTGCGGCCTGAGATACCACCTTAACAAGATGAATCTGTGCAAGGTTACGGATTGTCGATTCTGCCTCGAGGAAGATGAGACATCCGAACACATTCTCTGCAAATGCCCGGCACTGCACTGGCTAAGGAAACGTACTATCCACAAGGAGATACTTACTTGAGTGGAACTGAAAAGATCCACTACCAGGGATTTACTTACCTTTATTAGGGAGGTAGTACGTCTTTTGAAAAAAAAATGTTGGAGAATCATTTCACAAGGTGTTGCTTTAGATGGCTTAGATGCGAAACCTTGTGCCTAGAGCTGGCCATAAACGCCGTGATTTTCTATGACTGAATGTTCTTAGTGAAATTTCTGAAGTACTCCTTGAAATGAAATAATTGGAGGTCGCATGTATATTTTCCGCTGTCAAGGGTAAAAAGGTACCAAAAGATAAAAAAATAGAATGTACTTTGACGATAGAAGCTTCTGC
Organism: Blera fallax; assembly: GCA_946965025.1. NCBI lineage: Eukaryota > Metazoa > Arthropoda > Insecta > Diptera > Syrphidae > Blera > Blera fallax. Next base: position 16,254,487 of record OX337247.1, on the reverse strand, counting down.
ATGAGATTGCGTAGCGGTTGGAACAAAATTAGTTACAGCATTGAGACGAATGAGGATTTTGAGACCTTTATTTTAGTTTGTGATGAATATTTTAAATAAGTACATATGTACATAACAAGTCTATATCTCGCAGTAAATCCACATCCAAGGTGCTGTCTGTATTGCAATCGTCACAGTAGATATGTCAGTATTAAACCTCAACCCCCATAGCCATTATACATATATGGTTTGTAACAGTCAAGGAGCCTCTGCTACTTGTTCGACAGCACGTAGTTTGTTAAGGGATCTAACACTCTCCTTATCTCGTTAGCTGTTGATGACATAATCAACAATTCATTTGCATTATTTCAAAAATGTTTTTAAACTAGTCACAAGGTATCTTATCTTGCCGGGACATATCGTAAATATTTACTCGAGTTTGAAGTTTCCTCTCGGATAAGAAATCCTTGAGAATTTGATTTACTGCCGAAAGTTCGCAAATCGAAATTTCTCTTCCCAATCAAGATTTTTGAAAATAGTAGACATAGACCAAGGATATCAGCTTGTAGTATCGTAAGTAAACGAAAAGAGCTTTCCAACCAAACTCAACCTAAAATTGACAGATTCATTGATACAAGAGGGCCATAGACCGGAAAAGATGAACTGGTTCTACTGTGGCATTATTCTTGGGTGTAAATGTTGAAGATATGAAGCTCATTAAAGTAGGATACGAATTTGTTTTGATCTCTTCTGTGAACGATGCAAGCGAATTTTTCTACACAAACTTTCACGGCAAATAGAATTCAAGTAGGATGGGAATTCTGATACACGAAAGAGTGCCACATCCACTGCTATTTATTGACAAATCATTTCTATGAATACGAGTATGTACTATGTACATGGGTGTGTAGCATTCACAGTGTTTGAGAGAGTACGGATTTCCGGCTGCTGAAAGATGGATTTTGATTTCTTTCATTCGCTTTTATAGAATTTGTTCGCTTTTTAATAATCTTTATTCGTAGATATGTTGTTCAGTACATACATATATGTACGTTCTTATAGATACATATATTTCTTTTCTGTGAGCTTTAGTATGATATTGAAGTAATGTGGGCGTAAGCATTTCCCAGAATGAATAGAAAGCTTTGGATTTTATTAAAGGTGCCCATGCGACCAGAAGTCCATTTATGAAATTATTTCAGCAGAGGTTATAATAATGAGTTCTGTTCGTTTGAATTCGACATATATATGTACATACATATAAATGTACATGTATAATGCTAATGGGGAATTATAATAAAGTACTGGGATTAGGTGACTAGTGATTTCGTTAACTTTCATAGCAGGATACGAATATACTTTAAGCAATACCGCCTTCCATTATAAATCATAAAATAAATGAATTAAAAAATCAGTATCTGCCAAACAGCAAAGAAATGGATAAGTAATCCTCCTCTTTTATGAAAATGAAACCAAAAAAGATATTCTAAATCTGAAAATAGAAACAAGAACAAAAAATATTAGGTACATGAATCCCTTAGGATAAGTGAATTGAATTAAAATTAAAAGCGAGAACGCTTCAGGACAACACAGCTGCAGTAGTATAGTACGCCGTTTGATTTCTCCCTTTTCCTGTAGGGTTAGATGCCAGAGAATTTCAGTTTTGTTTACAGATGTGGCAGGACAACTAAATGCACCGATACTACTTTTTCTGGGGAATGCAAATTTAATATTCATCAATTGAAAACAAACAAAAATAAAACTACACCTGCAACAGTTTATCGACCAACGAAATACCTACGAAGTAGAAAATGGAAACGGAAGAGCGGACAATTTGTCGGGATTTAACGTACTAACAAATTTAAATTTGAAATTCGGTTGGTTGTTTTCCGGGGCATTGTATTGTTATTGTTTGATCTCGTGGTGATTTTAAATTAACTTCGTTATTGTGATTTTTTTTATTCAACAAAATGAAGAACTATCTTGTATCGCAATGTCAATTTTATCAATTCAAATCCATAACAAAGAGACATCGTGGCGTCTAGCCGGTAGGCAACCAAAGTTCCCCTTTCTTCTATGAGCAATCCCATGATGCGTACAAATTAATATTTAATATTGACGCCGGCACTACCGGCATTTATTTTGCTTAATACAAGCACTTAAACAATCTAAACTTAAAACTAAGACTTAAAAACTAAAGGCAAATACGATAGGAGAGGAGAGGTAAGGCAGGAAGGCAAGGTCGAGATATGGTTATTCGGTATTGGGGCGATGCAGAAGGTTGTTTCGAAGGGAGGTTCTGCTGCAGTGGAAGTCAAAAGTATTTTCCGTATTGTTGGCCAAACGCAGCATTCTAGACAGTGGTGCGTTAAAACCATAATTAGTGCGATGAGGAAAAAGACGGAAGAGTGGAATAGACCTTAGATTACGGGGATTGGTATTAAATGAGATTAGTTCAAGAAGCGCGGGGCAGTCAATGTAACCAGTAATTAGCTGATGAAGGAAGAGTATGTCAGCAATTTTGCGACGATCTTCGAGAGATTGGAGATTGATCAGTTTTAAACGATCAGGGTAGGGAGGCAAGTTGTATCTATCAACCCAAGGGAGATCGCGAAGAGCGAAACGGATAAACCTGCGCTGGACGGCTTCAATACGTTGGGTGTGTACAGCGTAGTGTGGCGACCATACCTGGCTAGCGTATTCAAGGATGGGTCTAACGAAGGTGATATAAAGTGATTTGGTAACGTAGGGGTTCGAAAATTCCTTGGACCAACGCTTCACAAAGCCAAGCGCAGAATTGGCTCTACTTATTACGTTGTCGATATGAGAACGGAAGTTAAGTTCCCTATCGCAGGTAACGCCTAAGTCTCGCAAAGATGAGACTGATGGGACAATCTCGTTGCAGAGAAAGTAGTTCCTAGGGGTTGGTGGGAGGCGTTTACGAGTATAGGTGATGGACTGGCATTTACTAACATTTAGTTCGAGATAATTTTTCTGACACCAGACAGAAAATCTGTTAAGGTCATCTTGAAGAGGGCGAGAATCAGATGGAGAAGATATATATCTAAATATTTTCATATCATCGGCGTAGACAGAGAAATAAGAGTCTTTAATAATGAAAGCGACATCGTTGGTGGCCAGGACGAAAAGTAAAGGACCAAGGTGGCTGCCCTGAGGGACTCCCGAGGTGGCTTTAATGGGGTTAGAGAGAGAAGATCTAAATATAACCTCGTAATGTCGACCTTCTAAGTACGATTTGATCCAATTGACAAAACCAGGTTGAAAACCTAGAGTTTTTAACTTAAGAGTAATAATCCGATGCGAGATTTTATCAAATGCTTTGCTGAAGTCAGTGGCAATTACGTCAATTTCATTGCCATCTTCAAATGCATATAGTGCTTTAGAAACGAATTCTGTTAGGTTGGTAGTTGTTGATCTTCCTTTAAGAAATCCGTGTTGGTTAGTAGAAAATAAGGATTTGCAATGAAAAAACATCGAGTCGTACACTATGCTTTCAAAGAGTTTCGGTATGCATGAGAGTTTAGCTATAGGCCGATAGTTGGGTATTTCATTTTTTGGGCCTTTCTTGTGAATGGGGATGATAAATGAGTGCTTCCAAGAAAGGGGGAAAGAACTTTCGGATAAGGACATGAGAAAAAGAGAAGTCAAGGGTTGAGCCAAGTGCGTCACGCATTTTTTTAGAACAATTGCAGGTAACCCATCAGGACCGGGGGAGTAGTCATCCTTAAGTTTGTTAATCTTCTCCGTGACAAGTAGCGCGGTGATATTAACCGAAACTAAAGAAGTTTGGGCGCAATTGTCCATATAAGAGAAATAATTATGGTCGGGTTCGGAGATGCGGTCTGTAAACGACTGACTAAAAAAGTGAGCGAATAAGTTTGCGACAATTTTGGGGTCTGATGAGGAGGTGTTGCCGAGTTTAAGAGTAGATGGATAACTATCAGATTTACGTTTGGCATTTATGAAATGATAGAATCGCTTAGGATCAGTAATTAAACTGGATTGCATTCGGTCAAGGTAATCATGATAAAGAGCCTCGGAGAGTTCGGCGAATTGATTGTGTGAGTGGTGATAAATGGAGTAGTCATAGCCAGAACGAGATTTCAAGTATGCTCTCCAAAGTTTGTTCCTCTTGTTACGAAGTGAGCGTAATTGTTTATTATACCATGGTGGGGATGAAGAACAATTTTTTTGGAGCGAGTACGGAACAGTTTGAAGAAGGCAATCGAATATTACAGAATAGAAAGACGAGAGAGCATTATCCACAGTCACGCGTGCGAAGTTAAAATTAACATTACCGAGCAGGTTGTTAAGTTTGGCGAAGTCAGCTTTCCGGAAGTTGAAGCTGTAAGAATTCTGAGTATGAATGTTGGAATTCATGTCACCATAGGAAAATGAAAGAAAGAGGGGTGGATGGTAGTGGTCTAGAGTAGAGAGAAGGTGACTACTTTCTGTAACAATACAATTATCAGCATCGGTTGAGAAAATGAGATCAAGTTGTCTGCCAAGGTTATTAGTTACGCCACTGATTTGATAGAGGCCAGAGTTGGAGAGACAATCGACGAAAATTATTTCTTTTTCTGAGGTTGCATTTGAGGTAACAAAATGAGACTCATCTTCAGACAGAGCCCAATGCAGATGGGGAAGATTAAAATCCCCTAAGATTATGACATCGTCGCTTGGATCAGTAACATCAAAGAGAGAGTCTATAGCATCTACAGCAAGTTGGTAGCCTAGAATTGGTTGGGAGGGGCGAATGTAACAGCAAAGTAGGTATAGATTACGCGTAAGGATGGTAATTTTGGCGCAAATAAACTCGAAATTTGCGGTATGCGACGTTTTATAGAGTGCTGAGTCGAAACGGTTGTGTATAGCCAGAAGAACTCCCCGACCAGAAGAGTCATCGTCTTTCTCAAGACCGTCATCGCGAAAGATGTCAAAGTCAGAGGTAAATAACTCGTTACTCTTATAAACCGATGAGAGATTTGTTTCAGTTAGGGCGAAGACGTCGTAGGGAAGTTTTTGAGAATTGAGGAACACAGTGGAAGTTTTGGTACGCAAGCCGCGTACATTTTGGTAGTAAATGGATAGGTGTTTAACAGGGCTTGTGTTCGCGTTATTAGGGCATGGCGTTTTACTGCTGGGTAGGTTAGGAACGAAAATAGTTTTTGTAGTTAGCGCGAGTTCTTTGTAGATGGGAGATGCGTTTCGATTCAACATGGGAGGCAAAAGTGGACAGATCATTAGCTACATTACTGGGTTCAAGATTGAGACATTCATGATAACGGACGAAAATCTGTTTGAGTTCAGCGGGGTTGGTTGGAAGCCCTTCTTGGTGAAGCGAGACCATGACATTGGTTTTAGTGATCCCGTCAATACAGACAGTGTCGTCTTTGTTGTGTAAGTAGGCTAAGTAGAGGCGCACATTATCATAGATCTTGCGATCTCGCAACCGTGATAGAACATAGCGATCAACTTCGCCGGATTCAGAAAGCTGCTTCGTAAGTTTGGCAGTGGGTGGAAATAATGGATCTAAGAAAGAGGGGGATGGTACAACAGAATTAGAGGAGTTAATAAGCGGGGAAAGTGTGGAAGAATTGGCCGAATGAGAAGAAGTGGAAGAGAAAGAAGGTTTGGAGGGGGAAGGATTGAGGGTATGGGAGTGAATAAAGTTCGGATAATTGGTGGATGATGGATTTATACCAGGAGGCGGGCGTTTATTTTTAGGGGCAGCAAAATTGGGATAGTTAGCTGGTGGAAAAGTTATTTTTGGAGCTGGGGTATTCAGTGGGGGAATGGGGGCGGGTGTGAGATCAAATGACACGCGCTTACTGATAGGCGATTTAAAGGTAGGGGGTCTTACAAAGTTAGGGAATATTCCCGTTTTTAGAGTCCAATTAGAACTAGGGCTGATTTCGGAGTTGGCGGATTTTGAATTGTGAGTGAGGGGTTTGCGGGTTGCGGGTTGTGGGATTGACTTACTGTGAGTGAGGGGTTTGCGGGTTGCGGGTTGTGGGATTGACTTACTGGAGCTAGAGCTTGAGTTATTTTTCTTATTGCTAGCCTGTTTCTTGTTAGGTTTTTCTGTCCATTTACTGACACGCATCTTTCCAAGGGTGAAGTTAGTACCAGTAGGATTGTGGAACAACCATTCGTATCTGGACGGGAGGTCAAATTTGAAGTATGTACTGCTCTTGTGGTGGGATGGCGCGAGCATTTTGCATTGGCTGATGATGATGCCAAATTTCTTTTCGAAGAAATTCGTAACCCAAGAAACGTCAGCGTTAGGAGGAGCACCTTTGATGAGGAGGGTGGTTACCTGCTGGTTATCTGAACGCAATTTGTCCAGCCTTCGCCGCCACTCGGAAGGTGTCCATGTTGTCCCAAACTGTTTGATGAGATTGCGTGTGGCGGGGACGGGAGGATTAGACGCTGTAAATGCTGCAGACTCCTGGCTTGAGAGGGCGTTGGAAGAATTTTCGGATTGAGCAGTCTGCTGTAGCTGAGGAGGACGAGGTAAGCTTGAGTTGGCATCGGTTTCCAAAAGTTCGTCGAAAATTGAGGTGTTGTAGTCGACAATCGGTTTATGGATGCTGTGGGTTGGAAAGTCATCGATTTTATTGTTAACCGTTTCAATGTGATTTTCGATATCGAAGATTGTTGAACGTGTCGCTGTAAGTTCGTCACCGATCTCGTTGATTTTATCGAGAATTACTTCGAACATAGGATCAGGCTGTGTGGGAGATGGTTGTTTGGTTGAAGATGTTTGAAGATGTATATCGATGTCTTCACGCAGGGAGTTTATTGACTCGGAGATTTTTTTGTTGGAAATGAATTCCTGGGCACACTTATTTTTGAGATCGCTTAAGGATGAGTTCAATTTGTCCAAGTTGGTTTCGAGGTTTGTGAATCTAGTTGAAACCATCTCGGTCAAACTATTAGTTTGTTTTTCTATGTTGATGAGCTTAGGAATGATGAGGTCAGTAGAGGACTGTAACGAGCGGCCAAGGTCATCAACATATCTAACACTACTCTCTAAGTTCGATAGTTTAACCGTGATCATTTTCGCTTGACCTTTACGGAAAGAGTCAATGGAGTCACTGAGGCACTTAATTGCTAGGAGCACATGCGAAAGAGAGATATTTTTACATTCTTCGCAGAAGAAAAGGAGGTTGTCGGAGAATTCTTTAACGAAAACTGTATTTCTTTTGTTTAGTCCGACACAACACGCATGAAAAGATTTACCACAGATGCCCTTACAAGCGACCCAGTCGGCATTACTATCGACGATTGCACAATTTTTGATACCGCAAGACATGACAATTGATAATGAACGGAAGAGTAAAAACAAAAAGAAGTGGGTCACGTTTTTAGAACGCGTCGGCGAAAAACAATTGCGAAAAAGTGGCGAAAGAGAAAAAAATTATGTGGGTAACTGCTAACGCGGCGAGAATTACCGAAATTAATAATAAATTAATTTGAGGGAGCACAAAGAAAAATGAACTGAACACGGTTACGGTCAATTGACAACCGATGTTGACTGTGAGGAGTGAGGGTATCTCCTACTTTTCCTTCCGGCTGGTCCCTATTTCTTTGATAGCGAGATTGTATTGTTTGGGATGATGTCGAGCTTGATTCACATTTAGGTACAACCTAAAGAAACATGGATTACGTAGAAGTTTAATCCACCATATCTCCCGTTTGTGCACGTTTCGATGTTGGATGTGATTTTGCTCATCCATCTGCCTTCGTCAAAGAAATCCCTTATCTTTGCATCTATGCATTTATTATGAACTTTCTTTGTCAGTATATCGATATCTACCATTCCGACTAAGTCATGCTGGATCGTACGACGACGGTGATTGCCCTCAACATGCTCTTCCTGTAAATCCTCCACGGCCTTGGTTTAGATTGGTGATTCAGAGTGCATTTGTGACATGGTCAGTAGCAATCATGTTTCATATTTTAGATGTCCTATGTTTGACATTTTGTGTTTTCTCTGCTTCGTACTGCGGGTGTTGATGAAAAGTCATTTTAGTATTCATTTTGATCTCTTGATTTTTATCACTAGTTTGGACACTATGAAATGGATACCAACTGCTACAGTTAAGGTCTCAATTATTCTTATGGGGTTGGTGATGTTTCCGTTTTATGCTTTGCTAATTGCAGTTCAATATGTCTCAGCCATTCACCTACAGTGCTGTTCGCCTCTTTCCTATAGTGCTTGTCCTATTTCTTCCAGGTGCTTTGCACCAAGTCACATGTAAGTATGCAATTGGCAGCGCAAAGCTAATCGGTTTATTTTTCTGAGGATAGAGGGTTCTAGAAGTCCCATCAAAGTAGTGCGCCCTTCAGAGTGAAATTGTACTATCCCCTATGGTAGACATTTGCGTTAGTTGGGTCTTATTTTGAAGTTTCAGGTTCTCGAAGTAAGCTTAGGATTTTGCGCTGAGAAAGACATTACATATGTGTATCAGAAGAAGTGGTGAACCCTTTATGAAAACACTATAGTCTGCTACGAGCGACGGTGGGACATTCGCAAATAATGTGCTCCGCAGTTTCAGAGTCCTCAAGACATAGTCTGCAAGTGTCAGACTGGCTAATGGCCATTTTCTAAGTGTGGTATTTGAGGAAACAATGACCAGGAAGGAAGTCAATCAAGAACTTTAGATTATGTTTGTTCATTGCTGAAATCGTTTAAATTTTTTGCTACCTATAGGGTGAAAGGCGTATGAGTTTAGATATAGGAAGTTCTTCAGCAATATCATTGACAGCAATGCATTTGTAACCAGGGAACCAGATAATTGATGAGAGTGTTGTGTACAGGAACCTGCTTCAGGGTAAGGAGGCAATTCAACACTAGTTTTGACTTAGAGCTGTATGTATGGGAGGGTCAGAGTTGCTTGGCTATCTCATAAAATGTAACATAGACCTCTGCTTGGAAAATCGTAGTATTGTATAGCATATTTAAGATTTCGACCAAATATTCAGGCATCCACACCATTTGTCATGTTTGAACCATTAGTGTACCAGTTAATTTCTCCAACTGGATGATTTTTAAGGAATGATTTATATTTATTTTCTTAAGCATGAAGTCAGTTATGTAGAGTGGTGGGAGGTCCAAAAGGGCTTATAGTGCCGCTATCAGGCAAGTCTCCGTTCCTTTTAAATGGTAGTGCGAGCATAGACCTGTTCCAATTTTTCCCATAATATTTGTGAAGCACAGGTGATTAAAGGTCGAAAGGTAAGTCAAGGGAATCACTTAAGGCCGTAGACCCCATTTATTCAAACGAGGTGCGCCACGAATTCGTGTCTTACACACTTTTGGACAATTCTAATCTGAAAGCCATTTCAGCAATCTCGACGAAGGAGCTTCCAGAGAAATTTCGCTCCAATTTATAACAAATTCGGTGCTCAACGGATCACTGTCATCCAAATTGTGCGAAACTTTAAATTGATTACTGATTTATACCTTAACTGTAAGAAATTCAAACGGTTTTCATTTTCAAACAAGTTATTAAATATATATGCACATGCAATGTTATAATTTATTATTCCTGTTCGCTCTGCACGTGTAGATGTAGAATTTTTGACGAGAATTCTTTCTTTTTTTTTTTTTTGCTAAACTCCATGGGAAAACTTTGGTACTGAAACTTTCACATTGTCTCCTCCATTCACATACATAAGAGTGGTTTGGGTTTGTTTCCCCAGGAAATAAATTTTCTTCACGATAAAAGGGCGAGAACTTGGAAAGGTTTTGTATCTTTTTCCATTGTCAGACAAAAAAAAAATTAATAAATTTTCACGCACTACAACCTTTTGCAGAAGAAATGTGTAGTGACATTGAACAAATTACGTCTCTCTTTGTCTCATCTATACATGCAACAGAGTTCAACGCAATTGTCATTCCTGTTCTCACCTAGTATTGTGCGTTTAATCCATGTAAACTCCAGCGTGGGACGAAGATATTCATGGGATTACGGAAAATTTACAAAACAAATTAAACTGAAATTCCTTTTGGCAATATATTCATTCGCCATTCAGCATTCACTTGAAATCCGTCCGTTTATTCATGCCCAAGAAGGAATTACTATCCCTTGCCATTGTGAGGAGTTTTCTTCAAGCGAAAATTTATTCAGTTCGTTTCCTCAAGGATGTAAAGAAAAACTTTTCATATTTTAAGTAAGAATCATCCTCTGTGTATCCTTTGCAAAATTAGGGACAATTTTGTACCGTACTGGATATGCCGGGGCCAATGTACGACGGCTAAAATGAAGATCAATAAAATATTCTGAAATAATTTGGGTCTTAGATGTAATAACACAGCACGGAAAGGACGAAGGTGTACAGTATAGAGAAATAGCGAATAACTGAGACAAGTGTACTGGTTGCCCCTATCTGGTGGGGTATGGAAAGGCACCAAACTTAATTCCTCTTTCTCCTGCTCAGCGATAAATGTATACAATTTCTCTATAAGGAGCTGAAAGGACAATTTGTTTAAGGTTTCATTTCACACAGTCAAGTCAACAGCACTGTAATAGGATATGCTCTTATCCTTTGGCGTATCCGGCAAAAGTGTGGAAGTTTTTCGTACTTTATTGCGAGAGATAAGTTCTGATATGGATACCTTTTTGGGAATGGAATGCTCATATTAAATAGAATTTTGCATTTTCTTGTGTAAACAATGATAGGATACTTTTTGGTGCTGGTTGATGATGTTGTTGAGGCCGGTAGGTAATTTACCTTGTTTATTGCACGCTTAGTGGGCGTGAAATGATGAAATTGTTTTATAATTTTTAAATTAACGCGAATTGGTTTCTGTTTAACGTTCCGGGATTGATTGAGTTCTTCAGCAACAACTTTGAAAACATGAATCATTGACGTTATCTCAAAAAATCTGCACTCCGATCCTATTTCAAGAAACGTAAGTTTGACATTTTATCTTACCGACTCTGATCAATTTTTCGATATGTGACGTTGGTATTGGTGGGTATGGAAATAAAGTACAACTTAGTCACTGTAATAGGTACGTACCAAGCATGAAATTATTCAATCCTAGGATTGACAGCGAAATTAAGGTTTTCGAGATCCTTGTCATGCTGACTAATACTAAAGAAAATTTAGCACCAGGAGCGGATAGGTTGGCGTATGAGATTTTAGTAAATGTCGATAATTATACATATACAGACAACTTAATGTGTATAATCACCATCAACAAAAGTGGGAAAAAGAAGGTGTTTGGATTCATTGTAGATTTTAAAGCCGACTTGGATGGAATCGTACGAACTATACTTTAAACTAAGTAACATGGTATTTTCGACTATAAATGTATCTGACACTGTTAAAAATATTGTGTTCGAAAAAAATACTACAGTTTGGGATGGAGAGCATCTGTCAGAATATTTCTTCACTTCTATGGTTGTAAAGCAAGGTTGCTTACGAAGGCCACTGTTTGCGCTGCTCCTTAACAAATTGGTGGTGCTCTTTTTCGGGTTGCGGAAGGCATCATAATACTAGCTCAAGATCCCAAAGTATCAGATAAAATGGCTTGAAAACTACTGCAAAATCTGGGACTTCAATATAAACCTTGACAGGCAGATAATGGTTGTCAGTAAAGGCGGGAAAAAAACTTAAGATGAAAAAGGACGCAGAAATAGAATTAGCTGAGAAATACATATAAGTTCTTGGGCATAGTTATGACTTCAAGACTCCCTGTGGTAGATCATAAACATGTAAAAGGATATTCATAGCACCTTGAGTGCGTGCAAATTATAAAAAAAAAACAATTTATGCTTATATGCACCTCAGCTACATATGAAGCATGTCCACAAAATTTTGTTTAGATATGGGGTTAATCATTTGCCACACAACTATCGAAAAATTCGATGGACAAAACAGGATATCTAGGAAAGCTGCGAACCTCAGAAATGGCCAAATCCAGTGTAACCAGTATTATGGAAGGCGCAGTCGTTGTCTACAAGGCACGAAAATCTGGTTCCCTGGAGTGGTGTGCTCCTTCTATCTTTTTGAACAGATTGTGGAAAGCACCCTCGGTGGACCTGCCTTTTCTGTACGCATACTGACTTGAATACAGAGGCGTTAACAGATCTAACAGAGGCCAACAGATGGCCAACAGAATTAGTGGAAAGCATCGTTTTCACATTAGATTTTAGCGACTGCGAGTTACTATTAAACTTATGTTACAAAAGCTCAATAATAAAATGGCACTCATACTTATTAAGCCGGTCTTCGGACAACAAGTCCCTTTAGTCATGCATCGATTCTAAGACGATTGATTCTTGACTCCAGACTCGTGAACTGCAACCAGAGATTCACTACCAGAATTCATAGCAGAGAGAAATGGGACGAGTAGGTAGAGTCACATCCCTGTATGTGACGTTACCCAAAATTGACATTGGGCACATTCTTCGTCATTGCTTGGTATCTGTTATTGGAGTTTCGGGGAACCGTTGTCAGGCACATTCCCGCTGCTTACCTGATATCATTACCGAGCTTGCAGAAGATCGTAGCCAAATAAAGTTCCCGGAACATTTTCACGCCCTGTTTTCTAGCTTCGTTTATACTATGAACTCTTAAATTTTCCTGCGAAACGCTTTAATTTAAGGTCTTAACGAATGAGTTTCATGTTTTCAAATCCAACTAGGAAGCGTTCAAGCTCCGTCGTTAATCCTTCACAGGGAAATGAAGTGATACGAACTAGGTATAGAAACTGTAGCCAAAGGAAAACGTGACTAAAACACATTCACATCGGAAACTAAACAACTGAAGATCTTTAGAGATTTGATTGACATTTTTTTCAAATATTTTGCAATTTCCACCTAAAGTAACAAAATCTAAGGCACATAGTCCTATGAACCCCCTTACGCCTACATGTTCATGTTCCCACGTGTTCTTGTTCACGATTTTATCCAGCAAAATCATGTAAATTGATGTCAGGTTGTGATTTCATCCTTCAGTTTAATTGTAAGTACTTCAGCTTAGATAGCTCGATGTTGGGAGACGACTACATACGAAAAATTTACTCCTAACCACTCTGTGCTATACGTCGACCTGTCAAACCGATTTGTTAACGATGAGTACGATAGAACGGAAGCGAACAGCACACTTGACGCTTGCCATGCATAATGGTAACGTTTGGAGAAAATTTCAACCATTCGAACAGTGGTACTAGGTACATAAATGTGTTTGTATACATGCATGGATACAGTGGAGGATTAGCCCAGTTAGAGAGGAAAACAGCTTTCATTTATGTACCTTTGACAAATCGAATGCGATAGCATGCACCTAACATCACATGCACTTTCAGTTTTCATATAGAAGAGGTTGTTAGCCTCAATTTGAGTGCATGTACCTGCGCCAGTTTAAATTTTATTTTACATGAAGCAACAAGCTTAAGCATCCTTTTAAAGGAAACGTGGTCACAGCTAAGGGATAGTAATTCATAAGGGATTTGTATCGGCGTGGGCGTGGTATAGATGTGGTACATTTTAAAAAATTCTTAGAATAATGAGTGTTAGTTATTGAAAAACAAATTTTGCAAAGCAGGGCAAAAGTCAGCTTAATCAGCCTATCGGAAGACGCTTTCATTTTGATTCAGTGAGAATTTGGTATTTGTGAAGTACAGAATACACGTAGACAAGCCATGCATTTCTATGCTCTTCAAAAATGCTAAATAATTCTGTCAATGTTTTTGACAAATAAATCGGTGAGTGATTTTGGTTTGACGTGAATTTCGTCATCGATTCTCTGGTCACGTAGCGCCAACGCTCGCTTTGAAGAGAGTGGCTCAACACGGGACAGTAGCAGACGTCCAAGAGGACTCTCAAAAATCAATCTTCAATGGATGGTCATTATAACGAATTTTGGTGAAAGACTTAAAGATATGTATATCCGCACAAAGTCCAAACAATGCATCCGCTGTTCCCTGCAGACCACGTTACAGAATCATGATTTTTGAGTGCTAAAGAAACTTCTAGGTGCCGCAAATTGACAAACTGAGCTTGGAGAACATGTGGCCCCAGTAAGACGGTGCAATCGCACACATAGTACGAGCGACAGTAAACATTCTGCGGAAAGCATTTCTCACCAGTTCAATCTCTTGCTTCGGTGATGTTCGCAGGATTACACGAATCGACCGTTCCAGACATCCTTTTTGTTTGAGTTAAATCATAGGTCTATACGAACAAGCCATGTTCATGGCCCTTAAAGAGAATACGTATCCGACAAGAAGTGGAGAGTTTATCACCAGAAGTTTTGAGAAAAGGCATAGAAAATGCTGCAGAACGAGCATGACTGTGCATCAACTGGCGATGGGCACTTAACCGGTACTATCTTCGCTACTTAATGGAAACATATCTAAGCATCTAAATCCACATAATCAAGGAATATGATAATTATTTTTATTTACAAACAAAGGAGACCCAGTGAGGTGTTTTGCGCCACCTTGTACAGAATGCATTTTAAGTTTCAGGCAGATTTTGTTTGGCTGTCATTTTGATTTGAGTGTCATTTGTCAGTTTTTATTTGACATTCGTGGAGAGTGATCGATAACAATTTATTATGGAATACATAATACCGCAACAATATGTTGAAGTTATGAAAACATTTTATTTAAATTGTTGAATTGTGAATACGTAAAGTAAATTGAGTGATATTTTTGGTGTTATTCATGTGCCAAGCAAGTCAACCATTCAGCGTGTAATGAATAATTTGGAAAATTTGCATACACTGAGAGACAAAGCATAGTCTGGACAACAACGTAGCAAACGTACGTCAGCAAATATTGATGCAGTGAGGCAGAGTGTTAGCAAGTGTCGGGTCACCCCCCATCGACGCAATGCACAGGAATTGTGAATGTCTCTCCATCATGTTTTATAAAAATCCCCAAAAATATTTCATTTTACCCGTATAAAATTCAATTCGTGCAACAGCTACAGAAAAATGACAAAAAACGGATTATTAAAGACCATTCAATCAATGAATAAAATATAAATTATAAAATTAAGTTTAATTTAAAACACGCCCTGCAAATGAATTTAATTTTTTTCTTTTAAAAAAAAATTTGTTTAAGGTAAACAATTATGCTTGTAAATTCCTAGTTTACTCACATTTTTTTATATTGATTAATTGATCAACTGGCCCAATTACGGAGGCATTAGTCTCCTCGACATCGCATACAAGACCTTATCTCCCATATTGTGTGAACGCCTAAAACCCTTCGTCAACAACCTGATTGAGGAGGAAAGTACACAGCCGATCAAATTTTCACACTTCGGCAGATCCTGGAAAAAACCCAAGAAGTCCAAATCGATACTCACCATCTTTTTATCGATTTTAAGCCGCATTTAACATCATTTATAGAGGCGGGCTATACAGAGCCATGTATAACTGCCAAACAAAACTCGTCAATCTGTGCAGGTTGACGGTGGAGAACGCTCACTGCTCCATCAAGGTCGGTAATGACCTCACCGAGACCTTCGATGTCAAAAAAGGATTGAGGCAAGGTGATGTACTGTCATGTGACTTCTGTAATATCATACTTGAAAGAATTGTGCGAAACTCATAAGCCAACACGGGAGGCAGAATCTTTCCAAAGTCTGTGAAACTGCAAGCTTTCGGCTATGACATCGAAATAATTGACAGAACACAGCAGGTTGCCACTGATGCGTTAGCTAATATCGAAACAGACGCCGTCAAAATGGGTTTAGCTGTAAATGAGGGAAAAACCAAGTATATGCTGTCAACAAGAAGGGACACACAACATCGACGAATTGGACAGAACGTCACAGTCGACAGCTATAACTTCGAGGTAGTAAGGGACTTTGTCTACCTTGGCTCTGCTATTAATTCTGACAACAACATCTCGGCGGAAATTAAGCGAAGAATAACTCTTGCCAATCGCTGATTCTTTGGGCTGTGAAGGCAATTGAGTAGTAAGGCCCTATCTCGAAAGATTAAGGAGACTCTTTATAAGACCTTAATCACCCCAGTCCTGCTTTATGGCGCTGATGCATGGACTCTGTCGAGAGCGGATGAAGATATCCTTGGTCGCTTCGACAGAAAAATTTTTCGAAAGATATACGGTCGCGTTTGCGTTGACGGGCTTTGGAGGAGAAGATTCAATGACGAAATCTACGAGCTGTACAGCGACATCGACCTAGTCAAAAAACTGCGCATCAGTCGCCTAAGATGGCTAGCACATGTAGAGCAAATGGACACCAATACTCCGGCCCGCGGAGTCTTCGAATCTAACCCGGAGGGACAACGCAGTAGAGGAAGATCTCGCCTAAGATGGCACGCACAAGTAGAAGGGGACCTTAACCAATTTAGAGTGCGCAACTGAAGGCAGTTAGCTAAGGACAGAGCTAACTGAAGAGGCTTCTTGGTTGATGACCAAGTTCACCCCAAACTATAGCGCCACCTAAGTAAGTAAGTATTTGGATAGGGTTCCTCATTCAAAATTTAAATTATAAGGTCCTCTTGAAATTACATTTAAAACTATTTTTAATACCTATGCCGATTGTCACAAATTTTCTTACTTTGTGAATTTATAGGTGCAAAAAAAAATTAATAATTTGGACCAGTAGTTTGTTTATTAGACTATAACGAAATGCATTAAGCATACCATCACAACTAGAGAATACAAATTCTGGCCAAAACTGCATTCATGCGCCATCAAAACTATAACCCAACGGTGGCAAACAATTTGTCGCCGGTTGGCAAATGACAGCATTTCCTCCCGAAATTCACATTTTACAGCCCGTGTGGCCATAACATTAATTTATTCCTTTTTTCTGCTTACTGCGCTGCATTCGAATGATATCAGCGAATTGCAAAGTGTACGCACTCGGTTTGAAACAAAGGAATAAATATTTTTTTATGCGACATTTACAAGTCGTAAAAATTGCAGTTAATTTCACTTAACGTTTTATCAGTCGTTAGCTACCAGAGAGCCAAACGTGAACGAGGAAGTGACTATACATTGTTTGACGCCGGGGTTTTGAAAGCCAAACAAAGGCTTTTTCGGTTAATAAATACCTTGGAAAATGTACTGCCCGAGTTGGGATACCATGGTACATAATATCAAACAAAGTATAATAAAGGATGCAAATGCACATAAAGCCCCAGGAAGAGTTATCATTGCACAAATAATTGCAAAACTGCAATACTTTACACATTTTCACACAGATTGCAGAGAGAGGTGAATCCGGTATTTGATGGCAAAGGTTCCCATACCTTGACGTACATATTGGTTTGCATACAGTTTAAAGGATGCTTCAACGTCGCATCGTGTGCTATACTAAACAAATTTGGTTTCAAGTAATTTATTTGTGTTGGCACTTGAAGTGATGGTAGAATTTGAATGAAAAATGTACACTTTGATGTGCATTCAAGAGAATCGATATGTTTACCTAGAAATGACAAAACTTAATTTTAGGACGGACGGTCAGAAGTGCCATTTTTTCAAAATGCATGGACACAGTTTGTTTTTGTCTTTATTCTTCTATGAACTAGGGTTTTTATGTTCGACGAAGGCAGAAGAATTATTCTTGTTGCTGTCAAGAATTTCTGCAAAGCATTTGAGCCCCATACAAGTCATCCTCAATGACCTAGATTCCTTCTCGAATGTCCTTCTCCATATTTGCCTAGGGCGGCCCACTCCTCTAGCTGATTGCGTAAGTGGATTCCATTGCAAGGCACACTTCGCAATAGAACTGCCTTCGCACCGTTAGGTGTGACAAATTCACACTATTGACTAATGGCCTGTTATCGCGTATAGTTGGTCGTTCGATATACAGTTCGGCTAGAAGATCCTTTGGATGTTGGGAAGACATCTATTTATGAAGGTTTGCAGCTTCCTTGTGACGGCGTTGTTCACTTTCCAGGTACTGCACCCGTAAAGGAGCACTGTTCCCACGTTTGATCGGAACAGTCTCAGCTTGAGTTTTGTGCTGAAAACATTGCTTTACCAGATCGCAGTCTTTGCTTTACGAATTCTGCTGTCGACATTCAGTACGGTACCACTATCTTCCAAGACCGTACTTAATCTAGAAAGGTGCTTACTTACTCGATTTGCTATCCAGTAATGTTGAGTTGAGCGGCGCTGGTGTTTTCTTGAGAAACGGAAGTGTTTAGGGCCATTACTTTTGCTGTGTTTATTTTAATCCCTACTTTATTCGCCTTTGACTCTAGATTATGGGCCATCTATGTACGTCATCAGCGTAGTCAAGATGTTTAAGATATGATGTCATAGTTCACCGCAGTCCCATGTTTCCTGCAGACAGAGCTGCCCGGATTACATCCCTGATTACCACGAGAAATAACAGTGGCGAAAGAATGCATTCTTGTCGTGCTCCGCCGCAGACATCAAATTCCTCTGACACTTTACCGTTGGGTAGGACATGACATTTACCGCCATCATAGGTAGCCTTTATAGTAGCGACGATTTTTTCTGGTATACCTCTCGTGTGGAAGGCTCGCCATATAGCATCTCGGTTACAACTGTCGAAGGCCTTCTCAAAATCAATGAACAGCCAATGTATCGAAGATCTGTACTCGATGAATTGTTTAATGAAAATCCGCATGGTGTTGATGTGATCGATGCAGGAGTATCCAGCTCGAAAGCCTGCCTGTTCGTTGTCGAGCGGCGAACTACTAGTAATCGGCCTCGTAGAAGCAGCATTGGCCAATGAATGATGGTTCGCTAAAAACGAGCAGCACTACTAGAATCAAACCCTCAGTTTTCGGCAGAGCCTATCAGGGGTTTTCAAGCATAGATTAGAACAATGTTTTTGTTTTCTCTGAGTTATGTCACTTTTCCATCTCACATGTTACATACGAGTACAGATACTTTTGAGGGTCCGCCACAAATAACGTTGTAAACTATGCATTAAAATTGATATTCACAAGTGGGATAGAGCGTACAAATTATACAAGTATGCAAGTTTTTCCTAAAAAAACGTTGAATGCTTTCAAATCCAGGTGTCAACCTCAAGCAATTAATTCATGAAATTCAATACAGATTTGAATGGTGCCCCACACATACCCACTTGGGTGTTCTCTTTTTTTTTCAAAAATGAATTTTAATGTAATTTCCATTTCACAACACAAATAAAAAACATTCTGGTACGCTATAGATACACATATGCGCCTATTGTATTTTTTTCTATAAAAAAGTAATTTTATTTGGGTTTATCAATATTAATTGCGTTTCCCATCGGTTAAACCTTTCTCGTATGCAATTGCATTTTTAATTCATGCATCCACTCAGCAGTGGTCGTCACCAGTCAGAAGGCAATTGAACCCGTTGGGTGTATAAATATTTTGTCCTCGATATTACAATGCATTCGATCAGGGGTCGCTTCTACATATGAATACGAATACATGACAACCATATGTTACTGCGTAACATTTTATTCAAATAATAATTTGATTCCTTTATGGGAATTGGTCCGGATCACTCAGGTCACCTGTTCTGGAGTCCACCCTTACTTGTTTTTATTCCAATTTAATTTTCTTTTTTGTTTCTCTGTGAAAACGCACTTGTACTCGTATCTATTGTGTATAACTTGCGAAAGCTACAGGCCAGGAGTTTTCATCATTTCCTACCTTGCGGCGTCCTTTATTATACTTTTTATACATAAGATAAGCAATTTTTTCCTCTCGTTTGAGGTAAATGATTTGTTTTTTTAGTGGTAAAGTGATGTGAGGAAGATTTCGTTGAAACCTACATCTGAATAATAATTATTACAAAATGTTTATACAGAGAAACTCTCCCTACGATCATCATTTTCATAAAAGGTTTTCCCACGTACGGGGAAGAATTTTCTGATTTTAAACGTTCTAATTCCAACTATTTGTGTAATGAAGATAATGTTTCATACAGGTATGGCAGCAAAGATGATACATCGTCTGAGAGCAGAAAAAAAGAAAGGACTAAGCAGATTCACTTGTTTCACTCCAAATATTACATCGAAACACACTGCTAATGTTTACATGCACTATATCGTGAACCTGTTGTGACCATTTAAGGATTACAAGAGATCTGATATGGGTGGCCAGAATTTCCAGAACCCTATGTTCTGGACATGTATGACGGAGCAAAGACCAGAGGAAGATGCCCCGCCGGAGTAACCGAAGAGTTTAAAATTATAGGTAAAGTCGATGTGCATCAGGGAGGTGTCTTAAGTCCTTTGCTATTTATTACAGTCCTGAATTATCTGCTTAGAGGAAAAGTGACGGACCCCAAAGTGCATCAGTTATTCTTTGCTGACGTGATACTCACGTGAAGTGAGTATCAAACGTCCTTGCAACGAGCACTTGATGTATGGGTTGATGTTTTGGAGGGAATCTGGGATCTATAATCGATAGCGAAGCAATTATTGATGACATCAATCATCAATCATCGCGTAAGCGTAGGGTGGAAGAAGTGGCTGGAAAACTCTGCTATCTTCTGTGACCGAAAAATGCCCCCTAAGCTGAAAGGAAGACTTTACACCGCAGTTGTACATCAAGCACTCACATACGGTTCACAATGTACCAAAAATATGAGAGCAAATTAACGGCAGCTGAGATGAAGATGTTTCGCATGACAGCAGGAGTATTAAAGCTTAATCGAATTAAAAGTTCGAAGATCGGAGGAAGCCTTCATGTCAAAGAACCTATCTCGAAAAAATTGGAGCACGACCGGCTCAGTTGCTATTGTCATGTTCAAAGGAGGGATCCTACGAACCGCGTCTAAAAGGTAATATCAACGTTCCCATACAAGCGCGGAAGAGATGATGGCCAAAAAAAACTTCTACATCACTCGAAATCAGGAGGCCTGCAGATACTTTTTGAGGTCGAACCGACGAACCCCACAGGCGGACCAGTAGTGATGCAGTAAAGTGAGAGGGTCATTATACCTATAATCTCGATAAAAATTTTGATGAGCAAAAGGAAAAGAAGAAGAAGGACTTAACCTAGACTTAAATATCGAGCGAAAGGATATTATGAGGAGTTCTGAAGCGAGTTTTTGAGGGTGGATCTGGCATAATGTAGTTCGAGTGTTATTGACTCAGCGCACTACCACCATGTATCCGTTGCCCATTTAGAAGCCATTGTAATGCTCTTAAGCACATGTTACGCTGGCACATTTAAAACTTTGCTCTCTCTTTATCATACCACAGGTTCTTTTTTGGTGGTAGTTGGTAGCCTATAATAGTATGGCATACCTCTTTCTTATGATTCGACACGGGTTCCACCGTCGGTTTGAGCTGTAATTAGATTTGTTTTTTTGTTCTTGGATTTCTGAACTAAACTTACTAAACAACTAAACAGCTGTCAAAGTCATCGCTCTGCCTTATGAATATGTGCATATTCAGTACGTTTAATATGTACGTACATATCTACCATCAATCAATACATGGTGAACAGAAACAGGGTCCGATTTCCAGCCACTAAAGCCACCTTGCCCATTTTTTTCAACGGTCCAACGACTTAGCAATTTATCGTTTCGAGACAAACAGCACTACGCGTGGCAGAATTTGTATCCATCTTGGTTTCGAATCGTGGATAGTAAAAGAATATATATATGACCCACATCTTCATGAGATGGAGACTATAGAAAAATGACTGACAAGGACAAAGCACCTCCTAATTGTAAAGGTACAGAGGTGCGTTTCATGAGCACGATCGGTGCAGTTGGTGTTGCCATATTCGAAGGAGGGATCCTACGAACCCTGTCAAAAAGGCAATGTCAATCAACGTTCCTACACAAACGCGAAAGAGAGGCAGGCCAAAAAACTCCTGGATCATACAAATGCAAAAACAGCAGCATTTGTTTGGCGTCAGTAACGAAGTGATCCAAAACCGGGAGGCCTGCATATACTTTCTGAGGTCGAATCGGCGAACCCCACAGGCGGACCAGTAGAGATGAAGTAAAGTGAGAGGGTTATGATCCCTATAATCCTGACCATAACCACGCCGAACAAAAAAAGGAAGAAGAAGAAGAAAAAGTACTGATAGGCTTTGTAGGTTAACTGTATGAAGTCAGGTACTAAATGCAATTCCTATGTCCCTAAGGTTAGATTACGTTTGAGTGGCTGCCTACGCCAAAGGTATTTTCTCTGATAGGGTTAGTCCTAACCTCTCCTTTCGTCTTCCGAATTATTGTAGCCTGTTCCACGCGGAAATAATGGCGATTAAAAAAGTCTTATCTTGATTAGAGAAAAAAGTGTTATCCGCTAAAGACATCCGTATCTTTTTGAAGAGCCAAGCAGTAATAAAATCTCTGGAAACAGTCTCCATCAATTCATCAATAACTCTAGACTGCCGATCGTTCCGCATGGAGATGACGGAGCAGTTTAAAATTCACTTTTATTGAAGGTGCTTCAGGCAACCACAATGTTATCTGCAAATGTAATAAATCTGCAACCTTCCACTTCCAAGTATAAGTTCAGCTCATTGTGGTGAATGAAGAGAAGATGAGACACTAACTTGCTGTGTGTCTATGCTGACCAACCAATTAATAACCTTGATAGTGATAAGCCGATTGTTCCCAGCTTATTGCTCGTATATTTTATAAGATATATTTATCCTAACCAACTGTTTAACTTATCGGGGTACATAAGGAGTGTATACTACATACTCTCTGGTCGCAGAAGCCATTATCGCCTGCAAGAATATGTAGTTTCATAGTGCAAAGCCTTTAACCTATGTAATATGTATCTAAGATTTTTACAAACGAATGATATTCAAGAGAAAGTACGTACATACGTACGACTTGGTATGTTCCGAAAACGTAGCAATAGCATAAGCCCTTAGGCATTTTTCAATTGTTTTTTTCTGCTTTATTTTACCCTTACTGCTAAGCTGTTTTTATTGCACTTCCGATAATTAAGCTGATACGCTCGAATTTCGTATGCCATGTAATGAATTACAGACAATTTACAAATTGAGTAATGTTATATGCCAGATTATATAGCAGATAACAATAGCAATGTAAAGATTCGCTTTCGTTGGTAAACGAGCTTGTTGATGTTTATTTTCATTTGTATACAAAAAATGCCGCTGGGTAAAAAATAAATATTTGACGTTCTGTGAAGTATCTATGTACCCGGAAAAATCCAAGATAAATCTAGGCAAAAAAAAATTAAAAAATAAAAAAATTTTTACTTTTGTGCAGAATTATTGCCATACTTTTGAAATTAAAGTACAGAAACATATGCATTAAATTTTCTTACATTTTAGTTAGCTTTTACTCGTAGATTGTGGTGTTGATTGTATTCTCGTCGTATAACCTTAGAGATTCAAACACCCAGATAGCACATACATATGTACATATGTATGTGCATAAAAACTGAAGTCAATATAATTATATGTTGGGTTCGAAAAATCAATTGAGGAACAGAGAATCGAAAAATGCGCTGGAAACGACAACATAAAAACAGAAATCCTAGACATTACCAAAGAAGCACTCTCAACAGTTCTAAGAGAAATATTTAATGAAGTCCTCACAAGTAAAAAGCACCACATCAATGGTCAAGATCAACAATAATTCGCATGCACAAAAAATAAGTCTACATACATCATATCAACAATCTACAAAGTATTTCCTGAATGATTATCAAGAAGGTTGGATAAAACTTTCAATGAAAACCAATTTCGCGAACAGGCTGGTTTCAGATCTGGTTTCTCCACAACTGATCACTTACAGGTAATAGACCAAAACACAAGTATTTGGCGCAACAGACCGTGTGTGGTCCAGGGCCTAGCTGCTCGCGACCATTCGTTTTGTGCCTGTTAAATTTATCCGAAAGACAAATTGAATATATTTCTCATCACAGTTATTATTCTCGGACGTTTTTCAGCCATTCGTGAAAGATGGCACCGTGAAAAATCTTTTTGGTGTTTTCTATGAGTCGATCCTCGACTCCTTAGTGCAACGCAACAAACCACTTATGGGCGCCGTCCATAAGTTCAAAAAAAAAATATACTTAGGATTCGCTGACTTTAGTAAAGCATTCGATACCATAGCTTTCAAAGCGGAAATTTTCCCGCAGAATTATAAAAACAAATCTGCTCCGAAGTCGGTCTAAAAATGAAAAAGGCTAAGACAATATCAGTGACATAGAAATTAGACAAAGAAATCGACAAAAATATCATAAACAGCTGAAAATATTACTGGAATCTGAAACACATTTTCGACTCAAACACTGCAGTGGAATCAAAAAAGTATCTGCATTTGAGACTGCTACTCTCCCAGTAATGGCATACGGAGCACAATCATGGAACTTGAAATCTTAAAACATTAAAAAGCTGCAAGTATGCCAAAGAACGACAGAGAGAATAAAAGTCAAGACTCAAAAAAATATGTAGGGATACTCGTTCTTGTAAGAGTAAGAGGAAAATTAAAAGACGCGGTACAAAAGGCTAAGAGGTAAAATGGAGCTGAATGACAAACAGATGGACAATAAGAGCAACAAACTGGTCACCATATGAGGGGGTAGAAGGACCGCACACCAAATGGATAGACGACTGACCAAAACAAACACGAACGGATACTTGTGGGGGATGTGCCATGAAATAAAGTCCAAACTCGAATTGCATTTTATTTCAGATTCAAAAGTGCAATAAAGTTCAAATCTAAAATGCAATAAAATCCAAACAACAAATAATAGTGTGACGCTTGAAATCTGGAAATGTTCTCCGTAGTAAAAATAATATTTTGGCTAGAATTAAAGAAAAAAAAGTGTCATATGAATTACGTATTCAGCACCGTTGCAATGAGCAATGTTATTTTCTTGTCAGATGTACTACTGAGTACTGACATAATGGCGAGCATAGAAGAAGAGCAGCGAATTTTAATCTTTAAAATCCAAATATTCCATTGAATAGAATTGGAAAAAAAATTAAAGTTGCTGTTTCAACGACATATTCGGTTATAAACAACTACAAGGAAACTCTGTCAGTCCAGATAAAAACAGATTCGGATCGCAAACTTGGACCTTTGGATCCCCGGCTTCAAGATAAAATTGAGGCCACGTTTAAGAGAAACCCTTGTGGCGAAGAAAGTGGGGAAAGATTGTGGGCTCTAATGAAAGCTAAGTTGAAGACAAAGGGTGGAATATGTGAGGATGATGTTCTGACCTTAATGAGAGGTGTTAGTAGCTAAGCTCGTGCTTTTTGGCATGATCTAAAATAATCCTAATTTTTTAGTTAATATTATAAAACCAAATGTGTATCTAATAAATGAGTAAAAAAAAAGTTATGTTTTTATGCGTTTTCACTTAAAAAAAACATATTTTCTTTTCCAGATTTCAAGCGTTACACACGTTTACGTTTTGAAGAAGACTATTGTCGATGTAAGCGGATTTTGGCGGAATTCTTTTTTAAGATCAGTCTTGAGTAAAACGTCTTATTGTTAATAGCAGTGAGATAAGTG
Organism: Blera fallax; assembly: GCA_946965025.1. Taxonomy (NCBI): domain Eukaryota; kingdom Metazoa; phylum Arthropoda; class Insecta; order Diptera; family Syrphidae; genus Blera; species Blera fallax. The sequence continues at coordinate 16,229,043 of OX337247.1, read as the reverse complement.
ATAAGTGAGGTGGAAAAGCTAACGACATTTTTGGAAAATATCCGCCAAGGAAAAACGATGATAACTGCCAAAACCAAATGAGCCTTCGTGTTAGACAAAAATGAAAATTCGCCCAATTTTTGGGTTTTCTTTCATAATGAATAATAGTCCTCAAAATTAAATAAAAAATCACCCAAAATAATAAAAATATATTTTCAAGCGCGTGAACTAAACCACACCGGTAAATGCAGTTTAATAAATCAATCACGCAAAGCTCGAAAATCAATTCTTTGGTTCTTCCAATGGTTCCCAGTAGAAAACTGGGTCCTTGATAGACACACAAATATTTAAAAAAAAAAAACCTTTTGGCACTTTTGAGGAATTCAACAGCATAAAGTTGTCCAGCAGAGTTATATTCTGAACAAAGTAATCGTTAATCTTGTCGCACATCTTTTTTTTTTTTTTTTTTTGAATAAAATAAGACGATCTAGAAACTCCGTAACATTGCCTTTATTTATAACTTGAGTATAGAAAACTTTAAGAACAAAGTCACTATCATGAGCATAACAATGCTTAGAAATATTAAATGCATCTGGAGTTTGCTGAATGTGGGACTATCTTTCACTCTCATATTTTGGATTTTCTGTGCAAATTTTTGACCATGGAGGCGACTGTTTCACGTTACTCCCAACAATGGTAGCTCTGACAAAACAGGGGGAACTTGTCTGAAATCTCTGCCAAAGAGAATTGTTTTTCCTCCAAAAGAAGCTGTGCTATCGCACATTTCTTTCATTAGACGATCAACAATGTTCAAGGCATCTTTAGGGACCATTGAGATTTCATTCCAAATAATTAAAGAAGAAGAGGTTGAATGACTATAAAAAGAAACGGATTTAATCCATCGATCAGACGATCATTAATCGACCACGCTGCCTACGCTGGCGAAAGGTGAGAGTAGAAAATAGACAATTTAAGGTTAGGTTAGTTTAGATAGGGTTATCAGAAAAACCTCATAAGTCATAAAATAGTAGGCACCAAAATAAACCATCGCAATCCCTGGGGAACCTCCATGAAAGCAAATGGAAACCTTAATTTCCTTAGAAGAGAATCTAAGTAACCTGTATTGGTCGGTGAGACTTATCTATTCTAGGTTACTGAAAAAGTTCCTTAACACTCACACAATATATGTGTGATGTCCTCTTCGACGCGTAATTATGTCGTTCCAGTATCTACATACCGTGTCTGTAAGGCCCAGTCTCCTGGCGTGCTTTCCCAGAGGGCAGTGCCCGAACAAGATTACTACTGCTTTTTAAGCTGAATTCTGTTTGGATTGAGAATCTTCCTAGTTCTTTTCCGGTCGAATTCTGGTCACAAGGCTTTGGATACCCTATGACCTGCTTTATTTGACCATCTTTGGCTGGCTGTTATGTATACTTTGCCTTTACTTCGCACGAATGAGGTTCGATATCCACGGCTTCGTCTATTTGCGATTTCTCCTCCTTTCTTTGCCAAGTCAAAAATTATTAAATAAACTTACTTTTCTAATTTACCACATAAGCAAGGAGCAAAAATTGATAGATATGAATTCTGCAACAAAATCGTTTCTCCTTTTAAGGAAAAGATGCAACATACGGGTAATTTACAGCATTTTGTCAAACAAGTTTGTGGTAAATACAACACTAGATCCGCGGGGTCAACCTCTTTAAAAATATCTATCAAATTCGGGATCTCATTTTCTCTACGATTATCCTGAGGCTTACTACTGCTTTTGTATATTATCTCATTTAAATTCTCACTGAGAGAATTTCATTTATTTATGCAACCACATACCAACCTGTGATTAGATTTCAGCCCTCATTAGTCACATACATATAATAGCTCAAAATGTGTTCTAAATCAATGTGTTTACTTCCTTAACCACATTAGTAATTCATCTTCAACAACATCTGTATGAAGTACACCAGATGTTCACACATCAGAGAGAAGTCATTATCTCGTAGTATGTTTGCGAATTTCCCCTTTTGAGGCAATCAAAATCAGTTCCATGCTCTACAGCAAACATGACCCTAAAGGATCTCTGAATTGTGTCCGGAGACCCGCAATCATAAAAGTCAGTGGGAGCTTATTATTTGCAGATTAAATGTTTCGTTGGTCCAAGTGTCCCATATAAAGTTAGACTACCCTATTCTGCCCGCATTGTCTATCGGACGCTCGGACGAGCAATTAATTTCGTTTTAACGTCCTGCATTGCTCCCTTGTGCGCTTGTTACATTCAACGATTTATTTATAGGCCTCCACTTGACAATTTATTGCCCTCACGCGAAGGAATCTCCACTGGCTCCTTGGGTTCTTCTTTCTTTCTGCGTGAATAGAAGGACACACATATCCCACAAGTACTGAACTTTCATTCATTCGTGCCACTAAAGTAGGGCCATCTTAGTCCCTTAAATCCTTGTATTCAGAGTGATATATGAGGAGAACGTGATTAGCAAATTGACTTGTAAACGTCTGCGCTGGATAAATCTTTAATAAAGCCAAAGAAACAAAAGATATATGTGTGTGTGTGTGTTTGCTCATTCAAGTGATAGATGTAACCAAATGGGTAGGCAGGCGAAGGCGAGAAGATACAGATTGGGATTTGCTGTTTTAATTACATCACAAGATTTATTGTCGAATCGATACAAGCACTAGAACCGACACAGGTGCCATTGAGAGCATGAAACGATGAAACAATCTGAGTGATGGATGGATTATGGATACACCGCGATGCGTTGGAAATCGAGTCGACATAGGAGCATATTTTTGAACGTTTCTGCGTTTTTACCAGAGTGCTTACCATCCCAAATGAAATGATAAAGTCTATCACTTCCCCATGCGTTGGCGTTTTAGCAAAACTACCTCATTTAATAGCATTAAATACGATGGTAAATGGATAATATTTAATATTCATAAAATGGATATCAAAATGGGAAAACTAACTACGTGTTGATCCATTAGGAAATCTGCCAATTTGTCATGGTTTTTTTAGTATGCTTGTATTTTTTCAACAAGGCAGGCTTTTCAATATAGTAGCCTTGCTCGTGTAATATCGTTCAGTTATGTATATCTCGCTATTCAAACGCTTAGACGTTTTAGCATAGAAACCCTTCTGTAAAGTACCTTTAGGTATTTTCCAAGAAAAAAAGAAAGAAATTGTAATCCGCCTAGAACAGACAAGTAGGAATGGGATAATATGAGACGTCCCACTATGAGGCAATTCTTCGAATTTTTAAGTACTTTTAAAGAAAAAGCGTTTGACCGTCACTTAAAAAGCTCGAAACTTGTTGCCATTTACAGTACCAGCAGCGCAAATGGTGTCACAAAAATGGCAATCTGACAGGGCACCAATCAAATGGCGGCCTTGTGACGCAATTTGACATCACACTGCCATTTCAATGGCTGAGAATAATGGCCATCTTCTTCGTTTACTTTTAACAAATGGAATTTATGAATGACTGGAGTGGACTTACGACGAACATTGGGCCCATGTAGCCCTCTAACTTTATCATTTGAGTTATCTTCGCAGGACGGAGCCATCTATCCAAAGGAAATCTAGCTAGAGGTTCATATATTTACAACGCAAGTCGAACTTGCTAGTGCCGAGAGAATGATTGATGATTTTTGACGACTCTAAAAAAAAGTATAAAGGCTGTCTGGTGGATTTTGTAGTGGGGAAGAATGTAGTTAAATTCATAATTTTCGAATTCATGCAAGGAGCGTCATGTATTTAATGTACAAACATTCTAACTTTTTGGAACGAACATTCACTCGAACCATTACTTAGTCATAGCGAAGGTATGATACAAAGCGAGGTACGAACCGGACATTTGTATAAACCAAAAGAAACACCCAGCAGAAGTTCAGAATTAAAGCATTAAAATTGCAAAGACAATTTATTGGTCGTGTGTTCAAAGAGGAGACCAGTAATAATACCCTACTACCTTTTAGGAGCGGTGCAACTAGTGTGGTAGATTGCACCCGCCCCATTGCTTGAAACTCCTAGCCTTACCCTGATTGTTGGCAGAAAAAGGCAAGACATGAAAAGGATGGGCTTCGTTAACCAAACCGGAGCATGCAAGAACAAAAATAGCAATAATCTGGTAGATACGCGGTTGATGTTAAAAGTCTGGAAAAACCATTTCTGCAGACGTTTGAATTCTGGGATTTGGACTTTGAACCTCCCGCTCAGTAGTCGAACGCACTAACCACTGAGCCACGGCACCCACTCATAATTGTTAAAATTAGGTAAACACGGGAAATAGTCTAACAAACAAACGCCATGTCGTATTAGATATACCAATTACCAAAAAGTCCCTTGCCCAATCCGACCTTAGACTTTAATAATAGCCAATCTCAAGGAAGAGTAAACCACGAGAGTATACATATAATTTATTCCCACTATTAAAACAATGTTTACATTCTTTTAAATCTGAAACATATTTCCTGCACGTTTAAACTCATTTTGGGTACCTACCAACTTCAAAGATCAGGGCAAAAGTCGAAGCATACGCATAAATACAAAATTTTTTCAATTAGATTTTTTTTTCTGTTAAACTCAGCAAAATACTTTCCTTCCTTCCCCCCTTCCAAAAGAGGCAACTCCCTACAATAATCACATAAATTTCGAGAACCATAACCAGGAGTAGAAGACATCCTTTCTCTCGGAAAATACATCATCTATGTACGGAAAAACTCTGCAGTAGAAGACCAAAAATGGAAGGAGAAGTATCCTTTCACCACACCCACTGTATGTTGTAGGGCTTAATGTCCAATACAATTTTTCTGCTCCATTGCCTTCTCAGTTCCTTTGTCCAGTATACATAAATATATCCACATCTACCATTAGACTTAATAGGGTGTACAGAGTACAAGAGAACACATCTCCGAGCACCTTGTAGGTTGTGGGGTTTGAGGTTATATGTACTCGTACACATACATTTCAACCCTTAAAGTGTTCTGTAAGATTATCCACAACAGGATTTTTGCCTTCTGGTTGCGACAATTTTTGAATTATGAAATTTTGCCGATAGGCAAACCCATAAGGGCACCATAACACCTTGGGCAAAATGAAAAGAATACAGTTATAGAATCCGAAACACGAAAAATGCATTAAAGATGGAAAGATGGAAGGATAATGCAACAGAAAAAAATTGGAAAGTTTGCTTACTTTCTGAACTTGGTCAACATTGCAGCATTTCCAGTTCAGAGTGCTTATGACTGCATTCACTTTGATGTAACAAAGAAAGATTGGTACAGTTGCTGGGAAAGTCATGCAAGTAAGCAACAAAGTTGACATTTAGGAGACGTCTTTGCGATAAAGCAAGGATATAATGAGAAAACTCCTAGGTGCTAGCCATATTATGCAGTAAAATTGTACTCCATCCTCTTTAAAGAGATTCTGTGGAATACTTTAAAATTATTAGTTCGGGTACATGGGTTCACAGCTCACCACTATAATAATTAAAATTTTGTTACCGAACACAACTCGAACTGACAACTGACATTTCATGTCTAAAAGCGAAATATGTACAAAACCCAAGAGTGTTACCCTTGGTCGGAAATGCTGCCACCTAATCTATCTCAAAAAATAAAACAAAGGAAATGTAATGGAGAATCAAGGTCTTATGGTTGTTAAATCTACCAGTTTTAAAGGCTGAGAGTTAAAGAAGGGCATAGTTCTCAAGCTTCGTAGAATGTGTAGTCTGGCAAATGTAGATGTAGTTACTGTTGACATTATCCCTTCATACTTTGCGCTCTAACACGAGATTGAAGAATTCATATGGGGAAGATACCCCTCGATTTTTGAACAACTACTTCCAAACTGCGCAGAATACAGTGTTTTCTGAACTGACGCGACACAACTGGATCAATTTTCGTAGTATCCCGATACGAGCCTATGATTTTGAATAGCTCAGGATGATGAATGGTATCATGCACTGGTCATGCACTGCGACGTGAGACAGGCCCAATACACTGCAATTATTGCATGACATTGAATCGTTCGATTTGAAGATAGTGCTGATATTCTAAACATCGCACATGTTTCGTCTTCCCACACTTGAATAATTTGGTACGTGCGCCACCAGCTCATGACCAATATGCTTCCCTAGAATCTAGCTTTTTTTAACTGGTTTATACACATGCGGACTTCTATGGTTAATGGAGTGTTACTCTCTTTATTGACGTTTATTTTATCAGTTTAACATTTTAACCTGGGGTAGTGAGAGCCTGTACTTATATGTATATCTGCGAAACAAAATGTTGATTCCTTTTCACAATCTTCACACGTCATAGCTACTCAAAATTAGTTGGAGAAATTCACTCCATTCCAATTCACCTGATATTTCATTAACCAAGTTCTAAAGTTAGTCACAAGTCATAACAATGGTCATCAGAAAGGGGTAGGCTACGAAGGCCTTCTCGGTGTAGAAGAGGTGGACCGGCACGGCGGCACGCATGCAGTTGCATGACGACAGACTTTGGAGTGGTCCGGTTCTTATCTCATCTGTCAAATACACAATCTCGTGCTAAATATAAAAAAAGAAAATGGAAAGCTAAACTGACCGTAGTTGAATGACCAATATCTCTTTCAAGCAGAAGGACTCGAAAGAAAACAGTGCACTACGCACACACAAGCTACTAATTCTATATATTCTGACTAACCAAAGTCCTTAACTCCAACTCCAACTAGTACATTTTTAAACCTTTTTCAAGCTACACATGGCCCTCAACTATCTCATTTCCAGCGTCTCTTCAATATATTGGTTCACGCCGAATATTGGTGGCCAACCAACACTTGTCCTTAATGACGATGTATGCATACAAACACACAAACAAATACTTTAAAGCCGAACAGGCCTTTGTTGCTCACATGAGAGGCATTGTCGAACTTTAGTGGTATCTGCTTGTAATACCTTCTGACATCAAAGTCCTCCGACAGTGACAACAAATTATAACTAGGTATGTACAGATGTAGAAAGATAAAGTTCAAGATAGTCTGCGTCATAGTTCACCGAATTCTGGTGCACTGCTGTTCTTTTCCGAGTATCTCCAATGAAACCAGACCTTGTTTGGCATGTATTGTAAGCCAGTATAAAAACCAGTACCTCACCTGCTACTTCGCCAAATAAATGCTAACTAATTTTCAAAATACACTGTTTACCGTAGCCCATAGCCATAAAACAATAGTTCAGCCACGTTCCAACCATAATTCACACCCACTTCCGTCGTTTATCTAAGGGTTCTCATTTAAAGCCAAGCAATCTCATGATTCCACTTGAGATGCTACGCTGCGCTGCACCGTTTACTGCCATGGTGATTATATTAATTGGATATTTTAAATTAAGCCAATTAATATTTAGTTTGCCAATTGGGCACTATACTATGCAGAATGCATACGAACACCGGATTAAGATCCGGACTTAATTAGTTTTTAGTAACGTTGGGGCTATCAAATAATGAACAAGAATGATTGTCCAATACTTGGATTGCATGCTTACATACAGTTTGTTCGCTATGCCAATTAAAAAAGGATTCGATTTTGTTCTCAGAAAGTTTGAAGTGCCCCATATTGATTTGATAATGAATGGCGTCAGTAGAATTGCAAGCAAGTAAAGTTTCTGAGGGTTCGATGAGGTTGTTTTTTTTTTTGCTTTTTTTGGTGTAAGAAAGTTGCATCCTCTTGAGAAAAGCGAGGAGACTCTGCCTGGACACAAGGGTGGCTTATGGGTGCAGCGCATAACAATTGTGGAAGTGAAAAAGTTCAAGCACAATTGAAAGTAGAAATTTTGAAAATTCAATTTTATTAGTCGATAAAGTTATGGACCAACTGATGGTCTGATGGTTAGGGTTGGTGCTTCAAAGTTACTATTGTAAGAGGTTAACTCGTTTGGAAGAGTTCGTGATCGAAAGTGGAGCGATTTCCTTTACAAATTTTTTAAGAATTCAAATTGTGTAAGAGATGGAAATTGGAATTATGGGCTAATTGGAACAAGTAACTGTGTAAACATTGTATAAGGGAATAAAACACTATCGAGTCTTGGTATAGGTATTTTCATTGATTTAGGTCAATCTAATGAATGGGCAATTTCTTACTACAGCTTACGTATACCACTCGAAAATGTAAAGTTATATTCAATTCCTTAAAAATACATGTATATGTATGTATGTTTCAATTATTGTTCTTAATAAATACCTATGTACGCAGTTTTCGTTGTTGAAAATAGTTAACTATTTATGTAAAGGGTGTCCCATAATTCACGCAAAATTTTGCGCCATTTAATAGTACAGTGATGCCAACGTAAAAAAGATAACAATGTGACAGCTGACATTTCGGGGTTAGTAAAAATGGAGCGCTATACGAAAGAACAACGCATTTTCATTGTTGAGCAATATTTTAACAATAATGAAGGTTTGTCAGCTACAGTCCGCAATTTTCGTACAAAATATGGCCGTCATAGTGATTTAAAACCATCAACTGGGAAGGGAATAATTGAAAAAATCAGGGAGACTGGATCAATTAGTGATCTTAAATACTCTGGGTGTCCTGTCACAAGTCGTTCAACAGAAAACATCGAAGCAGTTCGCGAGACCATTGCTGACAGTCCAGGAACATCAATTCGGCACCGTAGTCAAGAATTGGGCATTTCGAGAAGCTCTCTACAGCGAATTCTCACGAAAGACTTGAAAATTCATGCTTACAAAGTTCAATTGACTCAAGAACTGAAGACTACTGACCATGCAGCGCGAAGAGAGTTCGTTGAATGGATTTTGGAACAACAAGTGAATGCTGATTTTTCGAACAAAATCATTTTCAGTGATGGAGCTCATTTTCATCTTGATAGCTTCGTTAATCGTCAAAATTGTCGCATTTGGGGTTCAGAAAACACACGAGTAATTGTTGAGAAACAAATGCATCCACAACGCGTGACTGTTTGGTGCGGATTTTGGGCTGGACGCATTATAGGACCATTCTTCTTCGAAAATGCGGCTGGTCAGGCAGTAACAATTAATGGTGTTCGTTATCGTAACATGATAACCCAGTTTTTAGTGCCTAATTTACAAGATATGGATGTGACCAACATGTGGTTTCAAAAAACGGTGCCACATACCATACAGCCAGAGAAACGATTCAATTACTGCATGAGTCATTTCCCAATTGTGTAATCGGCCGTTTTTGCGATCAGAATGGGCCATCCAGATCTTGCGATTTAAAGCCATTGGACTTTTTTCTTTGGGGTTTTTTGAAGCCAAAGGTCTATGCAAACAAGCCAACGACCACCAACGCCTTGAAAGAGGAAATTGGGAGGTATATTAATAAAATACAGCCACATTTATGCGAAACGGACATAGAAAATTTCAATAAAAGAGTACGTACTTGCCAGCAAAGCCGTGGCGGCCATTTATCCGATGTGCTATTCCATACATAACCCCAATCTGTATACTCTATGAATCAATAAAAAATGTAAGCCTTCTAATTAAAAATCTGTATTTTCTATCAAAATTACATTTTGCGTGAATTATGGGACACCCTTTATAACTGCAGTCTATACAAATTAATATTGAATGTAAATGCAAAAGATGTTACGCACGATATCAACATGTTTAACGTCAGGACCGAAAATCTGCTACCTGACACTGAAAACGTGTTTCGTAGTATACTCGCACTTTGCAAAAGAGCAAATTGTAGGGTCATCCAGTGGCCTATTTCACCAACTTACAAATTGTAATTTACAAGCACTTTTTCAACAAATTTGTAGAAAAATCGATTTATTCTGTTTCACAAAATATTTGTGGTACAAAATTGTAGTTGTAGTTTAAAAAGGGGAATTTGTAGAAATTTCATTATTTCCGTTTCACCAAAAGTTAATTTTCTTTGTTGCTAACAAGTACAAATTTGTTAAAATTCATATTTTTTTTGTAAGTTTGTGTTTCACGAAATCAAGAAATTTTACAAATTTGTTCAGTTGCTGAAATTTCTTCTTAGAAAGATCGTGTGTCGATTTAATAAAATTTGTATTTTTCGAAAGAAATCGCATTTCAAACCTAAAAATGTCCTTACGTCGAAGGCATAGTAGCACCGATAGTGATATAAGTGAAGATTTTGTGATTAATAGACCAAGAAAAATATATCGTCCGCGAATTAAGTATGAAATTTCAGATTCTTTTGTTATCAACGAAAAGTTTCGGTTAAAATGTGTTAAGGCAGAGGAAATAATAAGACAAATTGGACCTAGGATTGCAAATGAGTCTGAAAAAAACTTTTCACTGACACCGACACAGCAATTTCCAAGCAATTTACATTGGCTTGGAAATGGTGGACGGGATCGCAGACATGCACGGTATATCTAAATCTACGGTATGCAGAACTGTCCATCGTGCTTGTGCAGCCATTATTGATGCTTTCTTTGAGAATACTGTGCGTTGGCCAGAAGAACACGAAAGCATTCGAGAACGGTTCTTTAATATTGCCGGTAAATATAATCTGTATTACAAATCCATGTACTTGAGATTATGATTATTATTTTCTTAAGGTATGCCATTTGTTTATGGATGTGTCGATGGAACGCTAATTAAAATTGATCCACCTAACGAGTTCGAATCAGCGTATGTCGATAGACACGGCAACCACTCAATTAATTGTATGTTGGTTTGAGGTCCCGACTATACATTTTATAATGCAAATTAATAATTCAATTATATTTTTCTATTTTTAAAAAAGACTATTTAAAAACTTAATATAAAAAGAATTATACTCAAACTAAGTGAGCACTGAATGCCTCACAAGAGAATACAAAACTAAACTGGCTTCTAATAATTTTGGGTCGTCTTTTATATGAGATTTATTATTGATTTTGCGTGTAAAGTGATACGCAGTGTGTTGATGGGAGCTATGGTTGCAGATCGTATTCATGATCTGTTTTCATGCTGAATAGACACTTCTTGCCTTTGGATACTTTGTGTATCGGATGTGCTAGCTCTCAGTTTTCATTGCTGAGTAATCTGTTTTCGCCTTTGAGTATGGGATGTGTTGATGATTAGTTTTATGTTTAGTAGGCTGTTTTCGCCTTTGGATACTTAGTGATGGGATGTGTTAACTTGCATACGTTAATTGGCCCGGTAGTGTTCACGATGCGCAAGTACTCCGAAGAAGCCCGTTATTTTCAACAATTGAAAACGGATTCCGGCCTTTTCCTCATTATGTTTTACTTGGGGATACGAGATATCCGTCAAAAGATTGGCTGATGACACAGGTCACAAAAACGTCATCTACAGCAATCGATCGCTATAATAGAGCCCATAAATCAACGCGAAGGATCATAGAAAATGCGGTCGGTATTCTAAAAATAAAATTTCATTGCCTCAACCATTTGAGAGTTCAACCAAGAAGGGTAATTCAAATTATAAAGTGCTGCATAATTTTGACGAACATTTCCCGAAAAGATGAAACCAATGACATCATTAAATTGCCAAAAAGCGATGAAGTAGAAGAAGAAAACCTACATACATACATGATAACTTTGACAACTTAGACGGCGAAACCACATTGAGTTATATTTTAAAAAAATTAAACAACTCGTAGCTTCAAAAACATAAATACATATGTATATTCTTTTTGTCCTTGATGTTATCATTTAGAGTGCTTACAAATTTGTGAAAAACAGTTGTTGTTTACAACTTTGCAAAGTAAATGGTGAAACGGCTTTTTTTTGTGTTTGTAAATAACAAATACAATTTCCCTTAATTTTTTTCTCTTTTTAACAAATTTGTTGGAATTTAGTTTGTAGTTTGTGAAACAGAAAATCAGTAAACAAATTTGTAAATGTAATCAACAAACACAAATTTGTAATTGTACTTGTAATTTGGTGAAATAGACCACAGGCCTAGAATTCTTTTAACAAGAGAACTTCTTAAGAAAACTTCTTAAAAAAGGGATAAAACTAACACAGATGCAGCAGGCCGAATTACCGCAGTTGATAACGAGTAACTCGTAATCGAAATATGAGGATTTGGCATTACCGTTCTCGTGATCGAGCATTCACTATCGAAATTTGAGATGACAGCACACGTTAAAGTGCGTCATTTCACTCGATCACTAGCTATCGAGCGAAGCAACAAAGATGTGAGTACTTGTAATTTTCAAAAAAAATTTTTTAAGGGAGTTTACTAATATCATATTAATTTTTTTAATTAAGGTCCAATCTAAATAAGATCAATTTGTTGCAAAAAAATATGTTGGCCGATTTTATGTCCCAACACCTCGATTTGGCAAAAAATATGTTGCCGAATTGTAGACAAGGAAAAGCAATATCGCTACGACTATGGCAGCAGCTGACGGGAATGCTAAATGCAGAAGGACCCCCCAGGTTAAAGATGAAAAAGGTTAGAGAAAGGTACATAATTATGTTTTGTTTCTATATTATATAAATAAAATAAACTCATTTTTTTTGTAGACTTTTGCAGATCAAAAGTATCTCGTGAAAAACAATCAGGAGATTATCTTTTATCTTTTAATAAACGATCAAGGATGAAAACCGGCGGTGGTCCTTTTGAAGAGAAGATGCTAACTGAAGCTGATGAACTATTGCTAACAGCGAGTGGGCTAGATGCTGCTAGATAACTGCACGGGCATTCGGAGACGCAAACCAAGGATCTCATAGCACAGTCACTTCAACACCGTCTGCAACAGCGGCAAATCAACCCCCGCAAAGAGAGGGAGTTGATTTTGCTTCCGGGTACGCCAGTTGACATGTGTCCTATGAATTCAAGGCTTTGTAAAATGTGGTTGACTTCATCTTTATAAACCCTAAATATTTGGATAAATCTGCAAAATAAAAATGTTATTTACATTTTAATTCGCGTATGCTAATACTTACGCAGCATTTGGCAATGAGAACGGATTGCTCCTTTCGCTTAAGCGCCGGCGCTCAACGCGTTCGCGATAATCGTCATCGGAGTCCGAGGACAAATAAACAAATAGATCCATTGTTTACTTCAATTCTACTGCAAATAATATTTTTCTATCTTTTATATCAACCGGAGAAATGTCACTTTGTGAGTTGTAGTACAATTTCTCTAGCACAATTTTATTTTCATTCGATACGTCAGCTTTCGAGTGCCAGCATCCCAGTGAGGTTACTCGATAATCCGATCACGAGTCCTACTTACTCACTCGTTATCAACTGCGGTAATTCGCCCCCTGTTCCTCGAATGTGAAAAGTAGCGGACGGAATTATGCTACCGAAATCTGGCAAATTACCTAGTAAAGTTACATCAAATCGTCCGATTTCCTTGCCGTCAACACTATCTGAGCTATTAAAAAAAATTCTTCTGAAACGTCTCTATGTTCGGATCATAAAAGAAAAGACATTGATAAAGAACCATCGATTTGGCTTTGGAAATAGGTATGAAACTATACCTAGATCACATTCATCGAATAACTGATAAAGTAGGAAAAGTCTTAGAAAAGAAAAAAAAGCTTTATCGTCTTTTTTTATAAAGTGTGACACAAAGGACTCGTCCATAATATCGATCAAAACAATGCTCATACATTCTAGAGTCATGTATATGCATGTATGTAGTGCAACGATTATTTGTTTCGAACTAAGAAAGAATATGAGTACTCCAAATATAGAAAAGCTGGCGTACCGCAAGGTCGCGTCTTAGGACCTGTTTTGTTTCCTTTAATATAGATACAAAGAAATACCATAGAATGACGAAACTGCTGTACTTGTTGGTAAAACAGTGAAGGAAGCAACCGGAAAACCGCAGTAAATAATACATCTGAAAAATTAAATTAAGCTGAAGTCTGTTTATAAATTAAAACGTACAACCTACGTACATACATTGGTATGATTCATGCTTTTAAGTACAGCTCTCTTTCATGTGAACTTCAAATCTCCTTCTAAGCCTATATTCAGCTCAACTTTAGTTGTTCTGTTGTTGTTTTGAATTTTCCAGAAATAGTTCGGCTTTTGTTAGGCTTAATCTTAGACCGTCGTGGGCAACGTGGTTCAGTAGTTAGTGCGTTGGATTACTGAACGAGAGTTTCGAGGTTTGAGTCGCAGTAAACACCAACAAATTTATTGACGATTCCACCTCTCGCGAATGTCTGACAAACTTCCGAAAGTTATACATAACTGTCAGAAAGCTTCACAAAAAGTAAAAAAGCCTTTCTAATATGGCTCTTAACTGTAGGTCACTTCCATTTTGTGTGAGAAATTATAATACGCACAGTATGAATGGTCGCAAAAAGCTAGGCTCTGAACCACATGCAGTCTGATTGATTGACTCCATTATCAGGTTGCTAAACGTTCCTTCTATGCCTAAAAAACCAGCCAGAGTGGATTTATTGTAGTAAAGGTGTTTCTTAATTTCTAAGACAATTTCGTGTAGAACTAACTCCACTCACTTCCCTCACTCACTTTAAGGTTGGAGTGTATGCTACTACACAGATTGTTCTTATCGAGTAAGTACCTCACACATGTATCAATTATTCTTTCCAACGTTATCAAGAGAAAGGATGAAAGACAAATTAGTCTTAAATCTTTTGCAGTGGAGTTCCTTCGTTAGAAATTAAATAAAGTCACTTTCACATCCCTCCAGTTCTTGGTACGTATCCAAGTTAAGGCTTTAAACATTTAAGATTACCGTGGGATTCTGGTTAGAGCATGTTTAACCATTGCAGGGCTTGAACGGTTTTATTGGCTATGCTATCTTCTGCTCTGCGATAATGTCTTTAATTCACTCTTCAGGAAAGAGTGTATCCATATAGTATTCTAACGATTCTCGTCTTCATCCAGGAGTTGACATTTCGATATCCCGAAATTGATGGGTCTTTAGATAGAACTTTACGCGGGATTCACAAAAGGTGCTACAGGACCCTACTTTGGTTTTTCTCATGTCGCGTGTATAAAACTATGTAGACTGTGAATGTCGGCTTCTTGATGAAATTAGAACGGAAGCTCTGTCACCGAATTGATAGCGGTAATAGTTGGAACACCTCTCCGTATCGGTCTAGTTAATTTTCCCTCATTCATGCGAA
Organism: Blera fallax; assembly: GCA_946965025.1. Taxonomy (NCBI): domain Eukaryota; kingdom Metazoa; phylum Arthropoda; class Insecta; order Diptera; family Syrphidae; genus Blera; species Blera fallax. The sequence continues at coordinate 16,213,982 of OX337247.1, read as the reverse complement.
AAATATAGCACTCACAAGAATAGTGCTTAGGAGAAGCTAGGCGCCGTAGCCTCCATATGGGTTTTTTATTGAGGAAAAATTATATACACATACAAATGTTTATACACAACTACCCACGAGAATCATCGTTTTTAAATATGCGATGGACAAATTCTATTTTGTGAGGCAATAACTCATTATTAAAATACACTTATCCAAACTTAATTGCATGGAAAGAAATATGCACGTCCATTTATGTACGTACTCACACACATACGCTACGTGTAGATACATCTTTAACACTCTATCGCTATACAACTAAACTCGTAAAGTACACCCCAGAGTGAATTCATCACAATGTTTGACATGTTAAAAGTGGTTAAGTTGTAAACTTCAACAGAGAGATACCACCGACTTCGTTTTTTTTCCTGGTCCCTTCAATGTCATCATCGACAAACTGCACTTGGCAAGGATTGCATGGCTATTAACATACATAAACTACTTTTTCCCCAAAAAGAAGTTCCTTTTTGTTCGTTTGTCCATAAGTTCTCTTATAACTTTCTTTTTTGTACACAGAGAACGAAAAGGAAACTGTGTTCCATCCAACAAGAAACAGAACTTTAACTTCCCATTCCCTGCCAAAATACAGCTAAAGTGCAAGTCAGCATGAAGGCAGAGTACGTATCACCATGCTTTTGGCCGTGGCTCAAATCCAAGGCAAAAAGGGTTTATCGCTCTCATCTAAATCCTGTTTTGCTGGCGCATATGAAAACCATGCTCATGCCCGAATCCTTTCAATCCTGTTAATAAAAGACATGACGTCTACTATTTGAATATTTCATAATGTGCCAAGCTTTGAGGCACGACAGACGCTACAGAACTGGGAATACATTCAAAGACAATTGCCAAAAATGTTCGCTTCCCTAATGCACACATTTAAGAACTTAATGGCATCGACTTCAGTTGATTGGCTATATGCATGCGGCTACTTGAAATAATAGAAAAATCTTTTCTTTTTGTTTTCAGGATAACCGCAATCCGCAAGCCAAGAATTTCATTTGCATAAAATAAAAATTCAAGAACTTGTAGCAGCGTTACACCTAAAAAATGGGGACAGACCTCACCGGTGCCTGAAAAAAATAAATATTAAATTCTTCATTATGTAGTGAAATGCAATTAGTTCATCCGCCTTTTGCAATAAGACTCCGTTCCTTTAACTTGACTCCAGCGTCCTTGTCGTGGTGGGCCCAGAGGAATTCCAAATTTATAGAAGACAAACGCTAGGAAGAGAAGCGAACAACTGGAAAGAGTTAAACTTGCAATTAACTTGAAGTTGAATTACAATTGGCCATCCTCTTCTTCGAATTGAATAAAAATAGGAAAATTAATTGTTCAGAGGAACCCATAGCTAACAAAAGGGATTATTTTTTGCAGCCAGTCCGTGGTACTTTACATACAGTGTTAGCGGTGGGGTGTATGTAAAGTAAGTGCCCATGATGTTTGGTAATTGCTAGAGAGAAACAAAAGGACAAGGCTAATGGCAAAATGATAGTAATAATAAGGAAGAGAAAGGATTCTTTTACCGGCGGCGCGGCGGCTGTAAAATTCATTTAGGAACCGCCGGACATTTACCCTTGAATAAATTAACGTATAAGTGCATAATTTTTGGCTAAGCAAGTCTCTATTAGATTTTCGTAGAAAATTACAATTTGAATTTGCATTTTATATTACTGCAAGAATGTAGCTTTTTGAGGAAAATGCTAATTTGGCTCAGGGATTAACTTGGAAAGAACTTTTGTCGGAGTTATTAAATTTTTTAAGACGTTGTCAAGACGTAGAGTGGATGAATTTTAAGCTAATACCTAAAATACATAGATAAATTTATGTCAACATTTGTGCATATGTAGTTTTTCATGTATAAAGGTAAAATGTGACGGTGGCCTCTGCTCACAGTTCAAAATCAGCTTAATTAGGATATGAATTTTAAGGCGGCAGCTTAAAAGCCCTAATTTGTCGCTTTATGAGGACAGGACAGTCACACAGCAAATATCGAGCAGTAGCTTCTACTGTAGCTGTTGTAGTATGAATTCCAATGACGCAGTGATACCATAAGAGGGAAGGGATTTCTTTTTGCCATAAATCAATCATGACATTATAGCCCTTACGTACATATGCACATACATTCATATATCCACGAATGCAAAACCTACTGGCTTAACTTATGGCTTATGGATAAGTATACGCCCCAGTAAAAAGAAATATTGTCCCATTGGCTCCTAATACCTTACTTGCCTTGTGGCGGACTTTGACGGATAAAGCGGCTGACTGGCATTTTTCTTAAATTTTCTACAGCAAAATGGCACTTCCACTTTCAAAGACGGACCTATGCTGAATTCGACTGTACTTTTGGAACTCAACACTTCAACATGCGAAAGCACATCTGAGTAAAACTTCAGCTGGACAAGGCAATTCTTTTTAACCTGACGGGCTAAATTATACGTCTTATAAGTCTAGCAATAGCTCTCAGAAAGAATAGGTGTGACGTAAGAATTCTTTCAACGGAATCAACGGTGACATCTATAGTCTGGCCAGCGAATTCCTGAACTACTTACTTTAACATATTCGGAGGTGCGGTCAATGAGAATTTTCATGACTATACCAGGGTGGAAAAAATTGGGTCACAGATGGACCTTAAATAGGATGATGACAGTGCTTATATCGCTGGGATTTAAGTAAGATGTTTTACCAGCGATTTGCCAAGAGAGCGCACACTGTAGAGTGCGGTTGTTACTCGATAGCTCGAATCTGTCTTTTCAAAGTACCTATAAGGCAGACATTACTTCGATGCAATATATATTTATTATAACTGCCACAAAATGATGGATATGTTAGGATACGAATTTGTTATGGGATATCGGCTCAGGTGATAAGTCATTGACTCCAAATGGAAAACAATCAACATCAAAGCCTTCAACCAAAGCATGCATCAAAGATGCTGAATATGCACATACTTACTATTATTATTATTTAAAAAGGGTATGTTTCACGAGACATAATGGTCTATTCAACCCGTAACAAATGCATTAAGGAAGTTTTGTTCCTACTCATCGTTCTCCTCGCATTATAATTGAAGTGCACACACTTAGAGAGGCAAAGTTCTTTCGCTGCAAGCCTATCTATTGTTCAAATATTCGAATCGAATCTTTCTTAGGACCCGACCCATTTAGACCCACTTGTGAAGTCCCTCAAGGCTACGATCATTCGATCCGTTAAACTTCTTCTTGAAAATGTCCTGGGACCCAAACGGGACTCAATGAGTTCTGTCTTTCAACCGAATTCAAAAAAATTTTGCATTTGAGAACTATTTTGGAAAACTTTAAGTGCTTTTAGCGCCAACTCCTTCTGCTACTCACATGAAGCCTAATGTCGCATTCCATGAAACCACCAGCACCGGTTCCTAAAAATGAGACTATATACCTTTCTTGCTTCAGACTATGGCCAAAGACAGTCCAGAACATGAGGAAAGTAGACTTTAAATTTGCATCGTACCCGTAATTCTAGTGTCAGTGCACCAAATGTCATATCTATAAGTCAGGGGTCATAGGACAGCCATCGTCAAGGTCATTAAAACTCGATGTTAAACAAAGCGTCTAGGGCAGAGGCTTACTGGGGAAAACTCCCAAGCAGCTGAGACAGACCGTTCTTTGAATTATGACGAAAACAGCAGTAATATATACATACATACGTAAAAGCTTATTGCACCACATAATCGATGCATTTGATAGGAAGGATCTCACCATTGCCGTGTAGGTTCAAAGGACTTTCCTTACCGATAAGCGCTACGTCTTAGCAAAATCACCCATGCACTAAGAAAAGACTGACACCCCTTTAGAGTTCTACAGTTTCGAAATTTTATGTCCAAAGAAGTTGAGAAGAGTTGAATGGTGATGCATCTTAGTATAGGCTGCATCAGACCAGTCAACCACCACTTCTTATCGTAAAGAGAACCGCCTCGGTTTTAAGAAGATTAACTTATAGACCATTTCTGGTGCAACAATCAATCGCATTCAGGGGCATATGTGCCTTAGAACGGACACATTCGCTAGGCATGATCCGCCAGACAGAACGGCAACGTCATCTGCAAAAGCCTAGCCATAGACGTTAGAGCTATTGAGTGTGTTGAACAGAGTTAATTAACATGCACTATAGCAGTGGAGACAGGACACCGCATTTGCAACCCATGCTGTATTCATCAGCATTGCTTTAATCCATAACACCAATGATTCATCTACCTCGCTGTTTCTAGCGGAACTGCACATGCTGTCGAAAACACTCTCAATGTCAATCAAAAATACCGTGCATTACGCGGTCTTCCTTGGTTCGTTAGATATGAATTATCGCCCCATACGGATCAGTTTAAACTTAGGTACATAAGTGTCGAGGAGTCGTCAATTTTTTTTTTTTTTTTCAGACTTATGTTCATTAAAACATTTTTGAGCAGTTTCTGAATTGACAGCCTAACCTCAACTAAACAAAAACCATAAAATGGAAAAAAAAGTTAATCGATAGCTGAACATATGAAGATTAAGAAAAAAATCAATCCTGCCACAAAAGTATGCGTTTTCCACACACTGATTGTGTTTGCTATGTGTGCCATACACAATTCCAACCATGTACAGATCCTCACATCAAAGGACTTGCAGAAATCAATTTTCCTGTCGAACAAAATTGAATTCTGCAAACGAAACCGACAAGAACTCTCCATTGACACACAAAGGAATGTACATATGCAACAGGAAGACCTAGAATTCAACTTTCAAAAATTCAATTTACGAGAAACTTGCCCAAATGCTTCAATAGAAAAAAATATCCCATTGCCAAAGGATAACAATAAAAAAAAAAAAAAAAAAAAAAAAGAATTCAAAACTTTTACTCACGTGTAATCAGCACTCGCGTAGCAATGCCCAAGAAATCTACACTGCAACGCATTGCATTGATATGGTTTAACTCTGGTGTCTACTTCGTACGTGATATTGAACCCGTATACGTCCAATAGCCGATCCAGCGCCCTTAAATGGGTACCATCCAGTGTCCGCATGTCGAATCGAATCTCAAGGTATTGACTCGTAAACTGTATCCACGCCACTTTCGTGACATCGTCTTCGGTGAGCTGGAAAACCCGATGACTGGGTACCTTATAATCATCGCTGTAGTACATATACTCGGTAAATTTGAGTCCACCCAACACGTACAGTTGCGTTAGGTACACTACTATGGAGACATTGGCTCCTGGTCCGGCCTCGGCGTGAATCTCTGACGCATCAACAATCCAAACACACTCAATGGGCGTGTGGAATTTTCGGGGGAAGTTTGGTGTTTGAATGGTGCCGGCCGAGGCATGATAGTAACCCCCGCACATGGAGCCTGTGTTGTTGGTAGTTTGTTGAGTATCCTGCTTTTGGGCAAGTGGCTTAGGCAATAATGGTGCTGGTGGCAGCGGCGGTGGTGGTGGCGACAACGCACCCAGGTTATACCCTTGATTGATAGTCGATGTTGTTGATGCTCTGGCATTGTGATGATGTTGCTCCAGCCGATGATTTTCGTTTGAAATGCTGCTACTACTAATACTGTTGCCAAGTGCTGATGTAGAAGGCATCAACGAGCTGCGAATCCTATCGCTACCACCGGCCACCACCGACCACCTATCGCTGCCAGCAGCTGCTCCTGTGATTTCTTCGATTGTTTTGGCCGGTAATAGAGCCACCATACACAGGATAATGAGAAAAAATGATGTCGTCATCGACTATTGTTTGCGGTTCAATCCTGCACGGTTTATGTACTACTGTGTGCCTGGCTTCCGGTGTAATTAAAAGCAACAAAAACAAAAAACAACACAAACAGCGGGATGCAAATTAGGAAATGGACTTCAATTTGAAGATGAATTTCACAACTGTCGGCGATAAACAACGAGCAAGGACATAATGGCTACTCAGCTCCCCATGCCACGTGCGTCGACCAGTTAAGCATCCCTTTTTAAGCATTCGCAATGATTTTCTAACAGCTCGGTTTGACTGTTGCCGGTGCGAGATGTTTCCTTGCATGGATGCCCGACATCGGATATCGATTTTGTTGGTGTTTGCCCCTTCCGTGTACTTAATTAAGTGGTTATTTCGAATTCGTTGTTTGCCATTTGTAAATAACCCTTTTCTGTCATAGTCCCTGATCTGATTAGGCGTGTCCGGATAGGTGATGTTCACTTATTTTCACAAAAATAGGTTGCAAGATGTATGGAATTGTGGATTCATAGTTGATGAGGGTTTTGTTCGTTGTGTAAATTTTTTTTCCCGTTCAGTCCTTTAAACGTACGTTTTATGTTCTGTTTGCCTACTTTTGGTTGCACATAGCGCTCAGAACTTTGCTAGATTTTCAGTGGTGATGACGGCTAGTGCTTGACATTATTTTGTTTGTTTTGGCTGGATTTCTGAAATGATAAATTTTGATACCCTGTTAGCTGTGTCATAGAATTTATTTGGAGTTTTTGAGATGCAATTGTGATTCATTCGTATGAGCTAAATATTTGCGAAAACTATTATACGTGCTTAGAGTTTCTGAGAGTGAAATTCAAATAGCATGACTTTCGAATACGTGTCTCAAATGATTTATTACAGAGCATTTGACAAATTTACAAAAGCGTTTTTTATTACATAATATTTCTGCGTTACTCATTCTATTTGCCAAAAAGAGGTTTGTTTTAATTAAAAGTCTATTTATTGTAGTTTTACAAATGTTTTCCCGTATATTGCATACAACTTGAGAAATGAGGGTAGATTCTGACATGGAATAATTTTGGATATCCTTCCTAATCAGATAACGAGAAACTAGGAGTAACCTGACGATAGGCGCAGATGGATAACTTCACATTTATTTCACTCAGTTTGTCTTTAAAAAGTTGTTTCAAAATTTTAATTAGATTACGTTAGAGTGAAATGCTTAGACCAGACAGAATATGATAGCATGGGATCTACCGCTATTCTAAGCTATCCATGGGATCTACCAGGTCGCTGAGGTCATCTAAGAGAAGTTCAACTGATGGATCAATCTTCTTTTGGACGTGACTGGACAAGTAAAAGAAAAATGGGAAGCATCTTATACCTCCTTTTCAGACCTGGAGCTTCTAAAGAAATTATTTGAACAGAGGTCTAGCGTGTAGATCAATCGAACGTGAACTGTGAGGATACGCACAATCGTTCTGAAATGCGAACTCTTTAGAAAAATCAACCCATTAGAGCCTTTCTTATGCATTATCCTTTTAGCGGTTCGTCCTATTAATTGCGTCTAGCTTGGGTAAAATAATGCTAAGGGGAGTGTCATGTATGCCGAACCTAGCGTCCAGAATGTCCCACCCCGCAAAGATGAACGTGGAATTGCTTCGCCAACATTTGAGGTAAAAAGTATGAATATAGGAACGTAAGCGCCGATTTCCTCTTCGTAAAAATGCAAATATCCTCAGCAGGAGAGGTCTGGACAAGCTTCTTTCATTATTTCCATTTATTCCAACTGAAGCTACAGTGATCTAGGAGAAACTAGATTCTCAATTTAAGGACATCTAGAGCAGCTATCTTCTTAAAGAAGGTTGAATGCTCACGGTGGTGGTATTGATTTCTTTAAATAAATTGCGAATCATAATGAAAGGCCTTGTCTCTCACTCGCAATGCAATCCTTTCCATTCCTTCGCAGACGGCAAAAATCTTGACTTCAATTTTTAATTTCTCACGACAAAGGTCCAATCTGCGATACCAAGTCCAACTCGGACATCGATATAAAAAATTGAGTCGAGTTCAACGTATCACAAATTCAGTAATGCTTCCTGTTTCTAGAGCAAGATACTACCGTAGCCAAACTAAACGTGAATGAAGTTTATGTTAGAGAGTTCAATGGTCTTACGTGGCAGATCTTCGCTGGAATCAACAGATTACTACCAAAAGTGCCACTAGATGAACTTCTAAAAAGGCTTGGCTTTACTCTTTAAAGCAAAATTGATAACAACTTGCATGTTTCACTCAAAAACCACCGATGTGTTCGATGCTTGGTGCTCCTGTTTTTCCACCGCAAGTCTTCCCCACATCCGCACATTTTCCGTTCAGAAAGAGTTTCTTAACCACACAATAATAATGTAAATTAACTTGCTTCCTCAATATTTTCTGAGACGTATAATCTGCAAAAAATCAATGTACATCCTTGACTTAGGTAAGTGGAGACTGTATACAGGAACCTTACTTTACAGCGCCGATGCATGGACTGTGTCAAAAGCGAATGAAGATATCATCCATCGCGTCAATATAAAAATTCTTGGTAAGATATTTGGACCCGTTTCCGTTGACGGACTTTGGAGGAGACGTTTGAACGACGAACTTTACGAGTTGTACAGCAATATCGACCTAGTCAAAAAACTTCGCATTAGTCCACTAAGATGGCCAAGACATGTAACGCGAATGAGCACCAATGCTTCGGCCCGCAGAGTCTCCGTATCCAACCTGGAGCGAAAACGCAGTAAAGGAGACCTCGCCTTAGGTGACAAGCATACATAAGTAAAAGGGGACCTCAACTAACTTGGCGTGTGCAACTGGAGGCAGTGAGCTACTGCCCGTGCTAACTGGAGAGGCTTGTTTGTTGAGGCCCAAGCTAAGCCCGAACTGTAGCCCCACCCATATAAGTAAGTTAGTGATAGCTGGGCTTTTCCGGTCAAGTCATTATATGCCTTTCATATATCCGTTGTTGACTTTCAATTTTTAGAGACATTCTGATAACCGCTGCCTACTGTTTTATTCTTGAATCTATGGATGCAATGGTTTATAGAACTCTTAAGCTATTAGATCAAGCGTCGAGGCAATAATCAAATATTTATGTCTCTCATCAGATTCACTACATCGATACTACTTTAGAAGTGAAGAACCACTCTCCACTTTCCTGTAGAATAGCTAATTATGTAGTATGACACCTTAAATACCCAAACTTTAGATCCCCTACCAGCCTCTGGAACCGAGTGAAAAAAATAATTTAATCATCTCTACCAGATGGCAAGATGCACATGCTCCTCAGAGAATACATAACTAATCTTATCTTAAATTTTCTTTTCCAACACCCTCTGGAATCCAAGATCCTTTACATGCTTACGATTTGTTTATTGTTTTTGTTTGTTATTTTCAAGTTAAGAAAGAGAAGATTGAATATTTATAAGCCTTTGCTACAAACAATTAAGTAATTACTTAATATTATATTATGCATACTGTTTTAAACAAATTAGCTTGGGCTATAACAAAGAACACATCCCTAACATCTGTCCTTTTTTGTTTACAATTTTGTGCATTTAAATTTTACCTTAAGGCGGATTTTCATTGCCTTGATTTTGGGATCTTGAAAAAGAATTAAGAGGATGTAATATATGTATGAGTTGAAAACCCATTTGGCCCAAGGGAGAAGACATAATCTTAAAGTATAATTGACATCTTGCAGGAAAATCTGTAGCCATAAGAACCATGTCGATGACAGATAAAGGCAGGAAAAAAGCTTATAAATGGGAGCTCAATTTCAGAATGTAATACCTTTTTTTAATACTAGGACCCCTAGGAGATACAAAAGAATACACTACTCTGAACAGTATTCACAGATCTGTTGATTTAGTAATGTGGCCGCTTTATTAGCTTAAAATTTTAAGTTTGGGATTTGCAATCCGAATCTGTATCGTTTTTTTTTTTTTTAAATTCAGTCTGACTTGTTCTATAGAACAATGTCTATGGACCAGCAGTGCCTTTTTGGAAGAGAAGACAAAGCTATTAAAAAGCTGAAAAATAACAAACGCGTCAGTTTTAAAGTCGTCCCAAAGGAACATCTTAAAAATAGAGGACATGCACCTTACCATCAGTTAGACACGGTGAATATGTTTGATCGTGCATGCTGACTGTAATTTTAAATCAAAGCACCCCATTTACAGCAATGAGTGCCCTATTGTTCTTGGAAGGGTTGTCGATGCTCTGTTAAAGATTGCATACCGCGAGAAAGATCGTTTAGTGTCACATTGATTGGCTCACATAAGTGTTCCTGCTCTGTAAATCGATAAAAGTGAAATAATTTGCACGAAGACCAAATTATGCTAGGAGCCACGGTGCTTGGAGATCCTTTTTCAGTAGACAAATGCCCTTTTGAACAACTTGCTGACGAAACCTTAGCTGACTATTGTCAAGTCTGGAGAAATTCCCGTTGCTTTAGTCATGCTATGGACTATTAACAAAGCGAAAGTCTATCTAGAATTACGGACGAAAATAATGAACAGATCAGAATAAGCGAACAGGAAAACGAACATCATCATCTTGGCAAACAGAAAAAGAACGCTCACACTTCCTTAATACATATGTACATATACAGGTATACTGTAGCTACAAGATGAGGCCATTAGCGGCAGTTGCAGCCATGAGTACCCTAGGTCTTTTTCTTTCCAATGAGCTAGAAGAAATAATAACGGCACAGATCATGAATTAATATTTACATAAAGTGTGCTATTAAATCGAATGATACAGTAACATAATATTGCCTGATGGTTTTTATAGATATCATTCAACAGGGATCCCCATGATCGATTAACCGGCATGTGTAAGTCAGCCATTTAACAACATGGCGAACCAAGTGCTGTTGCCCTTAACCAAAGCATCCGAACAAGTTTGGCATAGAGCCCTTCCAAGTAAGCTAACTTCCTGCCCAAAAAACGTTTTGTTGGTGAATGGAAAAACTTTCTTCGGGACAAATCTGTAGACGATGGTGCGGCTTCCGATACCCTTGATATGAACACTGACTTGTCTCAGGGATCAATTATTTCGCCGATTTGATTTTTTCTACATACCAACGATTTGCAGGGCCTAACAAATATCAAGTGTTTAAGTTTTACAGACAATTGTGCCTAGAGAGTAATCGTACCGCTCACATCATCATAGATACGAACTTTTTCATTTTAAACCCAAATTTCAATCTACCAGCTTTTCAAAACACGTCCCCTGTGCAAAATCTTAAAATGGATAGCCCAAGGACACCTTGCGTTTTCTTGGTGTGACAATCAACTCAGGTAAAGCACTTAAAAAAATAGTTTGTTCAAAGTGACCGCCTTTTGCTTTGACACAGGCCCTTAAACAATGTGACCGCTGCAGTTGCACGACCAGTTTTCAAGAGTGGTTAAAGCACTATTGAAGCTTTTCAATCCTCGATGGTGTCTGATCACAAAGTATAATCCAAAGGTCTTAAATCTGGGCGTCAATAAATTTCCAGTTGACCGACGGAAAGCTTTCATGTTGCACTCATTGGGATATGTATATATGTATGTACATAAATCTAGCTCACGCGACATAATTTTCTACTTTCGAAAACGAAAGTCTTCTAGAGACGTCTTAAGACGTGGAATATATGTACATATGTACGAGTACTTTTGTTATCAGATTTGTATGTTGACTAGCCATCTGCGAGGACTGAAGTCAGGCGTTGAAAAATTTTCAGATTTTTGGACATTGTTTGGGTGTTTGGCTCTAATGGACAACTTATCTGGGAATAAGCTTTTGGTTTTCCGAAGCAAGTTTTCACACAATTTGCCACGGGTGCATTTGTTGACTCCTTGAAGGCAGAGATAAATTTGAAAAAGAGTTCAGTCTGTTACTCACAAATTTGCCTCTGCCTAATCTACTTATGGCGAGCTTTGCGCAGGAGAGGTATACCAGAAAACTCGTTACTATTATAAAGGCTATCGATGACGGCGGTAAACGTCACGTGATCTTGGCAGCTCTGTCTGAAGGAAACATGGGACTGAGATGGACTATGACATCATGGCTTAAATATCGCGCTGATTACGTTTCCCAGCTCTCGCACAGGATAATAGGCCTATATCAGATGCGAACAAAGTAGGGCAAACATGGAGAAGGACATTCGAGAAGGAATCTAGGTCATTGAGGATGACTTGGAGATATTTCAAGCACGTTGCAGGACTCCGAGGGGACAGAGGACCGAAGTACGTGAGTAATTCTATTTACAAAATAACTTGATTTGTAGGACTGAATAGCGATATCATTTTGTGAATAGCTCTAGAATATAAGCGGTCTCGAGGTGTGACAGGCTTTTGCGTTTGTCAAATAATAGGTCTACACGCAACGTGATTTATCCCTATCTTGTTATAATAAAATATTATATTCTATTACCCTGGATATAAATCTAGTACTCTCAGATGTAAACATACTCGAAAGATGATAAAATACAATAATCGCGGGTGGATATGAAATCTTAGTTAACGTTATCATAGATTAACCAATGACGCACTTCATTAGTGACGAACAGTGTTGACGAATTCGGTGATAAAGACACAATATGAGCTATAAATAGCCGCCAAGATTCACAACTAAGATTACAAAATCATTAAATATATATCCTTATCAACAAAATATATAATTCGTAAACACAACAGCAGATAACGTCTAGTTATCTTAATAAAAATTGTTGATCTTCAGTTCAGTTTTAAGGTCTCACAAGAAATTCGGGTGCAGTCTTCAACATGAGCAACTGGGAACGCGTACGACTTCGCATTGAGACCAAACAGGTTCTTATTTTATATTCCCTAGGAAATGTATTATATTTTTCAAAGTGAATTTCCTGCACGTTTCAGGATCTCAGTGAAGTCAAAACAGTGGAGATGACTGACGACCGAACCTTATCAACACATATCCTAGACACATCGAAAGGCAAAGCGGCCAAAAATGTTCCTATCAGTGTTCATCAATTGGTGAAAGATGACTGGAAACTAATTAGTCAATCGGAGACAGATAATGATGGTAGGGTTTCACAATTACTGTCTGCAGCTCAATTTCAAGGCGGCATCTACAAGTTGAGTTTTGATGTGCGTCAATACTTTGAGGCAAACCAAGTGAAAAGCTTCTATCCTTTCATTGAAGTTGTCGTGGAATGTGAACGCGGGCAGCACTACCATGTACCTCTGCTTTTGAATCCGTACGGCTATTCAACTTACCGTGGAACATGAAATGTATCATTTCTATAAGTTTAATTGTGTTTACATACATATGTACGAGTATATTGTGCTATTCATAGTCAAGATCAATAATAAAAACGTAGAGAACAAAAGAGTGAAGATTATTTGTTCTACATATGTACATAAGAGTATGTGTGAACTTTTGTTTGATTTGCTTATCAAAAGTAAAACAGGGCAGGAAGTCAGATAAAAATGACAATGCAATTGTTTACGGTGTATATGCATAGATGCATACAAACATAGGCGTTACTATATGTTTATGGTTGAAAAGATTTATTTTAAGAATTTACTACTATGTAAAGACAAGTGTTGCGAGTATGGATTCAAAGAAGAAACCAAAGAATGTGAGACCAAATGATGTAGGATGAATAAGACTTAAAACAATGGTTTGAGTCATAAGTATCACGTGTTATTCTTCATTGGACGTCCCTAGATTAGGTTAGGTTGAAGTGGCTGTCAGCTAGGAGTCGCCAGCACACTTAGACCAATGGTAGGTCCGTTGTGGTCCGTTGTGGACCATGGGAGAAAGTTTCTCTCGACCAACTCGTTTAAAACCAATTAGAGCTTCTTATGAAACGTAGTAGGCTCTTAATGTCAATATTCATCAAGTCGCCTACATCGTTCTAATAGGGAGCTCCTAAGTGAAGCTTCCTTCTACGGGAGAGAGCTGGGCAGAAACAAAGAATGTAAAGGATAGTTTCCTCCTCTTCTTCATCCATGCAGCTTCTACAAAGTCATTCGCAAAGAGGCCTAGCCTTGTAGCATAATTGCCTATTGTGGTGCCGATATGCAATCTGTTGAGAGAAATCAAATTCTTAGAGCGTTTTAGATCCAGCTTTGGCCAAATCTGTTTTGTCGCTTGTGATCCACTTGTCCACCTAAGATTTGCACTCTCGATAGCATCCAGCTTAAGTTTAAGTTTGCGAGTAGCGACTGGAATACCTAAGGTGCCTTTGTCCGGCAAGATGGGTAAAGTTGTTCCTTCTTTGGCGAGTTCATCGGCCTTACAATTCCCTGGAATGTCTCTATGCCCCGGTACCCAACACAGGTGAATATTGAACTGCTCAGCCATCTCCACAAGAGCCGAACGGCAGTCTAGAGCTACTAAAGAATTTATAGAGGTCGATTCCAGGGACTTGATTGCTGCTTAGCTGTCTGAAAAGATGCGGATATCTCGACCAGATATCACGTTTTTCTTAAGCCGAGATAGGGCTTCTTTGATCGCCATTATTTCCGCCTGGAACACGCTACAATGATTTGGAACACGGCAAGAGAATTAGGGTTAAGCCTATCAGAGAAAACACCTGCACCAACTCCGTCTTTGGTTTTTGACCCGTCAGTGTAGAAGTGAATTGATTCATCTTCTAAAAATGTATCGTCCTCTCAGAGTGATCTGGAAGGGATGGTGACTAGGACGTCCTTGGACTTGTGTCATGGCAATTAAAGGTCCATAGGAGGGTCGTCAATTTATCGGCGCTGTCTTATTTTTCTACGGCAAACTTCAAGTTTTTGAAAAACTTCTTGGTCCGCGGTTTTCCAAGGTTTGTGCAGAGGTTTTGAAAGTCCTTCCGCTTTTTCACTGTTATAGAGTCTCTCCAACGTAACCTTTTGCTCCTGTTTCTTCTTTCAACTTGCAGATATTTTCTTCAATCAATGTATGTGTCCATATAAGGTGGCAACGGGGTAGTGGGTAGTGTGTTTACTTCTGATCTGGCTGGTGTAAGTTCAAGACCCGCAGCACAACAGAGTTGGGGTTGGTTATATCTCCGTGTAGGTTTCTTATTAACGAGCAATAGAAAACTGTTTTTTTAGTTTGCAGATTTATTGGCTCTTATAAAAATTATCCAAAAATTGATCCCATAATATAATAAAATAATTAGGCAACTGTATCAGTTTTTAGTATCCTATAAAATACCTTTTATAGGGTGCGGTCACACTCTTGCAAAACACTGTAGTAAGGACTTATGACATCCTTCTATACAGTTTCCTGTACTTAGGCCGTTCTTCAGTAGCATGGCATATCATTTGGATGATACATAAGTAAACATAATTTCATCAGACAGTACTCGCAAAATATTACGAGCTGGCACCATCAACTCAAAAGCGAATTTATGTAGACCGTTTTTCCCTTCATGTAACTTTCTGTAGCCGTATCTTCCAGCAGAAAAGTCATGAAGATTATTACAGTAACCATCGATGACCACATCGTGGTTTCCAAGCCGGAATAAAAAGTGCTAGTTCTGGCTGGTATGGAGCCAATCGACCTACTACCAAAAGAAGCAGGCCAACGGCGACATTAACGACAACTGAAATCGACAGTCAAAAAAATTGACGGTCTGACTCCGCGAATAATGAGAAGTTTACAAAAATGGCAAGAATTGCTCTGAAAAGGACGAAAATTCAACAGTAAAGTGTTTTATCAACAAAAAGCATGGAAATTGAAACTTCTATCTGAGGCAGATCATTACAGAAAACGGATGCTTTACAGCATGTCTGCACAGATTGCACAACGATTGTCCTACGTGCCCGCGAACAATTGAAGGCACTGACCATATTACGTTCCATTGTCCGTGGTAAGGAGACTGGAGAAGTTTTAATTCCAGGAAACATGATAAGTCAGATTATTAGCTCGGAAAATATTTGGAATGCCATCAGTGACATAGTGATGATTATTATGATGAAGCAGCAATAAGAGGGGCGACAACGGAATGTAGTGCAAGAGTGTGCAACTCCAACTACGTGAAGTAATATTTAACGGCAGTTCTATGGGGACAGTGCTTGAAGTGTGCAGGTTATGTATTTATACGTAGGCGTACTCCTGGTCGGTGAATCGATTGGTAAGGGGCGTACATAAGCCACGTATAATCTGGACATTGGTGCGCTTTAGTATCCATTTGCACTGATTTGAGCACACCAAATCTCCGTTTTAGAAAGTTTGATAACAAGGAAGAAAAGGCGAATAGGACAAAAAACTAACAAAGTTAACTTAACGGTGGGAATGCGACAGCATAAATCTCAACGGCTACGAGCCTGCCAGTGTCTTTCAAAAGTTTCTTCATTTTGTATTGTGTTTCGAGGTACAGGGGGGTTGAAAAATAGAAATAAAGATTTAAAAAAAAGACCCTCGTGTTTCACTGTCGCAAGCTTTGTCCACCTTGAATTTGTGTCGGTTTCAGATTTGGCAATCATTATTTATAATCATCATGTAGTATATATGTACATATATTTCCTCGAATCTTTGCTTGTAACAAAACCTATTGGTTCTCTTATCTTAATACCTTGGCGAAGAATTTTTCAAGGACCCCTTTCCTAGTTACTGTCTCCTGCGCTGCTTTAGTATCAGGCTTTCGATTCTGAGAGTGATATTCAACAGTTTTTCTTAAGTTACATAAATGTTGGGGCGAAAAAGCCAGGAAAGACTCAAAAGAACATGTCATCTTAAAAAAGATCTTTTGAGCTATTACTTTGAATTATTGACTGAATTTTTATCCTAACTAAAATCAAGTTCTCGAAGGAGAAATGGTCTTCCGAGCATCACCTGCGTTTGCACTACGTGTTTTCCCCCGTTGTCGCATTTACTATTCATCCGAAGTACCAAATTGTAGAAATTCTCTGCTAAAACTGATATGTTATACTATCATTAAATAGAAAAAGACTGTAAAAGACAGAGCTTCATAACAGGGTTATCCAATTTTCTTTAGAAAAACAAGGAATTAAAAACTTTAACCGTCGCTATAAATGTGCAATGCATTTGTTTGCTCTACCACATTTTAATTATACGAATACGAGTTGAAGTTCATTCTCAATTTCTAGAAAACCAAGGAACATTCATGCAAATTACAAGACAGATAATACTGCCATCTACTCTTAAAAAATTCTATTCATGGACAATTTAAGAAACACTCACAAAAACCAACACACAACCTGTACAAGGTTATTTGAATATTGTATTTCAAAAAGTGCACATTTTTCCACCTCCACATGAAAATGACGGTAATGATGACGGCAAAGATAACGGAACCCACAACGCTGCCAGCATTGCTGGAGTTTCCATTTGTTTCAGATATTCTTTCATTTAATATTATGTTTTCTTTTTAAAGAGGTTGTTTACTCCTTAAGGACATATTACATGTTCAGCGCGTTTGCAAGAAGGAACAAGAACAAGGACAAGCAGGGCAACGTAAAAGTTGTTCCACACCGCTGCACCAATGGAAGGAGTATACTGGTTACATTAATTTTTTTAAAAGTGTTTCCAAGTTGTCTGTTGCGTAGATAATGAAATGCAGGGAATTAAAAATGAATGAAGCAGGGCCAAGCAGTGTGTACTATGAGTTAAGGTAAGTCACTAAGTTTGCACAAGATAATAAAAATATTGGGTGAGTTCTACAGAAAATTTTGTTAAGTTTCTATAGTCATTTTCTTGAGAAATACTGAATTTACTTTTGCACCTGGCCATAATGGGTATGCATCTGATTGAAAGCGCCCCGGCATTGTGCTTGTCCTTCAGAACTCATGTAAAATTGTACATAAACACATTAGTTGGGACACAAATAAGCATAAATTATGTAGGAAACGAAAGTTAATGCTTAATTTTGCTCAAGATTTGAATCAGAATCAGAGTCAAATGCAAAAAATGTCGAACTATGCAGCTCTTGTTCAAGAGGGTTTTAGCAATAGAATTGGCTGGCGATTCTGCCGCCACAGTTACTGACCTACTGGTCAGGTCTACCTCTTAGTGTGTACATAAATATTACTCAAGTACCTTGCGTATAATGCTGTAAAAGGACCACTGCGCAAATTACCTGCATCAAGTCATTAATCAGGCGCAGAAGGAGAAAAATACGATCGGCTGGCGGAAACTTATGTACTTCAATCACATCCATTGTGGAACCAAGGTTTCAAATATATATGTATGTGAATTACTTATTGAAAATCTAATCAATCATAGCCTGCCAGTGGTCAACCAACTTTTGTATTCAGAAACAGGCAGTGACCCTCGGAAATAAATCCAAAAAAGCTAGAATGTGAACAATGGGGGACCTTGAAGGACGAAACATACTTTAATCAGAAAATCATCGTAGTGCATTCTCTATAGACTCGAACGATCTGTCAAAATCTTATCTTAGCCTTCGGTAAAAATTGTCAGGAAGTCATTGATGTGACCCTCAAAAATGATCCCAAAAACGCTAGAAATAAAGCAAGGGGGGTCTTAAAGGACGATCTACGACCCTCTTTGATCAGAATGTGATCGTATTCTCTACAGACTTGACCGATCTGTCAAGATGTTACATAAGTAAAAATTATCAGTCAGAGTTAGGTAACTTGTACTGCTATATTAACTGTAAATAGAGTTGCCAGGTCTTTTGATAACGAATTAAGAATGTTGCTATACCCGCATTGCTTTGTAGACCAGCACACATATTCTTTCAGTCTGATACGATAAATTAATGCTCCTATCAAGGATAAAATATGCAGAAGAACGAATGGGGCTTCAGTCAGATATGACCGCATTGCGCCTGTTCTTCCTGCTAATGCCGTTCTTTTAAAACCAACCTGATTTTTAATGCTGTCTCCCTTGCTCAAGCATGGTAGTACATCCAAATGACCGTTTAAGGTTTAAGACCCTGCTTCTTGTCCCAGGCTTCACTGCAAGCGTAGAAGGCTATAAAGGCTTTCTTTTCTCGCTGCATGAGTTTCTGAGAGCTTTGGACCGAGAATGATACCTACATAGCGCTGGAGGATAATAAAAGTGGATGATTGTGTAGCCGAAGGGGTTTTTTTTTTTTTTGGTGAACTGTTCAGTTTTATTCGGATTAATACCTAGTTTGCAGTGTCTGGCCAAATTAATTTTATCTGAGGTTCCTATTATAATTTCACCAATCAAAATGGGAAATATCACTGATACAAAAATAACCAAATCATTCGCATATGCGACTGCTTTACCCCAACCTTATCGAGTCTTAACAGAACGCTATTGAAGACTACCCTGCACAGTACTAGGGGGGAAAAATACCACTCTGGGGTGTGCTTCAGTAGACGAATTTGGCTAAATAGCTTTTACCAGCATTTAACTAAATAATTCTGGTTCTAAACATGGATACTATTCATTGACTAATGGTAATGGTTTACGATAGATTGACCTTTATAAGAGGTATGCCTTTTAGGATTTGGATAGGGATCGAGGGTGCAATGGATATGGAGCTCTAAAATCGACTACTACCTCTTGCAGTTTCTATCGCATAGTGGACAGAATTTCATCAAAGCTTGCACATAGCGAGCTGTTGATAGCCCAGTAATTTCCATCTTCAGTGATGATGGATAATGTAGGTTGAACACCCTGGAAGCTGAACGATGCATCGCAATGGTCTTCGTAACTAGGAAAGGGATATTTATTAGAAATTCTAGGGATCTGTCCAGTACCATCCAGCGCCTTGATAAATGATGAAATGGGACGTTCTTTGGATGGAACTTCACCGAGCAGAAACTTTGAGTAGTTATTTTTTCAGAAGTCAAAAGAAAAACGGTGGTCAAAATGCTGCGAGGAATTTTATTTCGTACCTCAATGAAAGTTTTCCAAAATCTACTATAATTGTAGAATAAGTAAAATTCATTTTTTATTTATTGAGACCTACATTCTCTTGAAGTCTAGAAGTAAGGAACCGTTATGACTAATAATTCTTCTTATACGGATTACATGTCCTTCTCTATCTCTACATCATTAAGATTCCAGCTACCACAAACAGGAGCTATTAATCATTAAAACTTCTAATCAGACCAAATTATGCAAGAGCAACGTATTCAAATCTCCTGCATACATTTAAGTTTCAATTAAAATTCACATATTCGTTAATTTTGCATACAAATGACTTTACATTCAAATCACAGGAACGTCTCCTCTCAAACGAGAAGCACATCCGTCTTAGAGCAACCGTTTAAATAATTTATTACGAAAGTCCTTGCACAGAATTTTGGATAAATTCCCCACGCCATTATTACTCATTCCCAACTCCGTCCCGTGAATTTGCGTTGTTGACATCCTCATTTGGGCCATAAGACAGCACATGTGTGTGCGCGAAAATTTACCTTCAACTGCATTGCATTTGGCTGGCGTTTATGCAGGATTCATACAAAAACGGAACCTCATTGAATAAATAATCACCGCCCGGGATGTTTTCAGTTGTTCAGTGCTTCCTTAACGCCATATCTGGGCTTTTTAGATCCTTTCAAGTCTTCTTCCGAACAAGTTCAAACAATTATTCAACTTGACTGATTTTCGATGTTACCGTAACCGGAGTCGTGAACACCGGTTTTCAATGGCACACGTGGGATGCCAGATATTCGTTTTCGATGTCATGACAAAATTCAATTCACTCTGACTTTGATTTGCTTGTGTGCGCTTTTCTAATGGAATTTTTGAAGCAAACAATTTTGTTTGAGTAAAAGTTTTGATAGGTAGATATGAGCACATGCATTGCGCAAAGGAAATTAAATTGATTTGTCTGAGACGATTTCCAATCAGCGGGACACTTAAATCAATTACGTCATTGTTTCCCTCGATTGTCAGAGAAGTTGGCATTTCCTCAAACATATAATTATCGCCATTGTTTGCATACTTGTTCGGGAATCAGCATTCTTGTTGTCTTTCGAGTGTTTGCATAGAGTTCTAATTAATGAATCTATAATAATTGTCATGAGATTTGAGTGCCTAATTGAATTTAGCTTTAGAAAGTATTTTCATACTTTGAAAACAAAGTAAATAAGAGTTTTTCGGCAGCTCATAGATCTTGTAATCTAAATGTCTGTCGAAGATTTCGTTAGCAAAAATTTATTTGTATGTAGGGTACTTAATGGAGCTGGTCACTTTAAAACAAACTGTATTATACTCTCCCCACCCCCAAAGGAAGGCCTTCTAAAATTCATAATATAGTCCTGGGCTAGTAAAAGCAACCAAAACCACCAGCATTCGTAACCATTTAACAAGCACTGCTCTTGAAAAAAATTATGGAACATGACCTGAGACCCCTGTAATTTTCGCGAGACAAAAATGCCTCTCATGTTGCACTAGTTATTCTATTAATTGAACCATTTTTAACTATAGACAAATAGACTGCTTTCGAACACGCTGAAAATGAAAACGACATATTTACATATCTCTAGTACTTGAAGTACTCACTCAGAGTTTCCCGTCTTAAAGGGGATAGAGAAGGACAGGCAGGCATAACTTGAGTTACGTCTCCTCAAAGTTTATCATGAAATCGCTCTTCTTAAGCTGAACGTCTTTGCTTTTCAACCACGTTTAGCTCTGAACTAACGTCAGAACAATTGTATTGTTTTATATGTACTGTCTGTATAGGAACTGTCTATCATTCAACAACAGCACGTAGTTCCTAACGGACCATTATACTTCGGCCAAAGGCCGTCCAATGAGAGGTAGTAGCAATACCCCTAGGGTTTTCGCAAGACCAGATCCACATACTTGAGGATGAAATTGCCCACGGTAAGGTACCTGATTTGTTCAAAAGCAGGACAGTCACACAGGAAGTTTGTGGGGTTTCACCCTCTTCCAGGCACATCTCACAAGGGCCTGAACTCCTTATTCCTATTTTCAGGTGTTCGTTCTTCTTCTTCCTTTTGTTCGGCGAGGTTATGATCAGGATTATAGGGGTCATATAAGGTTCGCCGATTCGACCTCAGAAAATATCTGCAGGCCTCCCGGTTTCGGATCACTTCGTCACTGAGGCCGAACAAATGCTGCTGTTTTTGCATTTGTGTGATCCAGGACTTTTTTGGCCTGCCTCTCTTCCGCGCTTGTGTAGGAACGTTGATTGACATTGCCTTTTTGACCGGGGTCGTAGGATCGCTCCTTTGAACATGGCAATACAAACCGGTCGTGCTCCAATTTTTTCGAGATGGATTCTTTGACGTGAAGCCTTCCTCCAGGTGTTCGTTAACGGAAGGGAAGCCCGTGAAGAGCCCTATAATAATTCTTAAGTCACTTTCGGGTAGATTAAGCAGAAACTTAATTCTGCCCGCACTGCGGGCGTTGATCCAAATCTTCGTCTGCCGACAAGTACAAAGACGTCGCGAGTAGTTGAGATGCTGTTTAGTAGCAGATCAGCCATTGTTTGTTTAAAGACTGCCAAGCTGCAGTCTATTGATGGCTGAGAACTCACGATGGTGCACATTGACCGCTAGCTGGCAAGAGCATCAGCTCTTTCGTTACCCGATACCCGGAGTGTTCCGGAACGCAGATCATCGATTTACACCGCCCGAGATGCTTTGAAAATTGCATCGGTTTAGAAATTCAGTGTTTGATCCTATTACTGTATCGTCGGTGGACCTCAAGATAGTTATCAATAAACCATGACGAGTATGTTATCAGGGAATCCGAATTATCAGTCTACGCTGATGGTATGAATATTATTAGACACATGTCCTAAACGACTTGAATAGGTTTCTCTGGTGTCAAAAAAAAATGTATTGAGCTGAAAGTCAGCAAATGACACCCTACTATTCCCCGCCGTAAATGACTCCCACCACCTCGATCTAGATATTATCTGTGATAATGAACTCAACTTCCGTTGATATAGGCAGGGTAAACTCAACACCTCGTTTTGTGAAATAGTGGTTTAAGAAATTTTTGGATCCTTGTGTTACTAAGTCCTTCTTTATTATATTCGTTTTGCTGCTATACGAGTATGCTAGCGATGTTTGGCCAATTTTTTCGAGGCGCGTTCTGTTCAACTCGGATTTATCCGCTTGACAATATTACCACAAATGACCCCGTACTATGACTATAACAGTTATTAGCCCTCCCTACCACCGCCCTTTGATGCAAATTTACAAGTAGTGCAAGCCTGGGCCAAATCTATGGACTGAAGTTTATTTATGGGTCGTACAACACCATAAATCAAATCAGTGATCACTTATGCGAAAATTAATATGGTGGCCAAAAACACTCTAAATTAAAACTAGATAAAATTTATCGTCTAGCATTCGAGAGTATCACTGGGGCAATGAAAACATACCCAACGGCAATGTTTAATCTCATACTGCCACATCTGTCAGTGCAGAAAGAGAAGCAATGTTAAGTGTCAGAGAGATAAAGGAACTTAAGCCCGGTAACTTAACAAACCATCTAAGGATACGGGAATATATTCTTAAAATTTCGGATTGGAAAAAAAAACCCTTATAGCACTACTATGTTCCCAAATCTGGTATAGATGTGGATGGTTTCATTCAAACTAGAAAATGGCAGCACTGGTGCAGGATTCCTAGTTTCCGACGTGCGACAGCACTTGGAAAGTCACCAATAATATTTCAAGCAACAACAGTTCATGCTATCGAACTAGTTTTGCACGTATGTACATATTTGGACGCGAATGCCTCCGGAGAAAAATAAAGGCAGCCCGCGTTTATATACATATTTTCAGACAGTGAAGCAGCACTATTACCTTTAAAATTCTGTCGAGTCAATTTTCTGGACCCCAGGCCATGAAGGTTTCGAGGGTAAAAGAACAAGCTGACAGCCTGGCGAGGAGAACGCTGACCACCATCAGGGCTTAAGGCAAGTGTAAAACTTCAACAGCCCCAGCCGATAAACATAAGGCCAAGACTTTAACCGATTTAAAAAAACACGACTTTATCAGGCTACCTAATGGGCCGTAGACCATTTATATTCCGCTTGTACAAAATGAAATTATCAGATATAGAAGTACATATGCCGGTTCTATGTGTTGTGTTGTTTAAGCATAAAGCAGTCAATTTTTTACCGCAGAGACTTGACACTGCATACTCGTATGTATCAAGCTCGTTAATGTTGCTACCGTCGAAACAATCATCTGCAACACAACTAACAGACAACTCATCCTTTACATAAGTCGTGGTACTCGTATTAGTATTTCCTAAAATAAAACTCCCAATAAGATAACAAGGAACCCATTAGCCAATGATGGTAATCGTATCAAACCTCCCAAATATCAATATGAACGGAATGGTGCACGCGGACGTGAACTGTATTTAAGAGTTGATGTTGGACAGTGCATAATGAATGCATAAATAGATACACTTGGCCCACGTCTATCCTTTCAACTCCCACAACGATTTTCTTCCATTTTTTGATGTCAATAGAATTTGCCCACTGTCCTCCTGCCACAGAATTAAATGCTCAATAATGCAAGCATGTTCGCTTTTTTGTTGACTTTTCAGAATACCTAAGCATAACTCCTAGGTATAAATTACCTACGACTATTATTAGAATTTAATTATAGCCGCTTATTGCGTCAACCCACGCTGGTCGCAGAGCAAAACACCCCCAGCTGCCGCTCTATACAACTTCTAAATCGAATCGATATTTGATTTTACATGATCCATGTTTGCATAATGGAAATAACGTCAAAAAAATTCAAAACAGGGAACAAGAACAAAAGAAAAATGAAAAATGAAAATAGAGAAAAGAGAGAACAGAAAATCTTTATCAAAGAAAAAAAAAAAAAAACTCAAAACTCCCAATAGGGATAAAAACCAAAGACAGGATATCAAGAGGATTGTCGTTGGCTTTTAGTATTGGTTTGGTGGGCAATTTAGATTAATTTATGGTGGCAGTAAGCACTGAAGTCATTATTCCCTCAATGAAAATGGGATTTCACGGATTTTGTGATAATGCATGACAGGATAACATTTCGCTTCATTTGAATATTGATAAGGTTTTTCATTTGGCATTTTTGTATTGTGACCTTTTGGTTAGGACGGTTGGATTGAACGTTTCACATTTAAAAACATTAGACGTGAATAATTCTCAAATGGAGCTTACAACATTTAAAGTAAATTGTAAATGGATGCAGAGAATTTTGCTTTGATGGAGCGTGAAGCGAAAATAAAAGGATATTCTAGATGTTTGCCTTACGCACTTCAATTTTATAGAAACTAGAAATGACAATGAGGAGATGGTGTCTTTCTAACAAATGAAATCTCAGCGGATGGGGAAATGGCCCCATTCAAAAGTGTTTCTGGAATTGTACGTACATATATTCAGTATTCATATTGTGATATGTATATTTGCATTAGTTTAATCGAATTAAAATAATGAAGCCTACAAGATATTGAAGCTAGACAAACCGATTTCAAAATGAAAACCTACTGTAACAGTAACTAAGAACGTATTTAGAACTTGAAAACGAGATTAATGCCTTGTTCTTCTTCTTATTTTCCTTTGGTCCGCGAGGATATGATTTGGATTGTAGAGAAAATAACCCTCGATTTTCAGATTTGACCTCAAAAGGTATGTATATGCAGGCCTCCCGGTTACAGACAACTTCGTCACTGTGGTCTGCTGTTTTTGCATTTGTGTGATCCAGGAGTTTTTGGTCTTTTGACAGGGTTTGTAGGATCCATCCTTTGAGCATGACAATACCAACTCAGCCGGTCGTACTGTAATTTTATAAGATGGGTTCTTTTATGTGAAGGCTTCCTCGGATCTTTGAGCTTTTAGTTTGATCAAGCTTTGTTACGAGATTGATGATTCTTTTACTTTTTGCAGGTAACTGCAGTCATATAGAGTTTTGAAAAGGAAACGCTGTATATGCCATAAAAACGAGGCGTGGCTGTAGGCAATTTTTGTTGAACTTGTAGAAATAATTCAAAAGCAAGACTTCAATAAAGCAGATGTAACCGACATCTCAGAATTGATCGAAAACCTTTGACATACTGGCACTTGAAGTGGACTACTCATATCCATACACAATTTCGTTTGCACAAAGAGAAATTCCCAAATGAGAAATGTGATGGAAAACGTAACGTATCGCAATAAATTCGATTGTGAAGTACCTAATTCTTCATCGAGTTTTATGACCTAATAAGACAAAATAAATCACTTTGCATCATTCTTGATTCAGGGCCCAATTGCCAACTATTGCCACCATACCATCCACATCTAAATCGTCTAAAATAAAACGTTAAGAAAATTACTAAAAAAGAATTTGATAAAATCACGGCTGAAGACTGGCAAAACTTCTGTGCAAAGACTATAAGAAAGGAAGCTCAAAAGGAACACCTAGATGTTTCAAGTAGCACCTTACAGTGAATTCATACAAAAGGTCTACGTCTCGAAGTCCAACTGACTTAAGAACTCAAACCAGAAAACCATTTTAAACGAAGAGAATTCTTAAGTGGCTGATAGAACATCAGCTAGTAAACGACAGTTATTCTGGTAAAAAAAAATATCAACAACACTGAGGCAGAATTTTAACTCAATGAGCAAAACTTCCAAATCTTGGGTATGAAGAGCCCAAGAATGATTCAAGAAGAGGAAGTGTATCCACCACAAACACTTTCTTGTAAGGATAATGGCCAAATGTGTCATTTGGAACCATGAGATGTCGTTTTTTTGAGTTTTTTTTAAAGTCGAATGTACAAGCGCATGAACTACGGAGAATTCCTGAACTTAAGGCGAAGATCGAACGTGATACCACTATTGAGCCACTATTAGCACAGATGTCAATTTGCTTAAAGGACCAATAGTTTTTTAGCAGCGCCAGAAAGCGCATTTGTATGACATTTTATTCTATACTTATTCGCAATATTTGTGTTACTCGATAAAATTAAAAAATTAACACTTTTTCTTATAAAAAATACATATGTATAATGAAAAAACGAAATCCGGCGTTCTTATTGTGTCGTCACATCTCACGCAATGATAAGGTGTCAGAGGATTTTCAAGTAACCTATGTTGTTCTTGGTGGTCATCAGCTATGTACTCCATGCAACACTTTCGTCAGTGGTAGCCATGGAATTCAATGTTACTTTAAATACCTTGACTATGCTGACGATGCTTGCCTACTTTCAAATCGGATAATGAAAATCTATCTGATGCCCCAAAATCAAGTAGCTGAGGCAGATAAAATGGGGTTTAAAATAAACACACCTAAAATAAAAGCCCTGAGCAGTACTGGCATACGCGCTCAATTCACCGTTGCCGGACAGGAAGTTGAGAAAGTAGTCAACTTTTTATATTTTGGCTAGCCATGGTGGCACCAAACCGGATGTGTGCAGCAGAATCGGGAAGGTAAAAGCTGTGTACGGAATGCTATCTAAAGTCTGGAGATGCAATGTTGTCAGCACAGAACCAATATGTGTGCAGTACTTGGAAGGTGAATACCACTAACACGCAGAAATTGCAAATCTTCGTAAATAGATGTGCGAATTATCTTGAGGATTTGTTGACCCAATCGTATCTCCAACGAATACCTTTATCAGAGAATGGGCCAAGAACGTTTGGGCAATACTACACGAAGGAAACTGGCAGTGGATTGGCCCTGGCTCGAGAACAAATCCATTTCGAAATATGCCATGCAGAGGAATCCACTCATGTAGACAGGTAGAACTACGAAACACTCTTAGTAAACGTGGCGAAGAAAAGATGAATAGGAATCAAACCCTTTTCGATTGAGTTTAAGGCAGCTCAAATACGTTGTAGAGCGTTACCACTTGCTCTATCTTGCCCCACTATCGGGGCAAGTTGGGCCAGCGTGTGGGGTAAGTTGGGCCAAGGGCTGTAAAGTGGAAAAATTAGGAAAAATAAAAGATCAAAACGCCAGAATTCATAACAAAATTTTATTCTAAACATAACAATTAAAGAAAGAATTCAAAACAAGAAATATTTCATGATTTATAACGTTAGTTATAGATGTTTTAAAAAATAACAAGACTTTTTTTCACAAAAATAGAAACTCTTTAAGGCAAATAATAGCAAAACGGTCGTCCATGTAGCTAAAATTACATATGTATTTACAGAAGTAAGAAATAATAAATTAGGAATTGTAGTCGCTATTGCAGACGATCACAAATCCAGGTGAGCACTTCGTATGAGCCCAATCTCGGCAAGTATGGCACTGTATCCACTGGTCACCCGGTAAATTTTCAGAGAATGCTTGCATGCCTAGTTTGATGAACATATTGCGTCATAAATTAAAAAAATACTCAAAACTGCTAAATTTTTGATACGGCATTTAAGAATATAATAACGTGACTCATGAAAATACTATATCTTAATGTGTGACATGCACCTTTTTACCACTAGAATACAAAAATTAAGGAAGAAAATTTTTTAACTTTTTCACTTAAAAACAACAAATTGCTTGTGGTTCCCCGTCTTCTGGTACAATGGTGTAGTGGTAGCGTCATCGTTTGTTGCACTGATGGTTTACAGTTCAATCACTGATGTCAGTAAGCGTTATATGATCAGAGGCAGTCCGATCAATTGCGAAAGGTTGTGACAACACTACTGCGAAGGCATAACACTGGCAGTAGGATTGTCATATGGCTGGAAAAATTGATCGCTGTGTTGATAATTGATATGCTCATGACATCAGGTGGATCGGGAAAAAAATATTGTGAATCAGAAGCGAAGGCAAAAACAAATAAATGACAACAAAAATCTCCCCAGTTATCTGGACACCACCCCTGGAGCTAATGTGTGAAATCTAATACACCTGAGTTTCAAACCACTACACCAATCTCTTTCTCTCTCTCTCTCTATCTTCCTTTCAACGCCCGCACTGTGTATAAACATGAAAAGGGTATTCATAACCCCTTGAGTGCGGGTAAATTATAAAAAAAAATAAAAAAAATGCAACTGAGACCAGTTTTGAACATGTTGGTTAGTGTGCTTACTTCGTTCATGTATGATCTTATTAGTGTAGTACTTGCGGATCTTGAGTAATTCGCGTAGCCCAACTAGCCCCGCCCTACCCTACTTCAAGATCTAGCATAAAACATAGCAACACAATTTTTCGAAAATGTTGAATTTTTGTTATTAACTTGCTTTTGTTTGAAAATAAAAATCGACTGTGGAAAAATTTAATCTACTGCGAAAAAATAGCCCTAAAGTGGCAACGCTGGTTGTAGTACTCCGGACAAGATGAAAGACTGGCGTTGGTGACGCCCTATGCTACTTGACGATTGAAAGGATTAAAGTAAGTAAATAAAGTAAAAGTGGAAAATTGTTGAATGCATTTTAGTCCTTGTTCTGTTCTGCTTCTTTAACGTTCTTTTCATCAATCATGTCATATTGCATCGCTGTTTCAATTCATTGGGGAAATATCTTCCTCCTTTTTACTGGAAAGTTTTTTTTTTTTTATTTTATCGCAGCAAATAGACTGAAATTGTAAAAGTAAATGAAATGCAGTGTACCCATTATTTCTTCAACGAAAGCTCAAAAAGTAAAGTAAAAAATGCGATAGGAAAGCGATGCCTTTTCTCTTTTTATATATTTTACATTTTACTTTTGCTTTGGAAGCAAAAATTCAACAAAAGTGCAAACAAAAGCAGTCAAAAGCAAAAAGGTATCTCCTATAACTTGCTTTTGCGGTCAATGGCATTAGAATCATTGAAGAGGTTGGTAAATTATTTTAAAGCTAACATCAATTCAATTTCGTTTATTTGTAAGAAAATAAAAATAAAATCTACTTATCTAGTCGTGCCATTTCTTTCATGAGGAAATTAAATTTGCGGTGCACTCTATAACTTAAGCAAACATTTCTGGCAAAAAAGCCATGATGCACCACACTTGCATCATAATAGGAAAATCAAATTTTCTGAACCGCATACCTGCATACATGTGTATCTCATCAGGTACACCAGACAAATTCTTCATCAAGTGAAGGAAATATCTCAACCAAATATAGCAGGAAATTGAACATGATCCAAGATGTAGGAGTAGGTATACATGTCGCTTGATACATACATCCATGGGAATGTGATGCGTATGTGACAGCTCTCGAATCCTCCTAACATCGAGAGGCATCACATGCTCACATGATTCTATCTCCAGTATTTGTTTACCCTTGGCGAAGTAAAGGCAATGCACTAATAATTCCGCCGCCATGACTAAGGAGTTCAAGCACCTGATAGGTAATTAAACGTAGTCGGGAAATGTATGCGGGTGAGCATTATTTTACGGAGGAATAGACATGCCTGTTGTTCTCAATAATGGATAGTGTGGTGCGCAAATTGAGCACCTTCTAAGGTTCTTCGAAAATTTATCATTAAAAATTCAAAAAGGATTTAACTCCTTGAGATATTAAAACTCGAAAGCGTCGCACATTTGCCGCCACTGCAAGATTATTTACACGTTACAAAATCTGCGAGAACCTGTCACCTCATAAGCCCCAGCTATGGAATGCAAGGTTCAGCGCCTTAGGCAACAGGAACCATATAGATCTACAGCCCAAATCGAGACGCAGACTTTGAAAAAGCTTTGCGAACTACGCCTTTAGTATACAGCACCTTGTAAGTTTCTAGATACTTCGAAAATTTATTATTAAAAATTCAAAAAGGATTTAACTCCTTGAAATATTAAAACACCAAAGCGTCACACAAAGTCGAGACGCAGACTTTGAAAATGCTTTACGAACTACGCCTTTAGTATACAGGATCAAATGTCATTTACGTCAACTGCATTGCCTGACATACTGTGCGAAATTTTCCAATAAATATAAAGCGCGGTTTTACCTAATCTGTTAGCTGAAAACAGCAGATTACGCTCTACATTTAGTAGAACCACGTTCGCATTCCCCGATGGTTTATAGCTTATGGGTTTGGCTTGACATTTCGCTCTGATGTTACTATGAATATATATGAGAGTTTAGAGAACACCACCTGTCGAACCTGATGAATCCGATTTGCATTACGGACTGAGTACGTGTGGCATGGAATTTATTGGTGGTGGCGGCGGCTTTCGAAATTGATTCTAACTTTGTAATTAAATAAACGAAAATGTTTGGAACCTCTTTGGTAATTTAATCATCATAATTAGTGGTGTTCTGTATGGTAAATATGGATTACGTTCTTTGTGGTTGATTTACGGATAAAAATGATTAAGCAATCTAGATGGTACCAGGGTAATTTAATAAAATTTTCACATGTGGGTTTTGTTTGGGAAACCGAAGTTTTTGTTAGTTTTTTTTTGTGAGAGTAACTTGTTTAAGTGAAGAGAATTAAATTTGAACTTTAACAGACTTTTTCCAATTTCCAAGGCGGGGAGTCAATCTTCATTTTCGGATTTATTATTGAGGCCAAAGCTTCTAATTTTTTATCACTTGAAATTTTTTTTTGCTAATTAGATGCTTTTGGGTCGCACGTCATTTTAGTGCTCACCCGGCACGGTTGCTGATATTGAAACAAAAATAAACTTGGAGCCATCAGTGTAGATCGTGATCCCTTGATTTTGGTCTACACTTTTTGACTCCCAATCTTCTCGCCTTGGAAATATGATGGGGATGTCGATGTTGAAGTCATTATAGGGAGCTATGTAGTCTGATGTGGCTGTGAAGATTTAAGAGTTAAATTTCCCACCCATTCTCGTAATTGTACGCAATATTGCCGCATGTCCATGGGTGGCTTGATTCCACAAGTTGGATTCTCTTAGTCTAAGAACTCCTTTTGTCGCAGAGCCTTTGATGAACAGGTTCAGCGGCAGGAGATGTAAGATCATATCCAGCCCTACTTGCGGTGCGCTTTTCACAACTCCCGTGGTACAAAGTGATGCAAGCCTTTGTACTTTGTAGAGTTCCTTCATGTAGCTCTTTGTTCCTGTAGCTGTCCACCAGACTAGGGACCCGTAGGAGATGATAGGTCTAATGATTGCTTTGTACATCCAATGCGTATGCTGTGCGGTTGCAATCCCCATCTTCTTCCAAAGGTTCTCTTGCATGCATAAAGAGCGTTTAATCCTTTCTTTGTTCTTTCTTCAACATTCCTTTTCCAAGATAACTTGGGGTCTGGAATGACACCGAGATATTTCGCCTTAGTTGAGAGATTTATTGTGGTGCCGTCTAGTTTTGGTTATGTGAAGTCAGGTATCTTTCTCTTTCTAGTGAACAAAACAAGCTCGGTCTTCAGAGGTCAGCATTGACATAGTGCATAACACACTCTCACATCCTGGATGAGTTTTTGACCTGTGTATATGCCGCTTAACACAAACAATACAAATAAGTTACTAAGCTGTTCGAAGATAGTAGCTATGAGAACGGACTACTTTCCAATAGGATAGGAGACTATGCTCGTCACGTGGAGATATGTGTCAAAACAAATTCGTATGCTGCCGATTTCGTTTCGGAAATATCTAACGTGTTACCGCCATCATTACTAGTTTTCTGACATCCGATTCTTCAAACAATGCCTTATTACTGCTTCAAGAATTCTTTACTGCAGAGAAGAAATTGATAACTATTGACTTCTAAGGGAGGATGTATTTTTTTCATTTCCAAAAATATGTGGAGTGGATCACCTTTCCTAAGCCTAGCAGATAATCAAAAGCTTCCTGCTCAAAAGCAACAAAAATTCTATAAACTTGACGGTTAGCCTATCGCTTCGTCATAAATTCCAATAAATAGTTTGTCAGTTCTGTACCCGAGCATGTTCCTTGTACAAAAAAGTATTACTATCTTCTCCGTATTTTATTGTTTTTTTTTATTGTATGCAAAATGACCATAAAGTAAAGGAATCTCATTACACCACTTACATCTTTTATGTAAATGCTCGGGATGATAAGAAAACTTTGAATGAAAGGCATTCATGGTACCTACATACGTACATATGTATGTATGAACAGCACGTGTAAGACTAATACATCTTTTGTAATTACAACTTCTGAAATATTAATTTATTAGTAAAATTTAGGACTACGAGTCCGGAATTCATTAGAAAACAGTAATCTTCTAGGAGAGCATGATTTCTCATGCTCATTTATTATTGGTGTGTTGGAAGGAATAAAATGAACAGTATCTGCACACATTTCGAAATTCAATTTAATATTTATAAGCTTCAGACTTGAATTTAATACATTCAATAGGAATTTTTTTTGACCACATAGTCTTGACGAAGCTAGGGATTAACACACATGGAGGGATTCAAAATTTACTCGAAAATTTATTAAAATTTATTTTTTTTTAAATATGGAGTCGGGTTATAAAGGGCTCTAGAAGTCAAAGTACTGTGACCCCCAGAGAGTTCTTTCTGAGCTGGAATCAAGTTCTCGATGGAAGTTTAGATTTGTTTAGGCTGAAGAGATACTTTAGTCTGTTAATAGCCAGGGTGGCACATTTGCACTTATTTTCATTTGCATATTCACTCAGCAGTTTCTGTGTCCTAAAGATATAGTGTGTAAGATTGGCTAGTGCCTATTTCCTTAAGTGGTATATGAGAGAAGAACAGACTAGTTAGAAAGTCAATAAAAATCTTTCGATATTTTGCTAGAGCAATCTATAAAGGTCTAAGACGTATCTGTAAATACCAATGTGAGTGCTTTTCATGTTGTTCCAAACCATCTAGCACTTTGTATCTTTATTTGGCTGAGAGGTAAACAACAAAGGGGTTTAGAGCCTATAAGTTTGGATTGGTAGCTGGATCTGGCTATTTCGTCAGTAATCTCATTTCCAGCGATGACTTTACGATCAGGAATCTAGGTGAGTGGTAGAATGTTGTGCGCAGCAAGCAAGGGTAAGGACACAATTCCAAACTAATTTTGACTCAAAGTGTATGATTTGGGGGCTTTTAGAGCTGCTTGACTATCTGATAAACTGTTTATTTAAGCACGTCGGTTTATTATAATGCATTCTCTACCACATTTGTAGCTATATGCCATAGATTACTGCTTGAAAGACAGAATTCTCTTTTCCTATGGGTGGGCGCCGTGGCTAGTGCGTTGGATCGCTGAGCGAGAGGTTCGACGTTCGAGTCCCAGAACCACCACGGTACCACCTCTCGCGAATGTCTGACAAACGTCCGAGAGTAATAACTGTCATGGGAAAGCTTCTCAATGTGCCTTTCGGATATGGGTCTAAACTGTAGGTCCCTTCCATTTTGTGTGAAAAATACAACACGCACAACACGAATGGTTTCGAGAAGCTAGGCCCTCGACCACATACGGTCTGTTGCGTAAAGTATTTTTTGTATGTATAAGTATACCTTACCAGATTTTTTAGTTCAGAAAAACATGTTTGATCTACCAGCAGAGCATAAGTAGGTTAAGCTATTCTACGTTGGCAACTATGGCAGCCTTTAGTTTTCTTCTTCAGACCACATTGGCGATTTTCTGTCATTTCCATTATAGATTTATGTGCATAAGTCCTTTAATTGAATGCCAGCGAAAGAAAGCAAAATATTTTTTTCTGGATCAAGGTTTGATAAATCAACATGGAAAGTCTTAAATCGCGACAACGTTTGCAAAATTTTGTTCCAAAATCAGTGTTTTGTTCACCAAAGTTACAGAACACACAGAGGTGAAGTTAAATAGTTAACAACAAAACAAAATTGCCATAAGTGGAGCGAGAATAATCCTCAAAAGGTTCACAAGGTTCGATTACATCCTTAAGAATGTACTGCTTAATGTGGTTTACATGTTGTTACATGCTTACTTCTTAAAAATGAGGTCGAAGCGAATAGTACTGTCAACAGTGATCATTTCAGTGATTTACATGTGTTTTATTTTAATTTAAGGTTCTATCAGTCTAAAAACATCACCCTTCAAAACAAAGGATTGATGACTATAAGTCAATACTTGCAGCTAGTATTGATTAGTACCTGAAGAACTCTTGTAGAGAAGCATAAACAAACACAATACTAGCCAATACGAGACAATTCTATGACGCCATCACATCTTTAAGTACCCTCTGCTGTAACAAGAACTACATAGTTTCGTGACGATGATTACATGTGTAACAAGTTTCAATTTTAATACAAACAATGTAGAATGTTACACATTTACAGGTACATCGAATCATGTATCTGTGCATTTTATTCATATTCCATTTAATTTGGTATATTTCAAAACATGTACGCAATGGCACAAGCTCCACTTTATGCCGAATCATCAAAGGTACTCGGGAACAAGGGAACCACCCTTAACCAAACTATTATCACATCGCCTAACATAGTTATGTAAACACTAAAACACAATTATGGCGAACAGCAAACCGTATAAGAGCTATTAATTGGGAGAACATTCAGACAAATTAAACACAGAATCAGAAAAAAACCACTCGATGTTATCGCAGCCTTCCTCACTGGCGACGATGATAAGCAATCGTGCTGCACATATCAGAGTAGAGTCGAATTGAATGAATCAATGCCACTAACACAATAGTAAGCGTACAACAATTGCAACAACAATCGTTGAGAAATCTTTCCGATAAGAAGTTCTTCTTGAACCGAACAAATTCCATACGACGACAATCAAAGTGGAGTCCCACTAAAAACCCCATCAGGCAAACGGGGGTGGGTGGTGTGTTAGAAGCATACCGGCATACCACCAACCATCGACGACGCAGTGGTATGGTGTAGCAAATTGACGACAATTTTAATTGGCTTTGGTAAATTAGTCGAGGTATACCTTTGCCCCGGTCAGGTGAATGTTCACTTTGCCTCCGGTTTGAACATAAATTCGAAAAGTAGAATTCCACGCTTTCGTGCAACGTGTGTGCGTGTTCGATCGCAATTGAGATATCCTCGGTTTCGCCTACATAGCCAACCCTGAGGTTTTCCATTTATCTGCCAATTTTTGTCGGTCAGTGCTAATCTGGTGGAAGTCTTTGCATGTGCGAAGCAATTCCGGTGTCTGCGTCCAAAAAAAAAGAAAAAAAAATCAACCCCGGTCACTCCCACTGAGTGAATTAATGTTTAATTCAATGTGTTTTGGGGAATAGAGTGAGAGATGAATAGAAAGTTTATGGTAGCACGCATAGGGGCGATATTTGATTGTAGTGATAAAAATTAATCTTCGGCGGTACGATAAAGTTACTCGCACCTCACATAAAATGGCATGCTTTCCCAGAATACTGCGGAAGAAGACTGGATTTAATCCCTCGAATGGGGAAATATTTTTGGATAAAAGTGATTCAACCGTGGTAAGTTGCAAACAACGGCGGGCGGTGCCATCTGAGAAATTTTATCTGTTACTCTTTGTCAATAGTCTTACACATTAAGATACAATATCTTTAACTCTGTGCACATTATCTCCGTTGTGCCACCAGGTTGAGAAAAGCAGAATACTTCAATAAATACCTAAACCTCTTGGTAATGCTTATGAGAACATAATTGGATTATTCTACTACAGACTACGTATTGTTGATATAATTGGGTGCAGTTGTAGTGGCGGATCTGCTGCTACTCGATAAAATTGGATAATTGTAGTTGAATATTGATAACTCAAGATAAGCACACGAAGGACGCGCACTAGGGCCATTAAAATGATTCATCATTAAATTAAATTTACTATAGGGGTGCTTAATCAATCGGCAAATATTTGCATTCGATGGTGGTACTAAGAGCATAAGCAGGTGCGCAAACGTTTATTTTTGTACTCGACTGACATTCAGATCAGTACGATGTATACAAATAGATTGAAACATTTATAAACAACATGCATGTTGCGTAGAGTGGAAGAATAAAATATGATGAAATGAAGTGCTCGTAAATAAGTACCAGCTCACTATGAAAGGTCGAACGAAGTAGGGAGTTTATAATTATTTCCGTCTGTGATGCAAACGCAATATTTTCAATTTTCAGATTTCATAATCGAAATCGTTAAAAGTTAGTAGATAGAGGTACACAAGAGTAGTCTCGAAACGCGAATACCTATTCAATCGAAATATACGAGATCTGTACGCCTCTGTAAGACTTTTACCTATCTACCCACGTAGATTGGGTGTTGTAGTCGGTAGGATGAAAGGGTGAGCACCTTGAAGATGACTATCTCAGTAAAGTTCATCTTTGCACTGGTATAGAGCTCTAAGATACCTGCAGATACTTTTTAATGTAAACATGGGACTTCTGAACGGGACGTTAGATATTCGAATATTAGAAAACAAAAACAAAAGTTTCGTCACGGTCCCACCTTTCGCAAACATGTGAAAAACGTCCGAGTGCGGTAATTGTCGTGAGAAAGCTTCTCAATTTGCCTTTCGGATATAGCGGTAAAATATAACTCAACGCGATTGGTCGCAAGAAGCTAGACCCTGAATCACTTACGATCTGTTTTGCCAATTATTGGTTTTGTTTTATGTGTTTAATCTAGCATGTATTTTCTACAAAAAGAGAGATGTGCCGTACTACAGTTAAAAAAAATCAGAGTTGAGTGCCAAGCTAGTCTCCTTGGGATTATTTACTTTGCTACCTCTTTCACGACGAGATACAGTAGACGCAGTTGTTCAAGAAAACGTGGTTGGTTGGCTTTTGTTCGGAATGAAATCAACTACGAGGGCTTAGTAATAGTTGCAGGTACATAGTCTCTGTACTGTACTAACCCCTAATTATCCAAGCAATTTGGGCCCGGAGATACATTAGTATGCATATCTCTCAGATTTAGAGACCTAACAAATTGTTTCGATAGTTGAGGAAGTACTCAACCATAGGTTGCCTTCTTTAATTCTATAGTTTAATTAGACAACGCAGGTGCTCAGGAACCGAGTTATTGGCCCTTCGTCCACCACGTTTCGGCAACGTCTGCAGGATTCACTGGACGGTACTATCACCGTTCGTGCTTATGTAAGAAGCTTTAAAAACAACTCCCCACCGAGCGAAGTATTGTCTTCTACCTATTAGTCCATTTAGGGCTAAGTCTTGATGTATAAACACCAACATATATGTATGTACATACATATCTACTTTTACGAGTGTCACCATTTTGGAAAATCAAAGCGCAAGACGTAACACAGTTATGAACACACGTAAATGTAACTTTTTCACATGCAGCTCTAGTTTCATGAGAAGTAGTTCAATACCCACAAAAAAAACCAGCCAGTAATAAATGCAATAAATAGATACATACGTAGTTCTTACAGATTTTCACTTTAACCGAGTTCAATAAAGCTGGGAAAAAATATACTACGCGTCCAAATTTTCATAATAACACAAAGGCGCTGTCAAAAACATAAAATCTGCTGGAGATACTTTTAACACTTTTTAAATTTTTCTTTGTGAGAATTTTATTAACAAGAGTTTTAAAATTTAATTTCGGATTCATGGAATTATTGATATAGGGATGCAATATTCGCAGAAAATCTGATTGTCTCTTTGACTGCCTGCGGGCCACAAGTCACATTCATTATGTCAAAAACGTCGAGATGAAATTTTATACATTTCAGAGCATATAACAATGTGTCAAAC
The DNA here is from genome assembly GCA_946965025.1 of Blera fallax. Lineage (NCBI taxonomy): Eukaryota > Metazoa > Arthropoda > Insecta > Diptera > Syrphidae > Blera > Blera fallax. The sequence continues at coordinate 16,175,770 of OX337247.1, read as the reverse complement.
AGAAACATAATCTGAGTATTTGTCTGTTAGATTTTTTGGTTTTTTTGGGAGCTACTTTAATGCGGAGCTGGATGATCTAGGAAACATTGAGCTGAAAAAACTCCTGGGATTCATACATAAGTACATCTGGGTGGTTTAGGCTCTCAACGGTCTACTATTGGGCACAATGGACTCATTGTTAGTCTACACGAGCTATTTGACAATCTCATGTCAACTAGGGCAACCATCTTTATTTGATAGCGACACCCAAAATCCTGTAGCCCATTCATCTAGGGTAGTGTAGTGTAGGGTAGTAGTTCCTAAACTTTACTCGTAGGTCGTATACCCAACAGGTTTTAAAGGGCGTAAGACAAAAAAGTCGTTGGTGCAGAAAAAGTTTGCAAAATAAGAGAATACAAAGATTGTAGTTTGATGTTATGGGTGCAGGCGGCCGAGAGTAATAACTGTCAAGAAAATGCTTCTAAAAAAATCGATCCGTATATGGCTCAAAACTCCATTCTTTCTATTCCTGCGAAAAGATATAACACGCACAAAAAGAATGTTGGAGGAAGTTAGGCCCTGCAACACATACGGTCGATTGCGCCAAATATATGTATCTAGTTTGCTCCCCCGACTTTAGTCGACGAGATACTCAACTAAGAGCACGTGAGCGTGTCGTGCGGTCCAATTTACTTGATGAACCGGAGAATTTGGAGTGGATCCAATAATGGTAGATCTTCTTCTGGTAGCTGATAGGCATCCAGCGGTTTTTTTTATTTTCTGGATTAGTGCACCACATTGCTTGAAAAGCATTAATTTCCCTCTTCTCGCACCTGTCCTGGACCCAGTAGAGGGTGAGTTTGTTGTTCTCACTGAGTAGGTTTATCTTGGTAAGACATCCCCTCACCAGTGTAGAACAGATTTCGTAAGAGCTTAACACCTTGATGGCGGCTCGGGTATCCGACAGTTTCGGGAAGCCTTCTCCGAAAAAACCAAATATATGCTGTCGACAAATAAATCAACCACCCACCGGTTAAGACCAAACGTCACATCACAATCGACAGATACAACTTCCCTACCTCGGAGTGAATGTTTAGTCTACGAAGGCCACCTTAGTGGAGATCCGGCTAGGAGTCACCCTAGCAAACTGTTGCTACTTCGGTTTGGCAAAACAACTGGGTTCAAAACTCCTAAGACTAAGGACGAAAGTGATACTCTACAGAACCTTAATCCTGCCAGTCTACTACATGGCGCGGAGTGCTGGACGATAAGAAAGAAAAAATACTTCGTCCAATATTCGGTTCAATTTATGAGAAGGGACGAATGGAGGGGAACATTTAACCGCGGACTTCATGAGCTGTACCAAGATGCGAATGAGGTCCGGAAAACAAAAACATGTCGACTACATATGCTCGGCTACATCGAGCGATATTTAAAGGCAGATATTTATACGAACAAAATTTTTATATTCAAGTACCTTTGTACACATAAAGATATAAGAAACTGTAGCATAGTATGTACATACATATGTATGTATGTAATATATGCGTATATCGGCGCTAAGAGCATAGTACCTAATCAACAATCACTGCTTGTAATCTCTTAAGTGTAACCTATTAGGCGTGATACGATTTGATTAGCGGAAATAAAATATAACTATCGTTGCGATTATTGAGTAGGATTTTAAGTTGTACACTGTTCGTATCTTTGAGATTGACATTCATTTTGATATATCACCAAGGCGTTCAACCTTTACCGGCTAAAACATACAACCTCACGAAAGATTAATTGTTTATTTTGAAGTTTGTACTGTACATATATACGCAGTTAATTATTGCAAAGAAAAGCTTCCATTAAATAAAGTAAAGTAAACAACTTATCATTAGACGTTACCATTTTTCGATACTGACTCAGACTATAAATACACACACGTACATATCCTTTTTTTCCTTTTGTCGCAAGGTTATGATCAGAATTATAGGGATCATAACCCTCCCACTTTACTGCAGAAAAGAAAAAACGCACCCTTACTAGATGGATGCCAAATATCTCACGCAACCCAGCAACTAATACAGCTAACTAGGAGTCAGATACATACATACGTATGTATACACGATTCCTTACAGGTCACTGTAGAGTCAGGCAATTGGCAATTGAATAGCTCAGGATAACATATGCAGAATGTGCAGCAAAGACGAGGAATCAGCAGAACATTTCCTATGTCACTGTTAATGTTTATTCAGAGCACATCATCGTGAAGCAGAAGACATACATATCTGCTAGTTAGCTCAACAACACAGTTGGATTTATCACCAATTCAGGCATCATAACGGAGCTTTAATATTATAGAATCTCACAATAGGCAGAACGGTGGGCGCAGTAAAAAGCTAACTAGGGAATGCAATTCCTGGAAATGGGTATGAGAGTAAGGGTCGAGTTTTTATTGCTGCTGTTCTTTCACGCCGTTTGAGTGAGAAAAGTTTGAAGTGTAAATTTTTTGGTTGCCTTCAAAACCATGACCAACAAAACAGATAAGGTGTCAGGTGAAGGAAAGAGCGAAAAGCAATTGAGTCTTTTAATGAACATAGAAGTTAATGTCCTTCCTAAAGGTGCTCATTGCCAGCGTATTGCTAGTACATGCTCCGAGTTCTATTGCAATTGAGAAAAAGTACATCCATGTTGCACATCCGTTTCAAGTGAGCTATTTAAAGCAGCTGAAAATGGTGTGGTAGAGACCATTGGTGTATCCGTAGAATATGGTCAGACGAATGTATGCCCGATGAGTGGAATCTCAGCATAGTTTGCTCCTCCCACAAGTAAGAGAAATCTCAAACCATATTGCGTGAATACCTGCAACCTTTCGTAAGCGTCCTGGTGAACCCCTATCAGCGTGGTTTTAGACCGGGAATGTTTACAATCACCAAAATGTTTACACTTCTCCAGATCCTGAAGAAAACCCACGATATCCACATCTCTGCATTGTGCCATGACAGCATTTTTAAATATAAGCTGTACAGAGCCATGAAATCTTTGCCAAGCCCGTTCGTTTATGTAGGATTATGAAAGCGGTTGTCCCGGACAGCTAGCGAGAGTCTACCTACATATAGCATTTCGGTCTTACTTTACGATACATGGATACATACATCGAAGGCGCGGATGAAGATATCGTAGATGTTGGAATTGATTAGGAAATGTAGAGTGAATGGACACAAACGCTTCGTTCCAAAAAGTCTTTTACTTTACAACCCGAAGGGCTTACGCAGTAAAGAGGTCATCACGATAGGTACAGAGTATAAGTACAAAGGGATCTCAACCTACTTGGAGTACACAACCGGAGGCAGTTAGCTAAATACCGGGATAATTGCTAAAAAAAAGGAAAAACTAGCCTAACTTGGCATAGTTCTAACTTATGAGAAAGATATGGACTCGAATATCCTAGTAGCTTATAATTACAGATCCACTCCTGATATTTTCATTGCTACTGTCGCAATTAAGATTGCTTTGGAAAAAGGCTTATGCGCATGAGAAACAAACCCATTCTGTTGAGTGTGGGACCCACACGCCACAAAAAACCCACCTTTGACCCCTTTTTTCTTCTTGACACCTTCCACTCCGGCACCGCTTTCGCATTACTTCAGAGAGGTGTGGTTTGCATTCCCCTGAGGGTATGTTTGCTTCTTCCACGATCTTCTTCTTTCTTAACACCGTTTCGATGAAGGCGCAGATTTTGTTCCAACTGGTGGTACTCGAGATCATCTTCTGGACCACGCTGTCTGGGTAGAGGCTGCCTATCTCCGACTCAAGCCTGGTCCTCTGCATTGCCCACCTACGAAGGTATGGTAGGCATCGTCTTCCTCGGAGTCTCCGTACTGGCAGGCTGCGCCATTTTTCTTCCCCATTCTGCAGAGGTACTGGTTGATGGTCCATGTCCTGTTAGGAATTGGGTAATGTAGTAGTTCACTTCACCGTGTTTCCGCTCCGTCCATGCAAAAACCTTATCAGCCTCGCGGTCCATTTTCCCTTGATTTCACCGTTCTACCTGCTTTGCCACCTCTCTCTGGTCTGCTCTTTTTCTTCTGCTACTGTCACTTCAATCCCTACTTCCGTCTTGTTGTCGTGAACCTAGTTTTTTTCTTCTGCTAGCAGGTCTATAGGGGTCACTCCCGCTACCACGAGGATAGCTGTTTCGGACACTGTGCGGTAGGAGCTAGTAACATGCCATTTGCTTCCAGTACTTTTCAACGTTGAGTGCCTAAGCCCATATCTCACATCCATACAAGAGAATGGAGTGAGTCTCCGTTTACGCATTACTGGGCCTCAAACATCCTGCTGAGTGACGTCGTGACTTACCCAGTAGGTAAGTTTGCAGTCTAGGGTCATACCCAGGTACCTTACTGCGCTCTTGCTGGTAATTGTCTCTGTACCTACTTGGAAATTCACGTGAATCGGGATCCGTCTCCTGGTTAGGAGAACTATCTCGGTCTTCTCTGCTGCTAGATTCGGGCCATGGTCCGCCATCCGCACTCGTCTCATGATCTGGTTAAGCTTTCGCTGCTGCTACACTTCTTGCGGAAAACCATGTTGTCTTTCAGATAGGTCACCTGCATTCTTGATAGCCGTAGTAAGTCGGTACTTTAGCATCTTCTCCAGGAGTTTTCCCGTTGCATCCAGCATACACCACGGCCGGTATAGCATTTGCCCAATGAGGCCCCTAATCGTTATCAGCCCAGGAGCCATCTATGCAGCTTGTCTTAGATTTTAAAATTGTATATAAGATCTTCAAACACAATACAGACTTGTCTAGCATAATCCGAAAACTCATCTTCGACCTCCATAAGCATTATCGTAACAAGCAGACTTCATCTCGATTAAAGTCAATGTCATCTGATGCTAATAAATTAGTCAACTCAAGGTCTCAATCAATGAAATCCTCTGGGATAATACATTTCATTTAAAGTACCCAATCATTTGAAGTAAGCATCGGCAACTCATACTATAGCTGCACCCTTGGGACACTTTCACGTCCCTAATACACAGTGCCTTCAGCGACCGCATGCTAATTCACACAACTTTGATTAAAATCGTTGCTCCTGCAAATATGTGACTTGGTAAGCGCAGCATTTTTAAGAAGCCAATTCCATGGCACCTCCCTCAAAACGAAAATCATCCACTGAGGACGGTGACGGCACATCGTGACCTCATTACACTAAGTGTGTTAAAAATTCGCGAATTATTTTGTGATTTGCGTGATTCAACCTTGATTGGCATCCCTCGAAAAGTTAGCTGGTCCTTTTCTAAGCTCTGCAGTTCAAAAATTCAAATCGAAAGTAGTTTACCGCGTCTATGTTGGGGGAGCTCCTCCGTCTACGTGACGAAATTTTAAATTTACTCGTAACCAGAGTTGCCTGCTTTCCATGCGGTGAAAATACTGCGGAAGGATTTGCCAACTTTTGTTCACCCCCGTAGGCGAAGAAAAAAGGAAAAAAAAAAACAAATATTTTCTAAATGAATATTTTTCCAACTAGTACCCCCGAGGGAGGGAATCCGATTTTAAATCAAAAGAACACATTTTTCGCTTTACGAGTACGCCGCCTTCGTCTCACTCTCTCTACGCATGCATGAGTGAATGTTTGTCCTTGTTAAGGATGTGCTCCCTAGGCAGAAATAATTTGCTGCTTATTGCGCTGCAGAGATTCGTTTGAATGCTTCAAACCGATAGGAGAATCGGTTTCATACACAGGTGCGTTAATGGATTCCATGCACACTCGGCCGAACCCAAGTACATATCTAAGAATGAGAATTTAAAGGCCCTTTGCGGTTGGAGGGCGTACTCCTAAAATGTCTATGAAGGAGCACCCGAGGGAGGAGCGTAAAAGGGAACTAAGTACACATAAAATCACTGCTACTCCAATTAAACGGTGACCTTGTCTACCCGAATCGTAAGGGGAAGGTGATATTTTTTTTATGGCCCATCGATGGCACTCTTGAGATAGGTAGATACTCGTTTATTTGCTCGTTTTCGTTTGTTTTTTCTTTAACTCTCATGCGGAACCATGACGAAGAATTTTATTGACAATGTGTTCTGTGTTTGCGTAAACGGTTCTTATCACGTTTTATTTCACTTTATTTACTGTCCATATTGAACGAAAGATGCACGACTGCACAGCTGGTGAATGTTCTCAAAACTTCTATCTTGTTGTGTAGAGGGGTGTGGAACACATAAATTTATTGTTAATTAATTTGCACTCAAGGGTGCAGTTATCGATTTTCTCAAGTGAAATATTTTTTTAAATGAAATCAATGAGGGAAGGGATATTTTTTTTTAATTAGTACTATAAGCTTTGCACCTCCAAGTACTATAAAAAGCACCGTAAAATGCAGTTGGAATGGAATAATTGCTTATTGCTAAGCGCCTATGGATATAGACTTTATTATTTACTTGAGCGTACTTGACATTTACATAGATTACGATGGAAGTATTTGCTAAGAACACCGCAAGAACATATTTAATTTAATATTTAATTTACACTACGTTAGCACAGAAGAAGAAGATTCGCAGTAAAATCCTCAAGACAATACGACCTCAAATTTTCTTGTAAAAGCCGATCTTGAATAGACTGGACTGATAAGCTGCGTCATGTCTAGAAAGATGTGGCTAATCTACAACAAGGCAAAAACAAACGACTTCTTAAACAGAAGGTGTAAAGTTATCGCCAGAATAACAGCGATCACTAGGGGACACTGGCCAATAAGAGAAATAGGAGACCATGCAGTTAGACTAGGTATCCTACAATAACACACAATGCAAAAGTCGCCACTTATATGGGCATATCTGGCACTAGCTACATAGGTCTAACATTCGCTTTCAGTTGAGATTATCGATATTACTTTTAGTAAATTCGAGCATTCGCAAAAAATAGAAAAGGGTGGTCCAATGGGTTTCAATGCATTGCCTTACGGATAAAGGGCTCGACCCATAGAATCCGTCGAGTTCAGTTGAAGGTTAGCGTTGACGTTCACGTATTGCCGGAAAGAACCATCCCGTAAAATCTGTCGCATACCTACGTTGACAGATGACAGCCGATGACAGTGTCTCAATGCTCTCTCCATATCTCAATGCTTCCACCAATGAATGTATTTACTCTAAATTTGTGAATGTGTGAACTGTCAATGCGTCAATGGACTAAAAAAGTAGAAAGTAAACCTACTTTGTCCGTCGAAGTTTAAACATCCGTTGGCCACCTTCCATAAGAATGCGTGTATTCTGTTTAGGTGTCAGTTAAAAATGACGCAACAACGGATCGACGGATTCCATGGGTCGGGACCTTAAGTCAAACACACGCAAGGGGTGACCAAATTACTTTCACTTTCTCTTCTAAGTAAATGCATTTGTGGCTGCGTGACCTAGTTTTTCATAAAGCTCTTCATTTCACGTGCAATTTAGCCCAACCTCCGGCAATATGCTTCTGAGACAGCGATGAATAAGAGGTTGTCACAGCAGCCTTGTCGAATCCCGTTTTTAATCACAGATTCGTTAACAGCATAATCCTATACAGCACGTGATATTTCGCGAGTTCGTACCTGCTTTGGCCTTTTCAAATAAATTCTCTATTCACACTATCGGACGCCTGAAGTAAAGAGGTGACCTACATATGTACATATGTATATGTTCATTTGACGCAATATTTAATGAGTATCCGTAAGGTGTTGATGATCGAAAAATGCGGAGCCGGGGCAAAAACCTGCTTGCTCATTGTCGAAAGTGTTCGTTCTAGCCGTCTAAGATCTCTAGAACTAGAGATGGAATCAACCTGATAGGCACTTAAACAGTGCCCCACATTCCCCTAGGACATGGTGAGCCGAATTTAAGCAGTATTAAAGAAACTGAAAAGTAATAAAGCTCTTTCATACGCCTTAATCTTAAAGGAGTTCCTAAAAGCGCTGCCTAAAAATGTTTGTTTAAGTTTCAGCTTCCGCGTCAATGAAAAGCTTCGGAAGTCATAGGTAGGTAGGTTGAAGTGGTTGCTCCTGCGCACAATTAGCACTTAAGCGCCATTTTAAATACCACAAAATTCACGTCACCTAGTTTGCTAGAAAGTGCTAATAAGTTGTTAAAGGGCGACACGACGGTTTCAAAGTCATCCTGTGGCATTCAAGAAACATGTCCATCTTTGCGATAGTTTTCTTTTAAATTTCTATAAGGGAGCCAAGAAAGAGTCTGTCTAGAGTTCAATGTCGGGATCTACTTAAAGCCGGACACTCGCAAAGGAAGTGGGGGAGTGTTTCCTTTTCATTTACATTTCTACAATTGCGGTAGCGTGTGTTGAAAGGGCTGCCCAGTCTGAACGCATGCATTTCTATTGGCCAACTACCAATGCTTATTGCTACAGTCCTTGCAGCGTCTTATCGAGCCTTTTTTTCAAGTTCTTCTATTCTGGCTCAGTTGTAGATCTAACTAACAGACTGTTCCACCTTTTGTTTACCACTGATAGTGTAAAAAAAATTCGCTTTTGATCGTAACCATTGAACCGAGAACTACGTAGCTCTACTCACGTCAAGAAGGTGATGGTCGGCTTTGGAATCTTTCCATTTGAGACGCGTTACTCCAGCAAATATGTACGAGGTGGGTCAGTAACACCCTGAAAATTGAAATAAGGAACATTCTTTTCGGCAAAAAAACGTTTTATTTTCAACATTCCTTTTAGCTCGATACACTTAGTCCCCAAAAAAGGCGTTTTTACTTCGATGACCTCTTCACTCGACTCAAATCTCTACGAGCCATTTTTCATGTTTGGAAACAGGAAATAGTCGCAGGGGACTAAATTTGGAGAATATGCAGGATGAAGGAGCAATTCGTAACCTAATTCATGCGATTTTGGCTACTGCGGACTTGTGCGCTTGTTTCAAATGGCTATCACAACAAAACTATTTGACAGATCTGTCTGAAAATTTGAGTGTGTACTTTCTTGATGCTTCTTGACAAAATGTTGGATTTGTGGCACCATCTGTTTTAATTTGTAGGGACTTATTGACCCACACTCGTAGGTTACTGTGATTTCATGTAATTTCTATCTTGTGCAGAAACAGATAGTGCATAGGGCTACTATCAGCATTAAGAGGACTATCCTCAACAGGTTCGTTCAATTACTGGTATACACAGTCCATATTGCCATCATTGACCGTTCCCAGTTCGCCGTTACGCTGAGGACCAGACGAGAGGTTGGCCTTGTAGTGAATGGTGACAAAAGCTAGTACATACTATGTATATGCTGTCGACAAACAAAGAAGCACCCGTTCAAAGCTTAGAAAAACCGTCACTATCGACACATACATATGTACTTACAAATGTTTTCATCTACCTATAGTCTAGAGTTTACCCACCTCGAAGTATATATAATCTTCGGAAACAACATCCTCTCAGAGGGTGACTCTCGGGAACTGTTTATGACTCAGTTTATCGCAACAACTGTGCTCAAAGCTCCTAACTCGAAAAAATAACTTCATTTTCTTTAAGACGCTGATCCTTCCAGTCGTATTGTACGATGCTAAGAGCTGGACTATGAAGTAGCAAGTCTTAGTAAATTTTGGGTTCTTTCGAAAGAAAAATCTGTTTTGCGAGATATTTTGTCTTCTTAGTGGGCACGACGAATAGAGGAAACGATGTCATACTCTACAATCTGATGTAGTCAAAAAGATCAACCGGTGCAATTTTTTTCAAATGCTAAATATCATTTTATAAGGAGACGAATGTATCGATAATTTTGATTGATATCCTCATGCTCAAAACACATGTGCAGGGCTGCAAGTGGAACAGATATGCAAAATGTTTGACATGCAGCGCATCGGCTACTGTCATTTGTTGACTAACAGCTGATGTTTTTTTTTTTTTTTATAATTTACCCGCACTCAAGGGGTTGTGAATACTCTTTTAATGTTTATACACAGTGCGGGCGTTTGAAATGAAGATAGAGAGAGAGAGAGAGAGAAAGAGATTGGTGTAGTGGTTTGAAACTCAGGTGTATTCGGTTTCACACATTAGCTCCAGGGGTGGTGTCCAGATAACTGGGGAGATTGTTTGTTGTCATTTATTTGTTTTGCCTTCGCTTCTGATTCACAGTATTTTTTTCCCGATCTACCTGATGTCATGAGCATATCAATTATCAACAGAGCGATCAATTTCTCCAGCCATATGACAATCCTACTGCCAGTGTTATGCCTTCGCAGTAGTGTTGTCACAAACTTTCGCAATTGACCGGACTGCCTCTTATCATATATGCTTGCTGACATCAGGGATTGAACTGTGAACCATCAGCTCGACAAACGATGACGGTACCACTACACCATTGTGTTTTGAAAACACCAAAGTGTTTTGAAACTTTGATTCCCACGATTGATCGAAATCAAAATGATCGAATCGATTTCTCTTCTTCTTCTTTTACAAACCCAATTAATCGCTTTTCCACCTTAAAAGAAAGTGCCAAAAACCGATGATGCCAAATGTCTGCAATCGCGATCGGTGGTGTGGTAGCATTGCCCTTAAAAATACGCCCATTTAACAACGTGTATTTTAATTTCACTGCATGCAAAATTCCGCACATATGTTCATTACTTAGAGAACCTCAAAAATCGCCAACAACTACGGAATTCTTTCATTTGTGCGAATACCAAAAGCCCAACAAGTACTACTGAATGGTCCGAGCGTGAAATAATCCCAAATACTTAGTGAGATGATTAAGCACCCTTACATGAAGGTATCGTAAAACCTGAAACGCGACGTCATGACAATTAATTATTTCGCCATGTGCCCAAATATAAATTAATTATTATCATCTTCATTAAAATGAACTTAATTTAATTGCGAACTTCAACCTATAAAACACAACATTAATCTTTTTTCGGAGATATCTTAATCGACTGTGGATTATATTGATTAATTACTTTTTGAATGCTTGCTCAGATATGTGTACATACGAGTATGTACATATACTAAACGACTCATAATCAATTCGAGTTAAAGGTGTAACGACAAATGGTGTAAATTTATAAATGGAATTGAAACAATTCTAATTCTGAGTAATGCTTGTTGCGAATTGATCATTTGCTTACCTTGAGTTCTTGCACATGTCTATTGAAACAGTTGTTTATATGTTTGACTTTTACCACAAAGTGATTCAAGTTGATAGGCAAAGGTTTCTGTTTACACAAGGAATTGATTGAGCTCACAAAAACAGCAGCACGACATACTACTTCGTTTTTGTCAACATTTAATTTGAAAAGTTGTCTTTCACAAGTGCATTTCAATATGTGCATACATATGTTGTTACCAGCATTGTGGATTCTAAGGCTTAAAGTTTTTGAGGTCCGAGTCTGAGACCAAGTGGGCCCACTTAATAAAAACAAACAGCCATCTTTACATCCGATTCCCAAATTTCATTAAAAGTTTTAAGTGGTTGGGTATGAGTTTTAGACAGCGCAATGATTTTTAAGTTTTCGTGCGAAATTTTTGATTTCATATATGATGTGGTACTTGAAGAAGTTCATTTGCAAAAGTTTGCAAAATCAATTTATGAGGAGAGTCCTTAGAGTGTATTATAAGTGCTTAAGCAAGACTCGCCGTAATTTGTATTTCAAACTACCGTATCTCACTTTTTCAAAGGCAAATAATACTTTTGAACAAATCTCCTTTTTTTGTTCAAGAGCTTTCTCAATTACATTGGTCATTCTATGTACCTGGTGAATTCTACAAACCTTGCTTCTAAATTCGAAAAGGTGAGACTTTTCCTTCTATAACCGGCAGTGATCTGCCAAGTAATATCCTCTCAAAAACTTTGGATATGTTTGAAAGTAGAACTATCGGTCTATACGACTTTCTCATTCAGCCTGGATTTTCTGCACAGCAAGATATTCGATTCCTTACCAGGAAAACTATACCATACCCACACTGAACTTTCAACACAAATTCACAGACTGGAAAACAGGCGAAGTCATAAAACAGCAATTTACACCGACGACGCACGGTTCAAAGCTAGACTGTGGAGTCCGGTCGGTGCGGAAATCTTTTCGAAAACATTGAAAATATAATTATTCTTCCGCCTTCACAATTAATCCAGTGTCTTCTTTCGCCATATTCGGACCTCCTAGTCAGTCTTTTCTGGATGCTAGGTCTTATCAACATACATAGATGGGAATGAACAGGCCGACGAGCATGAGCAAAAACTATCACAACTGAAACAAAAAACAATAAAGTGGTACACAGATGGATCCAAAACATCCACAGGTACTGGGGCAGGTGTACACGGGCCCAGAACCAAGCCATGGGAACATACCCTAGTATCTTCCGAGCAGAGGTCTACGCCATTAAAAGATGCGCCCAATTGAACCTCGATAAGAAGTATCGGGGGCAAGACATAGCGATACTGTGGGATAGTCAGGCCGCCATCAAGGTGTTAAGCTCTCATGAACTCAGGTCTACACTGGTGTGGGAGTGTCTAAACAAGCTAAACCGACTGAGTGAAATCAACAGAGTCACTCTCTACTGGGTACCAGGTCACGTGGGAGTAGAGGGAAATGAAGCAGCTGATGAACCAGCTAGAAAAGGCTCGGAGACTACCTCTACCGGTCCGGGGCCATTCTGCGGGCTTGGACCGCACACGATACGGAGGGAGCTAAAGAAGGAAGACGATTGCAAAAGAATCAAGCTTTGGTAAGAAACACCAAACCTGAGACAGGCCAAAGAACTTCTCGGGAATTATGACCGGAAAAGAAGTAGGGTCTGCATGAACATCAATAAGAATCGATTGCGCATCCTCACAGGGTTCCTAACGGGTCACTGTAGACTTAAGGAACACCTCAGGAAACTAGGCATAGAACAACGCGGAGAATGTAGATTCTGCGGAGATGTTGAAGAAACCCCAGGGCACCTTCTTAAAGAATGTGGAGCATTGATCCACGAAAGAAGGAAACACCTGGATGCCCATCAACTATCCGAAGAAGATCTACCATTGTTAGATCCACTCAAGATACTCCAGTTCATCAAGGAAATTGGACTGGAGGAGGTGCTCTAAGTCGATAGATCTATAAGGTCGCAATGCGCTTACACCCATCTATCTATCTATCTATCTATCTATCACAAAGTTGATCAGTCTCTTGAATGCCACAGTGCAAATTGGGCTGTGCAGTGCATAGCAACAACTACTTCTACCTTCCCACCTATGACTTCCGAAGCTTTTCATTGACGCGGAAAGTATTAAAGACTTAAGCAAACATTTCTAGGCAACGCTTTCATTCAGCTAATGCTTACATGCTTACATTAAGCTGATCATAGATTAAAGGAATGTGGGGCCCTGTTTACGGGTTATAAGAGAGACCAGAAATACCAGTTCCAATTAGTAGGAAGGACCACATAGTCGCAACGCGAATATATGCTTCAACCACTTTAAATCGAGTTGTTTTGCACTTTTTATTGTGTAATTGTCAGGTGTTAATACACGTGTACATAAAACCTTTTTCTGATAACGATACAAGTTGCCTGTGTCCCTCTGTCGCCCTAATAGATAATTTTGTAATTTTTTTGTCTACGTATTTTTCCTTCCGGCTTTTCAGCACCAAATACAGACAGTCAAACAAAAATGCATAGGTTTTTTTTTGTTTAGTATTACAATGTGTGCTTAACTTACGCGTTATAAAAATTAAAAACTCCATCGTTTTGACGCGCTTCAAAGTGGTACGAGCACCAACATTAACGGTTGTCTCTTAAACATAAATCCGAGATTGCCAAATTCCAAATTCAATAGCGTACGCATCAGAGATATGTACATGCATATGTATAAAACCCATTGAAAGCCACGTGCGACATAGAAGGTATTGGAAAAATCAATTCATCATGAGACTTCTGATAAAACCTGTATAGACCAATGTAAATAGACATGTTAGTCAATAGCAAAATATTGATTCATGGTATAGCCATGTGACAGAGTGCGTTAAATTTTACTTGCTACCTATTCAGTTTTCCCACTTATAACTTCACAAAAATCTTCTCATGTTTCTTGTAACAAAAAACCAAAGCAATAAATTCTACCCACTTCCTTAAACTAAAATCAATAAAACTAAGCAAATAAATTTCCTTCTTTTTTTAATCAGACTAAAACAAGATGAAATCTAGTAATTTACGATACTCATACTCACAGTCTCTCAATAATCGTATCTCTTTTCATTTTAGCAAATTGGAAGATACATTCGTTGGGAAGAGGCTCCTTTGACTTATGAGAATGGCAAAACAGTGAGTATATACATATTTACCATACTTGATATTACATTACAAAAAAATATATATATACCTACCTTCATATACAAACCCAAAAATACACATAGCGGCGCCGTAACAAACAAAAACTCGATGACGGCATTAAAGGGGAACCCAACGCAGCTGTCCCCCAAAAACCACACCAAGGAACCAAACAACACAGCTCGAAAAAGGGCCGTAGAGCTCCATTACGACCTGATAACATTTCGGTGTCACCACAAGAAAAGGTTCTTCCTCAACAAATCACCTCGGAAGCAAACCATAACTACCAAACAATTCGAAAAGGAAAAACATTAGAAACCGCCAGCAAAAAGGAATCATCAAAGGACAATAAACCGCTTCCAAGTCCCCATCACGAACATGCAAATAACTATGAAAACAGAGTAGAAGTCTCAGGCACCGCCAACGAACTAAGAACAGCTCATCCGAAACCGCTACAAACACCCGTCTACTTAGAGGAACTCAAGCAAAAACAGAACGATCGCTTACCCAGGTACATGGATTCCGAACCGAATAAAGTGGTAATTTTTGTCGGCGGAAAACAATCATCAACTCCAGAATCCCACGGAGGATGGAAATCTAGTGGCTTTGCGGTGAAGCTAACAGCGAAAACACCACCTGAAGCTCAAGTTGAAGTTCACACGTATCCTTCGGGGCCATATGTCGAAGAACCAACATTGCCACTGCAACCGCATGGAACACCTGCAACAGCGGCTGCGATGACATCTTCTACGAAGGGTGTCGGTGCCGCTAGTGTCGGTGGTGTCGACACCAACAGCATACAAATAACAATGCACCAACAAAAGAACAACAAAATGCAAACCAAAATAAACACTCGACAGGATAATGAGGTTTTTATTCCCTTTTTTACACGAACACATACAAACACCCACCTGCACTGCCTTAAGGGCGCACTAACCACACACTGCACTTATTTTCCACTTCTCATTGCTGTATAGTAGTAGAACACTGCTTAGCATGTCCTTGCTGAGGGAAAACTTTAGTTTTCCGTAGACTTTTTGTAGCCCTGCTCTCCAACTTACATAGTTTTAGTTCTAGTTCTATTTGGGAAGGAAGTCCTTCTTATACGCAAGAGATGATAAATTTGTTAACTTTTTTCTCGTCTTTTATCAATTTCAGTTACAGGAGCAGCCCGACCATGTCGAGAAGAAGAAACCTGCAACTAGTGTGGGTGGAGATTCAGGCGTACAAATCGAGGTAAGTTTATGTGATGGTTCATATAATCCTTATAAGTATTACTTTATTGTATCACTGTGTGCCATATACGAAAGTGAGCAATGTAAGGGAATTTTGATGGATAAAGGCTAGTCCTTACGATTTGTGTGCACTATGTCGGAAGTGATGCTAAAACATTGCAAAGATTCATCCCCAGATTAAGATGGTGTAAACTTTCGTTAAATTGAAAAACAATTTACCCAAGAAATTCAGCATAATATATCGGTAAGACCTTGTCGGTGCAGGGGAAGTGATTAAGTGCTGTAAGCAAGTTAAGGGATAAACAAATTTCGTAATCCTGACTGAGTATAAGTAAGTGTTGTTTCGCATTAAAGATGCTTAAGAATCCCGATCCGTTGTTGCAGGGATGAAGAAGAGAAAAAACCATACTAGATCTTCTTTACACTTTACGCGGGGACTAAGGCTCTAAGGTCCTCCCTAGACACTTGTGTGCTCACAAGAAGAGTTTTGCCTTGTTTCGATAAGAGTTGTACCGACAGGACTATGCAAAAGGATAGAAAATCCCTTTCAACCCTGAAAGGAGTCATCACGGGGCATAACACTTTGCGGTACCATACGAAAAAACTAAGACTAACGGAAGATGTGGAGATGAAGAGGTGAATGGGGATACAACCCTCTGTCACTGTCCACCTTAGGTTTAAATTCCTTGGGCGATTACTTTCTCCATGACCTAGAAGAATTATCCAGCACACATCCTGAACTACATCAAATGAACTGGATGGTTTGCTAGTTCGTAGGAACCCATATCTCTAGAACTAGGGATAACCAATGGGCAAGGGACCCAGAAGGGACCTGAACCTGGGTCCCAAACCTGAACCTCATGCATTGGAATTTTGCCAATTATTTTCAGAGATATTTTCTTGTTCCTATTTTGTTGTTTCATTTTGCGTTGTTACTGTGTTCACCAGACATTGCTATATTAATTCCATACATATGTATGTACATGCGTCCTTGTACGATCTTATAACCTTCTAACCAGCCGAATCCTATTTCGTGTCTGGGAAAGTACATGAGAAAACAAAATTAAAATGAAGACTTTAAATGTAATGGTACCCAAAGTCTAATCACCTCACATAACATTCTCACATTCAATTTAATTTGAGTGCAAACTAAGTTTACTTGTCTCAATTTCAAAACAGGATACGTTCGAATCAAAGGATAGTACAATTGAAGCCCCCAGTCGTGCTGAAGGTGGTGTTATGTTTGCCAGACCGAAATTATCCGATAAGAAAAATATTGACATTGAGGTCTTCCGAAAGGACGAATCGTAAGACAGATGCAATATCCACCTCCTCGTATTATTAACTACTTTTTTTTTGTGTTTCACAGTACCCGCAAGCTCATCCGAATTGCCATCGAAAAAAATGACTTTCTTAATAACTACATGGATAAGGACCGAAAGGAGATGGTAATCGATGCTATGGAGGCGGCAACCTATGAGGAAGGTAGCTACATTATCCGTGAAAATGAAGAGGGTTCCGAGATTTTTGTTTCCGAAGAAGGATATTATGATGTAATAAAATCGGGGAACATCATTGGTACCATCGGTCCTGGTACAGTTTTTGGTGAATTAGCTATACTCTACAGTGCTAAACGATTTGCATCCATCAAAGGTAAGCAACCCGCTTCTAGTCACTGATTATATCTGATCGATATAAATACTAATCACTTTAGCTGCTACAAGAGCGAAAGTATGGAAAATTGATAGGGTGAAATTCCGAAACATAATGCTCGTCTCAGGATACAAAGAAAAGGAAGAATACTTGCAGTTCCTCAGGTCATCACCGATACTCAAAGATTTATCGAATGAAGTTCTAGTTAAGCTAGTTGATCTCCTAAAGAGGGTGTGTTCATTAAGTTGAGTTTTATACTTTGGTTTGTTACTTACAGTTTTCATTGTGCCTAGCAGAGGTTTTATCCCGGAAACACTTGTATAGTGCGCGAAGGTGAGGTTGGAAATGAGTTTTTCATAATAAGAGGAGGAACGGTAACAATAAAGAAGCTGCAAGATGACGGTACGGAAAGAGTTGTGGCGCACAGGAAACGTGGTGACTACTTTGGTGAGCACGCTATTCTTAATGCAGACGTCCGCCAAGCTAGTGTTTATGCGGATCCACCCGTTACGGAGTGTCTGAAATTAGATCGAGAGTTGGTTTGCGTCGCCACGTGATAAAACTAGCAATTTCACATAAATATCTCTCTTTCAGGACTGTTATAAGCTACCTCGGTACAATACCCCAGTTACGTGAGAAACCTGAAGATAAGCCATTGGAGCGCGTATCGGCGGCAAGACACTCCGAATTCAATCGAGAATATGCAGATATTGAATTGGGCGACTTGAAAAAAGTAGCCACTTTGGGAGCAGGTGCATTTGGACGTGTGGATTTGGTTACCCATACGGCGACCAGTAGAACATTTGCATTGAAAATCCTTCGGAAAATCGATGTTATTAAGCAGGACCAGGTTGAACATGTTTATAGCGAAAAGCAGGTTATGATGATGTGCCGGGGGAGTCCGTTTATTATACAGTGAGTATTATTTATATAATGTCAGCAAATAGTTTTCAGTTCTTTTCCTTTGTTCTTACCGTTGAGGGCGATACGCATTTAATGCATATCTTTAGGAACACACCATGGATATAGTAGTCATTGCGTACGTACATGAATGAAATCAAAAGATTCGATTGCTGCATGGGGCACGTTTGTATACCAATGTATGTATACCAAAAACGGTATACAAAGTACAACAAGGTAAAAAAAATTGTAACAGAACAATATTTTAAACCTTGATAATACGAGGTGGTGCAAAAGCCATTACCTTTCCGCAAACTGCTCACATTTTATTGCAATGACGCGACTTTGACATTCATGAAGCAAACGGACACAGAATACACGTAGACAAACCATGGATTGATATGAAATAATCGACTGGTCATATGACACCAACTTAACAAACACTACGGCGTTTAGCTGCTCCTCTCGAGGAGACTGGCAGATGTAGCCAGCCCATTAGAAGCTATGCTGTGGGCAATATCACCGCAGTGGTCAGGACGAGCCTAAAATATATGTATAGCAGGCGACAGGCCACGCAATTTGACATCAAAAAATGGGTTTTACAGCGAATTTTAGTGAAAGACTTGAGGAACTACCAGAGCAAACTGCAAACTGTTCATTAGTTATTGTCTGCAGACTGTAAATCGCGTGTAAATAACGCAAAGTCCTCCTAAACCACGACCACAATGAGAGTGATTTTCCATTGTTTTATGTATGTTTTCATAGAAGGCGCTGTGGCTCAAGTGGTTAGTACGTTGGATCGCTGAGTAGGAGGTTCGGCGTTCGAATCCAAGGAACACCAAAAAGTTTTTCACGATCCCACTTCTCGCGAATGTCTGACAAACGTCCTGGCCCTGGACCACATACGGACACGGTCCGTTGCGCCAAGAATTCGTATTCTTTTTTTTTGTACTCATAGAAGGACAAGGCGAAAGTACTAAGGCTCTTTATGGACTTTTGTTTTTGAAAATATCCAAAACTTGGTTACAAGGCAATAAGTTCACGGAATGGGATAGTAAGAAACGTACGCATTCGAATTTCATAAATTCTTTACGCAATATAATCCCCCTTGAATATGAGTATGCGTCTTACGTCTGCGGCCTAATTTTTCTAAGACTTCCTAAATCTTCTGACAACAATATCGAGTTCGCCTTCAAAATGCTCGTTTACGTCAACATGAATCAATTTAGCTTTCCACATGTCTTCCTTAAGACTTGGCAATAAGTAATAACCATTAGGTGTCAGGTCAGGACTGATAGATACATGAGCTAATTCCTGGAATCCCCGTGACTTTATTCAACCGGTGCGATTTTCTGAAATAATAGCACTATTTTGTTAAGTACTTTAATGGATTCTTTTAAGCGTTTACGAAACTTAGCGAAGCGTTCTTCTACGATGCTGGTGCCTTTCGATCAGAATCTATTAACAATATTTCTTGTGAAACCCAAAGTATATTTACGGCCATGAACCTTTCGAGGGCTGAATCACCCCTTTTATGCCATTGCGTTTACTCCTACTTTCACTGAGGGTCGTAAGAGTGAAGCCAAGTTCATCTGTAGTAAAAATGTTGTTGATAAATTCTGCTAGATTGTCGCCACAAAACTCCGAAAAAAAAACATACCCCGTGATATATTTCAAATGGTGATCCCTCTTAATGATCAGAACTTAAAAATCGTCTTCCGCCTCCTGATCACTGTAGCGCCTTCCAGGTAAAAATCTTGACGATAAGAGAAGCCTTGCCATAGCTAACGTACAATGTGATATCTTAGCGGGATATCATCACTTTTACTGACTTCCAAGCCGCGATCAAATACCTGAAACCCGTCACCTTTAACTTATGAACTACTCTAAATTGTCACGATATGGCCGTGCAATTCAATATCCACCTCATTTTGGTTCCGGGCCACAGAGTATTCAAAGAAT
Organism: Blera fallax; assembly: GCA_946965025.1. NCBI lineage: Eukaryota > Metazoa > Arthropoda > Insecta > Diptera > Syrphidae > Blera > Blera fallax. The sequence goes on along the minus strand of OX337247.1, from coordinate 16,155,757 downwards.
TGCATGGCCGACGAGCTCACCAGACAGAGTACAACCCCATTGATTTTGCTGGATAGGGCGAATCTCGGTATGCCTATCGCTTCAGATAGTCAAGCTCAACACTATTAACTCAAGCAGTCGCAGATTGGAAGATGACCTCATCACTAGACAGAACTGGAACGTTTCCCCAACTCCCTTATTAGACAGAAAAGGTTGCTCATTTTAAACACAGTAGGTGTCGTTAGAAGACAATGCTTATTGTCAAGCACGCCACCAGGCCGGGCCTCCTCGCAAACGACTTCTATAAAAGCTGCATGGATGAAGGTAGAGGAAGAAAGGACACTACCTTTTTTGTGCACATGCTAAGCTCTCTCAGCTCGTAAGAAACTGCATTTAGGAGCCAACTTTTTGATCAACCCCGGCGAACTGACTATGCAAACATAAATAACTCCTCCTGATTCAGTGGGTATCCTGAGTTTAAACAATGGAATGAGGTTGTATCTAGTGTGACCTGCCACTATAATCTAACCTAACCTGTATCTGCCGTGGCTCACAGGAGACACAAATTACTCCCCTCCGAAATCAAAAACTTACATGTAGGCAAAAGCCTTATTCAGGTTACCTCAGGAACTGCACCTTATGCAGGATCAACAAAACCACAGGCCCAAGGGAACAAAATAAAGGATCTCTTCTAGTCGATATATTAGGAGGCTATATGTCTCCATACCCTTTCAACCCATAATATAATAATATACTCATTCTTTTGACTAGTGCAAGCTAACTAATTGGTAAGTCAATATGAAACTTCACATTTATACCAATGAACCATTAGCTGACAATAAAAACGATTATTCTAACCCCACCCCTTTCAACCTTCGCCACTAGTTCGTGTAGATACTTCCAAAACCACCACCTTATGTATATTTCCCACAAAGACTGAATGGCCAAAGAGTTGTGCAATTATGTTGCTGAAGAAAAACTGTTTATTTGGAAAGTTGTTGCGAAATACTTAGCTGATGGCTTCCGCATTTTTTGTACAACTCCTCACTACAACCAAATGGAGAGGACGATTCATTAGAGTAACATTTACGCTTCCATTTGCTAAAACATGTTTCAGTTAAGTTAAAATAAAACCAAGAACTTAAATAATGCACTGGCACACTTTTACCATCATCATCTTGTAAATAAAAAACGTGCCCAGTAATGAATTATGAAATAATTTATGCGATGTGCCTTATACGCGTGAAGACTGTAAACCCAAACGATATTCTGAGCACCGCACCTATTTTCTAGGTTAAGGTACACGACCATTGAAACTAAAGCTGATGCAAAAGGAAATAGGACAAACTATCATGCTACATATATAAAATAAATCTTTTTTTTTCTCCTCAGATTGTACAAAACATTCCGCAATGACAAATTCGTATACTTCCTCATGGAGGCGTGCCTTGGAGGAGATGTCTGGACGATAATGTCCAAACGGAAGTTTTTCGACGAAAAAACTGCCCGTTTCATAGCCGGATGTGTAGTAGAAGCATTTGAATTCCTTCATAGTCGAAATATCATCTATCGTGATCTGAAACCCGAGAATCTTATGCTCAACAATGACGGGTATTGTAAGCTGGTCAGTAATCCTACCACACTTTCATGTAAATATGAAGCCGAAGTATACAACATTACCAATCCTTTTTAGGTTGACTTTGGTTTTGCCAAAAGGATTCTAGAAAGTCACAAAACAAACACATTCGCCGGTACACCCGAATACGTGGCTCCTGAAATCATTCTGGATCGAGGACATGACAAATCGGTAGACTACTGGGCTTTGGGAATACTTATATTTGAGTTGCTCGTTGGCAAATCACCATTTCGTGGTCAGAATCAAATCAAAATTTATCAACAGATTCTTGGTGGAATCGATGTGATACAGATGCCATCGAGAATACCAAAAACAGCACAAGGTCTCATCAAACACCTGTGCAAACAGATGCCTGCTGAGCGCTTGGGCTACCAGCGGAAGGGTATCCTAGATATTAAACGACACAGGTGAGTGTATGCAACGTCTGCTTGAATTTTTTTTAATTTCCTGACCACAGCAGAATGGTTGAATGGAACAAAAAAAAATAACGAAAATAATTTATTTCCCTCTTCTCTGCCAGTTGGTTCGACGGTTTCGATTGGAAAAAGCTGAAAGCGAAAACACTACCATCCCCGATTAAGCGCCCTATTAGCAGCAATACGGACTTGCAATATTTTGAGCCATGCAGCGGCGATAACGATGAACCACCTGATGAGACCAGTGGTTGGGACATCGATTTCTGATTGACGGCTGAAGGATTTTTTTGTAAATTATTTGTAATTAGAACTCAAGGTCTAGAATACACGTTAATTGCACGCTTTGTAGCAAAGTTATTTTTCAATTATCGTCGTTGTCCTTTGCAATTTAATTAACTTGCATGGAAACGCTCTTGGGAGACAAAAAAAAACACTGTTTAAAGAATACCGCCCGCATTTGTCAATTTATTTTTATAACTGTGTGTGAATTGACGAACCAAAAATGCCCTAAGGACGACCATAAGTGGTCATTCACAACGAACAAGTGTCACGTTAATTAAAGATTAACATGCACATGCTTCGGTTTTCACCTCGTAGTGTATGAATTTTGTATATACAGTATCCAAAATGAATTTATTATTAATTATGTTGCGCTTATCCTTAATTGCTTACATGACGCAAATAAATTGTATGGTAAACGCATTCAAATGGAGTAAGCAAGGACGTAGTTGATGCTGGAGTGTTTTTTTATTTCAGATTGCTGCATAAAAACTCGATGATAATTAAATTAATTTATTTATATATGTTTATATAACAAAATAAAAAAGATAAAATTGTAATTTAAAAAAGAAATCCTTTTAAAGCAATCGAGGACATCATCATGAATTCAAATAAAAATTGAATTGGTGAAAAGGGGTATTATGTGGCGCATTATCACTTTAACACCTGGCTGGAGCTAGATTATTACCAAATGCATTTTTTAAGTAATGTTATACTGATCGCAAAAAATAACAACAATAGAAAAAATATAAACAGATAAATGCGTACTCTAATCCAGCAATAAAAAGCGGAATAACTACGAATGCAGCCTATTTCGGTAAACATGGTAAAGACAAATAAATAAAATGTCAAAAGTCCTGAATGCTTCCACACTGGCAGCCATTTTTATGGCAATAAATAAAATACTCGTTAAGTTTTGAAGTACGTTCTTCGAAAACTGCAAGTTAAAAGTAGGTAGATAGGTTGGGGTGTGCCTGCGACCAGTTAAGCAAAATTTTTCAACTTCTCTTAAAGACAAAGCGGGTCTAATTTTTGTTCTAAGGCTTTGCTATTTGTGTCAAAAGATTCAAAATTCTAATTATAAGGCTTTGATATAATAAGAAATTTAGTACTAAGATACGTATTCGAATATATGTATATGCATATGTACATGTACTTAACTATATTAGGGCCCCTAGTATGCCCTACGACCCTTACGATTTTTTCTACTAGCCTATTATAATCATACAGAAGCCATTTTGAGGCCCTTAATAAACCCCATCAAAGCTTTAGATACCAGGTTCTTAATCTGACAATTTAATTTTGAATTGGTGGTAACTATATAATTGGACAATACCCTGTTAGATAGCTCATTAAGGTTATTAAGTACCCTTAGTTGAAATCAAGAAAGACTTGGACTTTATAGCTTGCTTTAGGCCCTGATGATTGCTCGAGTAGTCAGTTTATCTTGTGTTATCTTGGCACATTTAGGTGGTACCCCAGGTGTTGTCCAAGCGGAGGTCTTAGCAGTGACAGCACCCGCCCGTGAGTCTGCCGTATGGGCAATACCACAGGATGGTAGCACCTTCTTTATCGACAGCCAGGCAACTATAAAAGCAATTACTGCTACCGAAATTAAATCGAAGCTTGTGAGATGCTGTCGTGAAGAGCTTAAGGTTCTTGGAATGCAGCACGAGGTATCCCAGGCAATGAAAAAGCTGATGAACTAGCTAGGACAGGTTCAACAGATTTAATAGAACCAACTAATCTCTCTGTAAGCATCCCGCCTTTCATGCTGAAGCTTGAAGCAGGGAATTTAGCCACAAGAGAGGCGAACACAAGATGGAAGTCCATGGAAACGTGTTACATCGCAAGAAAACTATGGCCGTCCTTCGACAGAACAAGGACCGAGAGACTTATACGGAGGGACAGAGGATCCCTTTCTATCCGTGGGGCATAATAGTCTGCGGTACCACATGAAGAAACTGCGCCGGATGGAAGAAGAACTTTTCAGGGGTTGTGGCGACGAAGGAGTTTTTGAGGACACCAGCCACTTCCTCTGCCACTGTCTATAATCTTGAAGAGCTCTCTGACGTACCTACAGACAAGATGCTGAACTTTGTCAAGTCATCAAAGTGGTTTGTACTCGAAGACAAGTAAGTAATTAGAGTAGAGTAGATTAGACATTTACAGGGTTTCAATGGGCGGGGGAACACCTCTCCCCCTATGGGTGAACAATGGGTCAACACTAACCTGAGTACGGCAGGAGGCTTTCTCTCTCTGCCAGCCCGCTTACCTAACCCCAAAATAGGGTTCAGGACCAATGACTGAGACATAAGCGGCCTTTTCTTGCCAGAAGTCAGTCCGTACATTACCCTTGAACGCATTCATTCTCGTGCACATATATACTTCAATAGCATGAGCTTCTGCTTGAAATATCGTTGGTGACTTCCTGACCTTATAAGACCACCATTTTTCCAGTCTGGAATTTTAAGAATAGGGTCATGATGAATGTATACCAGTATTCTTAGATAAGTTGTAAAGTCAACGGCTTTAAGGTCCTTTATCTGAGGTGATACCCCGGGGTTATTCAGTTTCAGGGTTAAGAAGAGGGCAGGGCTTTTGTTTTGCCTCAGCTTATAGATTTTGTTCCAACAGATGAAGACCGATTTAAAAGTAGGCAATCATCATTAAAGTAATCGAGGTACTGAAGGTAAGATGTCGGGTTAACTCTATATTCAACGACAAAAAAATTAGGCTCAAAAAGAACAACAACAGAAAACTGTTTCACTGCTGAAGACATGAATATAAATTGTTAAAGTGAATCGCAATCTTCGTCTCATTCTCAATTTATGTTACCGCCCATGTGCGACCATTTTCGACCATCACATCTCTACTGCTTTTACGAAAACTAATTGTCATAAACGATAGACGGATAAAAACAAATAACAAATCCAACGAACTTGTATGTCTCCTACTAATTGAGTTTTAGTTTGCCTGAGTTTTGTTTAAATACCAAAGATAATGAAATTTCGCCTTCAGAAGGAAATAAAACAAATTTGACATCAATGTATCTACCACAAAAAAAAAGTATAGTTTTCTGACTCCTTGAAAGACTTTCTGCGTTCGACGTTTAATTTTTCTAAAATACATCCCTCCTTTAGATTATTATCATCACAAGAAGCAATTATCAATTTAATTAAGCACTTTAAATAACGTCGGCAAACAAACTTCCAATGGAAAAGGAAAAGTCACTCCAGTTCACAAGGTCGACTATCGAATTACAAAGAAACAAGCAAATGACAAACAGAGCAGCAGATCAAAGGCATTCATGTTGTTTGTATTATCTTTAAAACGAGAAATTTTATTCTGATATCTGATATCATAATATCCAACACAGCAAAGCATAGAAAATGGTAACCTTTATGCAGTAAGGTTCATTTAGCAAGGGTGTGGTTCCTAAGGGCAACTTGCGAAACAAGAAAAGAAATGTCTAAACGCAGATGGTCCCCCCATTCTTTGCTTAAGAATCTGTGAAAAGGAGATGGCGTTAAATTTAGGTCTTCCTAATTGAATCTTTCTCCGTCCCAACAATTATCCCATTTGCAATTGCCCTCCGCTGAACATTAAAATCATCACACCCTAGTCCTGACGAAAGGACAGAATGCTTGACTGCATTCTGACTAAATGATTAGTTTTTTCGCTAATTGCGTGGTCCAAGAGCAAAAGTTAATTTAAACGCAACGCTTAAAAGACAAGTTTGATATGCAGTCTATAAAGAAGGAGCACACCCACACAATTCTCTTAAAGGATATTCTACAACAACATGAAAGTACTTAAATTTTCGTTAACAATTTTGAAAATTCTCTCGTTGTTGTTAAAACCCTACGCCTTCCTGTGCGCACGAAAAGCTATAGATATTTAACGAACCATAAAATCAGCTCTCTTAATCCTTTCTCTCTTGGACATTCTTGTGGGGGATTCATGTCCGTAATTTTCCTTTTGGGGTTTTTTTCCTTCTCTAGAATTACAAGCTAAATTGAAAATTTACGAAATGAAACGAAATAGAAAGTACGTTGGACGATTTTTCTATTTTTTTTTTTTTTTACTTTGTGGATTTATTTCCTTTTTGTGTGTAACTTTACATAGAAATAGAAGATAATTCGACATGTTTGACGGTCTGCAAGAAAAAAAAGAGCGACGTTACAATCCCGTTTCTGGGGTATGAAGACGGGCAATTTATTGTTTGCTTTTATTTCAATTTTGTCAAGACCAAAGAATTAGCAAAGAAATTGAAGAAAGCGAATTAGAAGGATGAGCAATGGTTAAGGAATGGTAACATTTTAAAACATTTTCGAAACTAAGCCAGACGGACAGGAAAATGTAATATAGTTGGAATATACATATGTATGAATGTAGTACGAGTGGTTGAAGGTCATTTGATGAAGAATTACGGAGTCAAAAGTGAACTCGCTGTGGACAGAGATTAAGAAAAGATGCGAAGAAATAAACTACAAACTATTTGGGTGAGTCAATACAAGCTCAACTAAACAGCTCTTGGACTGGAGCAATAGGCATTTAAATCTGTAGTCTATCCCACCCCGAAGCAATGCGATGTTGTTTGTTAAAAAAAGTTTATTTGTGACAATGTAGGCAATTAAGGATGTAGCTGGGATAGCGCCGCGAGATCTCTGTGACTATGTTAAAAAATTGCTGGACATTGAGACCTACTGGGTCGAGCCGAGCCGAGCTCGAGGTAGGCAACACCCAAGTCACGGTTTAACCAGTGCTAAGCTTTTTGAACGTTGTAACCATAGTTGCACCAGATGGTGCATGGTCTCGATGAGTTTTTAATGTACTTGCCAATCGATGTGTTGTAGATGTAATGTTTCGTGAAAAGGCAGTAGTTTGGTTTTTTTTTACATTGAAGTCAAATAAGTTTGCTTCTGACTGCGAGTAAATTTGTTCGCATTTCAAACAATTCTGCTGGCAGCTAAGTAGTTTGTGAACCTCTAAGAAGGACAGTATGTAGTCTTACAGCAGGCATTCGTTTCTTATTTAGATTCGGTTGTATCCAACACTTGGCGTTTATGCACATCACGTTTGCTATTGATGTAAAAGGACGTGACACTGATAAGTTTGTTGGTGGTGGGTTTTTTTAGTTTGAACACTTAGATTTCATAAACTTCGCATGACTAGAAAGCCACCAGTCTTTGCTATATTTTGTTGGAGAATAACTGTTTGAACGCTCTGCTATTGGCGTCAATGGCTCCCATGCAATTGAATGACGGGTGTATAACTCGAATTCAAAAAAAATTACTTCAGTGACAGCTACTGGACATACTTAGGAAATGGTCTCATAAAACATTTCTCGGTACATGTAAATAGCGCGGACAAGAGAAGCCAGTTAGAACTCTATAGCTCCAAGTCAGGCGTAATTCTGTTGCCCTACCATTGGAGTCGGTGTGACAGAAAATAAAAATAAAATCTTGCTTGTTGTACAAAATAAATTTTATTGCAGAATTAGGCGACAGTATCAGTGACTTAAAATAATTTTATTCTAAAACTTTATTCTTTCGATACTTTAACAAGAGTTAAGTCAAAAAATAGTTCGAAACCAGTAAAGACCATGGTTTGAATTAAAATTTTGCTCGATGATATTTTCAAAGTACCCAGGACAAGTCTGCTTTCTACTGCAAGAGCTTAGCAAGTAAAACTCAAGCGGTGTTCACAATGTTTAAGGTGCATGTATCCGTATACCGGGGTTCACATTATACGATTTGCTTGACAACCGACTAAATCGTACAATTTGAACACTAATCAAGCGAGTCATCCAATTTGTAGTACGGTTTTTAAAATTTTTGAACTTTTTGATTTGCTTGACCGACTTTTCGTTTAATGTGAACCCTTGTCGTACAACTTCATAGTATTTTTCATTTATGTTTCTGATTTCGATTAGGAAACACTGCAGCTAAGCATAAAAATATGGTGTCGACCGCAGAGAAAGACTTTTGGCAGGAGTTTTTTTTATCTTTACCATCAATTTCCTAAATTGTGGCAAATCATTTTTCTCACTTTCCAAAAATTTAATCGATAACAAGGGCCGCAACTAAAATTTTCGCTGCCATATTCCCAGTTCGAAATCTAAATCACAAATGAAGTCTATCAAGCATGTAGTACAATTCGAACGCTAAGCAATATTTGGTCGTCAAGCAAATCGTATAATGTGAACCCCGCTTATGCCATGATAGTTAACATAGTTAATTAACGCGGTGATTTTAATGAATGTCCATGCAAATGCTATACAAATTCAAGTCTGGGATGAACAGATTTACCTTGTACTAGGTGTCAAGTCATTATAGAATGCAAGATATTGAAGACCGATAAGCTGGAACGTAGTGGCGAAAAAGGAGGCGACAACCCTTTTCTCTGGAAAGAACTACGATAATAATATGAGGACAACAAAAAGGTAAACTCTTTAGGGAATTCTCAGAAATAAGACATCCAAAATTGCTCTTCTTCGCCGCAAGCAGATATTAGTATTTATGGCCTTTCTTACGGGACGTATAAAATCCATGAGAAACTTAAGAAGCCAGGAGCAATGGATGGGGAGACAATTTTTCGTTCTATGATGCCAGATTTTCATCTACGTTTGAAATCTTGGAAAAGTTTTGGGCAAGCGTTTAAAAATGTTTATCGAAAAATGAGTTCTGCAATATTCTTAAATGTAGCCTAGGAGTTCTCCCTCTAAAGCAAACTCTAGATATTGGAATCCTACCTTACTCGGTGGACATCGAATATTCGAGGCTTTTAATGCGGGTGTCCCTCAAGGAAGTTTTTATGCGCACTATCATATCTTTTGTATACCAATGATCTGCCTGTAAAACATAGGAGTATGATCGGAACTTTCGCAGATGTTTTTCAGTGGATGATTATATGGGGTATCAATATTAACAACTGCAAGTCAGCTCATGTGGCGCGGTAGCCCAGTGGTTAGTGCGTTGGATTTTATACCTCACTACCTTCAGGAAAATGATTCCAACATTCATTTGTCATGTCAATTCATTGCTTTAAACTTACAAAATTGTTTGCGTTTTGTTTTAACTCCTCGTTTTGCAATATGACCAGTTGCAGTGACACTCCTACTTCTAGAAAATGTGTAAATCTGAAAACAATCGGCCAGAAAGACTTAAATCAAGCCGAAGGAACAAACTTTAAGAATCCAGCTATTGACAAATCTAAGTGCTAGCAAATTACGTTTACATTAACCAGGACATCCTCATATTACATCCAATATTGATATCCAACCCAAGTTCAAGTTCAAGATTAATTAAATATAAATCAATCAATCCTACTCACCATCGGTCCCAAAGACAACCATAACAAAAAGGATTTAATTATTGCTTAGCTCTAAGCAATAGCAACCACCCACCTCACCGCTCATATTTATGAATAGATGATACTGTGTCGTATACTTGCCATTCATACCCTGAACAAACAAATATGTATTACCAAAACAAATTATTTATGGATGTGGCAGACATAGGGAACCATTCAATAATATGCCTCCAACGACCTAGAAAATATCCTACATGTGACACAAGTGTCGATGGATACACAAAAACTGAACGAACAACAACAAATAGACGCGCCAGAATTCATAACAAATAATAAAAGAAAAAAAACATTCATAAATTTCACTGAACAGAAAAGACAACAATAACGCACGAACCTACATACATACATACTCCCACATACACCACCAGCAAATCCAATATAAATCTAACCAAGTGTTATGCTCTAATTCATAAAATTTCAACGAAAAAAAGGAGAACCGTGCGTCATAAAATACGAACAAACTCATTATAAAACAAAAGAAAAAAAATATTAATGTCGTTCACACACACGAACATAAAGCAGATGATTTTGTCTGACTGTGAGTTGTGGACATTAAGGATATCGTTTCTTATGCACTCATCAACTAGATTCATCATTTTAAGTGCAGCATGAAGAACAGGATTCGGATTGCAGATATCGGGGATAACGGCAGAAGCAAACATTTTAAAATATTGATTAAGAAAGTCAAGGTGCATTTTAGTATCTGCACGTTGATTGTATAGATATGTAAATGGACATGATCAACACACCTTCGCATTATGGCATTTGCAGCCCATAAAGTGTCAGAGGTATACATGTAAGTGCATATGTATGTCAAAGTGGTCTAGAGGAGCGCGGCATCGAAAATAAGATGCACAAAGGAAATAACCGATGAAATGTAGGCTAAAATTGGTATTCCACAGAGTGGCTGTTACAAATAGGAAGAGAACCCCTTTTATTAGGCTTTAATCGTTTTCCCTTATGCTCCACGAGTGGCAGTCTGGGCTAATGGAAGAAATTCTTATCCTCTGATAGGACTTTAACGCAATACCAGATAGAATATCTGTGAAAGTCTTCTACTTCGATTCAGGAATTTTTTAAACCAACAAATGGATGCTTCCTAAACAAACAGCCTCCTCTTTTCCTATGATGCATGATCGTGAGAAATGATGTTGAACTTAAAAGGACATTACCCAGTCAATACAAGACATCGCACAAGAAAAGAACCTCTGCATGGCCGCTTCTCTGACTCAACAAGTCCTGCTAGGGACATCATTTTGGGCAGCGTAGCAAAATTTTAAAGTTTTCAGGTTGTATAAATATTCAATAATCACGGCAGTTGTGATCGCAGAGTTGAGTTAACGGAGAATGGTAAAAATGGTACTCAAGGATATGCATACGAATACTAGGCAACTGTTGTGCATCCGATTTCCGCTTACGAGTATGCCTCTAAATGTTGGGCATTAGACATGAAAAAAAAAACAAAATTACGGCGGCGGAGATTAAGATGTAACGTATGTCTGTCCGATTTACAAAGCGTTATAAGATCAGAATTACCCTTATTCAGTGAAGACTCGATAGTAAGAGACCGATAATTAAGAAGCTTGGCAATTAATTAGACTACAGACTCCCCAGAGATGTACATGTATGGACTGCCATGTACAGCATTAGATGACATATAAAACACACACCTCCTTTTACCTTGCCCACAATCGTACTGATTACCGCCATTACTGCAACCTATAAGATATTTTGTACTAGCCCATATAATTTATCCAGGACCTATATTGAGGCTGTTAATATACCTCAGCATACCTTAAGGTTCCAGGTCTTAATTTTCGCTGGACTAACAAAGTTTTGTGCCAAAGGGAGTAATCTTTGCCTTGTGGCTCCTTGGCAAACGACAAAAATATGTTCCGCTATCACTGCTTGCTCTCCATAGAGCCAGCATACATTAGTATCTGACAATTTCATTTAGTACAGATGGTATTTAAGTGGACGATGACCCGTTAGCTAGTCCGCTAAGGTTATTAAGTCATCTTACGTGTTCGTTGAAGTCGAATAAAATCTTGGCCATATGTACATATATCGCTTAGGGTTGATGAAATTTTTGCTTACCATACGCCCTAAAGGTTGACTCAATAGTCAGCGTATATGTGGCTCTTCTATTGTAATATCTTTGGCTGGGCACTGGTAGGTGGTATCCCCAAATAGCTTTGAGGAGCAGCAAATGGGCGACAAGCGTCTTTCTATCCAGCCAGTTCGAAATCTTCATGACTTGAAATCCAAGTCACGGCAACCTTATTCTTGGACGCATTTCAAGAAAATTGAGAAAGCCCCAAACAGGATTTCAGACCGAGGATATTGGGCAGATTTAAAAAGAATATCCCCACTTACATCGACAAATAATCGTACGCCCTAGTTTAACCAGATGTCGCTGGTCACTCCTTGAGAATACTTCTTGCTATCAGCCAGAGACCAAGACCCTATACATATGTACAAGTATGTATATAAACCGACGCCACTGAGAAAATAATTGTTGTCCTTAAAGATACATTTACGGATTCAGCCATGATATCTGCTCCACGGTTCAAGCTAAACGGCAAAGAGGCGCCGCAGATTTTTCACTGAAGAAGTGATATAGTGGAGACCTACTCATAACATCCTATTTTACAGCAATCGAAACCATCCATTGCAATGTAATTATTGAAAACACCCTGCACACTCCTTAATCGCCGGGTATATCATCATTCCTCACTTTTACCATATCAGTATTCTTACTTAACAAAAGGAGTCGGTATTTGAAAAAAAAAGGTTTTCTAAAAATAGAAACGAAAAAGTTTTGTTCATATTAGAAAAAGCGAGAAAAGCCCAAGGGATATGACCTATATATAGAAAAAGTTTATCGGATTCTTCTGCCAATGGTTCATATCATGCCCTTTCCATTCAGCCTTACTCGCATTGCCTGATGGTTTCCTTTCTCTTTCGGTCTCCAGAGACCAGTTTCACAATTAGGTCTCAGCGTGGTTTTGTTTATTCCTTGACCGACACAAGTGGTAAGAAGAAGGAACAAAGCATTCACAAACAGAATGTATCAACAAAAATGCAAATATGCGGAAGCTCGTATCTTCAACTGTGATTGAAGGAACATCATTGATTATGAGAACAACCATAATGTATTGGATATTGAAGGAAAATCCTCATTGACTGCTGTTGAATGAAGGGTTCATCCATATGTAGGGTTTGTTAATCAAAGTAGCTATTGTGTTTTTGGTAACTGATGGAAAAAAGGGAAGAAGATATGAGTCTAGTTCTTGTGAATGAAATTGTAAATGAGTTGTGTTGTCCAGCTGCTTGGTCCTTTTCATTTGTAAGCTTACATCGAGAATTTAATAAAGGGAATGGGTTCAATAAAGAGTGACATACTCCATTAGTTCGGGGATGTTATTGGAATATAAATGTAGTCATTGTAAAGGGAAGCGAAGAAAGGAAAAGCCTAAGCTTTAGAAGCTAGATGTGTGTATCTACATTTACACACATGTGTTCCAAATGTTACTCAATAGTCGAAGCAATCAATTGGACTAAACTGACTACTAAAAGCCGACCAGTCGAACTTCACCCATACTTAACACTCGGCGTAGAAATAGCTTTACATATTAGACATCATGTCCAACTATCTGGAACCTGTTTTAAAGACAGGCTTGCGATGCCAATTAATGATGAAGAATGTCGGTAGAAACTATGGTGATGTACATATACGCAGAAGTACAAGAAAGGCTGCCCTCGAAGGATTTTCACAAAAAGCAATTCTGTTTTCAAAGGAAAACAATACATGGTTCTCTAGGGGAAACCACACAAAATATGACTCAAACAGCGCTAAAATTCAGTCTAACTTATGAGTAGATTCAGGAATCTATAGACATCATAGCACGAAAAAACGCTGCACCATGCAAGAATAATTTTTTTTTTTTTTTTTTTTTTTTCCGAGGGTAGGTGAAAATCTTCCATAGACACTATGAGAATAGCAAGCGCGTGCTCATAGTAGTGTCAGATTCTTACTGACCAAAAACACCACCCTTCGATATAAATTTGTTAGATATTGCAACTAAGAAATAACTTATCAAGCAATTTTTATATCACGAAATAGAAGCGTTTGGTAGGTTACTTTCCATTGAAAGATCCTACAGGTTCCGCAATATAAACGCGGTTAATCCACAATCTAAACGCGGTAAATCCTTATCTCGCCAAGTCAAAAGGATTCGTCCTTTATAGTAGGCGGTAAATCCTTATCTCGCCAAGTCAAAAGGATTCGTCCTTTATAGTCGGCGCAATGGATTTTCCTGCTAGTTCCTGCTAGCTCCGCAGTTTAAACGCGGTTGCTCACTATCGCGCTAAGTCCAAAGGTTTGGTTCTTTGTAGACGGCGCAGTAAATTACTGTCATCCAAAATTTGAAGGACTGTATTATTTACGTGACTTTCTAGTCGACTTTTATGCTTTCTCGCATAGTTTCTGATTTCGTCTTCGATTGTTATAATGCCGAGATCTCTGTGTATATCTCTATTTCTGATATACCACGGTGCATTAACAATTCCTCTTAGCACTTTATTTTCAAAAGTTTGTAAAATATTAATATTACTTATTTTGGTACAACCCCAGAGTTGTATACCATATGTCCAGACTGGCTTTAGCACTTGCTTGTATAAAAGCAGTTTGTTTCCTATATTAAGCTTGGAATACTTTCCAAGTAACCAATACATTTCTCTGTATTTGCTTTCTAGCTCTTTGCGTTTTTTCTTTACATGCGACTTCCATTTCAGCTTTGCATCGAGTGTCATTCCAAGATACTTAGCCTCGTTTGCAAACGGAATTCGAACCGAGTTTGAAAAGATCGGCAAATTATTTATTTTTTTGTAAGTAAAATTTACATGAACAGATTTGGTTTCATTCAGAGCGATTCGCCAAACCTTTGTCCATTCATTTACTCTATCCAATGCTTCTTGCAATTTTTCCGTAGTCTCTTCGACCGTTTTACCTACTGCCAAGATAGCAGTGTCGTCGGCAAATGTAGCCAGCGCAGTACCATCTACTTGCGGTATATCACGAGTATATAATAGATACAAGAGTGGACCAAGGACGCTACCTTGCGGTACCCCAGCCAATATTTCCTTAAAGTCTGAATATTCGTTTCCGTGTTTGACGCGGAATAATCTATTCGTAAGATAGGTCTTCAAAATATTAAATAAAGGATAGGGCAGAACTTGTCGCAATTTAAACTTTAAGCCTTCATGCCAGACCTTGTCAAAAGCTTGAGAGACGTCAAGGAATACACTTGAGCAAATCATTTTTCCTTCAAGTGATTTTTCTATTACATCTGTTATTCTATGTACTTGGTCCACCGTAGAGTGCTTGCTTCTAAACCCGAATTGATGATCCGGGATAAGACGTTTTTCTTCTATAATTGGAGTTATTCGCCTAAGCAATATTCTCTCGAATACTTTAGATACAATCGAAAGAAGCGAAATTGGTCTATAAGACGTTTTCTCGTTCGGCAGTTTTCCTGGCTTAAGAACCATTATAACTTCCGCGAATTTCCATTGGCTGGGAACATATTCTAGTCTAAGCGCGGCATTTATAATGAAAAGAAGTTTAATTAAAGCTTTTCTAGGTAGTTCTTTGAGAACCTCTCCTGTGATAAGATCATATCCAGGAGCTTTCTTAGACTTTAATTTCTTTATTTCTTGCTTGAGTTCATTTAGCGTTGCGTTTCTTATGACGCTATTGTCTATATCCGATGCGCTTATATTTTGAATAACCGCTTGTCCATCAAACGGTTTGAAAGTTTCTTCCAGATGGTTGGCAAAAACTTGCGCTTTCTCTTTGTCATCTCTGGCCCATTCATTATTATTTTTTTAATTGGGGCGGCTTGAATTTTAGGTTTTTTGATACCCTTTATAGCCTTCCAAAGCGAATAATTAGAATCTTTTTCTGCAGTTAAACTTTCAAGGTAACTTTGTATTCCACGATTTTTAAAATCATTGATGGTCTTTTTTAGCGAGTTGCACAAACGGTTTAGGTGTGCTTTATGTTGCGGAGCCCGAGTTTGTTGCCATTTTTTACGCGCTTTTCTCTTCTCCTTGATCATCTCTTTTATTTCGGGTGGATACGTTTGGACATAACTGCCCGGCGTTTTCTTTTGTTTGGGAGTATTTTTCCACGCGGCACCCTGTACGATTTCAACAAAGCGATCAACTTCGACTTCAAGTTCATAGGGTGTCTTAAGTGATACGCTCAGCTCGATATTTGCGTCAATATCTTTTTTGAAGCTGTCCCAATTAGTTCTCATGTTGGTTAATCTAGCTGGTTCTACTTTTTTAATCAGAGCCTCGGTTATCGTCATAATGATTGGAGAATGATCAGAGGAGATATCAAAGCTTTCTTCAACTTTTATACAGTTTGCAAGAATAATGGCACGCAGATACTACTTTGGAAAAACCTCCCAGTTCCATCATGGTTGACCCAAAGGCATTGTTCTTAAATACCTTATCGACCGATATTTTTAATTGATCCTTCGTTTCCTTTTTCGGTGACATTTTACTGTACAACCACAGATAATAAACTACCCAGATGTCGCACGCCCATACAAAAAAAATTATTTATTTATTATCTGTGGTACAACTAAAAAGTATCAAAACGTTCTGATCGCAGCACACTTTAGGTACATGAAGCTTGCAGTATGCCATACCTTTTTCGAGAACGAAGTCGAAAAGGCACAGGATCTGATCATGTTCCCGTAGAGTTATACATATGTAAGCATGGTACAAACACTATTCTAGAAAATGGAATTCAAGGAAGTATTGATCTTCGCGTTTCATAAAAACTAAAGCCTGTCTTTATCGCTGAATTTCTTCCTTAAATTTTTTTCATAAAATGTTCATTGCCATTTTACAGAGCTGACTAAACTCATTGATTGCCACAAACAATCTACTAACTGAAGATCAAACTGCTTTAGGTCGCGATATTCCACCATGGACCATATTTTGTTTTAAGAAGTGAAGGGCCCGACCCATAGAATCCGTCGATCCGTTGTTAAGTCGTTTTTAACTGACATCTAAATAGAATACACGCATTCTTATGGAAGGTGGCCCATAACCAACTGATGTATAAACTTCGACGGAAAAGTAGGTTTACTTTCTGCTTTTTTAAACCGTTGATGCGTTGACAATTCACACATTCACGCATTTAAGTTGACACATTCACATAATGAAGTTCACGCATTCACAAATTGAGAGTAAGCACATTCATTGGTTGAAGCATAGAGATATGGAGAGAGGATTGAGAAACTGTCAATCGCGGTCGACAATCGGTTGACACTTAAATTCAGAGCAAAAAATCCATGGAGGTCTCGGTCCTCGTACAATGGGCGAACCCAAAACCGACGACTGCTACCCACAATTATTTTTAGATATTTATACGCTTCGGATAGAAGCAATATTAAAATAATTTTCGAAAAGGATTCTTCGTCCATACTTCTTTTTTTATAATTTTAATAATGTCATAGGCTGTTATCCGTCAACGTAGGTATGCGACGGATTTTATGGGACGGTTCCTTCCGGCAATACGTGAATGTCAACGCTAACGTTCAACGGAACGACGTCGACGGATTCTATGGGTCGGGCCCTTAGGTCATTCCTACGGAGGAACAAGTTTGTATGGAAGCTTTTATCGTCAAGCTGTATGGCATGAGAATATCGTTGTAAGTTCGATAGAGTTATACAAAATCTGTACAATGATACACAGGCAGCAGTTTGGATGAATGTAGCTCTGCAAGGCATTCAATGGAGGTACTTGGAACGGCTAAAGGAGCAATCAGTGTAACATGGAAGATGATTTTTGCCAAGACAACGATTGCTTAAAGCTGTAAATACCACTACCTACCAAGGCACTTTTCACAGTCATTTTGTTTTACGCGCCGTAAGTGTGAGGTTGTAAGCATAAGATGATATTATGCTCTTTAGATACACCTACAAAAGCTTGTAGCGACGGTATGGTAATATATTAGTAGAATTCGAGTGGCCTTTAGTCCCGTCTACATAGACCGCGAATGGAGAAGAAGGTATTATGCTGAACTATTCGACCTATACAATGACATCGACTTAGCCCGAACATAGACCAGTTCACACCGATTAAGATAGCTGAGTCAAGTAGGGCGAATGGATCCCAACGTTCCAGCCTGAAAAATCTTTAAATCCATTCCGAATGAACGACGTAGTAGAAAACAGCTTCACGGCAAGTGGCTCAAACAAGTGGAGGGCGACCTCAACTAACTTGGCATGCGAAACTGGAAACAGCTATCTAAAGATCGAGCTGACTGGAGATGCTTGCTGGTTGAGGCCCAGATCGACCCCAGACTGTACAGCGAAATCGACATCGATTACTTGCGAAACTGGATGCAGCTAGCTAAAAATCAAGCTGGCTGGAGAGGTTTATGGGTTGAGGCCCAGGTCCACCCGGATTGTAGAACCACCCACGTTACTACCATAGTTGTCATTCTGACAGACGGCAGTGCCATGTCTTTATGAATGACGACATGAATTTCAAAATACAATCTAATTTTAATCTTAAAAAAATCGTTCTGATTGAATTTACAAATGTTACCGAGATTTAAAAAGAAGTTCAGTTGTAAATTGCTGCCACCCTAACATTTACATAAAAACAATATCATCGCTAATGGACCTTATAGGTTTTTCCCTGTACCTACATAATTTCCCAATAACCTTGCAAATATGTATTACACCCTCATAGGGTGTAAAGGCGGAGCGATGTGCCATTCAAATAAATATCAGTATCTGTTTACTTCTGTAAACAATGGTTTTTATTCTAAAAGCCAACATTTTTTGTTGACGCATTTGTTTATTTAGGATAAGGACAACAATAACAAAAACATTCTAATAACGTAAATGTGCGACCAATAATATTAAACCATTTAAGAGTTGAATGCCTTCTGTGCGGTGCGTTGATTATTATTGTCCTTGAATGGCAGTGGAGATGGCGTAGGACTTTTAAAACAATTAATTTTCTTTGCCTTGAAATGAGTCGATTAGCGTGACATTTGCTAAGAAATATTACTTTTTCGTTTCCGATAATAATCTGCTCAAGCAACAAATTGGATCAATCGCTGGATATTTCGTAGAAATAACAAATGCTGAATTCCGATAATTATGCGGAATGCCATGACGTTGCGAAAATTTATGTGAGTTAATGGCTTGGGTGGCGATTGACCAAAATAAACATGGGGGAGGAGAATAGCTTGTGGAAAAAGCGGGTGGGTTGCGAAAATAAAGCCCTTAAATGAGTAAATATTTTCATTATATCCTCGGGTTAGTTTACTGTTACTACGTATTTACACACGTAAACAAGGTGGAGCAAAAGTCATCACTCTACCGGAAGATGTTCTCATTTTTTCAAATGACATCTTGTTTCAACGCGACTCTGATATTTGTGATGAAAACAGAAGCAGAATATATGTACATACGTAGTAATTGTTTCAATTGTTTTTGATAGATAATCGATCGGTTGTTTTGGCTCAACGTAAATTTCGCCATCGATTCCTTGGTTGTGTAGCAAATAATGCAGCGTTTAGCCGTTCACGTCGAGGACACTGACTCAACACGGAACGGTAGCAGATGTGGCCGGCACTGGAGACCGTTCGGTCGAGTATATCCCGCTGTGGCCGCAGATGTGCACGAATAGCCTCAAATATTAACGAAGTTTGCAGACATCATGGAAAATATTGTAAAACAATCCCAAATGTAAATGTCAACTCTGGGAGCGTACACTTGACTGATACTTTCTCCGTGACTTAATGGAAAAAAATTAAAAGTTATAACCAACAAACAGAACCATTTCTTTTTATTTACTCGTACAAACAAACTTAGTGCTTTACGAGTGAAGACTATCGCTCGACGTTGTTAAACACGTTAGCTAAAGTTGCTCTTAGAGATATTGTCATGGTTTTGAGCGTAAGGGCTTTAATGTACACTTCTTGATTAACGGCCATCCAAGTTCCAAACAGCTTATGACAGCTTAAGAAATACTCTTCTTGCATAAAATACCAAAAAATATTGTGAACCTGATATAAAAATGACAGCCTCTTAAAATTGTGTCAACAGTTCTTCTTCTAAAGACCAAAATGATTTGGCAGGTCTTAGAGTTATGTATGTGTAGAACCCTCAGTTCTTCTTGAGCTGTAAACCTGTCCGACCAGCAGACTTCCACAAAAAGACAGGAAATCCATGTCTAACCTTATGCGGTCTCATATGAAGAAACTACTATTAACCAATTAGTACTTGTGTAGAAGTTGCAGCGATGAAGAAGTACATGAAGATACTACCCACTTTGCTTTTGCCATTGTCCAAGTCTCTGCCACCTCAGAAAAAAATTCTTCGAATAACTTTTCTTCCAGGACATCGAAGAACTTCTTGCAAACCCTAACGAACAACATCTGTAGATACAACAAAGTGGTTTGAATTCCAAGCACAGCAACTACTTAGTTCATAAGTGTTTTACAATTGGATAGGTAAGGCTTAACAGCAAGTACTTACATATGTAGTTCATAAATGTGTTACTATTGTATAGGTTATGCTCCACGAGATAAGGGGGACATCTTTTCCCCCAATTGGCTCCACAATGGATCTACATACATACATATATTGACCTGAGTGCGGCCTCTTTTCTGTTGGCCAACCCACCTACCGAAAGTCTTATCTTTTTGTAAGAAAATTGCAACCTTTCCGACATATTAAACAAATCAAACACAAGACAGTGCTTATTAGTAGCCGCAAAATAAGAGAATCCTTGAAAGCATAAGTTGGAAACTACTCCAAATCTATACTCTAAGAAGTGTGTCGGGATAGATAGCAGGCTTTTGGAAGTATGTGGCTTAACAGAAAGCACAAACAGGCTAACCACCAATTGACGCAATTCCTGACCTACCATGCTGGATATCGCCGATACCTTAATCTCTTTGGCTATGACGGCTCTTGGAATGTCCAATATGCACTGGACAGAACGAACAAAAAGCAAGAGTGGAGAATAATATGAGCATTGAAATTGCTGAAGTTCGTGAATAATTGGGATAAGGTTAACAGACTGGTAATCTGTTCCAAATCGAGCTGAGACATGAGGAAAACCAAAGAGGAACGCAAGAAATGCATGCTATTACGGACATTTAAGACAAGGAAACCTGCCCCGGAAGTAATAACTGAGTGTAGTCCCATGGGGTAAGGGTCTGAGCTAGCGGAAGTAGATTTTGTGAAAAGAAATCTTCGAACTATCGCGCAACCTAGAGAAAAAGTTAATATTTAAGCAAACATACCATCTCTTCTATTCCCCAACGTTACCTCGTATCCAATCTCTTAATACCAAACAATGAAATGCAAACTGATTTCTGTTTTTCTACAGAGTTTGACTTTCTCAAACAATGCTCCTGATTTGCAAACCCTCTGACATCTGCCCTCCGTCAAATGGGGAATAGAGTTGTAAAATGTTTACCATATGCGTGAAAAGGGTTGATTTTTATTAGACATACACATGTAACATTTCCTGCTCCTGTTGTGTTGAACAACAAACTTTTTTTTGACAAACAAAAACCACATCGTAACGCATATACGAGTAAGCAGTACACACTTGTAACCCCTTCAGAGGGTTGACTACCCTATCAATATTGAAGCAAAAAAAAAGAACGAAGGTTCTCACTTTATTTACATATTTCAAATCAACGTCCAATGAACTTTTATCCCATACGTTAGCTTTTAATTTAAATACGCCCCAAGTGTGTATGCATATTTGTAGCACTTTTATACAATGTTTGTATTTGAAAAACATATCCGTTACGTATGTACATATAATACGTAAACCGATTTTATTAATCTAATTTTAAGCGAAGCTCTTAATTTATTTAATTTTAATGAAAGTATTATTAAACAATGGCATCAATTAATATCAAATTTTAAAATTGTCATCGCAATTTTCAGAAATTGAAATAAACAGGTTGCGAGTATTGTCTAATTACAAATGGGAATTGTATGAACTCAAATGTGATTATTGACCAACTGTGCAATCAAATAATTCTGAAAATTCCGATGAAGAATAAATGCGGAATATTTTAATGCAATGAATGAAATTAATTTTAGTCCTCACATACTGAATTTTAATGAATAAATTAGGACAATAAATAAACACGTGATTAACTTACATAAATAGCATTTTTGTTTTCACCTAATCCTGAAAAAAGAAGGAAAAAACTTGTTATAGAGTGACTGTACAAATAAAAAATGAGTAAATATTTGACATTTAATTTACATTATATAAATCTTAGCTAACTTTTGATTAATTCAGATTTTGAGTATTGAAGTGGAGTTAACTTTAGGCGGAGTGGGTCATACAATTGCTACAGTTAATTCTATGCGATTGGAGAATTTATTTTTGCAGAAGGGTGAAGTAGTATGGTATGGTGTTGTATGGTATGGTATGGTACCATATGGTATGGTATGGTATGAGTGAAGTACATCTTACAGATTGCTTACACGGAGTCTTTCGGTCCATTGTGATTCCCTGTAGATCGTGGTACCATCACTAATTTAGTTGCCTTTCGATTGATCATAAATCAAACCCACCTGTAGTCGTGATGAAACAAATCATGTTCCAGAGTAAAGCATGCACCAGATTCTTCAGCTCTTCAAAAACTTTGGTCTCATGAAGCGGATGCAACGAATCTGAAGATTGGGACCGGCAGTTTAGTCTTCGTAGCAAAAAATCCACTGGTGATTTGATGACATATGTATCTCACCGAGAAATGAAACCATTCTCTCCATCACTTCCGCTTGATATTTCAAAGGCATTTGACAGAGCTTGGCATCAGGCTTTTTTTTCGAAAATGGGTGCATATAATATCGATGAGTCTCTTTTGCAATTTTGCGTTCAATACAAGTTGTCTTGGACGGCTTCAAGTCCGATATTCACCACAAGCTGGTGTCTCCCAGGGCTTAGTTTTATCTCCGATTCTCTTTCTCTTAAAACTTGTGGATGGAGACATTGTAAGCTCCATGGTCTCACTTGAGCATCGCAGAAATGTCTCGTGTCTTTTCCTGTTTTATCGTTTTTACACAAAAAAGCTCCTTTCCTTTTCAGTACACCCATAAGGATATCTATTCCTTAATTAATGCTGTTCCTTTCCGCGCTACTTTGCTTCTGCTGCTGCTTCGTTCCTTTCTGCATTACTATGTCCGGGGACCCAGTAGAGAGGGGCCTTATGAGTGTTGCATGATAAAACTATGCGTTTGGGAATGCCTGCGGGGAAACTCTAAATAAACACATCTACATATTTATTCAAACAGTCTAGTAGCACTAAGGGGGCTTGGTTCCTAAGTGGTAGTGCTAGTTTTGCGAACTCTGCGGTTAACAGAGTAAGACAGTCGAACACATTTTTTTGGGAATGCCCAATAGCTAAAAGAAAGGCTTACTGCATTCAACGCGAGTGTCGATGGGTCCCTGGAACACAAGACATTATTAAGGTTTACCAAAAGCCTCAATTTTGCTTCTAGTTAACCATTGGGTTAGCAGAACAGATCTCAAACACAGTATCATATCGTATGTTCGGACAGACCGGACTTAATAAAGTCTGTAAATTTTACTCTGGATTAAAGGGCATATACTTTGCATATGTATGTACATATATATGTACATATGGAAAGCACCGGATTAGAAGAATTCAGAAACTTTCTGCTTAATGGCCCACGCTCATCTTTACCCCCGGCAATAGACATTGCCTTCCATGGAACCACTTAAAGAATTGCATGCCCAACCATATTGGTAAATTTGATGCCTTACATTTATTTAAGTAGCAAAAGTGAGCCAGAACGCATCACGCCTCACTTAAGGATGAGGGTTTTCGAGATATACCAACGATTGAATGAGTCACGCAGTCGTTGGGTTCTTTCATTTACAATACTAGTGGATTTGTTACGGTTGTACTTATTTATGTTTTACTATAAGCAAATGCCATCTTTATCAATTTACTAATTCCATTAATATCCTTTTTACTTCTGGTACAATATTAGCACTCCCATGAAAACTCAATTTTATAGTACACACCCACATCCTAGCGATGATATTTCACTTGTCTAAAACAATTAATATTTCCATTTAAGCGCTCGCAAACTTTTACGTTCTATGTCCTTTCGTAAATCGACTCCGAGAAAAAAAAAGAGCAGGAGAGCATCCCACTCGCCTAAAATCCTAAAATCTCATTATCCCTAGAACAAGATAAAAACCCATCAATACAAGGAGTCGGGGAACCCTCTCCCGCCGCTTTAAAATACATACCTACATACATAACTAGATTCATTCGTATTATCCACAAAAGCCGTACCGTCTGTGCTCCAGAGCAGGAAGTTTCATTTAGAACAAAAGAATCATTTGACTGAGAAAAAAAAAACTTCTGACAAACAAATCCACCAAATTATTTCCTTCTGTTTTCCTCCGCTTTCGTGCTAACAAAAAAAATATTCCGATATCCTTTCTTTGCAGCTTCTGAAGACTTTTTTCTCTAGCCTGCTTTGCCGAAGAACAATGCACTTAATCTCTTTCCTTTATCGTTTGGATATTTTACCCATATCCTCGACTATGGATAAAATCAAACACATACTCGTACACTAACAAACAAGACTTTAAAATGCTCTAAGTCTGTCCATTTGAGTCTTTTACTTTTTGTTTTTATCCAGTCCTGGTCGTTTGTATTTGGCTGTCTTTCAATAGGTGATAAAGTCTTCTGTGGTCTTATACGCGCTTAATTTAGCGGTATTTACGCTTCCCTGATTTTTTATTCAAAAATAGGTTTGCCTTTCATTTGCTCTAATTAGGGACGCTTCAGACAATGATTGTCGCATGCATATTAATTGATGTTGAAAACCGTTGTCCTGAAAAGGAAATTCTTGTCTTTTTTTTCGCTCTCTATTTTTTGTATTTGAAAGCATGTCCTTCTTTGCTGATAATGAGTTTGCCTTTTTACGCAATCATTAGTGTTTAGCATTTGAATTTGTTTCGTTTAATTGTGGGCTTGGATATTGAAACCAACTTTCGTGACAGAGTACCCTGTCCTGTCATTAGATGGAGAGTGTTTGATCTTCGCCTTGATCCTGGCTACTAATTGAAATTTCAATTAAATCGAGGTGAAGCGACAAGAATTAAAAATGAATTTCTATTTTAAATTTGATTAAATTGGCTTTTTCCGTCAAATTAGCAGTATTGGCTGTGTTATTTGGTCTAGAGAATGTTTGAGTGATGATGAGCATTTGAAAGGCTGATGTTATAAAAACGTTTTGTGTTTGCTACTTTCTGTTTAAAGTTTGCTCATTATGTGTGTGTGGTCCAAAAGAATTAAGTGGACTTTAAAAATTCATAACTTTGGAAAGAATCTGTGTTTTTAAACATTTATTCCTTTTTTTAGATTAAATATTCGGACTTTGAATAATGGTGGACTGGACGATCTCACAACGGACTTTCGCTGCTGAATCTTGCTTTGAGCACAACTCCTCGGTTTTGTAAGGATGAAGGAAAACTTCGCAGTAATTTTAATTTAAAAAGGGCTTCGTTAAGAGATACCACCGTACTTTGCGTTCCCCATTTGGGGTAAGAATGAGCTGTTGTTAAATCAATGGCAAACTGGAAGACCTGCGTCCTATTCGTCCTGCATTTATGGACGAACACCGTTAAACATCGACCAGGCGGCGATTGCTAAACATCCAACAGACTAGTTTGCATATAAAATTCAATTCAGTCAGCAACGGCTTGCCAGAAACCACACAAGTCGGTTATTTATGACCTGCACACTGCTTGAAAAATATAATCAAGATCGCTATTATGGCAGACAAAGCCCATTTTCACCTTAATGGGTTCGTCGAAAAACAAAATTTTCATTTCTGGTGCGTGAAAAACCCTCGAATAATTAATGTGCGGAAAATGCATCCACTTCTACTCACGGTTTGGTGTGGTATCTAGATCTAGGAAGATCTGGCCGAGCCCTATTTATTCGAAA
Organism: Blera fallax; assembly: GCA_946965025.1. NCBI lineage: Eukaryota > Metazoa > Arthropoda > Insecta > Diptera > Syrphidae > Blera > Blera fallax. The sequence goes on along the minus strand of OX337247.1, from coordinate 16,129,997 downwards.
ATAGTGATCTAATAAAGGTATATAGCGACAGGCGTAGAGCAATCCTCGAAAAAAATTTACATCCGCAAATGGACGACCTAAACCGTAGCTGTATGTGGTTTCAACAAGACGGCGCTACTGCTCATACAGCCAGAGATGCATACGATGATTATTCTTCGAGAAATTTTCAGACCGAATAATCTAAAAAATTGAGATATTGGTTTCCTGGTTCATTCTCCGGACTTAATAGATCCAGACTTCTCCCTCTGGGGTTATCTGAACGGAAAGAGAATAATTCCCAGTCTCTTGCTGACTTTAAAAGGAACATTGAAACCACAAACTTCAAAAAAGTGATGGGGAATTTTATCAAAAGATCAGAGTTTCGCGAAAACTAAAATGGCGGTCACTTAAGGGATATTATCTTCCATTCTAAACATCAGCCTACTATGCCTGTCTACATGACTATTATACTAACAAATAATTTTATAAGATGACCAGTAGTGTGGAGACACATATCTGCGAGCACTCGTCATACTTAAGAGAAAGGATCGAGTCAATATAAATTTGAAGACAGTGTTCCCCAAGGCTCCGCTTTAGTTTCCCTAGTGAGGAACGTAATGTATGACAATAGTCTTAAGCTGTCAATGCCAACATTTACCTTATTCATTAGCTTTGCTTATAAGATGTGTAGCAGTAGAATAGCACAAAAAGGAAATTGTACCCATCGGCATCAGGGAAGTATGAAAAGCTCTAACTGCAGCAGTCGTTATAGTATCTGTACCGGAAGATCATCCCAGGTGCCCATGATCCACCAAACTTATTGGCTTTGCCGATGATAGAACAAGAGAAGAGCACAAAGCGGAAGCTGTATTCATTAGCCTCGGGAAAGTCTTAGACCATCGTACTAAAGGAAGGTCACTCCAGATGATAAACTAATCTTTCAATGACATCTGTAAAGCGATGGTGATAAGACAGTAAGGGTTACATAGGCGTTGGTGCGTGTAATATCAAGCATTGGTGATCCAAAATATGGAAGACGATTGCCCTAGACAAGAGTCGATATTAAACCTGGACTGAAGGCAGGAAAATTAGAACTTATAGCAGAAGGATTTATAGAAAAATATATTAAGGCCGCATACAAAACTAAAGAGAAGAAGGTACCAACCAGTAGCAGCAAAATATAAATAAAAGTAATCGAGAAGCAAGAAAGATGGGATTCCTCGTTGGAAGACAGATGGGCAAACAAAATCAAACCTTACATCAAGACGTAGATAAACCGAAAACGTGGAGAATAGAACTTCTCTACATCTCACATGTTGACGACACATGGGTGCCTTAGGGCATAGCTACACCGATTCGGGCGAAACAACGATCATGACTGTACAACTTACTCAGAAAGAGTCGAAGATGCGGAGCACTTACTTTTCTTTGCTAACTCTAAGAAAGCAGTAGATATCAACTGGAAGCAAAACTAAAATATCGAGAAAGCTGGGATGCATACAGGACAACGTTAACCGTCATAATGAGGAAACAACGCCAAAATGAGCAAAATGTACGACAGGGCATCAGACTGCGTATGTGTACGAGCACAAATAAGGCTGAAGTTCGGGTGATGAAATGATTGACACCAATGCCGCGAGCATGACAAAAGTCAGGAACTGACAGATAGTTTAAGTCAGTACAAATCCATCTTGAGAAGGTCTCCAAAAAACAAATACCACCACTTGTGGGTCACCCTAATTATTCATGTACAAATGCCATTTCACTCATTGCTTAGACAGTTTAAGATGTGTTTCATTGCATGAACCTATCTTAAAAAACCAAAATAAATTAATTTCATTATTATTAAAATTTCAATTACTTCCACGGCATTTTTCAAAATATAATTGCTTCCTTCGTGTTTATCCTTTGATTTATTACTTTAAATTATTCATCATAAATTATAAATTCAATTAATTAAAATAAATAATTATTTTCCATTTCTCATCTATTTCAATACATTACAAATTAACTTCATTAAAACTTCAGCTCAATTTCTCTCAAAAACGACAAACGAAAAAAATAAAAAAGAAATCTTCAAATTACAATTCCCCTCCGGCCAGGACAAAAGTTATATCATTTCTCTCTTACTGGCGCTCTTCCATTTCTTGGAACATAACTAATTTGCGCCCGGTTTTCATTTTTCTTCATTTCCCACCCAATAAAAATTCGTCGAACCGTCCAATTTTCAAATCATCTCGTCACGGAGAAGGATAAAACCACCATCATCCTCAGTCCTTTTCGAACGCCTACACAACAACTGAAATGACCCGTAATATTTTCGTAAAATTTTTAATAAAAAAAAAGAACAGTAATATCACGATATCATTTTCCATCCACCGACTAATCAATCAAAGATAGAGCAAAACAGGAAAAAAAAAATTCAACAATTTGATTCTTGGCATTGTTTGGCAGGACGGTTGGATGGAAGGTCAAATTGAAAAGGGGAGCAAAGTAAATCGGGGGTAAAACTGAACAATAATGCAAAATGAAAAATTAAGGAGAGAGCTGAAAAACATCCTTATAATCGATTAACCCAATGGTACATTCGAGCTGTGTGCTTAAGTAATCAATCGAAGCAAAGGGAGCAGCTATTCGCACCTCTGGATTTCAATTTTGATTTCGTGGAAAATTACTTTCAGTCATTCCCGCCGATTTTCTTATTTTGTTTAAAGCACACGCATTTTATTGCGCTGCAAGAGGGGTGGTATATCTTGTTGTTATTGTTTTTAACACTTAAATGAAAAGCAATTTAAAAAGATGAATCGACAAAAGTGGCCCCCTTCTGCGTAAGTATCATACGCAAGGTGTGTGTGTGGAATATCGGAATGATGCGTCATGTTTGAAAAAAATATTTGCAGTTACGTCAAACTGTTACAATCCGTAACAGGGCAATAGACGTACATACCTACATATATTTTACTTAATAAATTTAATATTAAAGAAATCGGTTTAGATTTTGAACGGTATTGAACTTTCATGTTGAGTATTTTGAAGCAAAGTGTTAACATAATTGCAAATTTCGAGGTTGGGATTTCAAATCCCTGCCATATGACATCTGTCAAATCTATCTGTCATTCAGAATGACGTATTGTAAGTTGTTACCTTGTCATTGTACAATATGGATCGTTTAACCACCGTTCAATGCATTAAAATTGTTTCACTTTACTACAATATCTGTCTATTGAGATTTATTAGATTTAAAGACCGATTATGGTCCAACAAAAAAATGTGAGAGGGGGCCTACAAAAGAAACGAGTATTTGGCGCCACAGACCGTGTGTGGCCTAGCTCCTCACGACCTTTTGGGTGATACGTGTTATATTTTTTTCGCACAAATGGAAGAGACCTGCAGAGAAGAGCTCTGAAGGCTTTTTTTCATTTGATAAACTTTCTAATGACATTTATTTCTCTTGGACGTGGGTGAAAAAACTTTTTGGTGTTTTCTGGAATTCAAACCTCGAACATTTAGCTTAGTAATCCAACGCACTAACCACTAGTCACGGCGCCACTGTTACACTGAATTCTCTGCAGTATGGTCGGACGACTACTAACGTTTCTTGGCCTGAGATTGAAGACTTTGATGTGAGTAACATTTGATTCCAAAAAGACGCAACTGCGTGCCACATAACACAGGAAAATTTGGCCTCTTTGCACGAAAAGCTCCCCGAACGTTTATTTTACAGATTTAGCGACGTAAATTGGCCACCAAAATCGTGTGAACTGACCTCATTGGGTATCGTTTTGTAAGACTAACCTCAAGATCGTGTCTTGGCAGACGATCAACTCTATTGGTATTCGAATACATGGATTCTAAATAAGATATCATTGTAAAACAAAAGTAATGGAACGAGGACTATAAATGTGAGAGTGGATGGAGAAATCATCGAATAGGTGGAAAGGTACACATATCTAGGAAGTGTAATCAACAACAAAGCTATATACATACATATGTAGCTCAAGAAGTGAGTTAAAGGCTACGATCTAATCCGTTAATTATATCCTGCTTAGAGAGAAAGTTTCAGAACCGTAAACAAATAAACCAAACCACAGAAATATCAATATTTTAGTCGGTGTACCTTTCATTATTACTGCAAACTGGAACCTCTCAGAAAGGCACGAAAAACAGATGCGAGTCATGGAAATGAAGTACCTGATCAGAGTGCTAGCAATAACAGGAAAAGGAACGAAGATATAATGGACGTACTTGAAGTGAAACCCGCTTTAGAAGATAAAATATCAAATGGTTTGAACACAAACCATTTTTGTTGTCGTCAAAAAGCTTCCCCAGAGGGGAAGCAATATTTGAAGCAAAAACAGGAGAAGAAGACTCAAAACAACTTGAAATGGAGGAACTGAAAAAAGTATTAAGGTAGAAAAAGCTGCAACTCGACAAAAGAGACGGCAAGAGATTTCCTAAAGAAAATGTAGACAGAAACCTGTGACAGAACCTCAACGCCTTACGGGTAAAAGATGGCCAGATAGTGCATTCATGTATGTACATATGTATGTATTTTTCAGGGCATAACGATGAAAAAAAAGGTAACCTACAAACCGTTCCACATGGAATAGAACTTTCAGCACTGAACGCTACGCTATTGCACCTCAACTCCCAAATGTGTTGTTGAAACTCAATGGCTTTTCCAGCGGAGGGAATATAACAGATCATAAGTACATTACGGACTTATGAGCCGTGGAGTTATAACCCCTCACCAATTCGTACTTCATAAACGAATAATCCCGTAAATCTAAGTATCGTAAATAGCATCAAATTTCTGACACAATCAAGTTCCCCCCTTTCCTTCGTTTCCCATTAACAATGTGCTTCATATTGGAATAAATTAAAATTTTGAATGCCAATAAAGTATGATTGATGGCAGAAACTGTCCTCGTTGTCGTTATTAATGAGATATTCAATAATGTTAACCCAGAGGTTCATGAATTAAAAAGTCCTTTGTATAATGTGGAATTTATTTCGAGCCCTTTTCGATAAAATGATAAATCCCTTTTTTGCCAGATTGAAGCACCCCGTCGCCACCACAATCGTCTTCTATCGGGGGAGGAATATTTATTCAAATATCTCTTTCCATTCACCCGGGAAGAATAGAAGAGCGCAAAACAAGTCATATCCTAAAAGCTAATGTAGCAAAAGTAGGCGTATGCATGCATCTTCACAGCGCCGCCAGTTTATCTGTACGACATTTGTGCGGTGGGTTGGGTGTCGTTAATGGCTTTTAGCATTTGTTTTGTCCTTGCTTTTATTTCGTAGTGGTAGCAAAGTGCAGAGTGGTGGAAAAATCCAAACAACTAGTAAATGTACAAATTGGTGCGTAATAAACCGTAAAAACTGATAAAGTTCATAATGAGTACGGTTCAGCGGAGATTATAGACATAGTACCTAACGTTAACGTTCAGTAATGTAACAGTTACTCTTTGCTCGGTTGGAGGGCAGGTTTTGTACAAAAAACAGGACTCGCTCTCATAACGAAAGGATTTATTTGGGACATGATTTATAAAGTGCTAATTTATGACTTAAATGCTATGTGGCCATTTCCAGGATACAAAACAAAGCGCTTAATTGTCACACATGGACTGGTGCTTATACATCGTTAAATTAGTTGGATGGTTCGATTGTGGAGAGTGGCTGGAGCGGAAGGATTAAATTATGAATGTGTATTTATTTCGCTATCTGTGCCAAATAGTTAAATTTATTGCCAACGGATTGCAAAAGGGGTTATTGACCACTGCAATGGAATCTGCAATTTGGCGATAAGTGATGGGTATTACCGCTGGTCTACATTCTGATTTATTTTTCCTTTCATGCTTGGATACGTGACATATTTTAACTGAAATTATTTAAAAATTATTCAACACAAATGACGCATTTTGAAATATGTACATACATACATACATACATACCTAAGCGTCTCTTCAGGAATGGCAAGCTTAAGACCATGGATAAGTGAATGTCATCAAATGAAATTTAGACCGTAGACCGTAGACCGCCAGAGTTGTGTATGTATGGGTAAGTACTTAAATGGGATCAAGTGTCTACAGACCCAATTATTTAAGGAAGGCTTGACATGGACAGGTTTCACTTGGCAATTCCCTGTCTTATACGTTCTAAATAATGACGACGGCACTCAATGTCATCATAACCAGCACTCCTTTCCTATATCGTAATATAACACAAGACGAATTGGCAGTGTCTTTATTTGAAAAAGAAAATGCCAAGAAGGATGGTTATTTTACGATCGATGCCAGGTAAGTCTCCAGTACCTTGGATAACTGAGCTTTCCAAGCATCCATAATCAATTCGGGGCACTACTTGGTTGTAGGCGAAGTATGGATGCAGATATCACGCACTGCGAGGCAATTAAAATGTTATATTCGTTAGAGACTGCCAAGACCCTTGCCGCCAGAGTTTACCATTGCCACTTGAATCAGGTATAAAAGATTAGTGGCGACACAGCCAACAGAACATGAGAGATTCCACCTCTCATATACTGTGTTTTACCCGGTGATGGCAATAAGACTCCTGATTTGATAACCATCATTCAATGGTAGCCAACACTTCGATCCGATCAATATGATACGAAAGAGGAAATGAATAACTAAGCTCAAGTCAAATAAGGCTGCCATACCTCATGGTTGAACGTGTTTGGCAAGAAGGAACAGTAGATAGAAACCTCCCTGATATCGGAAGACCATGTCAGGCGTACACGGATGAAAATATTTAACGTGCACTGACAGTGTACAGGATAGTCTAGAAACATCATCGCAGAAATTCGTTCAAAGGATTTTGGGCACATTGCACATGTTGCCATATAAAGTCCAGTTCCTGCAGAAATTGAAACCGACAGACCACCAACAACGGATTAATTACGCCATTTCGTTTCGGCAAAAAGCAGAGCAATATCCCGTTTTCATCCACAATTTGGTAATGAGTGATGAAACCCATTTCCAATTAAATGGCTTCGTTAACAACCAAAACTGCAGGATATGGGGTACGAGGAGTCCAAGAGCAGTTCATCAGCGACAATTACACCCACTTAAGGGTACTCTTTGGTGCGGTATATCGTCCGAAAGGATCATTGGTATAACTTTGAAAATGAAGCCGGTGCCGCAGTTACCATCATTGCTACTCAATAGTGGCCGATATTGGAAATTTTTTGGAGGCCAGCTGTGCAAAACCATCCACAACTGCAGTTCCTACAGGGTGGAGCCACAGCGCATACTATAAGGAACACAATGGCTCTGTTATGTGACACATTATTTCGCCGAGTGATGACATGAATTGGCCTCTGCGTTTAATAGATTTAACCGCTCCCGACTGTTTTTTTTGGTTTAAAAGAACGAGTCAATATTTGCAATGAAATCCGTGTCAAAACACCTGCAATTTAGGGGAATCTGAAGGAAAATGGTTTGGAAAGAGTACAAGTCACCGAAATGCAACCGTTCATGTTATACTGCACATTTGTATACTGCACTAAAAAAAACAATAATTTACTCAGAAATAAAACAATTTAACGAATCTATACCATTTCTGCGTCACCCTGTATTTCATTTAAATCAAACGTTTCATAATGCCGCCACGACTAAATCGATTTGATGGTTAAACTTTAAAAGATTAAAGTTGGGGCGTCACAAAATTCATTCCAAATGGATTGTAACCTTCCCGTATGTTGTTTGAGTCACAATTTTCATATTGCCAGACAAACTTTGTTGGGAGGTTCAGTTAAATGATTAGAGATAGGGATATCCCATTGAGTTATCTTTTCAAGTTTAATGTTTCCAATCTGAGTAAATTATTGGAGTTGAAGGCTGAAACTTTAACTATTTCTGAGAATTAATCAGTGTATATGATGATAGGATTTCAAACTCAGGAAATTTCGAATAGTGCAAAATTCGAAAACATAATATGTACTTTGAGAGACGAGGTAATGAGCCAAGTTCATACTTAAGCTGAATATCCAAATATAGAATCTTCACAAGGATTGCTTCCTTTGCAAACATCGAAGCATTAATTGATTTACATAGATACTACACACATGTATAAGAATGAAAGAGAAGTACTTACGAGTATGTCCCTTTTTAGCCTAAATTTAATAGCATTGTCATGTACTCATACCTTTTTTAGTTATCTATTTGGGTGTGCACTGCAACTTTGGATTAGAAAGGGGGATGTCGATCGAAGATGGGCTAATGTTTAACACTTACGCTTAATTCACTAGTTTGGTTCTTGCCTCGAGTGAAGATTACAACATTAACATAATTGCAAAAGACGCCCGCCATGGGTACCACGGGTGCCATAACGACATGCCGGACGGAAGCTTTGAATGTTCTTCTGCATCTTCTGCCACTTGAACTTCATATTAAATGCATTTCAGCGTGTAGGGCTTTTTCAGACTCGGAGAATTGAGATTCTGGGGTCCTAAATCTTAGGGACACTGGACAAAATTGTGACCAATAACATCATACCCCAATTGAACCTTTAATTTCAAAGTAAATTTTTTGTCCTGACCAAACCACAAATTAGGCCGACGCAACGGTTCAAAGCTGTTATTGGTTCGATGCAGAAATCTTCTTGGAAACGCTGAGAGAATCAGTATACATACTACTTTCTCTGCCCCGGTTCATCCAAGGTATTCGAAGTGAAAGTTCTGGCAATACGTGAAGCGTGTCGGATAGTAACACAGAAATCTACACCTATTACCATATTCATTGATAGTCAAGCCATCAACACACTAATTTCAGCAAAATCACCGTTCCAGCTGTTAGAATAGTGTAGGGAAGAGCAGTCCTCTCTGGGTCCCAGGTCATAGCAACACGAGCTGAAAAGAAGGGTCTGCCCCAGACAGATTTCTTGCAGAGGTAGTCCTCACTTAGGGAGAACTGTCAGGATCGAAATCTTTTCACACTTTCTATAAGTGGCAAACAAAAGGTGGAGCCTGAAAATTTGGGTCCGATCTGACCGAACTACAAAAGTGTCAGAACACAGAAACTTGAGAAACGGACTCCGGACTACGCTGCAAAAATTATAGCAATAAGCACAGGTCAGTAGGAGCACATGCCTCTAGACTGGGAATACAAAAATGTAAAGGAAGGAAACTTTCTTTCAATTCCACTGCGGGTATCCGGCTTTAAATATCGAACCGATATCGATACCCGATATAGAATACTACGCAAAACCTTTTCGATAATCTTTGGTATATTTCAGAGAAAAATATGACAGATGGAAATAGATACGTGAAAAGTAAAGAAGCCAGATCTGTAATAGAAGGGCAGAGGAGCAACAACAATGTAAAACGAGCATTAAACCTAGCAGAACACAGGTGAGACTGACGGTGGGATTTATAACAGGGCTATCAATTTCAACAAACACTCGTTCAGACTCGGATTAACTGAAGCAACAATCTGTGTCAACTTTAAACAGAAGGAGGAAGATGCAGAACACTCCCTCTGTCACTGCTCTGCAATCGGTTTTAGCTTAACGTAGATTTCGTCTTCGATTCCATGGTCGTGTGGCACCAACTGGGCAAACACTACGGTATTTAGCAGCTCGCCTGGAGGAGACTGGCTCAGCACGTGACAGTAGCATATATGGCTGGACCGTTCAGTAAATAATATCGTTGCTGCGACTGCAAATGTCCTTCACACATTAATCAGACTACGGGCCATCAGTGGCCAAATTTACAACGAATTTTGGTAAAAGACTTGAAGACGCACCCGTGCAAAATGCACACAGTGCATCAACTATTGCTTGCAGACTGCCTAGCGCATGTAAATTACAGCCATGCTCTCATAGACGTCGGCCAATGATTGTTCACTGAAAATTTCGACCAATTTCACCGTTCCAAACTTCTCTCGTCTTGGTTTTTCGAAGTCACGGGTCTATACTAACAAGGCACAGAGCTTTGGCGATCCCAAAGGAGACTATTCAAAAGAAGTGAAGAAATTATCACCAGAAGTCCAAATCTGAATAAACTTTGTCGAGGGCCACTTAACCTATATTATCTTCGTGACTTGAAGAAAAAAAAAATAAAACGTCTAAATAAACAAAATCAACAAGCAGAACCTTTTTTATGAACAAACAAAGTTAGTGCCTCAGGAGATCGAGGGAGGGCTTTTGCGCCAACATGACTCAGATTAGGAGTTTTAATTTGTAAGCCCAAAGAGAAAACACCTCAAAGTTTACTTCTCACTGCAGCTTTTCGAATTTCGCTGGAAATTTGTATTTAAACAAAGTTTTATAAGCAAGGGAATGGCATACTAAGTTTTGAGGAATCGTCAAAATCTTTATGACCTCGAGATATCAAATGATATCTAATGACTCACCCTATACACACACCCCATATCGGTTTTCGTTTCGTATCTGACAAACATTCAAATTATAAAAAGAAAAAGATATTTTTTATAAGTATGATAAATGATTTCTGTAACCCAAACCAATCCATCTCTTATTTAGCATGATAACTCTAAACCATGCACTCGTAGCATCGTATGAATAAAAAAATATATTTTCTCAATCTAAAAGGATTCTAGGAATACACCCTGCCACAGGGCAGAGAACTTTATTTCTCATAATAATACACATATTAGAACCTTTTTTTAATGATTTCATTCTTTATCCATCGCATGTCTACTCCAAGTCGTTATGGCGTATAAATCATAATCCCTCGACCAAAACCGATCACAGTTTATTTACTAAAATACCCCATTATAAAGCTCTTAGCAGTGGGAATCTGTGAGACATTCTCGATGACTTACTTTTCTCATAAATCCACCATAAGTTGGATGCTGTTGAAAGATGAAATCTTAAATGGTTTCCACATTATTGGTCAGAATAAGCAAACACAGAATATAAATAACACTGCCCGGACGACAGCGGAAGGGTAACATTCCCCAGCTTAGTCCCATGCAGCCACGTGGTCCCTTTGCCTCGTTGCTGCCCTATTGTCCATGCGAATGCCAATAATTCTTCGGAATATACTCGCATTATGCAGGATACATTTCAGCATGAGTTGATTTTCTCGAATTGGTCCTTTCAGTTCGGTCCGGAAAAAAGGATTCAAAAAAGAAACTTTATAACTCTAATGTGCCGCCATGTGAAATATTTACATTGGGAGATGTATGTTCATACACACACTCGTATCCTTGCGTAAGGCCAGTGTTGAATTCAGATGGAATACATTAACATTTGAATAGCTGTGGATTGAAGGCGGTATAAGTTAATTTCAAAATTTCATCATGAATATTATCCTAGTATAAATGAAATAAATGTGGCTTAAGTACGAGTTATAAAGATAGATAGGGAATTTTTGGTTAAGTAGGCTACATAAGTTTGCTGCTGTAGGGGCTAGGAAATTGGTTAATTTTTGGTGTAATTTGTTTTAACGCACAGTAGAGGGGCATTTTGTAGTTCTAAAGAAATGGGAAATAATTAATTTCAATTCTGAAGTTGCCACTAGGAAGTAATGGAGGTTATTAATGAGTTTATTTATTTTGTTAATTGTCTTAAGAGGGTATTAAACCAAGTAGAAACTATGCTTCACATTAGTACAAAAAAAGTTGATGCTTCTCCCTTGGAGAAGTCCATATTATTATAGCACATGCATATAGACATATGGTGTGCAGGTTACGTTATGTAGGGTTGGGGGACGTGCTTACACGGGAGGCTATTGGTCCTTTGTGACTCCACTTAAAAAAAATTGTACTGCGTCTAATAGTATTGCTAGTTAGCTGATTCCTGCTCAAACCAACCAACGTGTGCTCTTTATGAATCGCTGTAGGCCCATCAGTGAAGCTGATAGATTGGTTATAGGGGTGCAGGCGCACCTTTGTAGATCAGCCGGGCTCCCACGGCTTGGAGTTCTATTAGATGAGATAATCGACAAAGAGCTTTATGAATCGGAGTACATGGAGTGGATCTAACAATGGTAAATCTTCTTCCGATAGTTGATAGGCATACAGGCGTTTACTTCTCTTGTGGATTAGTGCTCCATATTCCTTTAGAAGGTGCCCTGGGATTTCCTCAACATTTCCGCAGAATCTGCTGTCTCTACGTTGTTCTATACCCGGTTTCCTGAGCTGCTCCTTAAGTCTACAGTGCCCTGATAAGAAGCCTATAAGGATGCGAAGCCGGTTGTTGTTGATGTTTGTACAGACCTTGTTTCTTTTCCGGTTACAGTTCTTTAGACTCTCTTAGATTAGTTCGTACCAAAGTTTGGGTCTTTTGGAGTCTAATGGGGTTTGTTCCCATGGCTTCCGAATACTAGGTTCTGGACTCGTATCCATCCACTTAACTACTCCATTCTCTTTTGATATTCCGCTTCCAGTTGAATTGCCTTTCAAAGCAGTATCTCTTGACCATATCATCTCTGGTCCATCGCTCTCTGGCAGAGCGATGAGTCCTAACATTACATACAGTGCTGCTGTAGGACAGGTTCTTAAAAACCCCTGCTATACAAATGCAAGCAAGCCTCTGTACTTTCTTGAGAATTTTCCTCGTTGTGCTCAACTTTGTTCTTCTAGCTGGCGCAAGCTCGTATAGATTTACTTACAGAGAATGATTACATTCGAATGGCTGCTACGACTGGCTTGGCAGTAATTTATGCTTTTAACCCATATTGGATTACATTGTCGAAAAATGTTTTCCTAAAATGCGTCAGTTGTTTGTAAATCCTTAAAGTTACAATTCCAGTGATGATCAATACACAAATTTCGTACTTCCTGCTGCTCTCTCAACAGTGGCAACATAGAATCTAAAAATTGGTTCAGTACTACTGTCGAAAGTATCGATGCAGCCACCTTCACTTTCGATTAGACATCAATCACGCATTTGAGATATGGCATTAAACGCATGTCCCTTCATTCATGCGAAAAATATAACACGCACAACACCAATGGTTGGAAGAAGTTAGACCCTACGCTATGCAGATGGAGCAGAACGGTTTGTGGGTAAAAGGCAAAAGCACTACAAGACACGTCTGTCTACAGAGACTCACAGCTGAAATCGCAGCTGTTGAAGTAAAGGAGGAAGTTGAGAAACTGGACTCCCAGTGTCGCATGACGAGAAAGAAAGTTCAGCGTAAAACGTGACAAACGTAACCGTACCACGGCCGTTGCCTTACAATCTTAGAAAGCAACAAAAAGATATGATAGTAGGACCGTATACACGAAAAACCAGAGGAAACGTGGGAGCAAAAAGACAAAGACACGCTGCGCTGGGCAGGAAGCATTCTCGCAGAAGACGACAGTCAACCCGAGTCGGGTGGACAAGCCCCTTCCTCGAGTAGGAGTGTGCCACTTGATAACAAGAGGCTACCCCAAAAGTCTTCTCGCCCAACCGCACAAAGCAAGCGTCAACCCGAGTCGGGAGATCTTGTCAAACCCAGACCCTCGGGAACCACTCCGAGCAGTTATCCTCCTGACTCAGGAGGACGCTCGGGTATGGTACCCAAAACGGACTCAACGTCCAAACGACCAAGGTCCCAGAATGATTTCTCCAAAGCCCCAAAGAAGGCCAAGAATACCGAGACGGTGCTCAGGTCCTACAATGAGGTGGCGAAGGATCATCTGGTCTACGGCATCTGCGACGGCGGCAATAAAGAGGGCCGAATCAGCGGAGACAACTGGAGGCTCGTAAAGGCAAGACTCTCGTCAGAGGTACTGGCTTATTGTCTAAAACACCCAGCTGCTACGCCACCGAACTTTTCGAACGCTGGTTGGTACCTGAACGGTGCAAAACTACTTAAATGTAGCAACAACAGCTCCATAGATTTCCTAAAGGAGGCAGTACCAAAGCTGAATAGCTTATGGGCTAATGCCGATCTGTCGGTTAGCCACTGGAGCAACATAAAGGTCCGTCCGAGAGCGCGTACTTGGATTCCCCAGGACCATGCAGCGAATCAGACATCCTAAACCTGATTCGAATTCAAAACCCCGATCTCCCAATCACAAATTGGAGGATGCTAACCTTACCTAACCTAACCTATGGATGCTTTCTTGCTTTCAGTATATACAAAAACGTTTTTTGTTAAATTTCAGAACAAGAATATTCTCCGACATGAGTACATTTTAGAACAATTGCAAACTCTAAGCTTTAGTCCTTTGTATAAACTTACTCGTTCATCAATAAAACAATCAAACTTGAACATTTATCGACATTTGGATTCGACTGCAAATGTTATTGGCAGTGAATAGCTTTCGGTTTTTGTATTTCTTTTATGTGAAAAATCCTTTTTTTTTATTGCAAAACTTCTAAAAAGTTTTTAATGAACCGTGACCCAAAGAATCACGAAATACAACAGAAGTCTTTCTTGTCAAATCAAAGAAAATTATTTTACCTCTGCAATTATCGCAAATTGCAAAAATTACAAGCTCATGAAATTGTTAAACGAAAAACAAAGAAAAAAAACTCAAAGCAAAACCGAAAGAACGTGGTAAAAAGACCTCCGGATGTGGGATAGCAGTTTTCAATTGCAATTTCCGTGGGTAATAAAAACAGGACCGAATCAAATAAAGATTAATGACCCGGCTATCAACTTGAAAATTATTTCACAAACGAAATTAACAAACTCATTGGTCATGCTGCTGATGAAAACATAAAAAGTAAGAGTTGCGAAACTTATATTTCTGGTCTCCATCCGACACTTCCTTTATTCTTTCAATCCTGCAATGCAATGATTAATGATGCTAAACTTTTGTTTCTTTCACTTTTTTTGTTCTTTATTTTTACCTATTTTTACCATCGCTACATGCAGAGCATGGATACATATGTATGTATATGTGTATCTAGAATTTGGAAAAACTCTTTGCAAAGTCGAAAAAGCAGCCCAAGAAAAGGAAGCATATCCCCGGAATGAAGGATTATGGAAATATTCTGATTTCGGGTTTATTACCCCTTAAACAGATATTGGGGATTTTATGACCGTGGCAAGGAGCGGCAACCAACAACAACATCTCAAGTTATTCTCGGTCGATTGGTATGCTTCTGCCACTTGTCTGCTGTCCCTCAGCATAAGTTGTGTTTCCAAGTTACACACACTATTGTTCGCATTTAGATTCTAGGTTATAAGTTATATGTCTGTCAGCCAACAAACAGAAACTGTGATTTCAGCTTTTAATGCCATTTTATTGCTGATGTTTTGGATCGATCAACATCGTCATATTATTTTTCTTTGCGACAGAAGGATACTTCCTATAAATTCTCAGATTCTTTGTTCGACGAAGGAGTTTACGACTTTGACCGAGAAAAGATTTCCTTCTTAACCCTAGAACGCGTTGGTTGCAGCTTGCATTTAATGGCAGAATAAGGATATTGCAAATGGCTAACAATAATAAAACCGCAGAATTGGCTAATAACGACTTCTGCAATACAGGGTCATCTGAGTACCACTGTGAGATTGTTTTTTTTTTTTCATTTTTTTATGAATGTGGTAACTCTTGTGCTTGAAAACGTATTGTTTGATTGCAGTATATAGAGACGATTATCAATACAAATTGCATACTTGAAAAGCAATAATGCGCCCTGACTCGAAGTTGTTGTTTATTGATAAAGTTTAAAGGAATAAGTCTGTTGCTAAAGAAGGGGTACTGATTAATTTTATGCATTGTGGTCATTTGAGTTCGGGAGGATATGTGTTTAGTGCTGGCGGGTTGATGCACATAGCGTCCTATTTGACTATGGATGCTTTGAAACTGAAATCATATTTAGTCACCAGGAGTTCGGTGTCCCTTATTATACGATTATTGACAGTAAAACTGCATCTCGTGAATATTTGACACACGTCCGAGAGTAATAACCATCATGAAAAAGGTTCTAAAAAAAAGACTTTCGAAGGTAGTACGACGGTATTTTCAGACTGCGAAGACCCGACACAAATAGTAGGATTCGGCGAGCACTTTTCTAAAGCAGCACTTTGCAAAAAGCGTACAAAGTCTATTCTGAACTTTGGAGAATTGTACTAACCGTTGGTGGCCCAAGGAGCAACAGAAGGTTACTGTTCGCTAGAGAAGTCGGCTCAACAATGATCTATACTTCCCTAATTTGGATGGAAGAGTTGAAGGCTAAGAGGAACCAATCTCTGATGAACTGCGTCAATAGATTAACCACATTAAGAGTGATTTGTGGCTATAGAACTAAGTATATCTGACGAAACAGCGTTTGTAATCGTAGGACATCCCAATTGACATCTTGACCGATGAAACAAAGGAATTCAAGACGGAAAAAATCGTAGTAATAAAATGATAATAGGGGAATTTAATAGACAACTCAGCAGGTGAACCATATAATCTGATCCTAAATATAGAGCAAGACAGGCAATGCTGAATATCGCCGATACCTCTATCACTTCGGCCATGACGACTCTTCAGAATGCTCAATATGCCATGGACAGGAAGATGAACCGGAACGTGGATTTTAACTACCCAACAAAAAAAGAGCGGAGAGTAATATAAGCGCAGAAATTAGAACCCAAAACACAATAACGGAGATGCTAACCTCCGAGAATTGGAATACGGTTGACATACTAGTAATCTCCTTCTAGTGCCTAGCGCCCTTGCCCCCGATCTTTAGGGGAATCCAACTTATTTGATAAAATATACAATTCTGAACTATCAATAACTTCTGCTCTGTTTTGATTTGAGTTTTTAAAAATCAATAAAACTACAAAACGGGATCAAACCATAGGAACAGTATCAGCAAAAGAAGATCCCGTCTACCAACTCTGCGTACATTTTCTTGTAATCTGTAAATCATTGCAGAGGGTATGAAAAAGGCTTTATTAGGAAAAAGGGGTCCGTTACACCAAATAATTTTACATATCTAGCTATAGTTAAAAACACACTTTTAGAAAATGAAAACCTGTACTCTACTGAAATAAAGAAAGCCCTGTCTTAATATCACAGATGCCTTAAACACGTCCTACTGTAAGACTGAAAAGCATGACCAGTTAATATTCACTAGCTCACTGTGCATGCTCAAATACATACATATGTATGTATGTATGTATGTATGTATGTATGTATGTACGTAAGTATTTACGTAATGTACTTTAGTCGGAACCAGATTTAAATTTGAATGCTCTACATACAACAATAGAGTAGAAAAATGGATTAGAAGCCTACTCGTAGACGCGGGAATACGTTATACATTAGAACTCGTAATCATTCAACAAATCATCAGGCAGCTAAACGTTATAGAAAACGAGCAATCTGCATAGAATGGCTAACAGGATTTCTCAAAAAAATAATTTAACCAAAGCCTAGTAGTTCAAAAGCAGGTTGATCACCTAATGCTTATGCATTCTGGACACATTTATAGCGAAAATTTGTTGGCACTCACTGAATCACTGAATACATAGACAACTCCCACAATATATCCAAAGACCTATACCCATTCACATTTTAAAGTACCAACCACCTTCATTAAAGAACTTTGAAATTAAATTTTTGAATGTTGTTTCCCCAAAACACTTATAATTTCCACGAAACAGAAAAAAGTATTTTCAAATAGGCTTACCGATTAGAATTTCAAATTTTAAATGTTAAGCGGTTTAACGGCATACTCGTATAACCACACACGTCACTCTTCCGACATTCTGGTTGACATTCTTCTGCCAAAACTGATGACGACCGGAGCTGATAAGGTAGTGCAATAATTAGTTTTGTTTCTTAAAATTAACTTTAATAACTTTATAACAAACAAAGTTTTACGCATAGGTAGATCCGAAGAGACCATGAATAACAATTTCATCACATTCTTGTTTTAAAAATTATATTAAAAATTACTTTACAAATAGTTTCAGTGTTTGTTCAAGGATTCAGGAATTAACTACAAATGTATGCTTAAACTTTTTGTACATATTTCTACAGATACTTACAGTAAGTTGCACTTTATAACAAAGAAAACAAATTCAAATTCTACACGTAGTCTGTTGTTTATCATTAAATGGTAATTCTGGCTAATGGAAAATAGTCCCATTTCATTTATAAACAGCTCATTAACACATACGTTGCCATCACCTTTGATGCTATTGCCCTTCATTCTTATGAAATGTATAAGAGTTACGAGAAGATACTAGTAGAATACGGTTGGTTGAAATGAAGTATAAGGGCCTTGTTATATTCAGCCGTTACATGTTTTATGTCGGTTTCATTTTTTTTAGGTATCAGCGCAACAACTTCACCTTTGTTGCAGGACTCTTCCTTGTGTATACCCTAGTGACTAGTGATCTACTCCACCAATATGTTGCCAGCTCTCGCTCCAACCATCTCTGAAAGCTACTTCAATATTATGCACTTTAGAAAAGTAAATGACAACTTAAGGGATTCGTGCGTAGCAATAACAATGGTTGTATCTATGTACGTTCAAAAAGGAGCATATAACAATTTCTCTTAACTTGTGCATCATTATCTTTATACATACATTACTCGTGCGAGGCGGTCTCCAAGGATATGCCTCCTCAATACCAAGGACATATCAAGAACTTCCATTCTGATGCAAATACTCGCACGAAAATTGTATATGTTCACCTATACCTACAACTGTATATGTACATACATATATGCTCCTCCAATATTCTTTCAGGAAGTCAGTAAATTTGAAAAATTTCGTGCATTCAGTGGCTTGATTAAGATGTTAATTTTTTGACGGTAAATATATTTGTATTTCGAAAGATTGGAAATCGGGAGTTATGCAATTAGTCAATCAGCAAAAAATAGTTGTGTTAGACAAAGAGAGCGTTGTATTCTATGTGCTCTATATTGAAAAATAAAAGGAAAAAAAATCACTCCCGTCCTTCATCAAAAACTTTAGGTGTACTTACTCCTTTTTTTTTTTTTGTTTAAGTAAAGTTCCATTCGGAACCAGTCAAAGGAAACTCTTTCATCATGTTCTCTACGCAAGATTTTTATAAAAAGCAGCAGCATGAGCATACAATTTAACTTAGCTCATCGTTGAATTAACTAAAACTACATCAACTATTTTCCACAAAGCACATATCTGATTAAAAAGTGTGCTTATCGATTTGATAAGCTTCTATGCTTATTTTTCAATGACCCTATTCTATAAATGTAGTACAGTCCAGAAAGTTACAGGTTTTGGACACAATAAAACCTCTTCCAAAAATGTTGTTCTTCTTGTTTAATTATTTGCTGCAGCTTAATCAGTTGGAGTAGAATTCTCTCTCAGTTGGAGTATAAGAACCGCAGTCGCAGGAGCGCATTCATCAAAAAAAAATAACTAAATACTTGTGCATATGTAATGTATGTACAATCACATCATATTTATTCATTTAAAATTATTTGTTATTATTCTCTATTCAACCAAATAGTATCCACTTCTTCGAAAACCCTTTTTTCTCATAAAATTGATTTATTAAAACAAAACTAACTATTGCACTACCGAATGTCAACCACTAAGTACCAGAGAGAGAGTTCGGTTTGCTTGTGATGTGATCACCTCAAAATAAATAAATTAATTGTCTTCAGCATCAGATTTAAAATATAATTGTGCATTAACGTTTCTTTTGAAATATGTCTTCTGTTTATTTGTCAGTGAACTAAGCGTAAAAGTGTTAAAGAGGAGAAGAGTTTCTTTCTGAGTGGCAAGAGGTTGGAGATTCGCGCCGTTAAACCGCTTAACATTTAAAGTTAAAAATTTGAATTTTTAATAAGTAAGCACACTTGAAAGTACTTTTATTTGTTTCTTGAAAATTATAAATGTTTCGGAGAAATTAGATTCAAAGATTAAATTTCATGATTTTTCAATTAAGGTGGTAGGTATGTATTTCTGAAACGTTGCATGGGGAAGGCTAGACGTCTTTAAATTTTATGAAAGTTTTTCCTGGATTCATACATACATATGTAGGTTTCTTGAGAGAAGTATGAAAATCTCTTCTCTTGTTTACATTGCCCTTTCCAGGTGTTGGAGCTAGTAGCTGAAAGACCGGGATAGGTCCTCTGTTGGTGCGTTCATTACAAGCCTTCCTTTATAAAAAGAGAAACTTACCGCACGCCACTGAGATTATGTCGTCCGCGAAGGACGAAGTTACAATTTCATTTGCGACTAGCAGCTGAAGGACGATTTTATACATACATATACAGGGTGTCCGCCGGGAACGTATACTACTTTGTTTTGCCGCCATTTTGGTAAACATTTGTCTTGACAGTTCATATTTGGCAGTCGTGAAGTAGACACATGGCAAATTTATTATGGAAAAATATTCGATGAACCAACGTGTTTTAATCGTTAAAACATTTTATCAAAATCAATCATCGATTACTGTGACGATGAGAAAGTTACGTGAAATTTTTGGGAGAAACAACGTGCCAACAAAACGCACTATTTATCGTGTAGTGAATGATTTCGAAGAAAGAGGGTCTGTAGGTGATAGGCCCAAGCATGGGCCACAACGTACTGCAAGATCGGCTGAAAACATTACTGCTGTTCAAGGAAGTGTTCAAAACAATCCATCAACTCAAACAAAATATTCGTGATGAAATTAATGAAATACCGCGTGAAATGTGTGAGAATGTAATGAAAAATGTGCTCAAAAGGGCTCGCATTTGTGAGACTAGCAGAGGCGGACATTTGCTGAAACTGTAAACTGTTTGTGTAGCAGGAACTTTTTGCCTTTGGCCGAAATATGGGCTGTTGTGCTTGCTTTCGGTATGAAGATCACCATTTTCACTATTCCTTGGAAACATTTTCACCATTCCTTGGAAGCATTTTCCCCAGCTTTGAGGTAATGAACCCATTGACCAATTTATATACGAGGTATACATATGTATTTATGGCTATGTACCTATGGCTATGTACCTATGGCTGGACTTATTTTACCTTAGGCAGCCATTTCTTTACTGCGGGTGGGTATTTTATTATCTCGCAATTGAATAATGGTTAAACTAGGCAATTCGTTTCGCTTGTTTGCAGAAAGTTTGTGCTTAGCAGAAGGTTTAATGTTTACAAACTGGATTGAATCTGTTGTGGTTGATGGATCTTTTGATAATATTTATTTCCCCAAGTCTTACAGTTCGTTCACCCTCTCTATAACCTTGAAGAATTCACCCCAGATTTTTTCATCGCTGTTCTAATCTTCGGTTTGAAAACTTGGACGCTGACTTTTAAAGTTTCCCAATGTCTGGCATTTCACCTTCCACAAGAGTTGTTTGTCCTTTTGTTTGGACCACCTTTATACAATTTGTGTCTGCTTTTAGACACATCAGGGCTTCCCCCAAAATTAAATCTTTGTGGTAATTATTGAAACCTATTTGATACATGTCAGTTAGGAAAAAATCAATTGCGGGTCGACCTTTTCTGTCCACTTAACTCATTTACAAAACACTGTATCTCAAGAGTAAAACACCAGCTTTCTTTCTGAAATCATGACATTTACGTTAATTCAAAATGTTTCAAATTTGATAGATGATTGATTAACAAATTGAAAACTGTTGAACCCAATTACAACACGTTGCCTTTGAGTGCCAATTAGCAAAAGCAATTCAGCACGCTAAACTAATTGAAAAACCTAGTAAATAATTGATTATTTATCTCTCATAAAATTTCCTGTCGAAAGGGTTCTACTACAACCCCCAGCAGCATAAGCCGAATGGAGGCTCCTTTCTTCCAAATTTTATTATAAATTGAATAATTAATTATTCACTCAAATTTGTCATTTTTTCAGACAGGCCTTCCAAAACACGCTCAACTTCTTCTGGCCAACATTATAAATTTCTCACAATTAACTGAAACTGATTACAAATCATTTTCGAACAAATTACCTGCCAAGACTACTGATCTCAATCACAAGTCAGAGAAATGAAAAATGGTTAAGCCAACCCTTTTCTTTGGCCACTAAACATTTAGATAACCATCGTAAGTCTTTTGTGGGTTCAAAGGGTCTATTGTCATTTCCATTAAAATGTTTTTCTTACCTGAGGAGACATAAGCTTCAAAGTTGGCAGAGTTAAAAAGTATGCTTTTGTTTCGCTGGCTTTTTTATTACTGTCCCTTGAAGGTAACATTTACATGACCGCCATCACAACGTGCAATAAACAATGAAAATGCAAATGGTTCCCCTTCAAAAGGACTGAAAAGGACATTTAGTTAAAGCTTTGTGCTGCGCCATCTTACAAAGAGACAATTCTCTAAACAAAGCCATAAAATCTCCATATAAGAGTAGGAGCGCAATAAGTCCCTTTTGGAGAAACTTAATTCCAACTAACCTCCCTCTCTTGTTACCGGTCATTGAATTTGGGTCTGCGTGCATACAGCTACCTGTAGGTATGAGTACTTTAGAATAGCTAGGAGTATGGATATTTGCTTTGTGCTAATACCATTTGACAAAGAGGACATCGTTTCGGGGATGACGATGAAATTCAAAACAAGATCCTGCCAATGAATGTTAATTTCATTTTCATGCTTCGGGGACGTTGTTGAAGCCTTCTATAGGAAAGAAAAATGCCAAACGAAAGTCAAAATCAAAACGCTTTTGATTGTAATAAACATCTGAGGGAAAACAAGGGGTGAATTTTAATAGTTCGCTTGGGCTGCAGGACATTCGTTAAAATTGGTAACCTTTTTTGTGGCGGCTTGTTGTGTAATTGGAATTTCCTACTATTCAAAAGGGTTGCAGGGAAATGTGTGCTCTTTTGGGATGTTTTGTTGTGAAAAGTTTTGAATTGCTTAATTGAACGGAATCATTAGGTAATTGGTTCTGCAGATTGATAACTTGGGTTGTAATTGCCTGAGGACGAACAGAGGCTTCCAATAAATGTCTTGGTATACACGAGTTCAACAAATTTTTCCAGTATTTCTGTTCAAATTTATATTATCTGTTGTGAGAAATTTTTGCAGCTATTAAATGAGAAGAATGTGCGTCCTACAAAATTATTGAGCGGCCTGTGCCCAAATGATAAACCTAGGTCTGTATGAATATAATTCGTTTTGCAGAACAGCTTTTTATAGGATGCAACAATTTAACACTTCACCTAAACAAGTGTGTTCTTCTCATCCCGTGAAAAGACAGTATAGTTCCTGGCTAAAACGAAACTTTTAGAATCAAACACGACCTGTGTCTATCTGCCACCATTTTAAAACGTTTGAACCCTGAGAATTGATATTTTCCTCAAAAATTATTTTTTTGGGGCATAATGTGCCCCACCGAAAAAGGCTTGCAGTATGGACAAATTAAATAAGAGAGGAAAATGTGATAAATTTAAATATTTTAACAATGTTTTCTGATCAAATTTGTTGAGCAAAAAAACCTGCCCTCTATCTACGGTAAGACTTACGTGAAACATCAATAAATTGAAAGCATGTACATATGTACATATTATCAGTCATACGGAGGTTACACGAGGTTTCGAAAAAATCTAAAGATGTGGGATAAAAAGTCACCCGACACATATTAGCCCAACCTTTTCAAAAACCTAATTTGAAATGTCAATTTTACCCAAATCTTCAATTGTGACGCGAAATGCTTAGCGATTCTGGAGTTAGACGTGTTACCATCATCATGGATAATTTCCAATGTGAGAAATCAAAGATGTAGAATTGATCATGAGTCGTTCTATAGGCTTTACTGCTGCCTCTCTTCATAGCCTTGGCTTATACCTTACGTAATAAGTACGATGCGGTCTTGCTTAAAACCGTTGCAATACATATGTATGTAGATTTGGAGTGCTTTTACAATTTTTCTTTAGCCCATGCTCTTGATCATCGTTCATACCATTCATCCTCATTTAGTCATATGATTGAAAGGAACTACTATCCTTTTAAAGGTTATACTGGGCTTCGATATTCTTGAAGCCCTGTAAGGTGCTCTATAAATCTTGTCCTTGAATCATAATCTTTTTAATTTCCTCAGGAACGCAAGAGCCTTTGGATAATACCTTTCAAGTTCTGCAACGTTTTAACGTCTTCATAGAAAAATTAATAAAAAGCTTATCTTCTTGTCAGTGTGGACCTAGAATTGCTGGGTTTGAATTGTTCCTATTACAATCTAGTCTCTTTACCCACTGCAATCATTTTCAAATGCTTAGCTTAGTCGATTCTTCATCATTCTTCTCAAGAGAATGATCTCATTTGGCCCTAATTTGCTAATGTCCTATAAAGAAGTATGTTACTCCTGGTCTTACAAGGTGATCTGCCTTTTTATTGCCTTCAACGCCAATATGGTCAGGTACTCAGCAAAGGGTAGTCTTAACACCCCCGCACCTGCTTCCTCATCAGTTTTTCAACCTTCTGTATAAGAGTTTATGGTCATCTCAATAGATTGTCAGAAGTGGAAGTTTGCTGAAGAGAGCATCATATCATCTTGATTCTCTACATCCATTCCTTCTGATTCCGGCTTTAATCATCCCCGGGATCTTTTTTTTCGGTTTCATATCCAAGAGATGCAAAGGAGTCTACTCCAGAAGTGTACAATACCTGCTCTGGGCATGTCCGTATAGCCCCAGAAACGAGAAGCAAGCTAGTTCTTGCGCTTTGTCGAGTGTCTTCATGATTGTGACTAGGCTACTCTACTCTGCTCATACTATTGCCGCATTGGTCTCACAACGGAATATTCTCGTGCATCCACCAAGACCTAATCGTCAGGCCTCTACATTTTATGAGAGCACGGATTGCTTTTCTGCAGATCTATTCTGTGTTTTTATACCGGATGAGTTTGCAGTCTAGGTGTGGACACATGATAATATTTTACTTCTTTGAGTAGAGTTAAAGCCGTGCCCGAAAATCGGATCGAGGTAAGTTGTTCTTCGAAAAAAGCTGTAAAGTAGGTGCCACTCTGAGTTTCCTGGAATCCTTTGCTGGCAATCAGTACTATTTCGAACGGTTCTAGAAGTAAACATAAAATGGATTGACAGAAATCATTTTCTATACTTCTTTACTTATCTTCACCACCCGACTTGTAATAGTAATGATTTTGAGAACCATTTGAGCTGTACCTACAAATTATCAATGGACTCTTGGCGAACCATAATTCAGAGGCCTCTGCAAAGGCTGCCAAACCTTGAACTTTATATTTGTATTGTCGACATAAATAACAAAAAAGCGAAATTAATTTTCCATAAACAATAATAACCACAATTCTGAAGCAATGCGCAATACTTTTGTTTACACAGGAAGCATAAATATATATTTCAACTCTCCTTAAACCGGTGCCGGGTTCCGGGAGAAATTACTCGCAAAAGAATAATGTACCACCCCATAATATATCTCTTTCTGTTGTTCAAATATACATAAATAAAAAAAAAAATACACAAATGATTTCGCTAAAGGGATATAAAAAAAAGAAGCACATATACACCCAGAACACAATTCTATGTCGCAGAGCAAATATTTCATTTTTTTATCGCATGAAACGTACAGAAAAACTCCTTACTTAGTCTTCCAAGACTATAAATAAAAAAGAAAACGCTTCCATCTATGGTTTGAAAATAAAATAAGGAAATAATTGCTACAGCACAACTTGGAACACTGTGTATGGAAAGTAACAGTATTGCAAAATCTGCATAATAAATTAGTGCAAACGAAGTCGAATCAGGACTTTCCTGGAATGTTTGCTTTGTAGTAAACGAAAAGGAGATTACTTCTATTTGAACAGAAGTATCGTACCGAAAGCGCCCACCTCTTCATCGTATGTATATAAACCAATTTACAAAAACTTGGCAAGGATAACAACAAGTGCAATTATACATGCAGATTCGAGGTAATGGTTACTTTAGAAACTCCTGACCATCGTATTTGGTCAGTTGTACAAAGAGTCCACTTTAAACAAGCTTGCGCAAAAGTCCTCCCTCGACTTCCTAATGCAGTAACATTGTTCATAATTAAAAGGAAATGGTTATGTTTGTTGATTATATTTATTTAGACGATAAGATTTTATTCTATTAAGTCGCGAAGATAATATCGGTCAAGTTATCGACGCCAAAGTTAATGCATATTCGAACTTGAAAGAACCCCAGAGAATGAAGGCCGGACAACCCAGTGCAAATCGCCAAAAACTGTGGAAACCACACGTTCTTCAAACCCAATTTGTCAATTTGCGGCAGCAAAATTCGTTGATCATGTTCTGTAGTAATAATTTTACCGACTCCGTTTTCGAATGGAACATCAAATCATCTTCATTGCCGTCTAAGGTCTTGAGGTCTTGCCTGTAATTTACTTTCATGTGATTAGCAATTTTTTTTTGGCGATCTTTAAGTATTGGCATTAGCTAATGCATCTGTACGTATTAAAGACTTTCACCGAAATTCGCTGCAAGGACCCTCTATTGATACCCAATTGCGTGGCCCGTCGTCTGGTTGATGTTTGAAGGTCCTCTTAGACACCTGCATCAACAGCAATAGTGCAATGCATTAACTACTGACCATGGCACCCACCAAATGTTTGAAAATCTGCTGCAAATCTTTCCCTGCTTCGAGTGTTTTTTCACTGGGGGAAAATATGTCTACATTCTCTCCAATGCGAGCTAAGCAAAAGAAGGAGTTTTTATGAGTACCGGGAGTACCCATGTCATGTCAGTTTTTGGCACTTCCCCACATAGAAATGCATCCATGCTTTTTGCATCTTATCAGGCAATAAATTCATCATCCCCTTACTGAGGACGCCTTCCCTAATTTCCCCGTTTCGCCGCTTTTGGAGACAGCTAGGCCTAACATGATAGCTGTCTTCCACAATGCGTACGACTTAATATAGGGATCTTTTTCGTGTTAAAGAATACATTTAGCGTTGTACCCTCAATATGATCAAATATAACCCTTTCATCATTTTTAACAAAGTGCCCGTACGAGGCTAAATTAAGACAGTATTGATACTCTGCTACCTCTGCCTAAAAAGGCCTGCTTTTATGATCTTATGATTTCTTATCTATTTCAGTCTAGGATTCTCATTTGTTTAAAAAAAAACTCTATTACAAATATTAGTATATCCTTGTCGGTCTCAAGTCGTGTTACAAGCAAACACACTACCGCTACACCGCGTCCAAGGTAGGTTAGGTATATGGGTACCCTAGTTGACACGAAACAGTCAAGGGCTCACTTAGACTAACGATAAGTCCATTATGCCCTTTCCACCAAGTAAGTGAAGGCTTGCTTTAAATGACTGAAGCGATGCACTGTTTCCTTTTATTTGGTCAATTAAACGTCAACAACTAACTGTAGCCACACTTAAACTTAAAGGTTTGTTTTATACGACAGTCGTGCGTCCGGCTACGCATCGCAATGTTGGACGATGGATGAATATTATAAAGGAAAAATGACAGCGATGGAGGTGAAAATGTTACGGATGTCAGCGGGAGTATCAAAACGGGACCTAATTAGAAGTACGGGTATTCGCGTAAGCCTTCATGTAAAGAAACCGACTGTGGAACAAGTCCAAAGATAAATAGCGACTCAAGTTCCTGTCGAATTTCGGACAAGAGGCAGATGAAAAAACAACTGAATTACTCAAATGAAAAAACAACAGCAAATTCTCGGCCTCAGCGAGGAGGTAATTCAAAATAGAGCGGCCTGTAGAAGGATATTGAGGTCCGCAAACTTAGCTAACCCCACAAGCAGCGCAGTAGCAAGGCAGATACGTGGGATAAATATGTAGCATAAGATGTACGTGTACGTACCTACGCGTTATATAAGTGCACTTATAATATGCAGAAAAGCATATACGCACGATAAAGAAAACCCTCTTCTTCGCATGAATGTAATGGATCAGTAGTTTAAGGGCGTATCGAAAAAGCGAAATTGAGAAGCTTTCCCATATCGGTGATTTTGAGAGTTTACCAGACACTTGTTAGAGTTGGGCCTTAAAGAAATTTTCTAGTATTTTATGAAATTCGAATCTCGCTAGTTCAACGCATGAACCACTTTGCCACGGCACCGAAACAAATTCTTAAAAGTATTACCAGTTTTACTGGTCTTAACAGCATTAATAAAAATTCATGATTGCATGTGTGTTTAATTTAGAAGATACGAATGATTTGGAAGTAGCGTATTCTGTAAACCTCATTTTGAGGTACAATGTTGATGGCGTGTGGCTTGATTTCAATAATATACATATGTATGTACATATTTGTATACGAGTATATGGATGCTTGCCTTAAATGTGTCAATTTTTTGTGAATAGTTGGAGTAAAAACGGTCCTTAAGAAAAAGATGAACGTCGTCAAATCGGAGCTGAGCGGTGACTAAGGCGCTTCTTCAAAACGGCTGTTAACACTGATGTGCTACATTCCGCCGTTGGATTGGAACTAAGCCCCGTCCAAGTCTAAATAATTCAATTCCGGTCACAGGAAATTAAGTACTTTAAATACTATGGCTCTAAATAATAACAAATCTAAGGCTATTCGTTCGGAAGCTCCTGAAACTATGCCTAGCTTCAATAGAGTTCGCATTGCAGCGGAGAAAATTGTAAGGAGACTTGTTTTTCTTTATAAATAATTTACGTGAGACGATAATTTCAGTAGAATTTTTTCATTAGGGAGGTTGTATGCAATAAGCGACAGATTGCCTTTGGACACTTTGCAAAACACTCATTTTGCACATCTTACTGTATGGTTGCGAAGTTTATAGTAGCTGGAGTCTCACCTTACTTAACAAACTGAAGACATCCTTCTACTTCGCTGTTACTATAGGTATATACATATGTATGTACATCTTCCAAGTAAGAAATCACATTTTTTTAGTGTACAGTGTACTCCCTTACAGAGAAAACACTTCCGTTCAAATTATACAGTCCTTTTAAGATCCAACTGGTTCAAGCCAAAAGCCATGGTTTGCGTCGAATGTTCGGCGACTGGTGTCAAGACCAATTACCAGAATGATGTTCAGTTTACACCGGAAAATGTTTCTCAATAATGGTGCTCATTTTGGGTTTAATGGGTACGTTAATAATTTAAATGTCGCGTATGGAGTGAGACTAATATGTACTAACTCAGAAACCAATGGCGCAATGGAAGCCAACATAACTTACTTCATTGATGGAATAAGGCCACAATTACCAAAAAAGCGAAAAAGCGACCCAAAGGTAGACTGTCAGGCCTTTTATAACTTTTTTTTAAAACTAGAATCATCTCGCTTTCTTTTCTTCTTCAATCAACAACTCCTGAACACTCTACCAGAAAAACTTAGAAATTAAATTTGGTGATTCATTGTTTTTAAACGAGATGTTCTTCTCTACTTCGTCATAATAAGTCGACTTAATTTTAAGGATTAAGTGTGATTACATCTACGCATTGACGGTTCAATTAGAAAACAGATGAGTGCGATTTACAAATATTTTTTAATACGAAAAGCTGATTCGGGTTTTGTCGGACATTTTTCCACATAACTTCTGAGCTATTATAGTATTATCAGCTAGTAGGCAGTGGTGGAAAGACGGAAGGAAGTTATTGTTAATACACCTTCTAATTTACATCTTTAAACTATTGCACTGCTAATTTAAAAAAAAAAAACACTGACTCTTCTCGCTCCACCCTTTTTTAATGTACTGCTTGGAGAAAGTTCGGTGCTAACCTGCACCGGCTATATCGCAAGCAAATACACTGCTACTGCCCCGTGGCCACCTCTACTATTGACTTAATGGCCTCTTTGTTAAAGTCCTAAATATCTGTACTTTATCGAAATATGTAACTCAAGGTACATTTCAACAGCACTTCTTTTGAACCTCAAGTTTTACGAATTTCTCATCGCATGATTTTGTACTTACCAAGTTCTGTCCTTTCAAATATGGGCGCCGTGGTTGGTGCGTTGGATTAGTGAGCGGGAAGTTCGAGGTTTGAGTCCCAGAAAACACCATCAAGTGTTTTCACGGTCCCACTTCTCGCGAATGGTTGACAAACGTCAGAGAATAATAACAGTCATTACAAACCTTCTAAAGGAGGTCTTTTCAATTTGTATGAAAAAATATAACACGAATGGTTCCGAGAAGCTAGGACCTGGACCACATGCCGTTTGTTGCGCCAAGTTTTTGTTTTTGTATTTCTTCCTTTGATGGCGAAACACTTCAACAAGCCTTTCCAATTAGCCCGGTCCTTATCTAATTGCCTCCAGTTGCGCACTCTAAGTCGGTTAAGGTCGCATTCTACTTGTACACCCCACCTAAGGCGAGGTTATTTTTTACTCACTGTCCCTCTGGTTTAGATTTGAAGACTGCGTTCTGGAGCATTCCGCTGTACAGATAGTAAAGTTTGTTGTTGTATCTTGCTCGTCAACGTAAACAGAAGCGAATGTCTTAAAAAGATATTCTGTTGAAACGACAGGGATATCTTCATCCGCTTTGTTTCAGAGCCATGATGATTGGGGCCTTTAATATAATCTCCTTAGTTATTTGGGATAGGACATTACTACTGAATTGCCTTGTGGGACCAAAGAAACAGAAGTTGACAAGACTTATTCTTCGCTTTATTTCGGTGAGGAGTTATTGTCAGAGCTGAGGTACACAAAGTCCCTGACTGAAAGTGGTTTCATTAGCCAACTCAACAAAGAAGATCCGCTGGACATGTAATGAGGGATAGACCACATAACGAAGGTGCAGTGGCAAAGTAATATTGCATCCTAAAACTCGAATTGTAAAAATAATAAGTACTATGGTAACGCTTAACAAATTTTTCGGTAATTCTTGGTGCAAGCATACTACAACAGTAATGCCAAATACTCGTTGTCCCGGCACAAATATCCTCATATCTACACAAAAATTGAACGTTTTTTGTCTCTCTAAGATTCAGGTCTCTCACTTGCCCATTTGCGCTTCGTCAACATCATCCTATGTTTGAAATATGCATATGCCGGAAGCTTACATTGGAATAGCCAAACATTTTTACTTTTTACAAATTTCGAGCATGGTCTTTCAAAGGCATCTTACTACCTACAACTTGCCATTTTTTAAAGTGAAGACTCATAAAGATTGTGTTCAATGCTGACTTAAGAATTCTGGGTGTTCATACATTTCGGAGTCCTTTTTTTCTAGGAAGATCAGGAAGGCTAAGCAATTGCAAGCCGTTCCAATTAGGGACTCAGTAAATTCTAAACAAAATCATTTCCCGATGGCGTAAGCATTTTGTACGCTCTACATAAAATTAGTTTTGAGCAAAAGTTTTTTTTACTGAATTCCTCTAAAAAAAAAATTGTAGGTTTTAAAAATGGAACAAGTGCTACTTAATCAAATTTCTGCAGGAGGAGAATGCTGGGAGGATGTGCATAGAAAAATATTTTCTGTATTCAACAAAAAGTTCTAAGGTTTCAAAGGAATACTTTCACTGAAACCAGCAACACTTGTTTGGTATTAAAGTGTGTGTACTGCTGCATTTCAACATCATCCTTTTCTTGTGAGTTACTCGTAAAGAACTTCATTATATACATGTTCAACTTACAAGGAGTCCTACTTTCCAGAGAAACTGTCTCACTCGCACACATACATATAAAAAATCGCATGCGACCACGAACAGGGATGACAGTAATGAATAATGCGCAAAGCAATATGCCATATTATGCCAAATTCCAAGGCACAGTCGATAAATCAAGCACTCCTGTATCCCACGGGAATCCACAAGCAACCCCCGTAGCCACAACAACGCATCCAAATGCGGCGAAGAAATCAATGTCGTTGAGATAAAACTTTATCCCACAAGCAACCAAACACCCGGAATAAACATTTTTGAACTGACTGATTTTAAAGGGGGTGAGATGATGATAATAAAGCGGCTGTAACTCTGGCTGCAAAGAAGTTTGATTAATACGAACACGTTCCATGAATATGGAAGTTAGACAATGTCTGTGCAATGGATTATGTAAATAACAAATGAAATTCGCATGTCAAACAATTCCCCATAGATATCCAAAATTTTCCAGACGGACAAGAATTGTACATATGTATATGTGATGGTGAATAGTTCAGGGTTCTGATATGCTTCGAAATCGTACATCAGAATTATTAAAATGCAAATTCGAATACATACATATGTAAGTGCGTGAAAAACAAGAAGTCTGGCACAGTGTTGTCTGGATATAATGTCTCCATCAATTGGCTAGAGAGCATAAATTGAAGTATGTCTTGAAGCACTGTACTCCAAGGACACAAAAGAACTTGAATGATATTCAAATGAACTGAATATCTTAAGCATACTCCAGGGAAGTTCAGTTGCCACATTTAGTAGATATTCAATTCAAAACATAGTAAAGAATATTCTTATATAATTTTGATAATTTTTAGTTATTTAAGAAAAATAAACTCCTTCATGTATACACACGCAGCTGGTCAGTGAAATAAGTGGGAGAAGGTTAGGTTAGGTAAATGGGTGCCCTTGTTGACAGGACTGTCAACGGCTCACTTAGACCACTAACAGTCCATTGTGCCCAAAATTTAAAAAAAAAAACCTGGGAACCTAAATATCAATCTTCGACCGATTAGTTAAACCACCCAGATAAATGTATGAATCTCAGGAGTTTGTTTAGCTCAATGTTACCTAACTCGTCCAATTCTGAAAAGAAGTAACTGCCAAGAGCACGTCTTCTTTTAATGGCCAGCGCTGGACAGTCACAAAGGAGGTGATGAACGGATTCTATTTCCTCTTCGTCCCTGCAGCTGCACCAGTGGTTGTTGTGTGGTAATCCTAGCCGTGCTGCGTGATTACCTATCAAACAGCGTCCTGTCACGACGCCAATAGCTATTCGGATATCCCTTCGACTTAGTTCCATAAGATTGATAGATCTCTTTTTGTCGCAGACTGGCCATAATGATTTGGCTGTTGCGCATGTAATCGTTACCAGCGTTTATTGGCCTCCTCAATGGCCTCGATTTCTATCTCCCTTTGCAGTGTACTGAGCGGTATACTGACCTCAGAGAGGGCGCTTGAGGAGTTCATAAGCGACTCTCTGGCTAGTTCGTCCGTGTGGCTAGGTACCCAACACAGAGTCACCTTATTGGCCGCTGAGATGTCATCCAGTCGCTTTTTACAGATCTTCACGAGCTTGGACCTTATCGATGTGGACTGCAAAGCCTTAATGGCTTGATGGGAGAAAGAATCCTTTATGTTATTAATTATTTCGAATTTCTGATGCAAATTTAAAAGCCATTAAATTAAAAAAAAATAATTTTAGTACTTGGTCAATTAAATATGTGTCGTGCTGAAATGGAAAAAATTTTATTATTAAACAAAACTTTTTGAAAAACAAAAACCCTACCTTGCTTATCTTTGTATCCACCATTATTCTCTAGAACTTTTTCAACCCTTCGAGGCATTAACTCTTTTTGAATGCCTTTACACGACTTCTCTTTATTTAAAAAAAGGTAGACCTACAAGTTCTCTATTGGATAAAAATCTGGGAATTGAATTGGCCATGAAATTGTAGGCATTTTTTAATCTCGATACCAAACTTTTTACAAGACCCGATATGTGTTTGGAATCCTGCTGGAAAAGCCATGTTTTTCTCGGCGTAGGGAAACATGACATTTTCCAATATGTTCCTGTAATCGAATCTAGTCATGATGTCGCAGATTCGAAAAATAGAATCAATACCGTATCTAAAAAAAACAGCCGCAAACCATTACATTTCCACCTCTTTCACTCCTTTTACCTCTGAACGTTGCACGCACAGTCAGAGGAGAACAAATGGACATTTGCTTCCTCAACCCAAAGAGTATTATGGCATTTTTTAATAGCTTCCGGGACCCTCCAATGACGGTAGCTTGAAGTAAATTGTTATTTAAGCGCTTTGCTTGCAACTCCTTTCGAAAGATTGGCATATTGAAGAATTCTGCGAACTGCGCGAGCGGTGGCTTGATGACCAATTTAAACGCAAATAGTTTTGGAAGACGAACTCGTAAATGGATTGGAAACGGCATTAGCGCTATGCGTTGTTCTGTGGTTGGGGTTGGTGTGGTCTTTTTGACTTTTCTGTAATTTTCCACGACTTTGATGAGTTTTAGAGTATTCTCGCATCTGCAGTTGGTTGTTCTTCATAACGCAGTTCTAGTCTTCCTTGTCGTCGCAAACCTGGGTTGGAATTCGAAGACTTTTTCAACTGGAACGTTCTCGTCAATCACCACTTGATACCTCCCTTAGGGCCTTAATCCATGCTTTGAGCCTCAGTGTGCAAGGCGGGATGAATACCGAGGTGCGGCTAGTTCTGATGTAGATTCCGAACCTCTTCTGGCCAATTCGTCGGCCTTCTCATTACTTGGTATATCTTCATGTCCAAGGACCCAGAAAAGCGAAATCTTATGTTGTGTTCCAAGAACCTTAAGCTCTTCATGACAGCACTTTACAAGCTTGATTTTATTTCGATAGCAGAAATCGCTTTATCGGTGCCTGGCTATCGATGGAAAAGGTAATACCTTCCTGTGGTATTGCTTTCATCGCAGTCTCACGGGCATTCGGATAAGATGCCTGAGCCTACGCCTACATTCATCTTTGCTCCTTCTGCAAAGACAGTGATGGTACGTGTATTGGTAAGCCGACCGCTTTTCCATTTTTCTCTGCTCGGGAACGAGCTATTGAAGGGTCTCTTGAAATTTTGGCACGGAATCAGTTAATACGTGGTAGATGCATTTCCTAAATATTTTTCAGGATTATGGAATGATCCGTTTTATTTCATCTCCAACTGTCCGACTGATTTATTCTCAAATAAGAATCTTAGTATGTAGCAGTGGTACCTACAGCAACTTGTATTAAGCTAATTAAATAGAAATGCATATAGTGTGAACTCTTGAGAGTGTAGTAACATTTTTAATTACGAGTAGTTCCTTTCCTTTCCTTTCATCCAGACATCTTTTTACCTTCATTCAAAATCGTTGCAAACAATCACTTTTGAGAAAGTGTTCCCGACAACAGTGCTGAGAGCTGAGTATTTTAAATTTGAATATTTAAAGCTATTAGGGTCTGAAAACTTTTGATTATAATTTACTTCCATACCTATTTGATAATAATTACTGAAGTAAGTCTCCGAGAAGACATGGAAATTAATATTCATTTTCTCACAACTCCCGTGTCTATTTCCTGGAGCCTTTATAATTAAAGAAATTACCATAGCAAAATGGAAAATGACAGCTTTCATTATTCTGCCCCAGTTGCATTAATTTCAAGTAACAAATCCACTCCACACCGTAAATAAACAACTGCAACTGCAAAATCCTCCACAGACATCTTCGTCCTTTTATGTGTACCCTGTTTTCGCATCTTTCGTTCCCTCCCCATTTGCATACATTAAAACCAATTTCAATTTCAGCAATCAGTCGTGTCTATTCAGTTTTCACTTTCCTTCACCTTTTTTTTTTTACAGCCCTTTCCATCCTAATATCATAAATTGAAGTTAGCATACCAACGCTGTCAAATAAAACTTGCCACAACCCAACCAGCGATGATCAAATCGCATGAATTTTTTTTGCAGCTCAATTTGCTGAGACTCGAAAAGGACAACAAACAAACAAAACACCTATCATCCAGCGCTGCTGGACCACCATCCTTAGCTGGAACGGACAAAACTAGTTTACTTAATACAAAACTTAAAATTTATATCCGAAAGCGAAATATCGGTGTTTTTTTGGTGCAGTTTTCGTGGTACAAGGATCACGTTTGTTTGCTTTCAGGATTGTCCATAATAATTTTTTTTGTCAGTAACTTGTGTGTATTCTGGAAATTTCGTTTAACAAAAGAGGATGTGACTCTGAACATTAAGGATTTGCTTTCCTTCTATTGTCGTTCCACCACGTTCACTCTGGATCCTGATGCATTTTTACACAAAAAAAAGAGGAAAAGAGCAACTATTCAGTTTGCTCTCAACTTTATCTCAAATGAACATTCTTCAAAACGATATAGCCAGTGTTAATACTAGTACTCTTTGTGTGAATTGTATCCGCAAGTGACTCATAAACTCTTTTGCACATGCATATGAATTAGGAGATACAATTCAAATTAGCTTGCATTCGCCAATTTATCACTGTCTCTGGCAATGGGTGGAATGGGTGTAAACTACCCACTCTGATTCTATAGATACAAAAATGTCTTAAGAACAATTCCCAAATACAGTGTGAATATCTGAATGCAGTTTCATCGTCAATGGATAAAGGAAAGAAGAATATTTGAATAATTGGAAATTCAATAAGCGATAACATGATATTTTCCTGTTTGTGTGCGCTATGTGTCTTCCCGGATATTGGAAATGTTCCCGGCTACGCTATGGACTATACTTATATCGAGCGTTATACTGTCGATGGTAAATTCAATCCAGCTTCCTATACTGGTGGAATGCTGAAGTGACAATAGGAATTTTCATTTAAGTCAAGAGGATACTGAACAGGATTTCAATCTCTTCCGTGGTGGAAATTAATAATTTCTCCATGTGGATTACTGATGTGATCACATAATGGAAGTGAAATTTATGAAAAGGATTAAAAACTTTTAACAAGAAAAATAGAAATCAACTCACAGTTTCGTAGTGTCCTTCACTTAATTGAGTTTTACGAGATTCTATAGCTAATTAATGGCACGGGGTTTCGGAAAAACATACTACGATGGTAAGTACGGGTCAGGACTGGAAGAGTGTATTGTGCTTAATACGATGCACATATTAATTGCAAAGGATAATAAAAGGATATTGTGATTCATACATGCATATAAAGCGAAAGCTATTGCACCGATTTTAAAGAAAGAAACCCAATACGTTGTCTGCAGTATGTTTAAAACTTCATATAAATGTGGTCTATTTCCAATGAAGGCTCATTCTGTTTCAGGCACTTTATAAAAATAATATCGGTTAACGGACTTATTTCAGTCGAAAAATTTCGCACAAAGAACTAGAATAATATCTCTTTAATCATGTTCTACATAATGACCCTTTTGAATCAGAGTGGACCGTGCTTGGAGAGATCAAAGCTGGATTTCCTCAAGGTAGCACTCTTCACCCTATCTTATTTCGCTTTTATATCAGTGATTTACCGACGCCTCCAAGGAATTTCATTCGAAACGCGCACCGAATTTCGGCAGGAGTAAACACAGGAGAAACGACATACATATGTATCTCCAACAAACCCGTCCAGATAATGAAATATACATACAGTCGATGTCGACATCATTGGTGTTCGTAGAGAGTCATAGTAGAGGCTCTCACAGCAGTTGACGAATAGGCGAAACGAGTTGGTCTTGGAGAAAATGAAGACAAAACGAAGTACATGCTATTAACAAGTAAAACAACATATGTATGTCTACCGCCTACGACAAAACGTAACTGTTGATAGCTAGGTAGTTGAGGAGTTCATGGAGATTAGACGAAGATTGACCGTTGGAAACTGATGCTACTTCGGTTTGTCAAAACAAATGGGGTCGAGATCCATGCTCTGGACGATAACCAGGATAGAATAGTAGCTATTGGACGCTTTCGATCGAAAAATTTTTCATCGAATTTTTGGTTCTGTATTCGAGGAAGGCAAATGGAGGAGAAGATACAACCGAGAACCCTACAAGCTGTAGTAAGATGTGGATGGAGTCCAAAAGGCCAATACTACAAAGCGATTGGTCTTAAGAACTAAAAGCAATATGCTCGGGATCGACGGGGATGCATGCTTACTGTACGGGTATGCACAGACGAAACACTTGCTGCTGTGTCCGAAGTGTCCGTAAAAACCTAATAACCTCAACTCGTCGCAAAACTAAAAAACTGAATGTTTTTTTTTCGTCGCACTACTCCAAGGAAAATATTACGAAAAGACCATTTATCTCGACGTCTATGTCAACAAGCAAAACTGTTGGACTTGGGTTCCAGAAATACATACATTCGTGGCCATGTATGGCGAAAAGTGCATCATGAAGATATGATTTGGATTTCTTCGGGCTTTGTTTCAATGGAAATGGAAAAAGGAACCGCCAGTTATTTTGGGACGTGCCTTAGAATCGATTTGACGCTTTCGGACTTATTTTTATTTGAAACTCTGCGATCGTTACTACTGCAGCAATCCACAAATATCTGAAGCACATAAGAAAAGCATCCATCGAGTTATTTGCTAAATAGAGCCGCAAGAATTGAAAATGTACTACCAAATTGGATTGATAAAATGGGCTACTACCACACCAGCCGCAGCAACCATTGAAAAAAAAAATATTTTAGCAAATAATCATACGGTGTACTATAATAATAAAATACTAATCGTTGGAAAATATTGAACGCTGTAGTTTAGACAGTCATTGCGAAAAGAAACCAACAAACGGCATATCCTTAATATTGTTCACAGACAATGAATCCTTCAATAGACAGTTGTATAGGATCGTAAATTAAATATAGCTTTAGTTGAACCATCTTCACTTCTTCTCGTCTTCGCTAAGCAATGCACAACGTTT
The DNA here is from genome assembly GCA_946965025.1 of Blera fallax. Taxonomy (NCBI): domain Eukaryota; kingdom Metazoa; phylum Arthropoda; class Insecta; order Diptera; family Syrphidae; genus Blera; species Blera fallax. The sequence goes on along the minus strand of OX337247.1, from coordinate 16,091,650 downwards.
AAATACTCTGATATCGAGAATAATATATCAAAATTCAAAATCGAAAAACCCGTAGTATTGCCGGGATACCCAATGACCTGAATGACCCAAATATGTAGGAATACAGATCCGTATGGGAATACAAAAGCTTTTATTAAAAAAGTTTGACATACGATCAGTACTACAACAAAGGAAAGCAAGTATCACCACATCTGTGTTTAAGAAATTTGTTAAAAAGAACTCAAAAACTACGGGACATGTGTACACATCTTGCTCAGCTCTATCTCCAAATTCTTCACAAAAACACTAGTCGATGAGATAATAAAAATAAGCACTAGTGAGGAACAGCAGGACTTCCGTAAAAACCGCTCAACCGTAGATGTAATATTCATTATAAGTCAAAAAATACAAATATTTGTCGCAGAACCCAACTTCCCAACTTTTTGCGACCATTCGTGTTGAGCGCGTTTTATTTTTTCGCACGAATGGAAGGGACCTTTAGTTTAGAGCCCTATCCAAATGGATCTTGAAGACATTTAGTCCCAGCAGGGCGGCGCAACTTTTTACACTACGCCCGAAACAGGTCATGTAATCTCATTCAAAATCGCGTAATTTGAAATAATAGCACTTCTTTCCCTTTTGTTTGAACCTTTTAAGCCATTAGACTATGGCGCGGAGAGTTTTTTATTCGCGACCGAAAACCTCCAATTTTAGCATCGTATGTAGGTATATCATTTGGATTGAGATACCCATTAAGGAATTTGAGGATAATCCCAATGAGGAATGGCAATTTTGAAAGGGCAGTAGGAGATGCGGATTTTACACGTAATACATCTACCTGGCACCTTTAGGTTTTAAGCCCCATATTTTCCGAAGAATTTTGTCCCTTTTCAATACCTCTATCTAGATGGGATTTCAAGTTGAGAGTGGTCTAGAAATATTTTGTTTTAAGAACTCAATCTGTGCACCATTTAATGTTAGTGTTTGGCGATTTAAACCTCTCTTAGTGACGGGTATGATGACTGTTTTATTTGGATTAACTTTTAGTCCTACCGATTGGCACCAGTCATTTATTTTGTTTAGTTCATTTTACAATTTTCGAGAATATTGGATTCGTCTTTACCTATTACTACTATGACTAAGTCATTTGCATAGGCCTGAGCTAGAAATTCGCAATTCTTTAGATCGTTCAGAAGTATATCTTCTACATTAAACCATAATAGATGAGATAGGGAACCATCTTGAGGGCTTAACATGTAGTATATCCACCTGTTAGTTTGTGAGTCAATACCTTTGGCATCAGCAGCAGTTTTGATGGATTAACAAGTCGCCGATTACTAATACTTTTGCTGCAGTTTGCCTTATTCCAAGTTTAACAAATCAACTTATGACATGTACTGCACTACTACAGTAATTTCTGCAAATTTAATTACCAAGGACCCGTGCATATAGAAATCTTTAAATGTTTAATCTCGACTCTTTCGACCATGCATTGCACTCGTTCATAGAAACAAATGTAGACTCATACTTACATTATCTCTTGATCCTTAAAGTGTTTGGCAAATAATATTAAAGGGGCCAATGATTCAATTAAATAATTTATACCACATTAATTCGACCGTAAACGTTGAAGACCAGTTAGCTGAGCTACTTGATAAACCAATTCAACGGAAACCTCTAAAGGAAATCACCCTCAACAGTCCATGTACATATGTATGTATGTACTCCTGATGTCTTTGAAAGATACGAAGGAAATTTATTCACTTTATAGACGGAAGTACACAAAGTTATCTTAAGGACGCAACCCAAGGGAGAGACAAGAAGGACTTTTCTACGAATTTGTACCACATAATCAAAATCTTTGTTTAGCAGCATTAAAGACAAAACACACGCAGGGACATGTGTACGTGTTATGTTAACTAGTGTTCAACACTGAAGGAAATTTGTTCATCCCAAAGTGGTATTGCAAGAATACATATGGATGTACATACATACATACACGTTGTCTAAGAAGTAAGGGTGTTGGACTATACTTTTTCATTCCCTGTAATATTGTAAGAACAAATTAAGTGTACAACACATTCTAACATACACATCTACATTCGAGGACATGGAATGCCATTTTATTCGGATGTCAATTTTTAGTGCTTGAATTGCCTTCAATATTATATGTACGTACAGTGGATGCTCCCTAAACTGAACACAATATGTGAAACCAAAGCTGCTCAAGTTAAGGAACTAAAACAAAAAATATGTGCGTTTAATTTAACGCTTTTTTAGTAATAAATAATGTGAAACAAATGTGTTCTTGAGATAATTTAAAAAAAAAAAATATTTTACACTGCTTAGCCTTACGCAGCACTTTGAAGACTGGAGAACTGAGAATGTCTTTTCGTTTGGGGTGGCCCGAATCGATGGCTTTACCCTAGAGTTCAACTGCTTCCTTATCAGTAACAACATTGTGTGCGATAAAGACATCACCAGAAACAGATTCATTTTAAGGTTCAATGTCTTTGACTGAGTCCGGAACGTTTTCATCACACAACCACTCATTAATATCATATCCTGTGTACTCCTGTTAGAATGAACATAAATTTTCTGTTACATATTTTTGTTCAAAATAAAGGCTAAGGAAGGTTATCTGATTATCTACTCTTGCCTCCGTTAAGAGCCTTTGATGCTTTTTCTGGATGACAAGGAGCATTATCGATAATTAAAAGTGCCTTAGGTGGAAAATGTTGTGCCACTCCTTAAAAATATATTTGTTATCCAGGCACTGGCAAAATTTTTGGTATTCTACTGCCATTTCGAAATTTTTAGTGGACTCGGGTTGTTTTTTTGACTTTTCAATGATTAAGGGAATGATTTAATGTGAACCTGTGGCATTACATCCAAGCAGTAACGTTTTTTTTTTCTCTTTGTTTTGGATTTTTTTCCACCAGAAGCACTTTTCTCGGTAAGGGAAAAGTAAGTTTTTTTTGGTAACATCTTCCAAAACCATGTATCCATGATTGGCAAGGATGATCAAGAGCTTTATGGAGGACAACACTGAAGAAGACATTGCAGGAGTCTTGGAGTCAAATGAAAGTCATTGCAAAAGACCGCGATAATTGGAGACATTTTATTGAAGCCCTTTGCTCCTCAAGGAGGTGAGGAAAAGAAGAAGAAGAACGTTTATGAACATGTGAATACTTAGATTTTTATGTGAATTCTCGCTGATTTGGGAAATGCAGTTAGGGTGGTGCGCAGATTCCGTTATGCCAATTACATGTCTTTCGTTCATGTCTTTAGCTACAGTTGATTAAAAATCTGCGTATGCTATGGCAACACCGTGCCGGAAGATACTGAGATTCTGCAGCAGGAACGGGGTTCGTAATCTTCATAAAAGGGGGCAACTCATACAACAGCATTTAAGCCCAAAGACGAAAACACCGTAGTGGAAATGCAGGTTTTTGTAGAGAGATTACTTTCGTTTTTCCTTGGTAGCGCCAGAAGCCACAATAGTAGTGTCAGATGTCTGATGGTACACAGTTGAAAGGAAATAATTGGTTTAACCACCCCACCGGACACAAATCGAATTAGATATAGCCAGACTTCTCCGCCTAGGCAAGCCCCGGCGAGCAATATAAACTAACTTGGTCAATTGGCCGCAGCTGGAGAAGTTGGTTGCTTGGGCCACACCGTGCTGCAACGTCATTAAGTAAGTAAATTAGCACAAACTGCAGATTTAAAATCTTATGGTTAACTCTTGGCCTTTAGCATTTGTTGCTCACATATCCTTAACCCTTCCCCCCCAAAAAATATGAAGCAGGATCCATGGTTTTGTAAATTTGCTGTGTTGTAAGATGAAGCAGTGCAACATTATCTTGATGCCTTTTTTTAAATGGCTCGATTGGACATCTGGCGCTGGTTTTTCTTCAGTTGAGGTCAATAAACGTGCACTAAATCTGTTTTTCCCCTTTTTGTAAACCATCCAGAGCTAGAGTTAAAGGAGTACCCTTGTTGGCCCTCATATTTTGCGTAAAGGTGCTTAGCCTCTTTGTACATTTTACCCGGCCCAGTTGGCGTGCATGCGAAATGGATCAGGCTTTTGAAAAACGACCAAGAAAAAAACGAAAACCCGATTCGAACTACGCACCAAGAAAAACGTGCACCGAATAGTAAAAGGATAAGCTGGAAACCAAAGAGAACCCACCTTTAGCGATTAACGCGGAAGGAATCGGCTTTTTCCACCTTTTAAAGAAACGTTGGCATCTAATTTTAAAATCACAATAACGTTGGAAACTATTGCCGATCCAAACAATTATCGGTAAATTTGGAACTAACTGAAATCCGAGGGGATCCAATTGTGCACGTACATTTCTAGGTACACAAGTTAGGTTGGATTTACAACCGCGGTGGGGAAATTGCAAGGGAAAACACCTGGCAGGAGACAGGTAAGCAAACCTCATTAACTTACATATACTACAAACACAAGTACCCAAAGAGATGAGAGAAAGCAATATATCACAGCTCTCCGAAAATTAATCGTGAAGCTATAGAAGCGAAGATAAATCAGAAAAAAAACTTTTTCCAAAAAAAATGGAAAAGCTCAGAAATAAAATTTTTAGGAAAATGAGAATGATGCTGAAAATTGGTACTGCAAAGATCTTTTTGTAATAAATCGGGTTTAAAAATCCATTGATTTAAACGCTTTGAAGCAGAGGATTATAATATTAATTTACGCAGGGTTCTATGTGGGTGCCAAGGACATTTCAGAGAATTATTAGGCTGATTTTGTTTTCTTTTCTATGCCGCCCATTACACTAAGAGTCACCAACTCCTTTTTTGGTGTTTATTTTATTCGTTTATCTGTTATGCTTGATGGCTATGATTGCTGTGGGCTTTGTACTTCCACTGGCCGTGTTACAAGTAAACACACTACCTACTACTCCGTGGGCACCTAAACACTGATGAACTTGCCAGGTATGGAACAGAAATACTCATTCTAAACATCAACTATATTTACAGCACACTTAAGATGGAAGAAGAGTGGCTGCCAAGAAAGGTTGTTAAATACGCAATAAAAACACGAAGCCTGTGGTGTAAAGAGATGATCAGTTTAACGGCCAATTACGAAAATTATTTCAAATTGGATTGGAATGCGCGGAGCAGTTGAAAGTGTAAGCTTTATGACGACTTACTGCCACATAAAGTTACACTTTTTCGACATCGTTACATCGATGCAAGTGCCTCAAACCATAGGAAGATCCACAAAAAACTTCAACTTAATCTGGACTCTCTGAACTATGTACCTTAAAAGTTAGGTTCATCCTCACAATCTTTCGCGCCAGGAGAGAGTAACAACCACTAAGCTACATCCCTCCGTTTCTATGTTCATTGAGTATTATGCCGTATATACCACAAAGGGAAAACATTATACATTTTGTAAGGTATTGCACAATATTCCTTGATATTGGGAATAAACGAATCCACTTGGAAAACTCTTACATCATACTGCGAGACAAGTTTAGCTTTCCAACCGAAAAGGAATTATGAGAGATGATTTGTAAATTTTTAAATGTATTGAATGTAAAATTATGTAGTAAGTCGCGAGAGCCATCTTCACCAAACAACCGCGTAAATGCCTTCTGCACAAAGCGTAAAAGAACGGTCTGTCTCGACTGCACAAGGGCTTTTTCGACGCTCTGCTTGATTAACCTCCCCTTGATACGTACATATGTATATCATGGGTTGTACTATCAAAGCAATCTAACGTTTCAGTCGAGGTGGTTTTTGGTATCATTCGCACTGGAGTTTCGATTACCTTAGGCGACACTTATCCTACGACCCGGGTTCCATGGATATGCCGTCTGACGCAGTAGAACTCCGGCTGCTGAGCAGATTTAGAATCAACTTTTCTTGCGTTCAGAATTAGCTTCTGCCAGAGTCAGAACCTGGACAGGGCTGTAGTCGAATTTTCACGGAGAACTCCAAAACCGGTCAATGGTCTTGCGCTGGTGTTTTCGTGAAGACCGATAACACTACATAGACTTCACCACTCGTTATGTGTGCATGTCACTGGTATTCAAGCAGAATTGTATGCTATCGACTATATTGTTAAGCATAGGTGGAGGGGTCGGGATATCTATGTACGTCTTTAGCGACAGTCAGGCTGCGCTTAAGGCCTTGCAAGAACTCTTTGGATTTGGTCGCAAGACTGAACTCTTTGACCCTTGTGTGGGTCCCAGGCAACACTGGGATTGCGGGTAGAAATGAGATCTCCGATGAGATTGCTAAACAAGGCTCAGAGGATGTTATCTCAAGACCTGAATCTGCGTTGGGACTTTCCGCGTCATCGGTCAGGACCTCCAGATCATCGGTGCTGTTTCCTACCCCTAAAAAATATTGTAAGTCCTTGGCAGACAGCTTAAGGCCATACCACTTTAGACAGATTTAGTACTTGTATTATTTTGTCTTCTTCTTTTCCTTTTGTTCGGCAATTTTACGATCAGCATTATAGGGATCATAACCTTCCCACTTTAGTGCATCCCGATTGGTTCGCCTGTGGGGTTGTATTATTTTTTGTAATGGATCTGAATAAAATCAAATTCGTATACTGGCCTACGGTCAGTTAATTTTTCGCCTTCATATATTTATTTAATTCAACAATGAATAAAACTTGGTTTGACGCATTAAATCTCAAAATCTTAATGCTATTCCATCCAAATTTAGACATCCACATAAGAATACACATTAAATGTATGCGTGTTATGTAGATTGACAAACATTGATACCATTCCTTGTCCTTTTTGCTCTGCCTTTCTGGGAAAGTACAATTTGCCCTCAAATTAAAGTATTTAACATTTGTATATCAGGACATTTAAACCGACAAACAGACACATCCTCCCTCACATAAACTTTTTTTTTTGCAATCCAACGATTACCCTCTGTGTAGCTATGTATGCCTATACTCTGCGGGATTACGCACATGTGTTTAATTATCACATTTTCTGACTGGAAAAACGAGAACATTCTAAATACGTACTCGTATAAACATACCTACATATGTATATATATGTATATGAAGGAGTATCTCGACCGATGTTGTTCGCAATAAGATACAAAATTCAGACCTTAAACGAGCATGAAAAATTCGCAGTGGGTGTAGAAATCATTTTCTCTTCGAACTTTCGATATCTCATCTCCTTTATTTGGCAATGAAACTGTGTGCTTACGGTATACGAGTAAGCATTAATGGCAAATGTCGAAATGTCACATTCTTTGGATAGGTTTCGAATTACAATTCAGAAGGAGGACATTAGATTAAAATAATGCGGCAACCTGTTTCTCATTAATTAAAGACGCTGATTGTGTTATTTTAGATATGTACATAGTTCAGCAGGAGAACAGGTGGTGAATTGGAGTTGGCAAATTGGATTGAAACTAATTTATGCGGGGCGTCTGTTTTGGATACAAAGAAGTATTCCTTTGGAATTTGTCCATACTTTTCATAGTAATGCCGCTTGAAACATCAGTGGGTACTGAGGTCGTTGTAATATTAATAAGAGTATTGATGCCAATAATTTTCATGAGGTTAAGACTATATTAAGTACAAGGTGGCGCAAAAGTCCACACTCGACCTCATAAGCAGTAATTCTGTTTGTAAACAAAAAAAATTGGTTCTGTTTGTTGAGAGGATTTAAGGGCTCTTCGTACACTACATGCGGATTTTTAGTGCGATAATTTTTGCCTATTTTCCGTATCCCCATAAATGGAAATGCGTCTCGTCGCTCATGATGAATTTCATTGAAAAATTATCCATCCTCGCGGTCGAGGCTTAAGGTGGCTTGGTTGTAATTAACAATCGATTTACGGTCGGCAGGCAAAAGCTGATGCACTGTTTGCACTTTGTGTGGGTACATCTTGAAGTCTTTTCCCAAAATTTGCTGTAAAAACCTCTCTTGATGTCCAATAGCCCATCGTCTAGCTGATATTTGAGGATCTGCAGCTGCAACAGAGATATTCTCAACCGAACTACATCCCGACGGAGTCTACGTGTGCTGCTGTTCCGTATTGAGTGAGTCTCCTTGAGGCGAGCGCCTAAATGCCGCAGAGCTTGCCCAGTTGTGACCACAAGAACAGGGATCGATTATTGACGCAACTATTCCGCGTTCTTGAAGAGTATAGAGATGTATGGTTTGTCTTGTCTACGTTTGTTCTGCTTCTGTTACTTTACTAATGCCAAAGTCGTGATGACATAAAAACTTATTTGGAAAAAAGAGAGCATCTTCTCATGGGGCGATGACCTTTTCAGCACCTTGTACATGCCGATACCAAAGTAGCCGCAAATATCTCTAAAGGCCAGCTGTCTTTTTGCGATAGTCTTTGACCATGTTGCTGTTGAACTATATCATACCGACGCACTGGTTGGCTCGTCTGGATTTAGTTCTCATAAAATTTCTGACTTTAACTTCGTTAAAGTTTAATTGCACCAGCAGAATTTTCTCTATGTTTTAATTCAGTTTTGATTTCCATATACGAGTATCTCTATAGCCTGTAGTGCCTAATGTATGATTCAATTGTGTGGGACACACGTCTTCCAACTTAGTTTCGAATACTAGGAAGAGGTAATTAGCTAGTGTTTTTGTGTATGCATGACTAAAGAAATAACATTTCTGACAGTATGGACGTGAATCTTAAAAAAAATATAAAATGCTCATGAACTTCCTACACTGCCCATGCAGAATGTGAGACAAGAATAAAATGAGCGATGACCCAGTTTTGATGAACTCATTATACCTCATAATATTTTCTTCCCAGGAATTATGGTATTTGTCATGCTCTACGTAAATTGTTCCAAAAATCTTTTGTTTATTTAAACACGAACCTATCTTAAAAGGACCTGCTTAATTGATTCGCTTTGGTTCTGTTTTATATTCCTTCTAAGGGACTCAGTCTCAAATTTTGATTTTTTTAATTTTGACCCGTTCTAATCAAATTGACAGAAGCGATTTATATTTATATTGCACAGCTTACCCAAGTCGTAGGATTGCATTGAGCAGACTATAGCTACAAAGAAAACTTTTGTTTTCATAGCTATGATCAATATGGAACCCCGTTCAACGGCTAACGGAAAGAACACTAGACTAGGCATTGTTCGATGATAGGAACTGCACGCTCCACGCTCGAGAAAAGTGTTAACCAGCCTGAATTTATCGTCCATCCTTTGGAGCAGTATCGCCAAATTCTCTTTGGACGGAAACTGCGCTTGGAGTCCAAAAGATGTTAGCGGCGGGATGATAGCCGCGCACTATCGAAATTCAGGATTCCCCAGTTGTCCACTTTTATAAAATCTAAAGACCAAAAATGGAATCAAAACAGGACAGAAAAAAAATTATTAAATTTTTTTTTTACTGCGTTTTATCGCACTAATCATTAGCAATGGTGCCCACAATTTGAGGTTAGAAAACAAATTTTTATAACTCAACTTGAACGATTAAAAGACATCGCTTAAGAAAATGACCCGGCCTGTTAATCATGATTTTTTAAACGAAATATGAAAGTGATAGGGGCCTGTTTTTCTTTGGGCCATACTCATACAATATCTCTTTAATTTATCTGCAATTAATAAATTTGCATCAGAAGAAAAACATTTAAAAAAAAACGAATTATGTTTAGACGTACTGTGCTGGCTACCTTCAATTTACATTATTTGCATATATCCACTAAAAGATCCACTCAAAATTAAACATATTTGAAATGTCCTTATCAGCCCTAAAGACCATATAATTTTTACGATTTAAATATGCCTCCCACTACCAGGCTGATAATAAGGAAAACAAATCCTTCGCCCACCTACCAGGTTGTTTGTTTAAGAAACGTGGAGACTTAATAAAAAGAACCACCACTTCTTAATGGGCGTTAAATTTTTAATGCACATAATAACCTTGGTACATTTAATTTGGCAGCAATAAAATTTAATATGACAATCCAGTGATACTGTGGGCCTTCCCTGTTCACCGCTATCCTTCTGCCGAATCCTAAAAATAACTCAATTCAAGAGGAAACAGAAAATCCACCAAAATACACACTCATCACCCTTGGAGTAAGCTACGTATAGATATCCAGATAAATCCTCGAAGAGAAAAGTGGCAGCCAGATGTAAAAGAGTAGAGTATCTCATCCCACGAGAATGGAGGCGAAAAAAAAACAAAAACACTTTAGATTCTTAAGAAAGACAAATTGACGGCGGTTTTGGCTGATGCAGGGCTTAATGCCGTTCAAGATAATTACTCTCGGTATGTAATAAAGTGTCGGTAATAAAAAGCACACATAATAAACATTATTTCAGTCCTATAAAAATGTACATATCCTAATTTATGGTATGTATGTACAATATACGACTATTTGTTGTTCGTATAACTAAAATGCGCTCACAAAAATCCAAAATACGTCAACTGAATTGATGTAACGACCATTACGGATGAATGCTAAAAAACTGGATTTTCAAGGACTAAATGGGATTTGTATGCAAATCTTTTACACGGCGAATAGTCCAAAAAACACTTCTGTTTTCTCGAAGACTGCCTAAGATTATATCATAAAATTGAGGCAACGGCATGAAATATACATTTTAGAAATTTTTTTTGCATTTACGTACCCAAACCACTTGCGTTTTTAAATGAAATTTAAAATATGACATCTGGTTTTAAGAGTATATATGTATGTGTATGTACATATGTATGCATATTTATGTACTTAGTCTATACACACATTTCGAAAAATAAAATCCTTGCTTAAAACCACTTTGGGGGACATTAACGATGTCCAAAACAGCCTCAAATCACGGCTGAATAAATTGTGATAATTCATTAACTTTAAGTGTACCCTGCTATATTCACTTTTAATGGGCAGGTAATACCTTTGCTTGCTTTTTTTAGTCAGTTTACAAGGACTCAATATTTATTCAACAGTTCTTTAACCACCTTGGTTATTCTAACAACTCTTTTTTCAGCTATGTTGTAATCTCTGCTGAGGCCAAATTTTTAAATGAATGAAAAACATTGATGTTTGCTGTCAATTTTAAGATCCACTTCATGGAACTAGTCTGAAGCCATCACAACAGTTTAAGAATGTTTCCTTAAGGCTTTCAAAGAATTTTTAAAAATGGCTACCAACACAAATCAGATCATAAATCAGGACTTTACAATTTTTTATGCATAGTATGTTCATATGTGTATCCTTACAATAAAGTGCAGACTTCTTTGATCCTTTGACGTAAATTGCATTGTTTTTTCTCGCTTTTTAATAGTTTGTGTTGGCGATGGACCTTCAACCGAGCTTACGTCACTAAGTTTTCTCTTTCTCGTATCCATTTTTACCTATTGTTCTGAAATTTGGAAATAAATATTGTTAGATTATAAGCTACAGAAATGCATCTTTTTTTTCAAAAACTACTAAACTGACACCAACTAAGCGAACTTTTGTTAGTCCCTCCGTAGATTTTAGTGGCAAACTATAAAGAAAGCTGCGCTTTAAAAAATTACCTACGGGGACAAAATTACTTTAAATTTGCAGGATTATGAAATCAGCTTTGAACAAATTTGCAAATATTTCCACAGGAGCAAATCATACATAAGCGGTTTGAGCGAATAGGACTCTCTAAGTCGTTAACGTCAGCTATTATAAGAAGAACGAGCTATTATAAAGAAATAAAAAAAAAATTAAAGCTACTTAAGAACAAATGGTTCTAGGCTTACTGTTGAAGGTGAGAAAAAATTTCATTTCGGTCGATTCAAAAAATAATTCACAAAATTTGTTGCAGAAGTCAGATTAAAAACACTTTTATCATAGGGCCAACCAAGAGGACTCCGCAGGACTTTCGGAAGAAATTAGCTTTTTCAGATGAAAGTGAATTTAATATATCTGGATCCATCTTAGGAGCAAGGGTTTGCTCCCGAAAAATGTTCATTGTACTTTGTTACTTGGTGATGCCGCAAAATTTATTGTGTCACTAGAAACGGCCACCAGATGAAGAGATATGTACATACATCCTCTTACTACTCAAATAGTAATTGGAGCGTTAACACACACATTCAAAGTCATGAAAATCAGAAAAAATCTACAGCAGCTGTGACTAATTGTTTGGCAAGTATTCACCTAGTTCTAAGAAACTGCACACTCATAACCTATACAGTCGTGAACTATTTTTTTTTTGAAAAAAAAAAATACTAAAAATTAGGCCTTCATCTTCATTCAAGCATTACTACGGGTGACCGTAGATATGGACAGACGCAAGTAATTCTTGCACAGCCAATTTGTTCGGCCTCAATCGTTTCTGCATGGATTTTTTTTTGTTATGAAAGCGTGGATTCGAGTTCGTATTTCAGACACGAGTATTTATAAAAATGAATCCTTTTTATAAATGTAGAGATTCTATCGTTTTACATCTCTTTATAAATTTAAATCCTCGTATGTGTGGATACTACTACAACGAAAAGTACGCTCTTTAATAACATGCACCGTTGCCTCATTCTGAGCTTTCTACCGGCTCTAGAGTATACATATGTATCTCTGACTTATCCTGTGATTAAAGCTGTATATTTTTTAGATAACTTTAATCTATCATGTATTTAATAAGCCCTTTCAAGTGATAAGTCTCTACTTATAAATTCCTTTTCCTTTTCTCAACTTATACCGTCTTACTCGTAGTCAAAAAACTGCCCATCAGTCGGTTGAGATGGCTAGACATGTCTTCAAATCTACCCCGGAGGCACAACGCAGTAGAGGAAGACCTAGCACAAGTAGAAGGAGACCTCAACCAACTTGGAATGCGCAACTGAAGGTAGTTAGCTTAGAACCGGGCTAACTGGAGAGGCTTGTTGGTTGAGGCTCAGGCTCAATTTTTATAGTATTTTTATAGTTGCTTCTCGAAGGAGGACTTGAATAAGTTTTCCACTTGGTGTCAAAGAAATTTTTGAGCTTATTGCGAGTAATTATAAAATCATTACCTAGTCTCGTAAGCATAAGCAATGAAACTACTTTATCACCAAAAGCTTGTTTCAACAGTGACTTCAGTCCGAAATGCGGGCGCTTAAATTCTCATATTGATAACCTACACCGCACTTGGTTTTATTAAGTGTTGGTTACGTTACAAAATTAATCTTAATAATTGTCGGACCACTTCTTGAGTATTGATAGCACGTCACCTAGTCATCAAGATCACATTTTGAAAATCGAAGCAGTTGAACGCAGACTTCTCTGCTTAACTATCCTGGTCCTTGGATGTACTGGATATAACGCAATAAGCATATACTCCTAAAGCATGGGGTCGTTTAGCTAATATACTTTTTGTACACGAACCTCTAGCTGAAAATATTGATTTCCACGTTCTGCCGACTTTTTCCCACCACCCTAAGTTGTCCACCATCAATACGGTCAATATTAAACTCCTACTAAGTACACATAGAATGTTGCGTAGCTTCAACGTTCTGAACCATTAAAGTAGTTATGTATCTCGTTCTGAGAAAGGCCACTGTGTCCAATCATCATCAATTACGGGGATAGTAATTGATAGTATTGATTTTTATCGTTAACTAATTGCCACGTGTTTGTGTTTTTAAAAGGACATGTTAACATATCGTTAAAAAAAAAATTCACAAAGTGGCGTACATAACTGACATATCACCATTTGACAGAACAACATTTTAAAGTTTTTCATTTTCAACCGGCGTTTCGCGGAAAACTGAAAAAGTTGGGCTGCTGATTATTTTGCTATTGACAGGTACAGATACACAATTACAGTAAAAGTTGCTTTTTTGAAAGTTCTTCTCCTAGTACACAGAACAATGGAGTATTACAAAGGTGTGCCTGGACCATTGTTGTACTCACGACACCTTTTAATAAAGAATTTTTTTTTAATTTTTGTTGTTTTCGGATATATTCGCTTTGATTTTGTGTACACATTTGCATCAGATTGAATCAGTTTTGTAAGCACTGAGACCTATATGCAGCCACTTCTGAAACAAGACTTTAACAGGCTTCTACCGCTTCTTGAGAGCTGCTAAGAATTTAATCACATAAGAACCTTAAACCTTTACGAAAGGGAATAAATAGGAGCCACATAGTGCTAAGGCCGTAAGACGAATGAGACATCAATTCCAGTTTTAAAGCCGTGCATAGTCGTGATGCAGAAAAATCCATCCTGTTGGTCGTTTTTAATTTTCTTCTTCAAAAATAGACAAAGGGATCGGGTGTAGCACCAATCATCGGCAGATGTTAAACAATTACTTGTATACGAATTTTGATGAATGATGGGAGATTAGAAAATAAAAGAAAAAGTAATGGCCAAAGACGACTTTCCTGTGGTACACCGACGAGAACGTTTATGGGTAAGGATGGCGACTTTCCCAATTTATATGAATACCCAGGAAATTCAGTTTATTCAGAATAATACTTTAACTTATTGTATCAAATGCTTTTAAGCAGTCAGTATAAATATGAAGCATCTATTGCTGGTCTGATACGAAACAATGAAGAACATAGTTAGCAATAAAAGTTATCTAATTAGCGAATTAGAAGCCCTGCGAAGCCCTGTTAAAAGTCGTTAATAGAATGCCATATTTAACGTTACTGTATGTAAATTTTGTCCCTTAAGAGTTCCTCCAAAACTTTGATAAGCTGGAGATTTTGGAAAAGAGCCCTAACTTTTGACGATATTTCGAAATCAAGATTCACAGAGTGCGTTTTATGTTCCAGGTCGATTTTTTTTGCTTTTTTTTTTAATGATTCTTAAATGAAACAAAATTTTATTTTATTGATTGACTATGTGGTGGATTGACATTATGTATCCGTATGTGTGAAATATGATGTTGGTCAATGGCATACATTTTTCATAACTCGTAAATTTCTGATGTAATGTTAAGCATCGGGATAGTGGTTGGTTTGTTCCTGTCCACCTTTCCCTTCAAGTATCCCCGTAGAAAGAAGTTGGCGGTGGTCAAATTAGTGGATCGTGCAGGACAGTCGATATCAACACTCTACGAGGATATAATGGCGGTTGATGTATCAATTAGGCATTTTTTGTGCCCCAATTGTGGCCAAGTCGAAATGTACCTCGTCGCTCATGATAGTTTTTTACCAATAATGGTGGTCATAACGAGCTGTACAACCCAAGCACTCCAATCTCACCAACGTTTATGGTCATTCATTGTCTTGTATGTATGTAGATGTGCGTCGGTTGATTTCTATATGGATAAAAATATTTTTCGACAATTTTTTGAAAACATGGTGCACGACGTCGATGAGAGATGTCCGCACATTTGCAAACACTCTCCTTTACTGCATCAATAACATTCTCGTTGTCACCCAGAATTTGGCTTTGTCTCCCAGTGTATGCAAATTTTCAAAATTATTCATTATACGTTGAAAAAAAAAATCACGCAATTTTCTTCTCATATTGACGACTGATCAGTTATTTAAAAAAATGTTTTGATAACTTCGACACATTGTGGCACCGTTCGATGCTCCATAATATTTATCGTGCACGGCTGTCAAATATCAAGTGACAAATGACAATCAAACCAAAATAACAGCCAAACAAAACGATCTGACACATAAAACTCATTCTGTACTAACCAATCAACAACATTTTCATGCATCAATTTACACTCCCGTTAAGGGAGGTAAATTAAATAATTCTAAGAAATTTGTGAGTCAAGAATTGCAGCAATTCTCAAATATTTGTATAATCGGAAGTATGCCATCGGAACAGTATTTCTTTTTAGGAATTTTAACTGTACTGTACTGCTAAAAAACGTGATTGTGTATCAGTAATCAAGCAATATCTCAACAACAACTGCTACTAAAGTGTTGACTTCATTTGGAATTGTACTTTTTTCGACGCTGGCAATATAAACACGTTGACAAGATGGGCTACTATCAAGCCAGCTATTTAAATGAAATAATTTTTCGTAAATACTCGGAAGGTTTACTTTTTTCATAGAAGCAACAGTCGTTCAAAAATATTGAACGCTGCTGTTTTAAAAGAATTTTCAAAAAGATACCAAGAGATGTCCCACTCTTTCAGATGTCCTATCATCATTATGTAAGCCTTAGCTTCTTCAACCTTGATTTTTCAAACTTCTTGGTTACCGTCCACGGTTTTTGAGTTCCTTATGCCAAGTTTGGGTGCCGTGGCTCAAGTGGTTAGTGCTTTGGATCGCTGAGCGGGAGGTTCGAGATTCGAATCCCAGAGAACACCTAAAAGTTTTTCACGGTCCCACGCTTGCGAATGTCTGACAAACGTCCGAGAGTAATAACTGTCATGAGAAAGCTTCTCAATATGCCTTTCGGATATGGCTCTAACTGTAGGTCCCTTCCATTTGTGTGAACAAATGTAACACGCACAACACGAATGGTCGCGAAAAGCTAGGCCCTGGACCACATACGTCTGTTGCGCTAAGCATTTGTATTTTTTTTTCTGACAAGTTTTATGGTGTCTTCATAGATGCAGTGAATCGAGTGAACGAGTTCTTGGTCGACCAGGACATCCGTTGTGCAGGGATGTACATATGTATTTTCAAGCATTGCTCTTTGAGGGTGGCTTCCATCCATCCATTCATTCTGCCAACATTTAACTCCATATAGATCGAGTAGTTCGTCGTTAAACCTTTGCCTATAATCCTCGTTTTCGTTTTCGTTACGCGTTGGGCCAAAGACTTTTCCCAAAATTTGTCTTTCAAAAATTCTCGGATTTAGCTCCTCAGTGGCTGTTATAGTCCATTCTCGCAGCCAGAAGTGAGTAGTGGCCTTACTAGTGTCCTGAGTATGTACATCACTTGCATTTCATCAATAACATCCTTGTTTTAAAAAGTTTAAGGAACACGTAGTGTACCCTGTTTGCAGATATTATATAATTTTTAAGAGGATCCCAAGGTTTTTTTAACTCGAAATACCCTCAAATGTAAAGTCCTCAATTGAGATATTTTAGATGGTTCTCCTTGACTAAACCGCTTTCGCAGCTTGTACGATCAATGAAAATAATTTCTCGAAGGAACGTCGATTTCTAACCACGACTACCATATCATCTGCGAATGCAATAGCTTGACCCGAACTGCTATATACTCGTATGTATGTTTCCAGAAGCTACTGTCGATAGGCGATTGTCCACTTGTGAGTTTGAAGGCATCGGAGACTTTCTCTTACCACTTTTCCTGTTGTATTTGTAAATATAATCATGGTAATTCTAACCTGGGACTATATTCCCTAGGAACCTTTTTTCTATGGATACTAATCTAAATCTGTGAACAGATTGTGGAGGTCTAAGTTGAATCCGCAAGTGGACAATACATCCGCTGAATAAGCTCCATAATTTTCCATAAATATCAGAATTTTTTCATTTTGAGTTAAAGCTCCAAACAAATTTGCTATTGTCCTCAAGTTTTGATTCAGCAAAAAAATTAATTGTCTGTTCAAGAACCGAGCCATATTCTTTGCACAACCGAGGGATAAAACTAACAATTGAGATATGCCCCTTCGTGAGATTGAAAAGCAGTACAAATTTTCTCAATTTCATAGGTTTCCTCAATAAAGAAAATTGTGTTGCATCCTAAGATCTACAGCAAACGTCTTAAGATATATATATAAAAAAAAAATTTCATTGAAAGGGATGCACGATGATCCTTTCATCGAACAATAGAAAATATTGCACTATGCTTAGAATCTCTTCAGTCTACCCAAAAGTGATTTATGAGATGCAAAGAACAATCTTTTCTATATTAACAGTGTTGACTTTATCGTACTTAACGTGATTGATTATTTTATTTTTGCAGCTGCTTTCGTTTGAAAATACTACAAATGCAGTTTTGCATTTTTCGGGATCGTAAAATAACCAAGTAGCGTCACTCAGCTTATGTCTGTTTGTTAAATAGCGAATAGGAAATACGTCAATGTGTTATCTTTCTGTGCCTTGGAAACTATGGAAAATTAAGACACGAGACTTTGTAAGCATTACAAACAGTTCAATTCATGCACACACCTACGTCACTTCGAATTATTGATGAGAATGCTCGTGTTTTATTGGGAACCTTATACACAGAGAAGTGTATATGAAGTACGACTTTGCATGTGAAACAAGTGCAATAACCTACTGCCATTCACAGCCAATAATATCTGCAATCGAATTCGACTACTCGTTTCCTCGATATAAGTTGGCATCTGCATATGACTGTTTGCGGTGTAACATATACAAAAGTTTTGTTCGTAGAGCTATGCTACAAAAAATGTTAAATTACTGACTGTTTGAATTACTTTTCATATAAAAATATTTTTTTAAAGGCAAAATTTACAAAGTACATTTGGAAAATCAATTACAAAACGCATAGCCCCAAAGAGCAGATACATTATTACAACTATTCGTAAGACGAATGTCCTAAAACTTTGTTAAAAAATTGAAACCAACTATTTTTCCAAAAAAAAAGGCAATAAAGTGTGCACTATCAAAGACCCCGACAATCGAAAACTGAAGGTCTCATAACACAACCAAATTCTCAAATCTGGTATACAGATGGTTTTAAACTCGAAAATGACACCACTGTAGCGGGGATATGGTCCCAGTTTCCAACGCGCGATTTTGAAAGCCAGCCAACAATCTCAAGCAGAAGTTAATGCTATTGAACTACGTTCATGGGAATGTCTTCGGAGAAAAATTAAGGGACCCGTATTTACTTCTTTTCAGGCAGTCAAGCAGCACTATTAGCTCTTAAATCCTACACGGTAGGGTCTAAGTTTGACTAGGACTGTCGTTGGCACTTCCTCACAAGTAAAATCAAAGCCCATAATCATAACTAGGTAGTGTACATTAACCGCAAAAGTAAAGATTCATTGTGTTGCCGCATAAGGCAGCTGATTTCACTTTTTGATTTTTGGATTAGTTTCAGCATCGTCTGAAAGTTTCTCGAAGAGATATTCTCTTATAATTGGTTCTTATAAAAGCTTCCTTTCGGAGAATAATTCAAAGCAGTTGCACGGTAAATGGAAAAGTTGTTTCCTCTTTCTCCCCTTCAATGCAGCTGGAGCATTAGTTGTATGTCGGAATTCATAGTGTAGCTATGTACATGATCTGCATCCTCAATCTGCTTTGCTGGATACCTTAGTACAATCCTTAGCAGCAATTAGTGCCCCGAGAATGACCAAATGGTCGTTCTATGAACCTGAAGAAATATCTATCCATTTCTGTCTGCACAAAGGAGCGAAAATGGACATGGACGTAGGCTCAGGTATCTTTTCCGAACCGCTGAGGATAACCAAATTAGTCCGAACCACAGTAGTGTTTTCCAAGCAATGAGGGCAATATCACAATACTGTACACATGTATGTATGTGCAGCGAAATGCGGGGAGAACACTGTCTTTTTGTTTTTTATGATTGATAAGTTCGATGAAACTTGGAACTCGCTACCTTTTTGTTTGACTTCGCAACTTTTTTAATGTGTCTTTGAGCAACTGCCTATATACATACATATGTTATGCTCATTGCTCCTAAAGGATTAAAGCATAGGAGCTAAAGGCAAAAAGTAGTGGCTTTCGATACTTACCTGACTGGTTAATGTCTTTATCCAAAATGCCTGGATGTTCCATCGAAAGCTGGTCATCGAAAACACAATCGGAAGTCGTTTCTGTTCGAGTTCCTTGTGGACAGGAACTGTTTCGCAGAGGCCGTAAAGACTAGATATGAACTTAAGACTAGATATGACTTCGTTTGCCATATCATAGCTCGAAATCCGTAAAACCGCTGCCGATACATGCAGTGCTAGTTAATAATTGGGTCTATATTCGAGGGCTTCGTATCAACACTTTAAAAACAAAGATTTTTCCCTTCAATGAGAAGACATCAATTCCCACAGTACCTTCCCCAAGAATTGGGAGAGTTGAGCTAAGCTTTTCAAAGTCAGCACGATACTTTTGTGTCATCTTGGATATGAAGCCAAATTGAAGCAAGATGATCGATGCCACTTCTATGGCCAAAGGCGCACAATTCACCTAGATATACGGGTTCTTATGGGCGTACTATGATAACAAAAGTCTCTATCGCTGATGACTGTGGTGAAGCGCCTCGGTTTATTTCCCACCGACTGCAAGAGTTTCAAGGAGGTGGAAGAAACTAAATCCGTCATTTACTTCGCGTTTTATTTTCCTTCATTTTACCAACAGAAGAATAGGGACTTCTAAGAGTTACTTCTTCATAACTTGATGAGTTACGTAAAGTTAAGCTTAAAGGGAGATATTCTTACCCGGGTGTAGTCTCCCCATGCATGTTTCCAGGAATCAAAAGTGAACAGATCCAACTCAATGTACATGCGTACATTTCTATGTGTTTGAAATTATGCCATTCAAACTGTCTTAGAATTGTCTGGACGGATTTAAATGGTTTTACACATTGATATGCTTGCTGCAGTTCATCATTGACCAGATTTGTATGATGATAGCCCGAAGCTATCAAAGTCAAGTTCCAGCAGCTTAGTAACCAACTTCGCTTAAATGAAAGACGAAGACTATCACTCTCATTCTGAATTTTTGATTCGATTCAAATTTCGCAGGGGAAAAAATTAAACTTTTTACATCAAGTATACACACCTTCTGCCCATGACAAGCAAGGACCAATTATTATAATATTTGTTTCGAAGTCCTTGAAATTGATTTAAAAAAAAGCGTCTGAAAATAAGACAACCTTAAATAAGATTAGAATAATGCACAACTGAAGTTATTGCATAAATTCAGAACGAAATAATGAACGTAAACTTCAAAAACGCAAGTGGCGCTGAAAAGTGTTCACTTGACCAGAATATCCAGAAACCAGTAGAGAGTGTGCAAGTTACAACGCGTAACTTCGCTATGAAGGAGGTGTGGTCCAGATACATTTAAGTGCATTTTCTTTTCTGGCAGCTACATACATATGTTTGTATGTATAATTACAGTTTCTCCTTTATCCCGCAAAGCGAAAGCTTTTTCAATTAATTGTATAATAAAGAGTTTTCATCTAGAAATGAGTTTACTATAAAACTGTGGAAGATTTTAGTTGAGCATCGTAATTTCACAGGAACAGTGTAATAGTAGTGCTGCGCACTTGCAAGGACCATTAACCTTATTATTCTACTTTAAACCTCACACACAAACCGAATTCAGGCCGGCTGCGGTTTCCGTTCATATTGCGATTCCTCTAGACCGCAGTAGAACCTCGAAAACTCTTAACACGATGAAATCCGCATTGGAAAACATAAACCAAATTAAATTTTGTCATGGCATTTTGCATCCAAATATTTGTGATTGCAACAATGACTGAACCACAGCCAGGCGGGATTCACATAGCAAGGCAATGCGATTTTAACCCCGGACTACTACATAAACTCGTATGTACGTTTATTCGTATGAAAGGACGGACAAATTAAGATTATAGGAGCTCTCCAAAAAGCATCCCAAACTTAGACTTATGACCTCATAATAAAATGAAGATGAACAATCGTTCTGCAGTAGGATAGGGGTTCTCAAGGCGAATTGAATAAAAGTGAACGGTTTTAAAAACATCGCGTTGTCGACTGAAATCTTGGCGGACTCTGTTGAGAGGAGTTGATTCCATCTGGCACTCACAGGGAGACCTATAATGCCATCCCGAACTTTAAATTCTTAGGGTATACTAGTATTGCAGTGAGAGATGTCAATAAAACAATGTCGTTGCATATCTGAGTATAAGAGGTAGTAAGGGAGGCCCAGGTCTTTCCGAACTTAACTATGTTTGAGAGCGGATCATTCTGTAAAAAGGTGTCACCGCGCTCTAGACTTAGTCTGCAGATGGGATCCAGCTCTAGATTAATTCTGTGATACACTGTGACCGTGTGACCGTAAGAGTTTTTTTCAAGAAACTTATGAGAAAATGCAAGGACAGAGAACTTGATATTCGCTCAGGAATATCAATCCAAATAGAATTGGACATAGTTTGTTGTAGAAATAAAAGTTAGACGTAGACGTCTTTCTTGCAGGGCGGGACAATTGCATAGCAGATGTTAAATTGATTGCACTTGCTCTTCATCTCCGCAGCTTCTGCATAGATCGTTATTACTTTCCATTTGCGAAGCATGTCTCCAATGACGCAGTGATCTGTGATTACCCTAATTAAGATGCGGATACAGGATCAATTCAATGCCAAAAGACTCTTTATTTTTGTGTTGTTTAGTTACTGCAATAACATATGAGAAGTCGCACAGTTCACACTGGATATTCAAGACGAGTTGGCCTCACTCTTTACTTTGCCATCTATTATGCTTTACAATTTGCAAATCTGTGGGAGTCTTAGAACTCCTGTTTTCGCAGTGCATCTGAGTAAAAATCTTGCGCACGTACCTACATAAATCCATTTTCGACCCGTCTTCAGTCGGATCCGTCAATGTAGATCCAAGAGATCAGCAAGCTGAGATAAGATACATCTAACTTCAAGGGGTATTTGTACTGAGAGTGGCCGCCGTTGCTTAGTGCTTATTGCGTTTGACTACTGAACGTAGGCTTTGAAGCTCAAATCGGCGAAAAGTTTTTTCACGGTCCTACCCCTCACGAATTTCTTACAGTATTAATGAGAATGAGCCATGAGAAAGCTTCTCCATTCGCCTCTCGGATCACACGAATGGTCGCAGGAAGCTAGACCTTGGACCAAAGATGGTCTGTTGCGTCAGATATTTGTATTTTATTCTGCATTCATACATGGGAAAGCCCAAAATAGTGTTGAGGGAATCGAGACATCATATGAATTTTCGTCTAGCTTTGGGCTAATTCTATCTTTCTATCTATAGCGACTTCTCCACTTGACCATTAATGCAAATTTGACTACCGGGATGAATACTTAATGCATAATTTTAGGACTTAGTCCCCAGTCCAAGCCCCCTTGTTTTGTTTCAAACTAACATTTGTCACTTCGAAAACAGGTGCTTATTGCCAGCTGCTTGATTTACAGTGCTACCAACATAGGAAGCTCGAATTGTATAACCCTTTACTCATACGAGCTCTCTTTATTTTTCGTACAGTTCCCATATCTAACTAATGCTAACTCAAACTGAGATTTGTAATTCGGCCGAAAGTCAGATTGAGATTTTTAATTTGTAGGCCGAAAAGTAAAACACCTTGCAGTTGGGATGTAGTTTGTCTCCAACCGTAGAGCAAAATTACTAAAACGATTAAGATAAAATCCAAAACAGTTTAAACCTGTAAAAATGGATCCCATCCAGGGTAAGACCACATTTTTGTATTCACGCGTTTTGTAGGTATTAAATTTCTGCACGAAAAGTAGGTTTATAGCCCAACTGTGTACGACGTAATTGTGAAACCTATTACTCTCAGACTCGAAATTAGAATACTGGACAGAAGTGCACGCCAACATGATTGCGATAAACCGAACATTTCACCCCCTTAAACGTTTATAAACAAAAATAACTTAAGCAATAATTTATTTAACCTCCCTTTACACATTGGGGTTGAGAGATAGCCCGCGTCACGCAAATTTTTTTTCATCCCAACCTACCTTCGCATTCACTTTGATCGTATGAACTTGAAATACCCTGTATAAAATATTAAACCATAAGTCCTGAATAATGAGAATGTTTTGCTCACTTTTCGTCTGCCGCTTCGTTTACAAGGAAAATTTTTCCGAAATTCATAATGTTTTCTAACATACTCCAATAGAATCTTTAATTTGCAATCTTTCTGTTTTTTCTGTTTTAGGATAGGACGTGTAAGAGATAAAAGCCAAAGATACATATAATTATTGTTCGCTTAAAATCAGCGACTCTTCGACTGTACGGTGCGAGTTTTTGAAAATTTTAATACTGAAGACATACGTTGGCGGAATTTAATGGATTACATGTTTGTCTCCCACAACTTTATGGTAGAAGAAAGTAATCGGAAGAATTAGCTTGTTGATGGGGGTAATTCTTACTCCAAAAACTATGAAGAGCTCACCCGACCGACGTGAGAAAAATTGCAGATTCAATCCTCTTTTTGCTAGAATAACTACTTCATTTGGATTCAATAATAGGCGAAGAAGAGCGGACATATGGCGCACTATTTATTGATAGATCTTATACCAACAAATAACCTAGATATCCACGTAGGTACTGCTACAGTACACAAGGCAACGCCATTCGGCAAGTAGTAGTCTGATGAAAGTTTATACTGTCTACTAATATATCGTTATAAACATCGACAGTTAGGCTGCTATACAATTGCTCACACCCAGGACTATAAAAAACTGTTCCATATCTCTTAACGAGATAACTTAACAATACCGCATCACTTTTGGTATCAAGTTACTGTGGCACTCCGGACAATTGTGAAGCTTATGAACTGGCTCGAAAAATTTGTTTCAATATGATCAGCATGGATATGATTAAGACTACCAAACGTACTCCTTTGGGAAGTACAATACATCTATTAGGAGCTGCGTGCTGCGAAAATACATATTTAAATCATGTACTCGAAAATAATCACTCAATCGAATTTTAATGAACCACGAAGTCATATAGAAATGGAATATGGAGTAGCATGTTAAGGATTTGGAAATCTATCTCTACATCTAAAAGGAAATGTAGACAGTAATCCTGTGAGTAAGCTGAAACGTTATTTATCCTGTGAGTTCCAATTGAGTTTTTTTAGACTCCACCGCTGGGAAAAACTTAATTACACTCTTAATATTTCATGACAGACCACCCGAACCCATAGACTATATGTATATGTAGGTATATCCTACCAGCCTTGAATATGTACATAATATTCGACGATAGCTTTGATGAGCTCATGATATCCTGATTCATGGATCCACTCCAATACAATGTAGCACCTTCCAATACCTTAAAACCTAAAAAGTAAACGTTTTATTTAATTCTATCCTGTCTTTTTGAATGGATGGAAGGATTAACGAACCATTACAAACTTTTACTAAATGAGTCTCCAAGGTACTAGCGACTTAACTTCTTAAAATAGGCAACCTAAACTGGTTTTCCATTTATCTCGTTTGGATTTTCAATCATTCTAATTCAAAGCAGATACTAATTTCGAACAGCTATTCGATCTGGAGATTTTGTTTAAAGTTGTGTTTGTCCGAGTATAATGTATTCTCAAATAATATTTGGTCAGCTTCTCATAACCAGCTATGGCTGAGTGGTAAGTGGGTTGAATCACAAAGACGGAGGTTTGAAACACTAAAAAGGTTTTTAAATTCTCCTCCTCTTACGAATATCTACCAGATGTCCAAGTTCTGAGAAACTTCTTAACTACCCCTATAGGATTAGGATACTGCATTAAATTGTAAATCTTTATATGTGTATAATATTATACGAACGGCTGCTGGAAGCTTAGCCCTAGAACCAACATGCACTACATGCGCTCACCCCATTTGTAGGTGCTATAAAACATCGAAGGCCATATCAACTACTGAACGGGGGTTCCAAGTTCGAATCCCAAAAAACAGCAACGTTTTTTCGCGAATATCTGACGTCCAAGATCTGCCTTTCGAATACTTTAAACTGCAGATCTTTTCATTTGTGTGAAAAATTATAACACGCACAGCACGAATCGTCACGAGAAGCTAGGCCTCGATCACACACAGTGTGTTGCGTCAAATACTTGTTGCTTTTTTTTTGCTTGGCTTTGCTCCTCCTGTGGTAATGAACCCAATTTTTTTCCTCACAGCGTCTTGTTAACTTGTACACATAATACATACACCGGCTTTGCTCACCAACCGAGTCGCATTATACTTCGCTAAAACGTATACCTTCACTGGATAGTTGTCAATATTTTGGCGAAAACCGCATTGAAATCGCTTCAGTCGTTCGGAGGTGATGGGCGAGGCGAACAAACACTTTTACCTGAAGAGAATTTTTTTAATTTTCAAGACATACATATAAGTTTTGAATAATCACAGAACAGTTCTTTTCATCCAAGTTCGAAAGGGCCTAGGTCCAAAAAGTTAACTGTGCTACTCCTTTACATCATAGCCACAACTTGGCAATCCTAATTAAGGACACACAACTTTATAAAGCTAATCATCCTTGAATCCGGAACAGAATGATTCTGAAACAATACCAGTAAAGGTTCACAAAAGTACAAACTTCTATATGGAATGGACCAAAAATACCAAATTCAAATCAACTATTGTACCAGCACTGACCCCCTTATTTTCCATTTAAACACTTCACCCCAAATTCCCAAACGAATTCAATGTAATTAGTTCAAGGACGATGGCAGGCAATTTCTTTTGTTCTCAACAAGAATCCATCTTGAATTGCCCTGAACTCAGGGGGTGTAGTTGTAGTTTTTTTTTTTGTTTCTTTCAATTTGAAAACTTCAAGCCCGAACAAAAATAAAGTGAATTAAAATTTGTATAAAAATCTGTACTTACATTCAAAATCTGTTGAAACTTCGAAAATTGTATTTTCCAAAAATAAAGCCAAGCAGAAACCAAACTCCTTCTCAGAACTCACACAGCCCCAAAGCAAAATATTACTACTATTCCACTTTTCACAGGAGGATACTCAAACAAAATTTTCATTTCTCAAAAATTGCTCCAACAATCACTGAAAAGCACACAGAAGACGATAAGGGAAAGCAGCACAAAAACAAGGACGAAAACACTAGCGAAAAAAACCACGAAACCGCGGTGCGATGCGTTCAAAAACAAAACTTTTGCCGCACAACTTTCTGAAGTAGAAGAAAAAATTAAATTAAACGTAAATTTTTATTCACTCACTTATGGACGCGCATAAAAACGTTAAGGATTCAAAAACACTATTAACACGTTTAGCTGAATGCTATTAACAAAAACTGTATATGCTTTCGCCTTTTCATTCAACCGCCATTGACACTTTCGGATACACACAGACGACGAATGCAAAAAAATGCAATCGCATGGAATGCTACAACCCTTTCCGGCTCGAAGGACCAACACTCCGCACTCAGATGGTTAAACTGTGGTACCACGTCAGATTAAGAGGAAAAGGATTTATTTTATTTCCATTTTTGTGTTTAAATGCCGTAACACGATTGCACTATGGACAATTACACTCACTCAAGCTCAACTCTGCTTCGTTCACCAATTAATTAACATTTTAATTATTATTTTATTCTTATTTAATTTTTTTTTTTTTTAATTTATCAGTGGCATTTAAGCGGTTACACACAAAGTGCCAAACAAAATTAATCACAACAGAAATTATGCACCCAATGCACGGCAATCTCCGAACGTATGTATGAAACCAACGACGTGGCTTAGTTTTTATTTTCCTTTAAGAGGATGTTTGCTTTTTTGAAATTCACATCCTTGGGATTAATATTATGAGCTGCACACTACTATGTGTGTGCATAGGAAAGGTCAAGGAAATGGATAATAAAAAAAATAGTATGTTCCCCCTCTGCGTCAGGATGGATCAAAGTCAAGAGACAAGGAGAAATTAATCCACAAAAGGAAATTCAAGTTTTACGAGTGAAATGACCTTGTTTGTAGACAACGTATGTTCTACGCCTAGAATCACTTAAATGGGTGTCAAAATAACAGTGGTAGGAGTTGTAAGGATCTGTCACCGGGATGATCTCTTCCTCAGTGATGTGTAGGTGTTTTCTAATTAAATTGTCAGTCAAATAACAAAAGATCACGCGACGTATTGTGAGAATTTTTTAATCATTACTGTCACGAACGAACGAGTCTCACACAACCAAGTTTGTAGGTCGCTCTTCCCGTCTAAGGATACCGAAATTGGCGACATCTACGAATAACCGAACGTAAATACATCGAACGAGAAGAATTTCTCACGATGATATGCGGTAGCCAAACCGTCCGTACGAATAGTCACGATAGAACTGAAAATTTCTGGACCACACACAATGCCAGCTATCGGGATGTAGGCAGGAGATGCTGATGCGCAGCCTCCTCCATTGGATTTCGAGTGGTGGATTTTATCCTATTCGGGTGTGTATCAAAGATGAATGTGGATCCTGTTGAAAAGGTGTTTGCAGATTCAGACGGTAGGATTGTGTTAAGGATGCTACAAGTTATAGAGGACTATTTGGTTTAAAATTGCAGTGCAAACCATTAGCATATTTTTTTCTCTTGGAATCCTCGCATAATAAATCAAGGAAAGAGAAAGTGAAACTGGAGTTGAGATGGGTTATGAGTTTTCTTTTGAGTTGACTGTGAAGACACCGAAAAGTGGAAAGATTTGTCAAATTTAAACTTATCCTTAAGAGTGGCATTTCTCGCGGTTTCGACAAAGATATACTGAAGAAGACTGAATTGAAATGGGTTCTATTTCTTCTGACAACTTACAGAAAACCGACATTAAAAGCAGAGAAATGCTAATTTGTGAGTTAGGTACCCATTGATCTAACAAACACAAACTGGGTGAAGTTTTTCAGCTGCAAATGACCCTCCACATACTGTTCTAACCAATGGCCTTCCGTTAAATTTTGAAGCAGGGTACCTATGATTTTTTTTCAACTATCTCACAACATTTCAGCCTGTCAAGGTACTATGTGCCACGGTGTAAAGATAGTGTGACTGTTGTGACTGCGCAGATTCGAGCTCCGCCAGAGAACAGCAACCATCCACCGAGCATAAAGGAGATTGGACCCGAACCCTTTTTTGGAACCATTGATTCTGCTTTCAAATATACGTTACACAGATTAAGCATATCCTACTCAAGGACTTAGACAGACTAAAAGTACCGTCAGAACCTTTGATAAAAAAGCGAGAGATATCCTCAAATTTTGCAAAGACGACATAAGAAGACTTGTGACCTTTCTTCCTTCCGATCACTGTCAGCTCATATATCACGTGTCCATAAAATGAGCATCACTGAAATTACCATTTGCCGCCTCTGCCTAGAAGAGAACGAAACCACAGAACACATACAGTGAGTGTGTGGCTAAGAAATATTCTCTTGAATTGATCTGAGGAACTACTCTGCAGCAGCACCTTTGACTCCATTAGGGAAGTGGAGCTGTTGGGATAATATTAGCATATGGTACAATAGATCTTCCTTGGTCGCAGTGGCTTTATGCTCATGGGCGTACTTGAAAAAAGAAATCCAAAGTAGCTCCGGTAGCTCCAAAAGTCAGCTTCTGCCAAATGTCCACTAAGGCAGAGTTGATGTTGATTCCGAAGCAGATGAACTCCTTAACTACTCTGTAGTATCAACATTGACACCCAGATGCTGGATAAATGGTGCTTTGTTTGACCAATCGTGTCGATGTTGTCAGCATATTCCATCACCTGGAAGGATTTATTGAATACATGCAGGCCTTTCGGGTGAGATTCAAGGAGTTACAGCGTAGTGCATTTCGATGCTAGAATCTAGGGCATGTTTCGAATAAATCAGAGCATACTTCCACACTACTCATTGCATCGCGCGTTTTCTATCATCCCGAACTCTGCCATCGCCTTATTCAGCTCCAGGAAATGAATGATGTCATATGCGACTTTTAAGTCGGTGAAAAGGCAGTGTATCTCGACCCAGCATTTTTTTTTTTGTCCCATCTGCCCGAATGAAAGGTAATCTGGAGTTTGCCGATCAGTGTCTATCAGCAAGGTTTCATACATTCGCACAGTACTTTGGATAGGATCTTTTATGCGACATTTAATAGGGATGTCCTGCAATTATTTTTGGAAGACATAGGATGGACTTTTTTATAAAGGCACGCGTTCATCCAACCATATCTGTTAAGTGATTTGGTGCATATGCTCTGACAGAGTATTCATGCTAAGAAACCATTGAAGGGAGGCCGTCGGAATCCACGTATTTTAATAGTTGCAAGGGCCTCTTCTATTTTGGGTGGAGGAACTGCTTTTTCATTAGCTATGTACATTATTTTTTAAAGAACTTTGAGCTTCAAGCTTAGGGTTAGTTGCGAATTACGTGGCTTTTGCACAATGTACGGATGTTGTTTCGACTGAGCGACTTTTCGATTTTCTTAAGATATTAGGCACCTTGAATATTTTTTCTTTTTTGCAAAGTATTTGTTCTTTCCCGGGCTCGGTACTCTTCTCTTGCGACTCTTCTCTATGTATGATAGACATTAAGGCCACCGGTCGTTGGCATACGTAACTTTCATAAGTGATACGAGCAAGTTGGAGATCCTTCCACTCAGACACTCTACATTGACGCTGGCTTCCCTCAAATGTATACATACAGTGATGGACAAAAAAATAAATACAGAGTAGTCTTCAACACAATTTTGCATTTTTTTGTTTTTAGTCTTTATTGTATGTAACGCCATCTTGTAGAAAGAAGGTGGGGAGTGAGTGGACAACGTACACAGGATCATTGACTGTTATGGACAACAATTCGTTGAATGTCATTTTGAGTCATTTGTTGTCTGGACAAAAAAATAAATACATCCTTAGAGTGAAGTGTTTTTGGTACAAATATCGTATAAGGAGTATTTTAAAACAGTCAGAAAGTAGGAAAGAAATGAGAGTTAGTAGGCTATTGTTCGGATAAAAAGAGGGAGCTAATTAGAAAATTTAAAAGTGAGAGCTATTCGTACCGAGATATAGCACGAATTATTGGTTGTTCTTTGGGAATGGTGCAAAATGCATTTAAAATGGAACCATATATTAAAGGGCTTCAGGTGTATTTATTTTTTTGTCCATCACTGTAAGTACTAATTTATTTCTTCAACAATGTGCAGTTTTCTGTGGCAGTTACAATGTTTGTGTTAGTTTTTTAATATTATTTTTCCATCCACCATATCTCCTGAACAGCAGTAACGATCAGACTTGCCAGGTTTTTAAAATCGAAATCGCCGATCTTAAAATTTATATCGCCAAAAATCGCCAAATTTAAAAATATTCGTCGCCATAAATCGCCAATTAAGAAATAAATTTTAGTGAAATAAAACAAATCAACTCATTATTCTTACCATAAAGCAAATTGTGCAATAAAACAATTCATTCATTAAAAAAACAAAAACATAACAAAAACTCAAGACAGTAGCTTGTCGCTGTTGAACTTAAAAATTAAAATTATTATTTAAAAAAAAGTAAGATAATAGAATAGATATAGGTATACATTTAAATATATTCAATTGTTCCCATTCCGTTCTATATTTAAAAACTCTTTGTTTTTTTGATTTCCCACTCATTTTAAATAGTTTTTCTAAAACAATTATTTTGGTTTCTTCTTTCTTTTCTTCTCACTGAAACTTTCAAATTTGAAGATGTCATTAATTTTAGGGATGGGTAGGTCGTTTCGATTCAAACGATATTATTATGTCAGATCGATATTTTCAGTGCAAATTCGGGCAAGCTGACAGATATCAATAATTTTTCGTACGTTACTCATCTCTCTTCTGTGTGTATTCAGACACCTTATTGTGAAAAAATTCAATGAATTCATCCAGCAATTAAAAAAAAACGAAGACTATAAGGTGTGAGCGGTAGTTAAATACAAAAATGAAAAATCGCCAGAAGTCGCACTTTTTTGAGGGTGTCGCCAAGCTGAAATTTGTGTCGCCAAATTAAATAAAAAATCGCCCGTTTGGCGACAAATCGCCACATCTGGCAAGCCTGGTAACGATAGTTTCTAGTTTTTGAGTAGCACCCGGCGTGGTAGACATTGAGGTAGACAGAGGTTAATGTGTTGCATCACATCTTTTTCATTACGTCTATTGGCTGACAGTAAATTTAAGGGTTCTCTATTTGTTTACCAGCACAACACAAATGGGCACCAGAAGTTAGGCAAAACTATAAGAAGCAAATATTTTATTTAATGTCCTAAACCGTGCTCCTATGTCATAGTCCGTAAGCATGTTGTCAAATTAGGGGATCCATTAATAGCCGAGGCTGTGTCATTCTGGTAAAGAAGCTACTCTGACGGAACTACCACTTAATACTATTAGTGCATAGGCCAAAGTGCTACTGATACCATTTTTTAGCATACTTCGGGTGTGTGAGCGCTGCTGTCATCTCTGTTTAAAAACTCTTATGCAGCGTTGCAAAACTTTATAGCTCATCTGCACTGAATAGTCCAGTCTGTAGATGCTACCATTGATTCAGTCTTGAGTATTATACCACTGCCACCTAGATTTTAGAATGTATGCGTAAGTATAAATACACTTCTCGCCTCTCGTTTTCGTCCTTAGTGGGGATTGAAGCACAATTTCCAGGCAATAGGCACCTGGAGTTCATCGATCCAAAGTGAGAGTAGGAGTTTACAGAAGTTTACAGAAAACAGTTAGCTGCCCTTCAAAAGCTCTAGGAAGACTCTTGTATAACTCATTAGGAAAATTTAGTAAACTTATTAATGCCTAAGAAGTGTGGATTCAGGCAATGGCTGGGAATGCTACAGAGCCAATCGGAAACTAGGTTCACGACTGGGTTGTTACTCACAGCAATATATGTAGGCGAACTATGAGTATTTATTTGCAAATCGCTCAGGTTTGAAGCTTCGACTAAATCGAATAAGATTTGAAAACTTATTTCGACAATTTCGAACAACAATAGTCTTGGATTCCCTTAAATATAACAAGAGTAACTGGCTCCTGGACTAGAGTGGATTAGATTGCTCTTCGTAATTTTCGGTAACGTCTGCTTATATGTACGATGACTTGAGGAGGAGATACAATGACGAATTGTACGGACTGTTTAGCAACAACTAACTAAACCAGAAGAGTGAAGATTCAACGACTGATGATACTAGGTCACGTAGAGCGCATATATACTAATGCTCCGTCCCGGAAAATCTTCGAATCTACCCCAGCGCAGTAAAGGCAGACCGCGACTCAGGTGGCGCACGTAAGTGAAATAAGACCCCAGCCAACTTAGCGTGCGAAACTAAGGGCATCTTACTAAAGCTCGAGCTAGCTATAGACTCCTTGGTTAAGCTCTAGGTCAACAACTGACTGTAGGGTCTCCTTAAGTAAATAAAAAAACATAGAGTGTCCGTTTATGCATATAAAAAGAAGCAAGCATTGCTTAATAACCGGCGAGTATTTTAATATCTTTTCAGTCATTCAAGCTGTATGTACTTTTAAATATAGGGGAATATAGCCAAAAACAAACAGGTTAAACACATCACCCTAAGTACGTTTGCCTAAGTTGGGTACAGGATAACAACTGTCTGGACTGCGATAGAAAAACAGGCATTAACAAAGCTGATAGCCACGAAGTTAAATTGTATCTTCTTAGTACTCTTGAAAGCAAGGCACCAAAGTCCTTTGATTTGATATGTACACGAGTACATATGTTTATGCAACCATTTTACATTTTCAATGTGTGAATCAGCATACAAAAACCAAGGATACCAACTGACATTTTCTTCTTGCAATAAAACATTTTCAAATTGCATCCTTCGATAAAGATATATTTCATGTCTTAACAAAAGTTAAATTAAAACCCCTTTCCGCCCCCTTTTTCTTAATAGGTGATAAAACGAATTACGATAACAGAATAAAAAAATAATCACCGAAGATATTCAGTTACCACCCTCACATGCCGTGCAAAGTTTACAAGCGCTTCCCAGCCCAAGCTATCACCCACAACCGAAGGCGACTGTCTGCTACCAGATGCAATGAATCTTGCTCATTTTATAGTCCTGCATCACCCGCTCAGCCTGCGACATCCATTCGATCTTAATCAATAATTGAACTTTAACTTTCTGTGTGCTCAGTAGGTCAATGCAGGAAATCGATTTTCTGAATTTTCCAATGAAGAGGAAAATTTTCAGATTGTTCCTTCTGCTCAACAGGAAATGAAAGTGGAGGATGCTTTTCTTTATCTATAATGTACCTATATGTATGTATGTGTATAAGATTGTGTACAAATAATTTTTTTTTTTCGGGTGAAATTGAAATGGTAGCTGATGGGGACGATTGTATGGGAAAGGTTTGATTCCGCATTGATTTTTGTTTGTACGGGTAAGTGTTTTTGATTGGGGTATTGGATTGAAATAAAAAAAAATTAATACGGTTTCGGTGGCTCCAAGATATATCACTTGAATATATTTGTCCTTCCCATTCCTCATTAAATTTTCCGCATAAACGAGTTTTCCACTTTTATTGCATTGCTGCTGCTGAGTTTTTAGATTTATGGAGTTGGGGAGTTCAGAATTTGTCCTGGGTTAGGTTAGGTGGCTATCTACCGAAAAAGTAGGAAACACTTAGACCAACTTAGGTTCATTGTGTTATTACGTGAAACAGTGGATAGGTCATTACTTGTAAAACCGTTTTCATTTTTGGGTGAATTTCGATCGGCGATATTTCAAAGTTCTTTAAAAAGTATTTTCGCAGAATCTATTTTGTTAAGGAAGAGAGTGCTGAGCACTCGCATAGAAGATGGAAGGATATTTCCTCCTCACCTTCGTTCATATATGTAACTGTGGCATTAGCCGGAATACCTAGCCTCGCGAAATGTCTTCCCATTGCACAATAACCTTGCGTCGACTTATGTGGGAGACAGACTGCTGGTATTGATACCATGGTATAACAATATAACGTTCTATACCACATGTCTGTCACTGCAATACCACGTTCAAACCTAGTATACCATGAGTAGAACCTAGAATTAAGATTCGCAACTTTTTGGTGGTATTCCACCATCTTATTGCTTGCAGCGCCACTTTCTTTCTGTTGGTGGTTCTTCATAGCTTCTTTGACAATTCAAAAGCAAGCAATCACAGAAAAATGTTTTGAAAACATTGGAAACAATGAAGTAAGACAAGTGTAGAGGAATTATATCGGCGAGCTACGAGGAGCAAGATGCAATATTGGAGTGTTGCAAAAAATGTGTAAGGCGCAACACAAATGTCAAAGTATATCACGTAACACAAAAGTCAACGTATACTGCGAAGTGCAATCTGTCAGGGGTTATATTCATACCATGGTATCAATACCAGCAGTCTGTCTCCCACATTAGGAAAGGCTAGGTGTGCTTCGCATAGTTGCACGTATCAATGGCACTCCATCCGTCAATGCTAATGTGGAGATATTGCCTAACCGATTTGGATTTCATCATTGATGATTCGAATGGTTCTATGGATGTCGGTTTAAATGAAGATAGCAGAGTCCACCACCGACATTATCGACAGCCATTCAGTGGCCTTACGAATAGTCATGACTTCTGCTTGGAACATACTGGCTTGATCTATAGGGCTGGCTTAATTTCGGGACGATCGAAAGCGCCTACGCCATCACCGTCAATGTAGGTTTCCAGCACGTTGTTATCATTTGGAGTAGCATTCTCTTTCCATTGCTATCGTCCGGGAATGCTAGTCTTGAATTTAATATTCAAGTTTAGGGACGGTGTTAAGTAGTCCATAACTCCTATTTTGATCCCATTTAGACGTTGAATTTAGGCTTGCTCTGAGTCATAACACTTGCACTATGATGACTCTCTCAGTCGCAACACCTCCTGTAAACTAAACAGTCTAACATTGTTTCTTCTTGAAACTAAGGCAAAAACTGTGGACATCAGCAAGCAACATAGAACGGGCAGGTCTACAGAATATCAGTTAGCAGAGATTATTAGAAGTGCTCGTCTATCACGAAGAGATAGTAATCTGTGCCTTCCTGGACATAGAAGCGACATTTGACATAACTTTATATGAAGCTATCAAGAGAGCCCTGGTAAGAAAAGGTATAAACGGTGCAGTTTGTAAGTGGATGTATGAACTGCTAAGCGCAAGATCAGCAGAAGAGATTTAAACATCGCAATGCATCATCAAGATAAACTCAGCAAGAGGATGCTCACAAGAAGGAGTGTCATCTTCTCTAATGTTCAGTCTATTTGTGGATGAAGTTGATAAGTTAACGAACCACCGAATCGACTGAAACCTATGGAGCAATAGCATGGGCAAAGTGGGCCAGTCTTATCACAGCGAGGAAAAGAGACCCAACAAAGTGGAAATACTGGCATGCCTCTGTATTACTGAACCTGCAAGAACGTGCCTAACTGCAGCTTGGAGGTGCTCCTGAAACTAACTCCCCTGCACCTAATGATTGAAAACTGTGCAACTAAGACAATCCTAATGATGGCAAAAGAAGGAATAGGAAAGGAAAGATGCATCAAATCGAAGGAATTTTATGTGCTCCTCATAAAAAGATTCACTGTCTAGCAATCCATAGGAACGATAGTATTAGAAAGTTCAACTTTGAAATGAAATTCCTAACGAAGCTCAGCAACAAAAAAAAAAATGAAGCAATTGATCGACAAATAAAAGACTAAGAAACCACAAGATGAAATGGTATATAGACGGTTCAAGGACTAATGAAAGTACGGGACTAGGAGTACTTGGACCAAGAACATAATACATAAATCTATGGGCAAAAGTGCCAGCATTTTTCAGGCGGAAATATTTGCCATAGACAGATGCCTTCAAATCAATCTCGACAGGAAGTATATTAATTCCGACATAGCAATAATGTCTGACAGTTAGGCAGCAATCAAAGCGTTGTTAAGGCATGCCCAAATTAGTATGGGCATGCCTGCATAAACTAAACAAAGTGGGCGGAAGAAATAAAGTAACCCTCTACTGGATACCGGGTCATGCCGGAGTAGAGGGTAACAAGGAAGCAAACTCTCTACCAAGAAAAGAGGCAGCAGAACCCTTTGTATGATCTGGACCTTTGTTCTTCACCTACGAAGCTAGAGAAACAAAACAAGGCTAGGGCCTAAAACCTTTAGTACTCAAGGTCTGACGCAAGTCAAGAAGCTACAAGGGAGCTATAACCCAAAAAGATTCGAAGCATACATGAGCCTAAGCAAAAACAACCTACTCATACTAACAGAGGTCCTAACTAGGCACTGCAAACTCAAGAAACACCTGAGAAAACAAGGTAGACAAGAAGAAGGTCTCTGCAGATTCTGCAATGAATTCAGGAAAACTCCGGAACGCCATCTGCAGTCTCGTGGGACTCTGACCCATAAAAGAATGAAATGGGAAAGTACCAAATGTCAGCTGAGGATATGCCGTCCATGGACTCGCTTCTCATTCTCAGGACCTTACAGAAACTGAACTAGACAGGGTGCTCTCGTCTAGTCAAATCAAGAGTATGGAACCCTCAAATATAATTACTAGTTCAATTATAATGCGAAGGGAATTCTAAGGAGGGAACAAACCTTCCAAGACAATTGTAGCGGGCACAGTAGATCACTAGGTCACAGTCCAACATATCCTTTTAAATATTAATAACAATGTTGACCGAATGGAGTATAATTTACCCCAAGGTACACATAACTATATTCACCGTCGCCTCACTACCAAGGCTAATACTTGTACACATTCCGAACAACCAACACAATTGAAAATTAACCATGTTAATCCCTGGTTATTTATTAGCATTTTTACAACGTTCTGCGATGGCACAATTATAAAATGCAAAATTTTTAATAATTTATAGTTTGTGACAAGATAAAATCGCAAATTGAAATTCTCATGCATTTCTTTCCCCAGCAACTGCATCGAAGCAACACAAAATTTCCTCCTGGTAACAGTTCGGTATATGTATGTACATCCGTACTGCTTACAGTTACACTATTTGGAAAGCACACATTCAGTTTCGAGTCTCCAACACATGCTCGCACGAACATGACATCTCCGAAAATTTCCAGAGCTCCTACTCAACCAACACTCGACAGATGCATATCTAAGGCTGTCGCTTACGATGAAGGACCATAAAGAACTATTTCCCAGCAAAACAATGAAAGTTTATTTTGTAAACCGCTGGCATAAATTCATCACGTTGCTATGTTCCTCTAGAGTGCCTTTAATTTAAAAGTCAATAAAGTGGAGTTTACATTTTGGTTGCTTTTCTGTACAGGGATCTCATCCAGCCACCCGTGGGACCAACTAGGTGTGTCGAAGTTTTTGTTAATTAAGCAGAACATTTACCGGCACGCATAGGTGTCATTCATTGCTCATTTTGCCATAATTTTGAACCTTTTGCATCAGCATTCAACTAGTTACAGTTATAGGACGCACAGTCTTACAGGGGCAAATGAACCACACCGGAATGGTTGGCGGAAGTGTGATGCTGACAGCTATGAAGAATGTAGAGTGGTTGTCCACCTAATCCCCAGAACCCTTCAGTAGAAGCTGTATCGGGAAATTTCCATTGTTCTTATCGCAATGCATAGGAAATAAATCGTTTTTTAGTCGTTCTACAGGGTGAACCCGTGGTGTACTGTTGGTCTATGCTAAGCTTAAACAAACCGAAAATGCGAAAGTCAATACCAGTAGGTGGAAGGGAAGTTTATATGAGCTAGCAACAACGTGGTCAGGATGAATAAAAAACCTCGTTTTGACTACGTTTACTTCGATTTAGAGACTTTCAATTTAAGTCCTTTACAGTGATTTGTACCGATTTTTTGACTGAATTGCAGATGGTTTTGCGCCGGGTAGAGAATCTTCTTCTTCAGGTACGAATATACTATGCTTTTGGCATACGATTCAAATAGGTGATCTTGACATAGAGTTATCAACCATCAACCAACTAAACCTCATCCCCGCATAAAGACTTTATTTACCCCCTGATGGACTCTCATTATGTATTACTTAGAGGGGCTTATTAGCGAATCATGATATGCGTCTTTTGTTGGCTGCTACTCTTACTCTTTTTAGCTTTTCTATCCTTCGCAGCCTATTTTGAACCTGCATATTTCTATTCAATTCTGTTCCGATCGCAATATGTGCACTGTGAAGCGTGCGCAATGAAATACTGCATGCTTCGTATCTCTATCTTCATCTAGGGCAGAATGACAAGCTATTATGTCCAAATCTGTGGAGATACTTACCTTAACCGCCATGAACAAACAGGAACTCTGTAAGATGGTAGTGGCAGTCCCCAGGCTTTCAATTTATTCGATCTTGGATTGTCGGTACC
Organism: Blera fallax; assembly: GCA_946965025.1. Classification (NCBI taxonomy): domain Eukaryota; kingdom Metazoa; phylum Arthropoda; class Insecta; order Diptera; family Syrphidae; genus Blera; species Blera fallax. The sequence continues at coordinate 16,052,784 of OX337247.1, read as the reverse complement.
AATTTGCATGTTCATCTGGCTTTTGTTGGCCTAGCAAAATTGTCACGATGCCTTTTCTTCAATTTCGATCATCTCAATGCCAATGGCGTCGTATTGGTTTTCTGCTATATGTGTGTACATTCTGAAAATCTCGTCTGCAAGGATGTCGATCGGAACCATTCCAGCGGCCTCTTGTGATATGGTTCGAAAGTCTGACTGTTCGTAGTGTCCAGAGTCTGTATGTTGACGATAATCTCCTTTTGGCCACCTTTCTGCTTGGTACCTGCGCCCAGACTGGGGCGGCATATAACAGAACTGACAATTTGGCTTCAGAAAAGAGAATATGGCGCCGTTGTTACATTGGCTGTCAAAAATGCGTCCAACTCTGCAAACTGGGGTCTTATAACTACAGAGGGCCTACGATACCAAAATGGCACAATCCTTCCGATGCTGACAAGCTTTAACAATCCTGATCACGTAAGTTGTGGTATTCTAAATGGCGCTGTGACGCTAATTGAGTTGTAACAACGACTTCTACCTATTAAAGTCAAGATGGAAAAAGTAGAGGCTGTTAGTTGAAGAAGCGGCTTAATGGAGTGTCTAGCAGGTTGAAGTCTAGGTTCACCAACAAATGTACTGCCACCGAAGTATGTAGGTCAGGAAATAATATCCCTATGTCTGACGAAAACAAGCTATGTAACATCATACTCGCATTACCCTTCATAGACAACTTAACATACGTAATAAAGAGAACTCGCTACAATTCACCATCCAATACTGCAATGCCAGCTCATTTGCAAGTCAATTCTCAAAGTTTTATCAATAAACACACAAGCTGGTCGTCTTCCTCCAAGCTATCATACTTTAATAATCTGAATCAAGTATGCAAAGTCAACATTTCAAGCTCTTCGAAAAATCCCCGCAAAAATCTAAAGTTGAAATTTAATCAAGGATATTTGCTGAACGCAGAGTACTACAAAGAAATACAAAGATTTCAGATGATTCATTGAGATACCATCAGCGAAATGGACGTTGACGAAATGCAAATTTATCGCTTGGCGAAAGGAGGAAACTTTCTTATTTCCACCCATAGGCAGTTCCACCCATACATAAATCCAGTGTAGTTGCCTACTTTTGGGGCAGAGAAACTTTCATCTCATTTCAGGAGGTCCTTGTCTGCACACTGAATCTGCGAATGCCATTTTCATTTTCCATCTCGTATTTGCATATTCGTTGGGCGTTAGTGATGGAGTTTGATTATATTACCAGAACCATTAGCAGATGGAACGCAACACCCGTGAATATCTACCGATTTTATTTTTTCTGTATATGTATGTATACACCTTGTAAGCATAGCACTAAAGGGCAAGAGCTGGAGAAAAAAGTCACTTTGTAAGGCCGGATGGGGATGGACAGGGTCGAACATCATGGCTTGTTTAAATATTTTCCAATTTGGATACCTTGCGTCTGAGGAGAGATTCGTAACATAAGAAAATAATGGAACTGGCCACTTGAGGCAAAATGTACCCATAAATATTGAACATCAATAGCCAAGTTGATGAAGCTACATATATCCAAGTGTCGGTCTACCCATAAACAAATACAAGGATCTGATATACGTATCAGAACGTAGGAAAATATGTATTTTTAGAAAAGACCTACAATTTAAAGCCATATCCGAAAAGCGACAGTCATACTCTCGAACCTTTGTAAAACATTCTCTAGATGTGGTACTGAATTTTGTTTTCTGGAATTCAAACTTCGTACCTTTTGTCCAACCCACTATCCACTGAGTAACAGCGCTCACGGACAGTCCATATAAGTTGGAGTAGTTGTGCTGATGCTTGTGCTGGAACAGAACTTCAAAACCGGTTTTAATATTATACTGATATGGTAGTTCATGTAGCTTTTCGAAGAAGGTGTACCCTTGCAGATGCTTACTTTCGTATGTCCTGCATCCCCTTGTAATTCATGGGGTCTCTATCGGCATCGTGTAGGTTTCTGTTTTCCAGCTATGTCTCAGCTCTCCACAACTGCCGTGCCTTCAACTCAACTATGTACTCTGCGCCATGTCCCACTCGGATATCCAGTTATTCTGGGTTAAAGGGGTTCCATTTGATAATGTGGCCATTTTTCGGAATGTATGGTAAATCCACTGCTACTTCCATCGTTGGATGGTTGCTTATTAATTCCTGACCCGTGCTCTGGTAGAAGTTTTCATTGAACGAGGAAACCAAGCACCCGTAACAAACATCAAAATGGTCGCTCTTAACGTACGTACGTGCTGCATCCATAGAATAGCACGAATACAACGTTGTTGGATCGAAACAATCTTATCTTGATGTCCAAACTGATTGCATTGCTTCGCCATATCTTGGACAACATCCTGAATGTCATCTTTGCTTTAGCGATTCTGTTAAATACATCCAGTTCCGTTCCACCATCCGCCGAGATAATACTCCCAAGATACTGGAAATCCTTTGCGCTTTCTACCGGTTGTCCAGCTGATGGCATTGAAGTTTTTGCATATAATTTTCAGCCCAATGACTCCTGCCTCCCTCTCTACATACTCGTATGCTGTCATTTGGTGGACGTTCACAATTCTGTGAGAGAGAAAGTAGACATCATCAGCGGAATCAAGATGTTCCAGTCTGGATTGTAGATTCCATCGAGTTCCTATGCTTCCCGTCGACAAAGCTACGTAAACATAAGGCGCATCGCCAATCACCAGAAGGAATAGTAAGAACTTATGTAAGAACGCAGCTTACCTTGTCTGCAAGATGTTGTTTGATCAGTTCCAGGGTCGTTTTAGATATTACCTTAGCTGTAGCAGGCAGCACGCAGATACCCATCCAGTAGGAGGAGGAAAGTGTCCCTCACCTCCTATGTAACTGCCCAGCTCTGTCGCATAAAAGAATGGTCCATTTAGGGTCCCCCTTCCTTGAAGTCCTTGGTGACATAGCGTCCTTAGACGTCATGCGCATCTATCGCTTTATCAAAAGCTCCGGTTGGTTCTGTTAGTCCCTGAGTAGCGAATTGGTTTTGATCTATGGTATCACAAAGGACCTTTATTGGTCTAAGTGTGTCTGCACTCCCGTAAGGACAGCCAAGCCAACCTAACCTACCCATCCAGTTTTCACACTGCATTAAATTTTACAAAGCTGGACGATCATTCGCAGTACAGGGAAACAACAGCTCAGCCGATGTTGTTGGAGGTGCCTACAGAGCTACGCGGGAATACCATCAAGTCCTACCGCCTTATTGTCTTTTAGTGCTTTGATGGCGGTAGTGAGTTCGTCATCAATGGGTACTTATTCCGGCATTTCTTACCTCGAGCAGCACAGTTTGATTCAGGCGCATATGTGCTCCTTAGCTAGTCCTCATCGGAAATGAGCAAAAAACCGTTTAGCCTTTTCACCAGGTGTTGGCGAGAACTACAACCACCTGTCAGGTCTGGTGACTTTGCAGACGGTCATGCTGTGCTGTCGAGCGTGTGTGTAGCTCCCTCTGCTTTTGTAACCAGCGCAGGGTTGTAAATAGTTCCGCTTTCCACGTCGCATACTACGCTGTGCTTCCCTCACCTTCATGTGATATAGGGACACCCGCTCCTACCTTTGCAGATCCCATAGATTAATGTTTTGATAAGGTATTGGCAAAAAAAAGTGAGCCAATTTTTCGAAGCTACAATTTAACTTTAATTTGAGCTGATCATTATATTCATAGAATCGTACAATTTTTATCCTTAATGATTTTTCCTTCACTCATTAGGCCTTGTAGACGCGTACCTTCATTGCAGAATCAATACATCTTTTGCAGCTTGTTGTATTGACCTTGTAACATTGAAATACTTTAAACGTCTAATATACTTCACTGCAATAGGCCATAAATCTTACTAACTTCAAATTAATTCGACAAATGCTACCAATTAAAAAGGACATCTCATTGAACAAGATTGGTTCTACCGTCTGATACACAGCCATTTATCACCTCAAGGATTATGTATGCAGACGAAAAGTTAAATCACGTTTCAATTAATTTCAGAACTAAACCCCTAACAGAAATGGGTCCACTTAAGTCCAAATAAATCCAAGAAAAGTCCTAATCTGTCTGAAACTAGCACAAAAAAATGTGAAGCATGACCTTATCCCATTTTGTTCCACTTTTTACAGTGCATCAAATAAGCATACTCCTCAAAAGCAAATTTATGTTCGCTTATGACGTTGAGCAATAAATCATACATCCTTGAAACGCGCTCACAGATCTGTACGTGAGAATATGGCAAATCAAAATTTACATAGCACATCGATAAATATGTGCACATCTTACAATACCGCGACCATCGTGGCGGCTAGATAGTATCCCAACAAGTTTGTACAAAAAAAGGACAAACTTACACTCTGGCAGGACTTTGAGTAATGAGAAAATGAAAACAGGAATGATCTAAGGAACTTCTGGCGTACGGCAGACGTGCTCATCTCTGGTCTCATATGGCAATTTGTCTATTGGACGTATTGCACGTATCGGCCTTATGAATACTTTATCCCTACATGCATGTATGAGTGAGCTGCATTTTGCATGCCTTTAAGCTGTGTTGTATTTTTTTTTTTCTTTTTTTAGTATAACACCATCAAAGGAGATTCCAATTTTTCATGTTATTTTTGTGGCACGTTCTTTGGTGGTAGAATTTTTTTCTGTAAATGCATATTGAGCACATAACGTCACGAAACGTACGTAGTTCAAAGGCGAAGGAACGAAAGTCCTTTTTGTTTTATTTCTTTGCTTTTGGAGAAATCTTCTGTGTTTTTTGTGTTTTGTGGAGCATAGAAATGAAAAATTTGACGAAATTATGTGATTTTAAAACGAGTATGTCGCGACAGGAAGAGTTTTGGTTTCGTGTTAGGAAACAAAGGACTTTAAAGTTTACATACATTCCTTACAGCAAATAAATCGGTCCAGTTCGTACTGAAGGTGTTTAAATCATTTACGCGCCTATAAAGTGCAGAACGGGTACCATTCGTTATCTATACGATTAGGTACGAGGAAATAACGTAAAAATAAGCCCGCCGTGCTTAAGATCGAGCATATGCTGCGGCAGAGATGGTAGAAGGTGAAGAGTTCAACTTAAAGTTTCGGGACTGTGGGACTGGAAAACTGGGACTGCACATAATACCACTGTCAGGCAGTCAGTAAGGTGAATGACTTCTTTTCAGAAATGCTGTTGGAATTTAGGCTGATAGTTGTTTGCAAACACGTCTCAAGCATGTCTCTGTTAATCTGTCTGTACCAGGATACAGACAGACTTAGACTAGAAGAGATACCATTGATCTTTCCAAATTGACTATCCAAGGACTAATTAAACCAACCGAAGTTTTTCATGAAGATGCTCATGACGTCTGCGGACGCCAGTGCGCTGAAGTCATTAAAGAAAAGTGCCCTTAAATAAAGCTGTCTTCTTTGGGACAGGACTGGACGTAGCTGATCCGAGATCGCTTTAGCATAACCAACTCGGCACAAGGTTTTTTATTTAGCTTCGACCGGATCTGTCTAGATATGTATATGACACGTGGAATCATTTTCTTTGTTGTTGGCCCTGCTGAAAGCGTTTAGCTTGAGCACTTGTTTGAATGTAGCGAAAATATACTCAGAATTCGAAAAGTCATACCCTTTCTAGCGAGCTCGTCAGCCTTGCAGTTTCCCGGAATGTCTCTTTGGCCAGACACCCAGCAAAGGTGAATGTTGAACTACTCCACCACCTCCGAGAGAGATGAAAGGCAGTTTAACACTGCCTTTGGAGTGAGAGAGCACCATTCCAGTACCGCTTGCCTGTCAGTGAAAATAGAAATATCCTTGACAGATATTGCACTAAATTTCAAACAAGACAACGCTGCATTGCATTTCATGATTTCCAAGTGAAAAATGCTACAGTCATCTGGGAGACGGAATGAGATGCTTGAATGCATCGCAACCCACTTGGCATTCTCGGTTTCATTCCCTGCGGGCATGGATGCTCGTTCGGAAGTTACTGTCAAATCTCAGTTTCGGCGGGGTATTTAGTCGATTTTTTAATGGGAAAATGTGAATAGATCGAGGATCAAGGAGTGGCCAGCGTGATTGCTGGACCACTGTGAGGAGAGTTTGAAGCGAATGGCCTCTTTTTGTCGCCTCTAACTGTTTAAGGCCATAAGTTGAAACATAACGTCCAATGCTGTAGAAAGCCCACTGACTACCAGATACGACGCCATTATTCTTATTAGGGTTTATGAAGGGAAATTTGTGAAGAGAACAAATTCGGTATTAAGAGGGGTTGAAAGGATTCACTCTCAGCCTACAGTTGGAAACCCTTCTGGTAAGTATCATAGAAGGAGAGCGTATTGGAGAATTTAGCTGAAAGTATCTAGGTGTTTGTCTGAGTCTGTACTCTGCGGCCTGCCCTTTCTATGTGCACTAGTAGCCCACTGACTACCAGATATGACACCACACCATTCCATTATTCGTAGAAGGGTTTATGAAGGAAAATTTGTATTTTCTCGTGAAGAGACCAGGATTTTCCCCCCATTCTACAATTGGGAGACCTTCTGGTAAGTAGAAGGCGAGCATATTGAAGGATTTACTTGACACTATCCAGGTATATGTCATCTGCAGCCTGTCCTCTGTACATATGTCTACTAGATTACCAGATACCATACCACTCTTATGTTGTAGTTAATTTTATTTGTAGGTACCGACAAAAGCGTATTCTCATTAATTATACAATTATCTTCAACCTTGTTGGCATGTTATCGCAATTGGTTGCTCTAGTTTCCGGCAATAATTTTCTCACTTTCCGCGTTCACAGTTTTAATTTGTCGTAAAATCACATTCAGTATATTGCCGATTGTCCTTTTAGCCGGAGAGAAATTTATTTCAAAATCAATTTTGATTGGGACCATTCCAGGATTATGCGCCTATTAATTTCAATGCAAATAATGTGATTGTTTAATGACCATCACTTTGATTCTAAAATGTTTTCCTGGCAATAGTCGCAGAAAATTTATGTCTATCATAAAATCGTGACACATTCAGAGTGGGAGTAGGGCTCGTACACTAGGATCTGTGTACGAGATTGCATATTTTGCTTGCACAAAAATACGAAAAACAAACGTATAAATATGGGATATCCTTAATATCCCTTGAATTTGCATAACCTAATTTCTGTTGATAATGGGTTGGTGAGGTGACCCACCCATCATCGAGGCTTGCACTTGTCAATGCGCATTTGTTTTCCTCTTAGTGGTTGTGTGTGTGATGGGAGGGGTGGGGGAGGAGGTTGTATGCGAATGACAATTAATTGCAAAAAACTTATTTCAACAGTGCGGTAGTCGATGGCGGTTTAATGTTGGTCCAATGTCGGTTCGATGCGAATAAAATTGTCAATAAAATAATAATGACGATCGCAGCCGTTTCTGCTGCAACATGCTTTTTTTGCTCTAGTTGTTGATTTTTGGAATATTTATTGCAATGTACAGACTCATTTACAAGCAAGTGTTTAAATGTCTGTATGGTGTGGTATATGAAATAAATTTCAGATGAAACAATATTTTTCCTTAAAGGATAAATTATTGATTTTGAATTGAGCCACTGGTAATGGGTGTTTTGAAATATTCTGTCTGAACGTGTAACGGGCTTAGCCAAGGGGACAGACTGTCGTGTGTTTTCTTTAATATTTTGCTAGGTAGCAAAATAGCATCAACCTGGCAAGCAAATTTTCAAAGAGTCGATCCTGGCTAATGCAGATGATATTGACATTATCGAGAGCTCTCAGCTTGCGGTAGAAGAAGTTTGTACAGAAATTGAAGATTCGGAGAAATTTGGCATTCAAGTGAAGGAGGACAAATCAAATAGTTTACGTAAGGCAGGGTTTTAAACAAAAGAAAAATACTAAATCTGTCTTAAATGACACGACTTAAAGCCGACTGCTGAAGGCTATCAAAATTGTTTATGATCTGTGAAGTACGTATGTATGTGGATGAACGACGACCTAAGCTACGCTGTATTTCTAAATCAAGATTATGCAGATAACCTAACCCAGCTAAAAGACAAGAAGTTGGGGCAACGCAGCGGCCCGTATATGTTATGTAATGTTGTTCAGGGCCTAAGTTTTCGCGACCACTTGTGCTCTGCGTGTTATATTTTTTTTTCACACAAAATGGAAGAGACCTAGGGTTCGGAAAGGCAAATTCTGACGGCATTTCAGACCATTATTATTCTAGAACGTTTGTCAGAAATTCGCTCAGGGTGGGACTATGGAAAAAACTCTGGCGTTTTCTGAGATTTGAAATTCGAACCTTCCGCTTAGTAGTCCAACGCATTAACCACTGAACTACGAAATAACCTAGCTTTTATATAATACAAAGACTTAAGCAAGAATCCAAAACCACCTGGCCGAATGCCAATACTTTATCTTAAACTAATTTTTGGACTCAAACAGAAAAGCTTGAAAACTTACCAAAACCTGACCAAAAACTTGCCGGGACTCCTTATCTAGATAGATTTATAGAAAGGTAACTAAAGCTTTGTAATCACCCACTTCTGCCACACCAATCAGCACTTATGCCTCGTGGATGAAGACTGAACAGTCAGCTCGCCCATGTAGTGGTGGAAACCTTTTAACACCTCCTGTCCCTTCACATAAGGGTTATAAAAGCTGCGGCTACCAATGGTCGCCAACTATAATTTAGCTGAAGGTTCTCAGATCATTTGGAATCGTTTTCTTCGTACATACATATGTACATATATGTAACTGAGATACTTAAGTGACGTTCCAATTTGGGGTAGACCTGTTTCTCGACTAAAAGACTCTCGAGTTAGTCCGGTTCTTAGCGGACGCTGGAGTACGTCAGCTTGGTGGAGGTCCCACTTCTACTTGTGCGCGTCAATTGAGGTGACGTTTTCCTCTACTATGTTGTCCTCTGTGTTGTATTTCAAAATTCTATCAACGCATATGAGGACTAATTTTTTGCGAGTAATTTTTCTCCAGACCAAGGATACCTTCATCCTATGTCTCTGTCTCCATTCTTGGGAATGGTCAATCGATGCTTAGATCCCATCCATGAGGCATACATTCATCTGACCACATTGTTGAAATGAGTAGGTGTATGCTCTCTACTTGGTCATTTTCAGCTGCTTTAAACAGCTCGGGCGGCACACCGTCAGGGCCAGCAGCAATGTTGGACTAAGGTTTGAATATTGCTGTGCTCACTTCAGCTTAATCAGTTTGAACAGGTTTCTGTTCGGGCTATGTTGCCGTGACATGTACTTATTACTTTTTGGTTAAACTTCCGACTATGATTCCTGAAACAGCACCTTTCTACATCATCGATCGGGCTCATCTCATGTTTTTTCTTTTGGAGAACCTGATGTTCACCCCATCTCTTCTGCTCGTTGAGCTCGCGAACTATTCTTGTCGTTCTTTGCAGCGCCGATTTACGAGTATATGCCTCTTGTTTTGCTGCCTATGCCTGCTGACATTCCTCGTCAAACCAAATTTTTCTCAGATTCAGCCTCCATGATGGCTTGTTGGAAGCGTTAATACTGGTCTTTGGCACTTGGTGTTGCAAACATTGGACTTCTGACGAGGTTTTGGGATACATGATCGGCGAAGGTTGTAGCGATCTGTTGCGATTGTAACTTCTCTATGTCGTTGCTATGGCGTTATGTGTACTATTATTACTACCACTACCTTGTCCGAGTCTATGTTGGCCGCTTGGAAGGTTTAGGACATTGCTCGTAAGTTTTGTCCAGGAACTCGTAGAAAAACTTCCCCTCATCTTTTCCTTCTTGGGGCATATTAGGCTTATGTTGGCGAATTCATTCTTGATACCAATAGCCATAAGACGTTCAGTCAGATATCGCAAACTCAAGACTCCTTGCTTCTGAATTTCGCAGTTTTGTTTTAGAAAAATGCATACTTCGACTTATTTTACTTTGGATAACGTTTACAGTCCGAACCATGGTCTCAACTAACCAGGTCAACCTCGCTACATAATCGATAAAGTTGGTCAATCTTTTTCAGCCACACTCCTCCATTGATACAAACTGCAACCGAGGAAGTTTTCATCCGCTTTTGTCCGAGTCCACGCTTATATAGAGTCTCGTTAGTCATTTGAAACTTACTTAAAGTTGTCCACTCCAAGACGGTTGATGTCCCCTTCTACTTGTACCCGCCACCTAAGGCGAGGTCGTATTCTACTTCGTTGTCGCTCGAGATTCATTTCGAAGACTTCGCGGACTAGAGCATTGGTTGATTCGCCCTACATGTCCTAGCCATTTTTAGCGATTGATGCGCTGTTTTTGATTCGATAGATGTCGCTGTACAGCTCAAGAACTTTTCTCTAAAAATCCAAGGATATCTTCATCCGCTTTCGTCGGAGTCCATGCTTCAGCGCCATAAAGCGGAAAGGATTGATTAAGGTCTTGTATAGAGTCGCCTTAGATATCTGAGCCTTACTACTCAATTGCCTTCTCAGCCCACAGAAACACTGATTGGCAAGAGTTATTTCTCGTTTCATTTCTGCTGAGGTGCTGTTATTAGAGTTTGTAGCAGAGTCAAGCGAGACAAATGCCTTTGCTACCTGAAGAGATGGTGATATTTCTGGATTTTCTCTAAGTTCTGCCGGAGTGTGAATATCTTGTCGATGGACGACTTTACTGAACTAAAAGCACGTTGCTAAGTTTGATCAGGAAACAATTCGGCTGAATCTTATACATATGAGACGTTTAGGAGACTAATTTCTCTGTAGATGGATGGGGCACACAATGCGGAAGTTTTACTCGTCGATCAAATTTTCATGTGATCAAATTGACGCAAAGGACTTTGTATGCTTCTTGCTAAAACTTCTTCCACTGCATTCAAGAGCTGGGCGCATCTGCCCCAAGTTTCGATATCATTTTCTTCATTTCGTGTTGGTTAAGAGGACGTTTTTGGTCCTTTCAACCATGGGCGGCCCTTCTGCAGAAACAAGTTCTGCGATCGCATAGCTCTTAATTTTTACAAAACTTTTCCTATGCGTGGGAAGTAGAAAAAATATTAAAAGATAAATGTAGAGAGACTCAAGTTAGTCCCAAAATGAAAGGAACCGATGGGCTTTGCAAAACTGCACATCATAACTCTCAGTAATCTTAATTTAAAGTCAATAATATAATTTTGAAAGCCTTGTCCCATTTTCTTTTTGTTTTGCACACAAAGCAAATATTGAAGTTTTCATTAATGCTTCTTCCTTAAATCAATACCACCCATATCCACACCCAAAAGATAATGGATTATCCAAATGCATTTACAGCAAAATTTTCTTCTACGAGTAATTATTTTCGCCATCCTTATATGTTATGCATACGAGTACATACACTTCACCCATTTTGTATTTATGCGAAAGGATTCATGTAAAAATGTTAATCCTTATCCTTGTCACTGTTTGTGTAACTATCTACCCGTCTGTAACTGACTAAGGGCCTTATATTTCCATTTCGAAATTTTGTCATTTGCGGAAAATTTAAGTTTATCCCTCAGCAGGAAAGGCGCAATCCCAGTCAGTTTGGTATTTTCATTCGACACCAAATTGAACTTTTCTGAACTTTTTTCTTCTTTCAAATAGTAGCTGCAGCAGCGATATGAAGACTAAGGCAATACTGATGGCGTAAAATCATCTTAACCAAGAAGATTGAAGCGTAGGGAACTTGTTGGGAAAGTTCTTTATCTCATTATGTCAAAAGAAAGAAATGGCTAGGAAGAACCATTGCTTCTTGCAATGTTGTCTTTATGCGAAAGAAATATTATATTTCACGAAGTTGAAGACGGAATTCTCTCCTTTTTGCATTCGACATGAATTTTTTATCACTTGAAATGGTATAGATGCTAGACAGTCAGTCATCATCTGTCTGTGGTATGACTCAGTTCCTTTGCCCTCTGGTGGACCGAGATCCTTATTCGCTAAAAGTTTATCTACGCTAACGATTCAATTTGTTTTCGCTGGTGGTGTTGTTGTTGTTAGATTTTTTTTTCGGTTTACTTGTTCTGAACTTTTACGACAGGAACGAACGATAAACCTTATTGAGGGTTTGTGAAACGTCAGAGATACGTACAATTAATTGAATTTCATAGATAGAAAGTTTGCTTTTAGCTGAAGTGGACATTTTTACATTAGTTTGATGCTTGCTGATGTGATTCTGCTGCATGCATGGATAACGTACAAATGTTACACAGTGGTGATGACGTCGATGTTAAAAGGAATACAACGTCCGCTTGTCGTACTGCCTTGATCTGTAGGAAAGTACATGAACGAACAATGAATATTGAATAGGATAGATACAGTAATTGATTTGTGATGAGTCGCTACATGTATGTACTTGTAAATAACTTTTTTTCATATTCTAATAATTTCCAGAAACGTCTCATCCATTTAGGACGAGATATAAGGAATATTTTAGTAAATTAGGGGATAGCAGATGGTTTTTTCTAGATACAAAGTAAGAAACGTTAGGAAACAGTATTAAACTAGGTTTAAAGCAGGACAATGATAACTTAAGAATTTAGATCAGAAAACGAGCTTTAAAACAAAATTGTTCAGTTAGCTCGTAAGGGGTGCACCAGTTGAAGGTTTCTTTTTTAAATTCCTATTTAAACAGCACCATTCAGTATTTATAAAAAGTTTTTGCTCTATTGAAGAGAGTACACCTTCCGATTATACATACATATATACATAGGTACATAGGTACATTCCATTTAAATGGCTGCTGCGCCTGGTTTGGCAGTAGGAATAGCTCGATGGAGATTCCTGCAACAACAATCCTTAACAATTCCCCGTGAAAAAAAAGTTCAACGGCAGGAATACGATTTGTTTAATCGTAGATCTGATTACCTGAGCCTGTGAGCATTTTCTTAATGCTTTAGGTGAAGTTGGTGTTCTCAATTATTAATCAAAGGTATGTATTCGAATGGCGCACCTCATGCTACAGAAAGTGTTTAAGTCTAATATTACTGTAGCCAGTTCACCCACAATTTGTCACATATGTACACACAGTCTAGCTGTCTGAAAATATACAAATTTTCCATTAATTCCCGCGGATAAATCGGTCAAGTAGCGGCTGCTAGAGTTGAGCATTTTCTATTATTTTTTTCAAAACTTCTGGTGATAAATTCCCCACTTCTTATAGCCATGGTCTGTGGCTTTTCCTTAGACCCGTGATTTAAAAAAAAAGAAGAAGCCTAGAACGTTCAACGAGAAATCTGGGTGCGCACCAGAGCAAGTTGTCTAAGCGAAAAATTAAGTGACCGAGAAACACTTACTGCAGAATGTCCACTGCCGATCTTGCTGTGCGTATAGTTGCACCGTCCTGCTGCAGCTACATTTTCTCCAAACCGAATCCGTCAATATGCGGTAGCAAGAAGTCGTAGATCATAGTTCTGTAGCGCTCATGAGTCACAGTAACAGTGTTGTCGACAGTGGGCCAACCACCTTTCCTCCCTAAACGCCATACCAAACAGTAACATGCGCCTGATGATTTTGAGGAAAAACAAACCTCACCGCGGTTGACTTTAATTTAAAAGCGATTGACAATTTGCCGGCAACAGCTGAAGCACTTTTTGCACTTTGCACGAGTGCATTTCCACATCTTTCACTAAAATTCACTGTAACGCCGGCCTCCATTAATGCCCAATTCCGTGGCCCATCGTTTGGTCGATGTGTGATGCTCCTCTTGGACATCTCCAGCCACAGCAGTGACTTACGACTGCTCCGAGACCGATCACGTCTGCTAGTGTCCCGTCCTGTGCAAGTTTCCTCGAGACGAGAGGCTAAACACCGCAGTTTTTGACCAGTTGGTGCCACACCGACCGATTATTGAAAAATATTGACACAATTATTCCGCGATCTGGTTTGGTCCATACTTCGTCTACGAGTATTCTACTTCCGTTTAATTTAGAAATGTCAAAGTCGCGATGGCATAAACCGCGCCATTTCTAAAACTGAGAGCATCTTCCGATAGGGTCATGTAATGACTTGCATTACATGACTTGCATTACATGTTATACTTTAGTCATATGGCTACATCGTCGTCGCATCGATAGGGCTCCTTACACCCTCCTAACCAGTTATCATAAAAAAAAATATTATTTACTACAAAACTGGTAAAAATACAAATTGTACAAATTGTCAACTGTTGCCCATCCAACATTCAGAACCCAATTTAATTTCAAAAGTATCGCGATTTAAAAACTTTTCAATCATCTCCACCCCTTTCTAATTTTCAAAAAAAAAAAACAGAAAACTTCTAAGCCAGCAAAACAGCTCCCCCCTTTAAAGTTAACGCGAACAAAAAAAAATAATTAAAACTTTGGTCAACATTTATCTTTCAGATTGAGTATTAACATTCTTCCCAATTATTCTATAGAAACGGAAAACAAAAAAAAACAAAAAAAAAACCAGAACGAAAGCAGCGAAGACAGGATTCACAATAGAACGGGCTGTAATCTCATTTCGCAAGGAGATTTTCATTTTTGTCCGCTTTTTTTCGTTCTGCCTCTCTCTATTCATTTCCATTTCAGCAATTTTGTAATGCAGACACCAAAAATCCTTTTAGTCCAATGTAAGCGTAAAACATAAAATAAAATTAAACAAACAAAGTCCAATGAATACACAACAGTGAAGGAGCCAAAGGCACCTAAAATAAGCCAAAAAAAAAAAAAACAAGTGAAACCATCGCGCAATAGTGGCGGTGATGATGCGATGACGACTAAATTCGACTCTTATCCAGGAGCATTAAACTTCTCTAATTGCATTTTAATTATAGCTGTAAAGAGTTTATCAAACATAGCCAAAGAATTCCAGGATTCACATTGAACAAGCAAAAAATTAGAGGAATATTCTAAAAATGCCGGCTGGCATTGAGGACAAGTGCTAAAAGGATATCACTATCGTATCGTCCCTTTGCTCACTCGTCTACTGGCATGCCTAACAGCTGCAAATAGCATTTGTCGAGTCAAAGCGGAGCAATACTAACTTTTTCAAAGTCCTATTTTCTGTTGTGTTTATTGTTATTATTGCCGACGCTAAGTTTGTGTATGGTGGGGGGTAGATGCTTTTTGTGTCCTTCTCCCTTCAAAGGCTCGTCAGCCGTTGGATTGGGTGTGCAATGGTACACTTGGTTTATTATCTTGATGAAGTATACGAAGCACATTTTCTCCCACTGCTGGAATTTTCTGTGAAAAGTTTTTTGAATATATTTTGGCAGGTTGAAGTGGTACTTGTCCTCGGACAGAGCTGAGGACCAACAGACACACATTCAGCCACATACAAAATGTCTAACTATCATTTTGTTGGATCGTTAACAGTTCAGCTCGCTTGTTGTTGATGTTGGTATGTTTTCTGGTTCAGATAAATAGGACTCGTGGTCGTTCGGTTAGATGGGCTTTATGTAGCCAGTGGCCTTCTTCAACAGCTCGTTTGGGTGGTTGGGGTTCGTGGTAAATTGTATCATGTGTTTTTGAGTTGTTAGTTTTCATTCGATGCAGCAAATTCGAAAGGAGCAGATATGATATGTACGTACTAGTCAGAGGTGCTGGAAACAGAACACTCTGAGTATATTAAGGGAAAGTTAGATGCCAGATGGAGTTGACTTTTGATTCAGTGAATTTAATTTGACATTTTCGGTGAACTGTTGCTGCGGTTATTAAACTTGTATGGCCTAGAAATCGGTTATAGCTACATCTGTTTATAATGGTGAAAAGGCACTCGTAACAAAGAGCATTCTTATCAACCTCAAGACTGAGATGTTATACAAATTTACAGTGAACGGTAAGCGTTGTTCTTTGCTTCATCTCGGCGCTGGTGTGCGTGCTCAAAATTTGACCAAAGACCGACAAAGCTCTTAAATATCTTAACGTGGTAGCTGTCCATCTTTAGGATGTTTTTCCACCCGCAAGGCAAAAAAAGCAAGATTGCCATTGTGTTCCCAAAGCTATCTACATGAATGTGTAAGAAGGGAGCTTACCATAAACCTCCCCTAAGGAAGGCAAACTATAGATACAATACAGCCTTTCCCTTCCAGGATTAAGGGCAGTTCATTCATCACTAGGTTCAAGAAGAAGAGAGAGGACCCTACCCTGCGGAGTATCTCTGTTCACGGACCTCCAAACTACGACATCGTCCAGCCTGTAGTTAGTTGATCACCCTTTTGGTCATAAGCGCGTTGATCAGTCCGCCAATCGGCACGGCAACACCAAGGTTCGTGAGTGCACTTATAATTGCCTCCCTCAATGTCAAGAAATGCCACCAGAGTATATTACTTTTTATTACTGTACGCGTACTGGGGGGCTGACATCAGATTAGAATTGACGCTGCCGCGAATATGGGCGTCCATTAGTTTCTCCATAGTTTTCAGAAGAAATGATAGACTAATCGGTTTGAGGTCCTTAGGGCTTTTTTTATGGTTTGCGCAAATGGATGTGGAACCTTCATAGATACCAGTAATTAGCCCGTACTACAGGCATGCACGATTCGCGGGTTATTTTCCTGTTCCTCGCGCCTACGTACTAAACCACAACTCTACACTCATCAACCACACTCCCCGCGGGACTGCCGTTAGGTATACTTCGCTGGGCTGGTTAGCAATCATGCTCTCGTCTCCGAGGCTAACTCTTGGGCTCTTCTTAGGGCTTCTACAGGTCGGGGGTAGGTCTCCATCCACTCGCTCTCCGATCCTGTCATATGACTTACGACATTGTCTGGATTTGGCAGGCTTGGCCTGACTTCTGTAGGGAACTGTGTGAGATGGTAGTCACAGTTCCCCCTTGCTCTGAGGTGGTAGTTACAGTTCCCTCTTGCTCTCTTTTTCCATGATTCTATGGTGGGCATGAGTTTGTAGGTCCACCTACCTTTTATGAACCTGTCCCACCGGTTTTGCCACAGCGCTGCCGATGCTGCCTTTTCGTCCTCTTAATTCCTTCCTGCCGCTTGCCGGTTCGCGAGTCGCCTAAGGTACACCCTCTGCATCTCATCCGCGAGGATGTCGATGGGGACCATTCCGGCTAAAACGCAGGCTGCTTCGTCGGAGATAGTTCGGAAGCCACTAATCACTCTGATTGCGCAGAATCTGTAAGCTGATGATAGCTTCCTCCTACATTCATTTGTCGCCAATGCACCCGCCCATATCGGGGAAGCGTACCGAACCGACCACTCTGGACAGCAGAATCCTGCGGGCGTATCCAACACCGCCGATGTTCGGAAGAGTGTTGCGTCAGCGATGGCTTCTTACTGGTCCTTGGGGCTCACATGCAAGGTTTTGCCGGCCTTCGGTATAAACACCACATCCACTTCGGTCCAGGATTTAACCATGTGGACAAGATACATACAAGCATGTGGAAATGACAAAAAGGCTATGTAGGATCAGGTCAACCTCCAGTTGGATTTTAGTGGGGATTGGAACTTGGCTAGGTTCAAGAGCCACCTACATTCGTTCCGAAGGATTCTAATGTGCTGATTCCATTAGGGAAGCCTGATTTATCCCGTATGCTTGAGGTGATCGAGAGCACCAGTCAGTTCCTCCACAAGAGTTTCAAGCTCAGAGGTGTTCTTGGAAGAAAACAGGGGATTTACCTAACACAGATGTTCCTACGCTGTCCCTATGCAGTTACTACTCTCGGACATTTGTCAGACATTCGCGGGAGGTGGGACCGTGAAAAAACTTGTTGTTGGTGCTTTCTGGAATTCGAACCTCGAATCTCCCGCTCAGTAGTCCAACACAGTAACCACTGAGCCACGGCGCACAGGAAAGTATTGAGCTTCTTACTTTTAAAGCCAGTATTCTCACCAAGCGACCTCATGCTCTGCTTTCTCTCGCCATTTGTATGCGTGGAGCATTGATTAAAAACCGTGAGATTGTATCTTTTCGCTTCAAATACATATACATACATACTATCATTCGAGTTTCTATTAAACTGCATACTACAGGATACATAAAGTTATCATCTTTATAAGGAGGAGGAGGATTCATCGACTGAAAAGGAAATCTGATCAGAACGGCTCGAGTTGCTTCCGATTTTACCGACCCTGTTGAGTACATCTTTAAGACTATCCAAGTCGTTGAATATGGATCATTGACTTCACTTGAGATATACTCAAACAATGAAATTTATTTTTGTCCTCTGCTCTCTATTTTCAGGATAAAAACATGTTCTATTGACAATAGACTGTCTGTTTTTTATACCCAAACAACTAACCTCCCTTGGGTGTCCCTTTATAGTGGATGCCTGGCATCCATTTCAATATAAAATTCACTAAAAAATCCATCAACTTACATTATAACTATCCTTCATCAGATTTCGGTGGAGATTTCATAAGGACCTGACGGTAGTTGTCTCGACTCAGCGATTACTCAATTCTCAATATGTCATAAGCTGTCATGTGAAGACCATCGAACATCTGGTTGATTGCTGCCAAACTATTTGACGAATCACACCTACACCAACATTCCCCCCCAAGATGAAAAAATTGCCCCTCGTTGTCTGAAACAATTATCCTTACATTTAAATTGAACAGCTTTGTTTAGTCTTTCAGCAGGATGCTTCGAGTCACCCTCTTTTTAGAGGGTAAATTCTTTCCTTAGTATTGAAGCACATGCAGCGAAAATTGATATCATCCGTCACCAGGAAAAGATACTCACCTTAGGCTTCGAAAATGAGGTCATGTAAAAAGTAAGTTCTTTTGTATTTTCCCTCCATGTAGGTGCATGTACATATATCCTTTTTAAATCGGAAACCTCGATACCGAAACTCTTCTCATGAGATTCAAATTACAAAGGTTTGACTGTATTCACTTTTTCTGCCGCAAATTCTACAATTTGGTGTCAAGTTCGTGGCGTTACTTGATTCCGACCTCTTCATATTTCCATTTTACAAAACGACCTATAACCTATTGAATGAAACGATAAAAAATAATTTTCAACACTTTCAATGTCCTTCCTGCCCTTTCACCCTTACCACATAACCGGCATCAATTTTCTCGGTGTATCCTGTTGAATGTGGTTAAGCCAATTTACTTAATTTTTACCTTCGACTGGTAAATTGAATGGTTCAAGCAATGCGGCTATTGTCAATAGTCGGCGGTTTCTCTGGTTGGCGATTGAATATCGTTTAGAGTTGCGAAAGTTTGTAGGACTATCCAAAGGACTGCTGAGTGGAAAATCATCAAGTACGGGTAATTGGGTCCTGGGGATATTCAGTGTTTTTTTTTTGCCAACTACTGGAGGAGGAAACAAATCTGAAAATAGGTCGATTGACTTGCTAACTTTGGAATATTGAATTCGAAAATAGTTTCGTAGTATGCAAAGTGGGACATTTTTTAGCAGTTAATTGATAGGAAAAGTAACAATGTTGAAATATTTCGGTGACCTTTATGCATTTCAGAATTATTTGTAGCTGCAATTTTGCATCACAATAGTGGATTTTATCATGGCTGAATGATGCTATCTGAATCTGGGCCTCAACTAACAAGCCTCTTCAGTTGCGCACTATTAGTTAAGAGCCTATCTCTCCGGGTAAGATTCCAGAGCTCTCTGGGATTTAATTCATCTCAGACGTCCTGTGGACGTTTTTTAATCAAGTCGATGCGGTTTACAGATCGCATAGTTCGACGTGTAATTTTTTAGTCCATAGTCTGGCGACGCAAACTGAACCACTACATTTTGTAAAGATTTTTTATTTGAAAGGAGCATGGACAACTTCAAGAGCCTTCGTTACCATACATGTTTTAGCGCCGTAAAGTAGGACTGCAATGTATAGAATCTGATGTATAGTTTCTGTACTAGTCTTTTGAGCTCTCTAAGGTCATGGAAAGCATTGTAAATTTCCATCTCATGAGATATTTTGAAAGAAACCGTCTTCTAAATGGCCGTCAGTACGGACCTTATGCTGTACCCAACGGAAAAATGGAACCATAGTATTCACCATCACGGTGAATGCCAAATAGTTGCCCTGGATATGTCTAAAGCTTTCGATAGAGTTTGGCACAGTGTCCTTTTAAGCAAAGTCCAATTTTACGGTGTCGGTAGCATCTTCTCATCATGGATTGCAAGCTTTTAAATAATTGGTCAATACAAGTTGTATTGGACGGATATACTTCTACCTCATTCTTAACCAATAATGGTGTACCCCCGGACTAAGTCCTCTCATTGAAGACCTTTTCTCTCTTACTCGAAATCCTTTGCGGATGACAGCACTCTTGACTTCGCCTATTCTGTAACGACTCGACATCTAAGACCCCAGGCTATGGATTCTCACAGGCAGCGAGTGTCTATCGGGATATTGATGCAATCATCAATTGGGATGCGAAAAACCGAGTTGACTTCAATTTGTCACAAACCCAGTGTTGGCTCTTCTCTCTGAAGTGGAATAGCTACTAATGTAGTCAAACTAAAAATTAATGGAGCTGATATTAAGGAATCTAATGGCTTGTCAATGCTTGGCATGCAAGTTACCTAAGATCGTCGCTGGAATCATCAGATTTCCCAAGCTGCGAAAACTGGCGCTAGGTGCCTCGGATTCCTCAAGTGGTGTAAACGTTTTTTTAGACCCGCAGACTATCTAAAAAGCTCAAATTCGTCCGAAACTCGAATACAACTCTCATGGTTGGGCGGGAGCTCGTACGACTTGTTTATTAGATCGTGTCCAGAGTCAGGCATATAGATTGCAACCAAATCACTTCGCTAGAACATCGTCGGAATGTTGGATGCTTATCGGTCCTGTAACGAAATTTCAAGCACAGCTGTTCGGATAAAATCTATAGTTGTGTCTCGCCTGTCCGTCAGTTTAATCGTACAACAGCGGCCTCTTCCGCACACCCTTATCTTTTAAAACCTACTTCGGTCGCACAGTGAAGTTTAGAAACTCGTTCTTTAGCCATTAAACACGTATGTATGTGGAATGACTTACCCTCCTCAATGTTTCCAGCAAAGATTTAAAATCAACGCACAGCATCACCAAACTCTCTTTACTTTTCCTACCAACTTCTAACTTCCCTATACCCTTTCCTTTCACTCCATCACTGGGTGTATAACTTTGAAAGACTTTTTAGTCCTAAGTGATGAAGTACAGTTAATCGAAAAAAAGGACTTGACAACAATCCATCCGATAGTTCGTGGCGGTATTTCGCTTGATAGATGTTTCCTCAAGGGCGTTTATTGTTTGTGGATGGTTTAAGGAACAAAGCTGCTTAAGAGTTCCTTACAAAAATAAAGTCCAATGGTGTCAAGGTCTATGCCACGTCTCTGATAATGATAACACGTTTAAAGAAATTCATGCGCAAAAGATCGATTGTTTGATGACTGATGGCTGGTTGCCATCATTGCGCCTTTCTGCTGAAACGAAAGCCCGTCCAAATCCAGATTATCCAATTGCGGTCACTTTAAATCAGTCATCGAGTCTCTGCAGGGCCTCCATTCACTCCAAAATTTTTGTTAGCTTCAAATTTAACGAAATAGAGACTAATGATGCCATCACTCCAAAGCCTACACCAAACAGTCACTTACTGACGATTTATGGGCTTCTCTACGACTACGTGTGGAACCCAAATACTACAGTACTACTGCTACTACAGTTCAATTTTTTTGTTTTCAAGATAAAAATACTTTGCCTTCAAAAGATGATTTTAGAGTCAAAAACCGACTTCAATTTCCAACTCATTTAAGGTCCAGAGAAGCTCTAACGAAGCAGGTGGTCAGTTTGCTTCCGGTCTTAAGTGAGTTAGACTTTGTGTACAGATAATACGAGATCCTTATGCAATATTATCCTCAGAGAGGTGCGAATGCTCAGTTTTTTTAGGCTCTGCGACTAATTGAGGGGAGGGTCTTGGATCTTCACGCACATATCAGACAACATCAGCAATTGTTTCGTCTGTGTGCCCCAGATGAGCACGCGGATAACTTTTGTTATCCAACGATGCCAGTTTCAAGAAATTACAGACCCAAAGGGGATTAATTTCGACTACAAAATCTTTTTAAGTTTTAAACAATTTCTTCAACGCAACACTCATGTTGAAAATAATTTTTCAATGTGTCCAGCATTATTCATGCGCAAAACGAGTCACTTCCTATCGCAAAAGTTTGACAAACAACATAAATGAAACCAACCCTTGAATGCTGTCATAGGCGACGTTATAATAGGTAACAAGTTAGTAAATACCGATATGGACATATTGGGTTTTTTCTAGGAACTGGCACATTTATTACTCTCGGACGTTTGTCAGACATTCGCGAGAGGTGGGACCGTGAAAAAACTTTTTGGTGTTTCTGGGATTGGAACGTCAAACCTCTCGCTCAACGACGAACGCGCTAACCAGTTGAGTACTGAAAATAAGCTAATTGTACACAGGAGATTAGTAAGGCCAGTACTCACTTATGGCTGCGAGATATAGACTATGACTTTTTGGCCCAAAGCGGTATGAAAACGGAGATTATAGGCAAGGATTTAACAAAGAAATACTCGATGTAGAGGTGAAGATATTGTGAAGTGCGCGAAATTGCTCCGATGCACTGGACATGTTGCCAGAGACGATGCAGCCGCCCCCAAGGAGCAATGTCTACACCCCCGCGCAACAGATGTCCTGGCCGCGCAACAGATGTAGCCGGTAACCGTGAAGACTGGAGAAGCAAGGTTTAAAAAGCTGTAACGTGACGATGATGACGCACTAACCCTCCACTAGATGAAAGCTGTACCGCAATGAGGACTAGGCAGAAAAAACACTTGGAATTAAAACACCACAGAAAAGACTCGCATCAGTTGTTTAGGTGGTGCTTATCATGAACAAGTAGGTTACCGATTATCCAAAACTTTGAAACACCATGCGAATGTTAAACACTCAACGAGTCATATTTGTTTGACAATACATATGTTTTATTTATAAAATTTACAAATCCATTACAACAACTGACTCACACTTTGTTCATTTATTTACAATCATCGGTCGCAGATTCTACCACCACACTACTTGACAGACGTCCCGAATTGAGTAATGCAAAGAATTGTCCACTTGTGTTTGACTGCAAGTCCTTGGGCGTTCCATCTTCAACTATTCGACCATTTTCCAGAACAATAATGCGATCATAGTCCAATATCGTTGAAAGTCGATGCTGAAATGCAAAAAATAAGTTTTAATGTAAATACCTTCGAAAGTAGATACATGATTGTGCAATCAAGGAAATCATGTTGAGTGTATTCAGTTGACATACAAACGTGCATGGACATGTGCATAAGATGTTACTTACCGCTATTGTCAGAATTGTCCTTCCCTGGAAAGCATTATGCGCTGCATCCATCAGAGCTCTTTCAGTGGTTGTGTCCAATGAGCTTGTTGCTTCATCCAGCAAAAGGCAAACGGATCCTCTCAGTATTGCTCGTGCGAGACAAAAGAGCTGCCTATGACCCGCACTTAAATTCCTGCCACCGTCGGCAATTTCCGTATCTATATGCCAAAAAATACGTAGGAAACATGAAAATAAGGGTTATTTTGTTCAATAACAGGTAAGTAAAGATATTATTCATGTGTGTGTTCATGTTAGTTTTTTGGTCAGAGAACACAGTACAGGACATTTTTTTAAGGAAACGAATATTTAGTTTGAATCAGACATGTATCTTCCTAATGGCAACTAAGTACTACACTACACATAAGCCACTGCGGCCTTCTAGTCCTTTAGATCCCAGGTACGCTGCTTGCTATCAGATCAAGCATCCTAGAATCCGCGATTTCCTGATTCTTGTAACGCAGTCATCTTGAATCTCAGGACTGGGATTCAAAGTCTCTTGGATGAAGCGTTGTCGTCCATTCGTTCAATGTGGCCGAGCTGATGTAGCCTATAATCCAATAAACAGATGGTGTGTTTCGACTTGAAATTCATACCTCTTATCCAAGTCTTGGCGTTAAGATTTCTCCCCAACTCGATTTGCGGGCCGGGAGCCAGATTGGTACGTGCCGATAAATATGGTGCAAAACGGCTTAAGACGTTCACAGAATAAATCAATTAGCAGGGATATGCATCAATAATTGACGCAAGATATAGAATTACCGTTTTTATAGGTGGAGCTTATAAAGCTTACTGGCTTTACCTAAAGGTCTGACCCTCCAGATTGCGACTTCGAGGTACATTACTTAGAAATGCTGGTGCTATAGTTCGTTTCCAGTGCCGCCGTAAGAGTTGTAAGAAGAGCACTAGTAACGCTAACACTAGCCTTCCTCTGAATCATATTTAAAAGAGAGACGTAGCTGACTTTGTCCAGTGCCGTCCACCAGATTGGTGCCTTGTACACAGGGCACACTACTGCGGTGTACAGCCAATGCATTCAATTCGGACAGACACCTTCTCTACTCTTTGGCAAGAGTATAGTGCAATGGCATCATTTTTAATAAAATCATGTAAATTCATTTTCTAGCTCCCTGTCGAGTACAAGGCCTCCGTTATTTGGAATGGTCAGAAAAAAATAAGTTGTGATTTCCTCATTTCTGGTAGCGTGAGTTCCAGTTAGTGATAGCTTTGCATTTGCAGAGTTGGCATTAAGATCAGTTAAACAATTTTGCCAAAGCTTTTGCCATGAGATCCCACACACTTTCCACTGATTGCTATGTCGCCTATAAACTTTGTATCATTCCTTTTCCAAAGCAAGAATAACATCAGTTGCAATAAGAAGTCAAAGTAGCGGTGATAGCACCCCTCCTTGTGGCGTACTGCATTTAAATGGTTTTCTAGATTTGTTCTGAATTGATCACACTGGCACAGCCTTGCATTAACATTTAATTATCCTAGTTCTTCTAGTATCGAAAGCTACTTCTACATATATCGAGGAAGGCTACCATAGTTAGTTCTTTGCGAGCCTGCGATTTCCAACTGTATTTCCATAAATCAGGAAAGTAGAAAAGAAATCGTGTTTGTAAGATTCGTTCAAATTTACTTTTCCTTAAATAAAGAAGACTCTTTTAGAGTAAGATACGTTATTCACATGTTATCGTGCGAATTTCATATGTATCCTGACAAGCCTTGGCACAGACGAAGAGGATGAGGATACACACACAGTTACACGAGTTAAATTGAAGACCCTGAACACATCATGTTCCATGGTCCACGGTACGAAGCAGGACGGTATCTACTGGTACAAAGACTAGGAGTAGCTTTAACCTTAGATAATAGGACAAGTCAAATGATTAGCTCGGAAGATAATTGGAACACCGTCAATGACATAGTGGTGATTATTATGATGAATCAACGGCGAGAATACAACAATGAAATGTAGTGCAGGAGCCTGCAGCTGCAAATGTGTATATGTACATACATCCAAATAAGCAGACGTACTCTGAGAAAGGAGAACTGTATAAAAACTTCAGAGCTAGCCAGGCCTGCGATGTAATACCTAAGTGCAGTCCCATGGGAAGAGCAGTTGAAGTGTACAGGTTGTCGGTAAGTACATAGGCGTATTCTTTGCATCGAGTACTCAGGTTTTTGAACTGATATCACAGAAGATTACGCATCCTTTGGAGCAACTAAAAAAAGTACATAATTACATTGTGCGACAGGGCAGGTGCTTCCTTACACTTTCCCTGCTCTTCCTCTCTCCTCTCACTATCTTATACCAACTGCTCAGGCAAAAAAATTCGTCCTTAAAAATCTAAATGAGAAAAGGAGAAAGCTACTCTTATGTAACGAATTTAAAAGTGCAAACAGAACACGAAAAAAAGTAAACAGGCCAATACCAAGAATAGAGACCGAAAAGAAAATCGCAAGCTAAATTTAGTTAAGTCAAGCTTAACTATACTTATTATCTGCAGGCCTTAACCTGACATCACTATACTTTTCTGTCTTAAAACGCAAGTTGACTACCCTATTATAATTCGTGTCTTGTCCTAAGAAGGCTTCTGACTCCAGGGTGGATAAGTAAATTTATATCTCTGTTAAGGCCTAGTGAAACCTTTTAAATTCTAAAATGATGTCTTGGTGCAGGGTGCGGTGAGAAATGTTCGCGAATGTGCCACCATCCAACTCAACTTCACCAAAGTTGATTCCGTTGCATCTTGCTCACAATACATATACATACGAATGTATAACCAAACGCTGCCTCTTGTGTCGATTTCGTACAAAGAATAATGAAAGTCAAAAAAAAAAACCTTCGCCTGGAAAGTATCTGCATCATTTGCATATAATCTTCGATATCTCATAGTAGTGTCCTTCCAAAATTTCACTTTAAGAGCAGTTTTACCAACCAAATACCATAAGCATAACAATTATTACAATGAATGCCAACTGCAAATACTCGTATGCTTAAAAAAATATGTATCTCACAATATGCAAATGCACCGCATCCACAATAAATCAAATCTCTTTAAACAACTTACCCAGTCCCTGTGGCATTGCATTAACGATGACATCCTTAAGCTGAGCCAATTTCAAACATTTCCACAAGTCTAAATCGGAGTAGTACCCTCTGGGATCCAGATTTTCCCTTATGGTTGCATGGAATAAATGTACATCCTGTGGGATTATCGATAATCTGGATCTAATTTCCTCTGGATGTATTTGTGTGATGTCCACATCGTCTATCAAAATTCGACCAGAAATCGTTTTCAGTACACCAAACAAGGACAATGCCAATGATGACTTTCCACTGCCAGTTCTACCGCATATGCCAACCTTTGAAAATATAGAAAGGATATGAGAACGCAAAAACAAACATCAAAATACTAGAACAGACAGAATGTTCCACAAAATGAGTCAAACGGGTTAGCATCCTGACATGTCTGCCTTTGGCCCCATTTTCTATGCAACGAGTACAAACAATTTTTTCTTCTTTTTTTTTTAAGTTATCAAATTTTGTCAACTCAACAAAAACCGTAAATAAAAGTGGATACAGAGAGAATAATGGACTCTCCCCTGCTGCCAACTGCGTCTGGTTTTTGTGAGATCATTCTGTTAGTTGACTGACGCAGTGTCCTTAATAAAGAAATTCTTTCACTGCTGGAGTTTATAGGGGGGAAAAAATCGCCAACAATTTAGTTTGGATGTAGAATTTGTCCTGCAATAAAAAAAAAAATTCGTTGTTTCCCGACTGTCGCACTGGGGTGGTACAATGAAGGATTTTCTGCGTCCGTGTTAAAATTTTGGGCTGTCTCGGGTATTCGTGGTAAGATTTGCAGCAGTATCAGTAAGATTTACAGCAATATCAATAAACTACAAACACTACGTTATACCACTTGAATTGTGTCCTTTTAATAAAAAGTATTTTCAACGATGGTTGTGAAAGGACCCCCGTGAAAGAAAACTTGTCAGTCACAACGATTTTAAACGATAATTAGAAGTAGATTGTCCTACAAGGAATGTGTACTAATTGAAATTTAGTATTAAATGTAGTATCTGTATGGTCACATCCCTAAATCCCAATAAAAACGACCGACGGTATTATTTTCATTGATAGCGTTCAAGATGAAACTTGCTGTGTTAGCTTCGTATGAACTTCTGACGGCATTTTAAAGGGTGTCTGGCATACAGCCCTAATAGGCACACTAATTTCCTGCAGGGACTACATCTCTGCGAGTATATTAAAACTTACTCCAAGAGAGATCTGTGTCTTCCCGGTAGTGCGTGGGGTGTTCAACGTTGGAGTTCCAGGAACACCGAAAAGTTTTTTTACGATCTCAACTCTCCTATCAAACGATTCCGAGTATCAAATGTTGTAAGAAGCTTCTCAACTACCGCTTTTGGACATGACGTTAAAAATCCCTTCCATTCGCGCGAAAAATACGACACGTACAACACGAAGGGTTATAAAGCTCGGTCCTATGGCTTACATGGGGGCCAAATATAATATGCAAGGTAGCCAAAAAGTCATCACTCTATCGGAAGATGCTCTATATTTTTGCAAATGGCGTCTTATGTCATCGCGACTCCGACATTTGTGAAGTAAACAAAAGCAAAATACATATAGACAAACGTCGGATACGCGGAATAGTTGTGCCAGTGTTTTTAAGAAATAATCGGTCCATGGTTGTGACTAAACGTGAATTTTATCGGCGATTTCCTGGTCATGTGATACCAACTGAGCAGATATTACGGTGTTTATCCGCTCGCCTCGAGGAGACTGATCACCACGGGAGAGTTGCACATATGACCGGTTCCGGAGTAGCCATTTTGTTGAGAATATCGCTGCTGTGGCTGCAGATGTCCAAGAGGACTCTCAAATATTAACCAGGTGACGGGCCAAGAAAATGGGCCCGAAAATGGTAAAAGACCTGACAATGTATCCGTATAAAGTGCAAGCCGTGCAATAACTATTGCATGCAAGTGCATTTCCAATCCATATGCCGAGGACGGCGTCGGCAATACTGGTACTATGACAGGTGAGGGCTACAGAACCATGATCAACGATTTCTTGTTGCCACAAATTGACGAATCGGATTCGAAAAACATGTGCTTCTCGCAAGAAGGTACAACAGCATATATAGCACGAGCGACAGTAGACATTAGATTAGATTAGATTAGATTAGACCGCTCCAGATGTCTTTCTTTGGAGTTTTTTGAAGTCACGGGTATATACGAACAAGCCACAGTCCTTGGGCGCCCTTAAGGAAAACATTAGATGAGAAGTCTAGAATTTATCACCAGAAGTTTTGAGAAAAATCATGGAACATGCTGCATAACTAGTCCGAATGTTTATCAACTCTGGCGGCGGCCACCTGACTGATATTCTCTTCGTGACTTAATAGGAAAATAAATCTCAACGTCTAAATAAACAACAGAAGGAACCAATTACAAAGAAAGTTACAGCCTTAGTAAATCGGGGAAGGAATTTCGCGCCACGTTTTTAACAAAGATTTTAAGTTTTGCTGAGGGCTATCATCGTCAAGCTAATTGCACGAATAACATGCCATTGAATGCGCCACATCATCAGAGATGCGAAAGCGAATGTAGTTGACTTCAATGCGAAGTAATTAATCTTAATAAATTCAATGCAGCACTTTTTCCAGAAAGAATACGTTCAGTACACTCCAGCTCTAAATGGATAGCCAATAATCACCCTCAACGAGACTGTGAATCTTCTGCTAAACATTGGTATAACATAGCATAAGTATCTACATAACCAACATCGCTACATTAATGTCCTTCAAATTGAGCTACTTAGTGCAAAGAGCTGTGCACATTGACGTAGATCCATATCTTATACTTACAAGTTGCTTTTGTGTTTGGAGCTTGGCCAAAAGCATCATTTAAATATACTCGACGACGTACAAAAATGAGCACTATACACGATACTTGCATACGACTTTCAGACATTGGTTCATCGTGGGCTAGTGGGTGGACTGTATCTATACTGCATACCCGTATACTACCAAAGCAGATGTTTCGAATAATTGATTGGAAGTAATCCTTAGAACTACTACATTTGAAAGTTCTATCAAGCAAGAAAAGGCGCTCCACCTCCACCTCAATCGCATCTTTCTGCCAAAATTCATTCTGGTACAGAAAAATCAAGCGAACTCTAGAATTCACTGCCAGCAAAGACATTTTCATAAGACTTCAAACTCAAACAATTCACTCAGGGTTGAATCAATAGAAATCTGTAGGTATTCGAACATCGCATCGGTGCGCTGTTAATTCTAAAAAAATTCACATGTCGTGGACCAAGACGCTAGATCCATTGCGATATCATCATTAATCATATGCTGGTGCAGCCGTACCCACATTAGATGAAATTTTAGCTAAGAAATGAATCTACCGATCAAACATCCAAATGTCACAGGTCACTTGGGTTAGTGACTTAAGATTTTCACTCTTAGAATGGATAGAGTAGTAGAAGTTTGCAGAATAAGAAGAGTACCCCAACCTCCTTCTTTTCGTTTCTGCAACTCCTGCAGGAGATTCTTCCATTCTTCTTACTTAACTTCTTATCAGGCAATGACGCGATACTGACTGATATAAATCTAATTGACCTTAGTTGTCCTTACTTAGCCGTTGACCATATAAGTACATACAAACAGTTTAAACGTAAAACATTTAGTCAGTTAGTTTTGCCAGCTGATCCGCCTTGCAATTATGTGCATTGGGTATTTCGATGGTTAGGAACTCATAAACCCTGGTTTGGTTAAAAATACCGGCAAGCAGATGCAGTCCATCAAGAGTCATACAAAGCGGCGTTGTAAAGAAGAACCATTCAATATAGACAGATAGTCAAACCTGACCAAAACGAAGCGAGGATAGCAATATGGAAGCTTAAATCCAACAAAGCTGCTGGACCTGATGGCCTACCGGCCGAGTTGTTCAAGGCACCTGAAAATGACTTGGTAGAGAGCATACACCAACTCATTTCCAAGATTTGGTCAGCAGACGAGTGCATACGTGATGAATGGAACCTCAGCATCGTTTGCCAGATCCACAAGAAAAGGAACCCTCTCAACTGCGCCAATTTCAGATATATCAGTCTCCCTGGCATCGCGAACAAAATCGTATCCGCCATATTGTCTGAACGCCCCGAAAC
Source organism: Blera fallax (assembly GCA_946965025.1). Classification (NCBI taxonomy): domain Eukaryota; kingdom Metazoa; phylum Arthropoda; class Insecta; order Diptera; family Syrphidae; genus Blera; species Blera fallax. Next base: position 16,022,270 of record OX337247.1, on the reverse strand, counting down.
CCTTCAACAACCTGATTGGCTACTATCAATGCGGTTTCAGGCCAAGAAAGTCCACAGTCGACCAAATTTTCACACTTCTACAGATCCTAGAGAAAAGCCAAGAAGTCCAAATCGATACCCACCCTCTTTCATCGATTTTAAGGCCGCATATGACAGCACTTATAGAGACGAGCTATACAGAGCCATGTCTAGTCTTGGCATCCCTACCAAACTCGTTCCTCTGTGCAAGAAGACGATGGAGAACGCTCGCTGGTTCATCAACGTCGGTAATAACCTCACCGAGACCTTCGTTGTCAAAAAAGAATTTAGACAAGGTGATGCGCTGTCGTGTAAATCGTTTAACATAATACTTGAAATAATTGTGCGAAACTCACAGGCCAACACCGAAGGCACAATCTTTCAAAAGTCTGTGCAACTATCAGCTTACGCCGATAACATTGACATATGTAATTGACAGAACACAGCGGGCTGTCACTGGTGCGTTCGCTAGTATCGAAGCAGAAGCCGCCAAAATGGGTTCAGCTGTAAATGAGGCAAAAAAAGTGTATGCTGTCAACAAGAAGGGTCATACATCTTGAACAACTAAGGAGACTCTGTACAAGACCTTAAATTAACTTACTTGTAGCGTGCAACTTAAGGTAAATAGTTAAGGACCAGTCTTACTGGAGACACTTTTTACTGCGGCCCAGGTTTACCCCGAAATGTAACGCCACCTAAGTAAATAAGTAGGAACTCAGCATAAAGATAGGTCTCATTGGAGGCATTACATAACCACTGGCGATGTCAAAGCATTTCTTCGCGACAATTTACGAGTGAATTCGTCCTAGTGCGTCTCAGAAATCTAGCAAGAGAACCTAAGAAGGAGAATAGCGAAAGAAGACACCTTATATAAGCTACTTCGACATATTTGAAAACAAGGCAGCTCTCATATCTTTTAAGTGGGCTATTAGCGTCAGTGCTTCCCGGTCCTTTGCCATCAGTGATCTGGTCCTCTGCAACATGATTTATTCGAACATTCGACATACATATGAAGTGCTTGACATTGCTAAAAATTGCCAATTCAAGTCAATATTTTGAAAACTAGTAGTCCAATTAGAGTAGACACTCGCTTTTCTGACTTAACTTGATAAACCTTTAACTTAAATTTTTTCTTACCGTGACCTCAATCTCCCGCAGGCTTAGAATCAAAAGCATCTTAATTAATTTCTCAGTGATACCTACCCTTTGCCCAGCAGGAATTTTCAACGATAAATCCGTGATGACATTCTCCTTTTGGCCCTCATATCGTAGGCTGACATTTTCGAATGTGATATCACCCTTCTGCGGCCATGAAATAGGAACCGATTTATCTGCAAATAAAGGCAAAAAAAAATTATATTTTCACGGGAAGCTGTAGTGAGTATCTGTTTGTACGCTTGTTGAGTTTGCATAAAAGGTTCTCAGTTTATGTGACTTTGCTTTACGATGATGTATCTGTCGTCAACACGACCGCAAGGATTACAGACACGAGTGTTTGAGCAATGGCACGTGACTTTTCCGCCTGATTTCGTTTATCGATTTCTTTTCATGTTAAAGGCGACACTTTGCCAAGGAGGTAAATATACTGCATTGAAAACGTTATGGTAAGAGGAAGACTCGTCTCCCAATTATGTAATTTTCAAAGTTCTGATTTATTAATGAGGTATAAAAGGAAGATTTCTTGTTTTGTAAATACGCTTTCGCTTTGAAGTTGTTTCCATAGAAACAAAAATGTCGAAGACAGGCAAAATCCCTATTACAACTATTCAGCCACGAAAATGAGTGATAGCTGAAAATGTGTCAAATTTAACACCTATAAATCGTATGAGCTCAAAAACAGACTTTCGACAAATGTCAAATTTAAGTTGAAAGAAGTTGAACTTAACATACATTCAGATCTCTCTCCCATTCCCTACCTTTGTTTCTGTATACTATGTAGGCACAGGACCACACAGGACCACTATGTAACACAGCGCCACCTTATGTATATATGTACATATATATTGAATATCCCCGGGTACATTTCGAAAAGGATTGATGATTGCCGGTACCAAAGAGTTCTACAATATAAAACTGTCGAAGGGACCAAAAACCACAATATTACACCGACGTTCCACAGGGCTCGGCTCTCGGACCTGTGCTTTGGAATATCAAATGAGGCAAAAATCATCCCCGATGAGGCAAAATTCGCCAACGATATAGCGGTAGTGGTGACGACTAAATGCCTAGATGAGCTTAGTTGACTACAAATGTACCTGTGTAACCACCCAATAAAAGAAACTATTGAAGCGAAGTTTCGGTGTTACACAAACAAACCAGAAGGTCTGTTAAATATACCGTTGATATTCTAGGCGACAGATCAAGCTAGGGAGGCTCTGTATTTTCTGTGCTTTCGAGAACGCTGCCAAAAGTCGAGGGACCAAGAAGTAGAAGAAGAGTGTTATTGGCTAGAGTTGTTAGCACAACAATTCTCTATGAATCCCCAGAGTGAAGTGATAGTGTTCTTGGATTGACGTCCGCTAGAGTCTTGTGTATTTGCTTAAAGGACAATCTTAAACAAGGCAGCGTACGTTATCGTACGTATAATCCCTATAAACATACTGACGTACTACATATGTAGCTAATGAAACGAAACAAATTTAAGACAGAGGAGCCGAAAACATCGCTGAAAAGTAAATGAAAAAATATGAAAGTGCGAGAAAGTGGAAACAGCTATCGGACGTCCCAGAAAAGACGAACGTATTAACTCATTTAAGACATAGAATCATTGGTAAGCAGAAGTCATGGAGAAGTCAATGACCACTGACGCGATTTCTATCGAGTCATGGCGGTTATCGCCTTCATCGCTTAAAACTTAACGACTCATCGGAATATCTTGCATATCCTGAATGCGACAAAGAACCGAAACATGTCCTGTCAATACAGAGAACATTATAGCGGAGATGCTGAAGTCAGAGTTACATATGTGAATAGAAAGAAGATTCATACCTTCATAGAAGTGATTTCAGGCATAACACTGTACGGTAGCATATGCATAACCTGAAAACACTTAAAGAACATTCCTCCTGACTGGACTGCGAGGATGATCTTGTGTCTGAGTCTGACTGTTCTAATACCCATGACTCTAAAGCAGATTAGGGAGTCTCGTCTAAAAATTTACGTAAAAAAGGGCGCCGTTACTCAGAGGTTAATGTGTTAGATTACTGAGCAGGATGTTCGAAGTTCGAATTCTAGATTACACCAAAAAGTTATTTTACAGTTCCGTCTCCCGGGAATATCTGATAAGCGTCCGTAATGACGGTCATGAGAAGCTTCCATTTCGGTGAAAAATTATAACACGCACAACACAAATGGTAGCGAGAAGCCAGGCCCTAGACCACATACGGTCTGTTGCTTCAAATATTTGTACAAATTTGTAAAAAATTAGCCTTGTCACTTCAATTCAATTACAATTTGGTACCTCCGTGCGGTATCATAATTTTTACCAATAGTTAAGCATCGATTAAGTCGTAAAGGTGATTTACCTTTAGTTTAAGAACCTCTCCTTATTGCCGTGCGTCTCTCAATGAGTTGGCTGAACAATTCAAAACTCACGTTATTTGGGTGCCAGGTACTGGAAAAATACAAGTAGTTGTATGATCCCGATGAACTCCCCAGGCATGGTACAACGGAAAAGAAGAGTCTAGGAATGCCTTTTACTACATTTGAACTGCTAATTAAACTAAATGGTGGTCAACATCAAAAATTGGAGATGAGACGATGGTTCTCTATGGCCTGAGCTGGACTACAAGCACAAGAAGGTGGGGAGGAGAAGATAATCATTCACCTGTGTACAGCTCTCACAGGAAAACTGAATTAGAAGCCTGCTTCATAGATAGCCCCGGATAGTTCGCGGATTATCGAGATCCTTGTGGTAGCATAATTGAACACCAGTGGTCTAAGTGGGTCTGAATCTCGTGCAGACTGTCTCTCTAACCTGACCTAAGCTTGTAAGTTATTTTCAAACATTTATTGATTGGACGCGTAACTCTCCACGGGAAAGGGATACAACTTTTTCTTTTCCCCCTCAGCTCAGACCTGATTCTGGGGTAATACCAAATACCTAATCTCACCTAGACATCGCCGAAACCACTTGCATCTGTCCAATAGCGATAGGGATGTTATATTTTATATCATGAACTCGTTTACTGAAGGGATTTATTCGCATCTACACTAATAATACAATTTTATCTTTGTTTTTGTAGATTCCGTCGCAGAGTTCTGACAGATCAACAGACCTGTTTTATCTTTAAAAAGGATTCCACACTCTTATTCACAAATACCTAGAACTTGTTCGTCTACATTTTTGATGCTCATAAAAACACAACTTGAAATAGCGATGGCTATACTCATAGTCCTATTTGTGAGGCTTCCTAAAAAACACGTTTGCAACAAGTTTCTCTCAACCCTTAAACAGGGACTTTCCGACTGTATCTAATCACAAAATTGGCTAGCATCTTTGTCCACCAGGATAAAGGCCACAAATCTCCTTATACTAACATATGTACCAAATTAAATAAGCGATTCTTTTTCTTCTTCTTTGTATTTAAATGAAAAAGCCTTGAAATATTTAGACTTGTTTCCTTCAAGGAAGGAATGTATCTTTAAAGGCGAACTGTCTGTTAAAGCAGATATTTTCTTTAAAAGTTACCGAAATATGTACATATGTATGTGGTTGAGTCTTTGAACTTCTTTGTCAACTTGGGTTTTCTATCCCCTAAAATTCTATCGAATTTGATAAATTTAACCGACCAAAGACCTATTTTCTTACAGATTATCGATTACTTATTCGAGCAAATATGAGCAATCAATTGCAACCAATAAACCTCACTCCTACTCTGAAATTCAATCGACGTCAGCATAGACCAACTTAATAATCCCCATAACCCCATTGTTTTGTGCATCTCAACCGCTTTCAAAACTATTTGCGGAAAACTTTTATATGGGACTATTTTCCAGGATCCTGGCCGGCAGCGTCAGGATCGTAAATCATATTTCACCTCAATTCAAGTGTAAAACAGAATTTTACCGCAAGCTCAACAAAATTTCCATGCATTGCCACCACCAGATACCATAAGCAACCGCATACTTTTGCCCATTCTTTCTGTAGCAGTTGGGTAGCTAACATCCTTACACGAGTAGCCCGCCACCCACTTCATTTTCACTCTTTGACACAACACACTTCCCATTTGAGTCGATAATATCGCTGTTCAAACTTTGGAAATATTGAGATATGCATATCTTACAGATGACTTCATCTCCGCTGCACTTGGCCGGTGAAATCACATCACCATCATCAGTGGCAGGAATGTCCCTATTGTTGTCGGTCGCCTCATCCTGTGGCTCAGCATAATATGCAACACGTTCGACCGAACCCACATACATCTCCATGTCAGCAAGGAGTTTTACCACCCAGTTGAGGTAGATCGGCACAAGAAGTGTGTAGTTTATCGCTAGACCAACAAGTGATGGTGTCGGCCCGTGGACTTTCACCTCCGCATCGGGAGTATTAATAGAATTGTCGTTTCCATTGCTGGTGTTGCTGCTAATGGTAGCTGTAAGCAATGCTGTCACTATGGCCACGAACACAATAACAGCGCCCAAGTAGTCCTGAGGGTAAGAAACAGATCAAAGTTTTGCATTAGTTTACTGAGAAACTTGTGAGGATGGATATGAATCGGCGGAAGGAACAGAATAAATGGTTAACATGAAACTTACCAATGATATACCCAACCAACGATTGCTTGTGTTAAGGATGGTAAAAGCAATAGTGTTGGCCTCGAGGCGCTTGAATAAGGTTTCGGTGAATCTGGCCTCTTGACTATATGCGCGTATGGTTACCACACCCTGGATGGTTTCCGAGAAATGCGAGATAACTGGTGAGTTTGTTATGTTTTCGATTCGCTGCAGTTCCCTGTAAGATAACAATGTTTTCGATTTAAAGAGCAACAAGTTCAATAAATTTAATTAAGTCGTTTGACTTTATGCATATCTACAAGGACTATTAAAAATTAAAACTATGCGATTGCTGACTTGAGCAATGCGTTCAATATCCATCGACATTTCATCCGAAGTTCATCGATTTGAAGAAGACTTTTGAAAGTTTTAACTGAAAACTTACTTTTCACAAGAAAGTTATGTAAAAGTAATTGCTTTTCTCTAGGTACTTCAGGATATGGCAGTCATAGGAAAGTCAAATCTAATGTTCAGTTCAGGATTACTTATGTAGTTGCAGTTGTGTTTTTTGTGTTTGTTGCTTATTATGACAGCAAAAGGAATTATCACTTCGCCGTGTACGCCACGTCTGTAAATATACATATGTAGGTCAGCTGTTTTGGCACTGGGTGAAACACAGACGGGTGAGAAAACTGATCGCTCAGAATTGAACCTGCCAGGAAAAGCCTGGTGCCATTTTTTTTTTTTAATCGCGGTTTCACCGTTATAACAGTAGCCACAATATGATCCCTGTTCCAATCAGAAGTTCAACTTCATGTAAAAATTCACCATCCGTAGGCAAAGTATGTACTAGTGTTTCACTTATAGGAATCCCATCTTAGGCAGCAATTCTACTCGCAATGAGTTAGATGCGCTATGTGACTCCATCTAAGAAATTGTTTCCCATTGCCATCATCCTGAGATCGTCTTTACGGCGATTTATGGGCAACGCCCGAAGGAAGACATGTTCAAGGTACTTTCCAAAGTAAACAGGACCTTTTAAGATAGGTACTTCTAGTGAGGCCATCTATTGGCAATTATGTACATGCGTCAGAAAGGTAGATCCTTCACTAACGAACTGTCGTTTCATTTCATGACATTTGAACAAATAGAACCGTCTGAAATGACAGTATGTTTGTGTCATCGGTACAAAAATAAGCATCGGACAAAAATGGCTTAGAATTCAACATTCGGAGGACATCGTCAAGGAGGACAAAAAAGACGAAAACTGATGAGGAAACATGGTGTTTCCAAGCTAAAGTGCCAAGTGGAAGGCGCTAAACGAGCCAAAAATCACAAAACCTCGCTTGGAGAAGTCAAAAGTGAAGACAATGTTGATTTGCTTTCATGATTCCAAGGGCGTTGTCCACGAAGAGTTCACTCCACCGGGCCAAACTGTTAATGCATAATTCTATCTTGGTATTTTGAAGCTTTTGGTGCATCGTATTCGTCGTATCCGGCCAGAACATCGCTTAGAAGGCGCTGGCGTTTGTTGCAGTATGAGTGAGTTTTTGGCTAAAAAACGCGTTTTTGTCAACCACTCCCGGTATTCACCTGATTTGGCACCGTGCGACTTTTACCTTTTCGGAAAAATACATTTGCCGATGAAAGGAAAGCGTTTTGTGGACGAAGAAGCCATCCAAAAGGCTTGTATCGACATCCTAGAGGACATCTCGGTCGATTAAAACGATTAAAACACTCATTTGACATGCTTTAAGACCGTGCAAATCATTGTGTGGAGTCGGAAGGGGACTATTTTGAATAAAATAAAACAACCTTTTGTTGTTCTTAGTTCTAAAAAGTCCTGTTTGCTTTAGAACGCACATTGTTTGTTGAGGAAGTAATTTAACCCAGCTTGGAAATCAGCCTACACGAATACCGGACATTGACAGTCATGCCGCTAGCACTCTGGACTTGCTTTACGAAGTTTCTGTTCCCAGTCATTAATCACCGCTATGGTGCCGTCCCAGTTAATGTCACAGCAAGGTTATGGGCCTACGAACGCAGATTCTATACGGGTTGAACATGAGTTCTGTCTGGCCAGAAATGGCGATGCATCGTAGCAACATTTAACTGTCATGGAGTCCACTATTGTGGATGATAATGCTTAAAGCGCTGCCTGAGAATGAATGCATGCCTGTATTCTGGGGCTTTTAATACATTTTCGAAGATTTAACCTAGTGCAGATCTCAATGGTATGCATTTCAGCCCGGAATACTGTGAACATATTCCCATAGGTATCGAAACTTTAGTGGTGGGTCCAAAGACTCCAGCTCCAACTTCCGATTCTATCGTCGATGAATCACTCCAGACCTCTAGTATTTAGTAGCGGAATGTCATTTGACCAATATACACGGTCCAAAATTACTTCAAAGAATCTTCTGAAACTATTTTTTCCTGATAACAATATCGAGGATAGTGTAAAAAAGTGTCCTTTCTAGAAATTGAGACAAATATTTTCAGATGTCCCAAGGATCGGTTGTATTCTACCTGCAGTTTTATAGCACATCTAGCAGTCTTCTTCCCAATGAAGCCCAAATAAGTCAGTAAGTTTGCACACAGACAGCGAAAAACATTTTCCAAATCAGTCCCCCTTCTGGACTGACCTAGATATGGTCAAGGGATACTGCCTCGAGAGGAAATTCAACTGGATAATGAGCAACAAAGGGAATGGCGGAATATACCAACTAAAGCAAAACACCATAAAGTGGTACACAGACTGATCGAAAACGTCCATAGGAACCGGAGAAGGTGTATACGAACCCAGAGTCAAAGAGGAAGCCATGAAGCATTTACGAGGGAAGGACAACGCAATACTTCCTATCGATGTTAAATTAGGCGCTGAGCCCCAATCAAGGCTTTAAGCACTCATGAAATCAGGTCAACACTGGTGTCTGAGTGCATTGCCAAGATAAACCGACTAAGTGAGTCGACAGAGTCACCCTTTACTGTGTAGTCACGTGGGAGTAGAGAGAAATAAAGTAGCTGACAAACTAGTAAGAGAAGGATCAAAAAGCGTATTTACCCGGGACCGGAACCATTTTGTTGCCTGGAGCTGCATACGGTACGGAAAGAACTTAGAAAGAAAGAAGACTGCAAATAGCGGAACAAAAACTCCTTCGACTAAGACAGGCCAAAAACCTTCTCAGAAACTATAACCGAAAGTCGAGGAGTAAAGTCTGCATTGACAACAGCAAGAACCGGCTGCGCATCCTTACAGGCTTTCTAACGGCTCACTGTAGACTTAAGGCGCACCTCAGGAAACTGAGTGTTGAGCAAAGTGGAGGTTTGGTCATCTCTGCAGAGATGTTGAGGAAACCCCAGAGCACCTTCTAAAGGAATGTAACCACTTATCGACAAAAGAAGAAAACACTTGAATGCCTACCAACTGTTAGAAGAATATTTACCATTGTTAGGTCTACACCAAGTTCTCCGATTCATCAAGGAAATTGGACTGGAGGAGATGCACTAAGTCGAGTAGCACAATAGATCTATAAAGGTCGCAGTGCGCCTACACCCCTAAAACCAACCTACAATCTACAAGCCTGTAAGTCGCCAAACAATTTTGTATGAATCACGAGTTTGAATCATGCATTATCACCCCTTCTACAGAACATGGATTTAGCATTCAAAGAGTATTAAAATAGATTCAACCACACTGTTCGAAGAAACTTTACCACCTTATCAAACGTTTGCAGTACAAAAACGTTACTTCATAGACTTCGGATAAAGTATACGTTGTCTAAAGCGAACGTGTTTGCAGGATTAATTAAGCCGATTCCTACTGCTCAGGGAAGTGTACACGAGTACAGCTACATAATCAATCTTTGTACGAGTAAATTATCGCTCAACTCGACATACATATTTTCAATCGGGAATTATATTGACTCAACACGAGCCTTATAAGTCAAATCGAATACAACCACTTGTTCTAAATACAAAATTTTCCAATGACATACTCGCCTGTCACGTTAATTCAATTTCAAAGTAATAAAACTTTGTAACTGTTTTTTCAAGAAGACGATAAGACACCCTCCTGGGATTTCAAAAATCAATTACAGCTCCTCACCAAAGGGAAATTATGTGTGGGTATACACCTGGAAACCTTGATATGTTTCTCATTATCTTTTGTTTCTTACACGATGTGGAAGTAGAAACATAACAGGATATCCATTCCACATCCACACTAACATAACATACACTGCAACCCTTAAAACCCAGCGAGGTTGACATAAGCAAGAGATTATAAAGGACTCCTACAGAAGCGATTAACCCCCATGTTGAGATGAGAGGCTGAACAGAAAGAAAAAAAACTTACCTTGAGGAGCACCTGTAGAACTTCTGAATGATGTAGTACGCCGCACATATTGGAAGTGTTAAGAGCGCAAACCACGGCGTTATGCTGACATTAATCAGAATCGCACACAAGCACAACAGCGTGAACTGTAGCAGTCTTTGACTTGTTGCTGCAATCTTCTGCAAGAGGAATAAGGATACAAGAATGTGTTAATCGTATGCTTGTCCCGAAGGACACACCGCCTTCGAGTGATTTATCTTGGTCCCACTAGCAAACATAAAGACAGACACACACACACACCTTATCGATTATCGCCATATCATTACTAAAGCGATTCATTATCCGTCCCAATGGAGTGATTTGAAAGAAGTGCAACGACTTGGTCAAGATCGATTGCAGAAGTTTGTCGTGCAGCAATCTCCTAGCATTACACCCGGCGATTTGTCCCGCGGGTGTTGTTATTAACGCCATCAGGATGCATATGCTCGAGATAATGGCGTATATCCGAAAGTAATACGTGACTTCGTGCACATTTGATGGATGAGATTCTTCCGCCACTGGACTGGACAATTCCGTCCACCGCTGTAGCCATACATCAGTGTAAACGCGTAAACACTGCCAAATTAGGGCGGTTGCGAAAAACACGAAAACTATTGGTAATCCTGCCGATTTTAAATAGAGCATGTAAATTTGCGCTGGGATTTCACCATATTTACGTTCCTCGTCCAGAACGAGGACTTTTTCATCACCGGCTACTCCTGCCTGCGATATTGATTCGGTGTTTAATTCTGAAATAAATAAAAAAATAAAACAAATAATGGGATTAAAAGGTCACAAGGATTTAATGCGAACATTTTTCACGAAAAACATTCGAAATTCATGATGAGGACAATATTTTTTTGTAGATGCATTTGCTTGGATAGCATTTGAATTGAATTGTTGTGTTAAATGGAAGCTAGATTAGCACACACGTTCGAATGAGGATTTGTTTAGTTTTATCCCTCTCTTTCTGAGCTTGTGGGAAAATAAATTTGTCAAGTGCATGGTTTGCAGAGATTTGAATCAAAAGGAAAAATAAAAAAAAAAAACTCATAAATGCCCAAATGGATTCGCTTAGTTTATTAAATAAAATTGGTTCAGTTAAAATGAATTCACTAAACGTACTCGTATCGCAAGGATTTTTCTACTTTTTGGTCAGCCAGGATTAAAAATTCGATTCGATTTGAATTTACCGTCAAAATGTACATAGATCTGGCAAACATTTTTTTTTGACGTATGCCAGGATGGAATACTTTATTGTTTGGTTTATAGTGATCCCCGATGAGATTAAAAGTAGATCCATTGTATTGTCACTAATTAGGAACAGGTGGGTGACATCGTTTTCTCCAGTACAAGTCGTTGAAGAAGTATGTACTTAGGGTTCAGTCAAAGAGAACCCAAACCCACAACCCACAATTTATGTAAGCTGACTGTGTGGTGATGAGAAGGCTCTAAATTGAACCCGTGGAATTGAATAAAGTCGTTACTTTCTTACTTAGATGGCGCTACAGTTCGGGGTGAACATGGGCCTTAAGCAACAAGTCTCTCCAGTGAGCCCGGTCCTTAGCTAACAATCTTCAGTTGAGCACTCTAAGTTGTTTGAGGGCCCCTTCTACTCCCGTTGTCCCTTTCGAAGACTCTGTGGGCTGGAACATTAGTGTTCATTCGCTCTACATATCCTAGCTCTCTTAGGCGATTGATGTGCAGTTTTGTGACTGGATCGATGTCGCTGTACAGCTCGTAAAGCCTGGCAACGCAAACGGTACCGAAAGTGATTTAGAAGATTATGCCTCCAGTGTTGGCTTGTGAATTTCACACAGTTCTTTCAGGATAGCATCATCAAAGGTGATGTCAAAAAAGTGGTTAGGTCTTAAATATTTCTCCCTGAGATCTCCTCAGGTGCAGAGAACTGTCTACAATACCTAGCTAATTAACAAAGTGCTGAGAACTTCGGTTTAAGGTACAGTTGAGGCCAAGAGAACATATCGAACTAAACCCTTAAATATATATATATATCAGCATGCAATGCGATTTAACAGGGTGTTGATGTACCAAACCGTATGGTCATAGCAACGTCCTGAATAAGGTACTGGATTCGTGCAGCGTCTTCGAGGTAGAAGTACTTGTTGCACGAGAGTCTTGGCGTCTATCGATACATTATTGTAGGTCGAAAAGAAAAGTAAGTTGTCAGCTTTCTTGAATACAGAGGGTGGATCCAAATTCATTTTCTCTAATTCCCTTACCTGAAAAGTTTAACTTCTGATCAACATTCGATAAATCACGTGAGTTATGGCATTAAAATGGCGCTAAAACGCTAATAAGGTTTTAACTTGGAATTCTGCCACAGCCACTCCTACCAAAGCTCGTTGTCCGGCCCTAGCTTGTGCCGCACAGGCACATACCTATATAGTGGATAAATGTCTCTTTTCGGTCTGGCTGCTTGGTTTTCTATCGGCCAGTGGCCCGTGGTGATTGCCACGATTTTCCTTTTTGTAGTTTGGCCACACCTTTCTAGATAGGTCGCAGTTTGTCACCATATAATCCATACGTGTATATTGCAGATCAGTTTGTACGGTCACCTGCGTTTGTCAAAGTGAAGCCATCTATCTCCTAGACTTGTCGTTTTTTATATGTTTGCTCTTGCAAGATATTTTTGTTCTGCTTGTTTCACAAAAAGGTCAACTGGTACCATATAAGCCACCATACATGCCGCGTCGAAGGAAGTTGTTTGGAAAGCGCTGCATAGTCTCAACACTTTGATTCTGTAAGCTGCCTTCTTCTTCTTCCTTTATGACATCTTCTTCACGGTATGAGCCCATATTTGGAAGCCATGGTCCTAGTGAGAACCAGACAACTGACCCTATGTATACCCTTTTCAACAAGGCATATCCGACAAAAGGATTGAACTCTCATCCTCTACACGAACTCGACAGACTGGGAGTTGTAAAATGTGCGTTGTTCAAAACCAACATCGAAATTTTTGGGTATCATATTGATAAGACTGGAGTGACGCCGAGCCCGTGAAACATGACTACAATCATGAAGCTCGACAGTTCCTGGGGCTCACAAAGTTCTTCCGTAATTTCGTTAAGGACTACTCGTAAGGAGCATTAGCTCTCACTGAGCTAACGAGAACTGACCAGGAGTTCAAATGGACAACAAAAGAGGAGAAGGCGTTCCGAAGACTAAGTAATCCGCCAGTGCTGACGATATTCGATCCAAAAAGCGAACACGAGGTGCATACAGACGCAGTGGGGTTAGCGGGATAGAGGGAAAGGAAACTCGGAGTTGCGGCCAGTAATGTTCTACAGCCGAAAACTCTCCGAAGATGAGAAGAGTACCACTTCTACCAACTTGAAGGCTTGGCCGTCGTAGATAGCTTTGATCGTTTCTATGTCTTTCTATTGCTATCACAATGGCTTAAAATAGCTCTAATTGTGTTCCCTTTTCCGCTTTAATCCGCCATACAATACCTACCTTCCTACAATATTGACAGTGGTTATATAAGTGTTGTCGGCCAACACCATAGAACAAACATATTTCTTAAATCTACAGGCCCAAACAAGTTTATGTCAAATCCTTTTATTTATCCGCAAATCAGAACCCAATTCGCAAATGCGATATAAACAGAAATTTAATTGCAGGCATTGACGACATTATCCACAGAATTTTATACCTTTCCCTAATGTGTGGCATATAAATGGTGCAATTGGCATAATGGGCTCAAAAGCAGACGACACACGTGTTCCCATATTTTAAGTTTAATTGCCACATGTTATTCCACGGAATTTCGATCGATGAAATCCCTCGCAAGAGGAATTAAATGAAAATTGATTTTGACGATTTCCATCAAAAGCACTTTAATCCCCTTTATTTCCACTCATAGACGAAAGTGGGCATAAATGCCAACGTAACCGCATCTACCTTAGCAACTGGGTTGGATTATTACAACTGAAATACGAGTACAACACTCGCATTAACAGCATTTTCAATTTCAGCAGGTAGTTAACACTTCGCAGGATTGATATACACTCGTAAGTATGTTGCTTTGGAGCAGTTGCCACCTTTGTTTGCATAATTAGGGCCTTTGGTGTTGTAATAAAGTCAGTAATTGGTTTCATCGGTAAAAGGTGTGATTGTAGGACGTATGATTCGATTAGTATAACCTTCATAACCCTTGGTACTTAGAATGTTCATAAGAAAAGAAATTACGGCAAATCTTGTGGGAATCTCACCAGATACCTTCTCGGTTCGTTACTTGCTCCTTCTACTTTGTTCAAAGCGGATATTTAGGACGTTGGCCATTGACAGCCCCCAGCTGTGAATGAATTTATGGCGTTAAAGAAATCTGTTATTACCTATAGAAAACAAAGCATTCTCGATCGGGTTCCGAAGCGAATACGTCACGACTGATAATATTTTTATCCTACAAAGGCTAGAACATTCCTCGAGCAAAAAAGGAAGCTATGTGTGTTTTTTCGATACAGTTGACAGAATGCGAAATTACACTTTCACTGGAGAGGAGGAATGCGAGAGAAACAATTTGGATACGGTTCAGGGAGGAGGTAAGAAACGTCATCCAAAGTCAGAACGAGACAAAAGGTAGAGGAGGCTGATGAAGGCATGAATAGCGCCACTATCAGATGTTTTGAACGGACGTGTCCGATGAAGAAAGCCCCCTGCAGAAGGCCAGTTCCGTGGTGGAACTCACAATTGCACCATGTGCGTGAGGAAACCAGAAAACTTCTGAATAGATAGGACGAATGTGGAAGACGACTAAAATCTTCACCGATCAGAACAAAAACAATATAAGTGGTCAATCCGAACTTCGAAACGTGACTCTTATAGAAATTTTTGCAATAAGATCGAAATCCTCGATGAAACGAGCAGGTTGTTCAAAGTTCTAAGGAAGCTGATGGTACCTTCTTCACTGAGTCGTAAGCAGAGGCCTTAAGAATCTTGCTGGAAAATCACTTCCCAGGAAATCAGGTCTCTACTTTCAGATCTTAGTATGGACATCTCACCCAGCTTTGAGTTAATAATCTGATAAGTAAGCAGGAGATTAATCAATTCGCATCTACGCTGTATACTCCCAAGTCTGATCGTGCATCTGTAATCGCTTATGTGTTGACAATGTTGAGAACGCCTTCTATATCTAAGAATGCTACCATTGTATACCGCTTATGAAATAGGTTATATCAGAAGGAGACACCTCCCACCAGAATACATCATCGACAACCTAAGTGTAAAGAAGTCGCATGATAGCATATTTTTTTGCCCAAATCCGGTGCATGCATGCACCAATGCTACGGGATACAACTGGATCAATTTCAGCAACAACCAAAGAACGGCCATCGTTTCGTAGAGCTGCAGACTACGACTGCTATCGTATGTGTTCTTCATGTCGATCAAAAAATAGATTCTTTTGACTTGGAATTCTCTAGTCTCTTTTAGTATTTGCTTTCATGTGAATCTTTGGTCTGTCATCATCATCATCAAATAGTTTCGGTCCATTATGCCCATCTATTTAAACCGGAAGCACTGTGAAAGATATATCCGCTATGGTAGAATCACCCAGATACTCGTAGTGAGCGTAAATCTCAGTAGTGTAAATCTCAGGGGATCCATCAGCTCAACATTACTTAAGTCTCCCAGTCCCGAGAAGAAGTAACTACCAAGAGTCCTTATTCTTCTGACGGATAGGGTGGGATAATCACATAGCAGGTGGGGAACAGATTAAATTTCTAACTCCTCCCAGCAGCAATAGTCGTTGTGATGTACATCGAGGAGTTCCGCATGAATACCAATGGCATTGTGCCCAGAAATTATGCCGGAGATGACCCGTGTACTATAACGACTAAGTTTCACCAGAGAAACAGATCTCTTGTTGCTAAAGACCTGCCATGGCGTTCTTTCTGTGTCTGGATAGACCCACTCGACCAGTGGCTTCATGTTCTATTTTTATTTTTCTTAAGAACCTAGTTTTAAAGCTATTTACAGATTCACAAGCCTCGATCTAATAAAAACAGATCCTTAACGGCTGCCTGGTTAAATAGACAGAAAGCGTTCTATCAACGATATTGCCCTGGAGTAAAATTTCAGTAGCCTGCATAATGACCGTGATTTCCGCTAGAAGGACACTGAGACTGAAAGAATGGTTTATTTTTAGGGCTTCACAAGTGTCGACGTCCATTTTGGAAACGTTGGAATAGAAGGCTAGTTCCCTTTCAAATGGCAGACTCCCATTGGGATAGTATTGAGGCATGGTCGTAAGAGTTCGATGACCATAAGCAGCCTTCTCTCGGTGTTACAGTGGTTTTTCTCACAGGTCAAGCGAAATTAAACTAAGCATGGTTCCCATTGCCGCTATTGGTGTTGTACTCATTGACCCCATAACCCCGATGCACGATTGCTTAATTGATGCGTTTATTCTTCCAGTTTAGTTTGGAATTCAAAATTACACCCAGGTATTGCGCTGAACTTAAAAAACTGAACTCTGAAGGTAGGATCGATATCTTCTAAGTAAAACGAACTACTTCCGAGGGGTTCACTCCCAGCCCTTTATTCCTGACATAAAAGCCGCTCTGGTATTTCGTAGCGACATATGTAACTCTGTGCAAGACATTGGTTCGCCTTTTTTCGTAGATGGATCATATGTACATATACTCGTACAACTATTCTAGCAATATTGCATCTACTGTTATTTCTGCTGAAATGTTTTTTTTTTCCTTAAAGGAAAATCCGTTCATGCATATTGAGCAACTGAAGAGACCTCCCCAATTTACACAGGATTAGTGGTATATCCTGAAGGCCTTGCCTTCTTTATTAACTACGTGAATCTGTAAGGTATACCAACAATCAACACAAATTGAAAACGTATTTGTTGTAAAACTAACTTTTCGTTCATAAGAACTTTTACACAAAATAAACTGCAAGAACCAATCTTACCTTGAACCGATGATTCTTCTTCGTCTTCCATCCATGTACAACTACTCGTTTCAGTCGCTCCATCCAGAGACGGGTGAGACTCCTCACTTATGCTTCTAAAATACGCGAACATTTGCATGTCACTATCAATATTAAGTTTACAAACTTCATAGGTATCACTTACAATATGGAATTGGTTGCACTGACAGGACGATGGATCCTTGCCGTCGGTGTTGGTTTATTTGATTTACGTGATGACATCCGATGCAGAAACTGTTGAAATCCTGTTTTCGATGATTTTAAATCTATATCAGTTGTCGCGCCACCACTGCCACTACGACTACGACTACGTGTCGAATCTAGAAAGCTACCCGGTGAGGAGGTATTTCTCATTACCGGAGTTCGTTCATAGATACGACTCTGCAAGTCTGGCTGCAGGGAGTGTACACGAAGAATTTCATGTTTATGCATTGAAGCACTGCGCTGCAGTTCAAGGGAATGTGCTGCACGTCTGCCAGTGGTGGTGACACCAGTCCCGGCGGAACGTCGTCGGATAATGACATCGTCGTTCTGGCATTCATCGATCGGGATGGGCATATCATAAATTAAATGTCGTGACCCATAGACACTGGAGCGTTTCTTTGGTTGGCTGTAAATGGCGGATGGCAAGGACTAGAAAAATAGAAAGAAAAATAAATTTCCAAGAAGGATATATAAATTCAATTTTTTATGTACATATTTGTTTAACAAGAAAAGTTGAGATTACTTTCAGATTTTGCAAAAAGAAAAAAAAAACAAGAATAACTTACAGGAGTTATTGGCTCATTTTCAACCACACTATGAGGACGCTGAAGGCCAATCTTCGTTATATTCTTAAACAGTTTCCATCGCTCACGGGCTGTGCGTCCGGGACTGCAAAAGGGACAAAATCATAATAAGTAAATTGAATGCGTTTTCTTATAAAGCAAAGTAAGGACCTTCAAAGCAAGCAGATCAGGGGGAGTCACATTGATTTTTCTCGATTTATATTTAGAGAACTGTGCGCTAGAGACGCCCTGAGGTGGTGCAGGACCTCAGATGTAGACATGTCCATCTATCGATCTGTCTGTCTGTATATCAATACCCAAATGTGGTATGGAAAAAACATTAGACATTCTAAGACCTTATTTCTAGTTTTTTATGGATGAACTCTTCAAGCAAAAAAATGCGAATCTTAAGGTAGCTTAGAAGGAGTGGAAATACGTAATCATTTCTTTCCCTCCAACGCCTCCACAAAGAAGGGTTGTCCACATTTTCTCCAGCATTATGGCGCAATTTTGAGGCCTTGGATTTAACTTGGGGTGGCTGTCTGCACCAAATTGCGCCTAAATGGAAGAGTCTTCTTTGGGACAAGGCCGAAACGGTTCAAAGGAGGTACTCTACAGTTTTAAGACAGTTTTCTGTGAGAACACGGATTATATAGATGATTTGTGAACGCTTTATCGCTAAGACGACAAGTTCAGTTTTGTGAGGATTTACCCCAATCCAGATTTAGTTGCCCATTTGGTGAGGGGAAGGAGAGCATGTTAGATGATTTCCCTAATAGTATCCGGGTGTTTTTCTAAGGCATGCAGGACCCTGAGTCATTCGTGATGTACGTCTTATAGTTTTCGCTAGAATGGAAAAGACCTACAGTTTAATGCTGAATCTAAAACACATATGTACGTAATTGAGAAACTTTTCATGAAAGTACTTTCGAACGTTTGTCAGATATTTGCAAAGGTTGGGATCGTGAAAATCTGTTTAGTGTTTTCTGAGATTTAATAATCTAACATCATGCTCAGTAGTCCAACATACTAACAACTAAGCCCGCTAACATTAATTTGTTTCAGTTTTCCATAGACAAGCTGTGTCACCCATATGCACAAGCACTCGACTGTGTTCTCCAGATTCTGGAAATTGAACTTTCCACTGCCAAACAATGAGTACCCAATTGATTGTGATAAATGATTCAGTAGGTAGTCCATTCACCTCCCGCGAATGTCTGACAAGCGTCCGAGAGTTATAACTGTCAAGAGAAAGCTTCTCAATTTGCCTTTCGCATATGGGCCTAAACTGTCACCTCGTCTGTTGCGCCAAACATTTATTTATGTTCATGTCTATATTCAATGATTTACTGCATATTGAAGTCGTTGTGGAGATTTCTTATGAATGCAGGGTAGAGTTATAGTTTTGTATACCACTAGAAAACTAAAGCTGCTTAGCACCCCATGCCACGTCATGAACAACTAATAGTTTCCCGAATAAGGATAACCCAAATCTCCCTATAGACACCACTTACACTTGTATTTGCATTTACTTCCCTAAATGGTACTGACACCGTGAATACTCGTACACTGAATGACCATCGTAACGCTTCCTAAGCACAAACCAAACCTTAGAGTGCACTACCACAATCTAGGTCGAGTGCAAAGCTGAAAGGTAATTTATTAAAATGAATTCCTACCTTATCTTTTCCTTCTCCTCAGCTGCTGTAATTATAGACTTCCACCGCTCTATGATTTTCGGGAACTTCCCTTCCACATCCTTGTAACTACCAGCAGCCTGCATACTACCATCCTTCATGACGACTATCTGTAAGGAGACTCTATTTTCATAAAACATCTTATCACTCCCTAAGGGACTATCTTTTCTATTTTTTGCCAAACAGAAGCAATTTTTTTTTTGAATGTCCCTGGCATTCGAATGACCAATTACTTACGTAGTCTGCGTTGTGAATCAATTGCAGTCGTTGGGTAACCAGAACGACTGTCCGATTGGCTTTCAATAACATTTTTTTAATGCTCTTCTCGAATACGTGCCTGGCAACTTCATTGTCCAACGAAGAAAGTGGATCATCCTGTCGTTGGAAAGAAGCATCCGTTCAATGTATTTTAGAGTAAGTCATACATATATCCAGAGAAATACGAAAATATCACCCTGAGGCATTCATTGAATATAATTCGATTGCATCGTACAATGGTAAACGGAAGTATCCTTTGCAGCACTTTCCACTTCCCGTGACAATAATTTAATCATAATATCAAATGCATTCATTGCAGTAAAAGTAAGAAGCTATGTAAGTGTGGCTAAGGAAACTTGTTTGCCTTGCATCTATGCAAATCCTCTATCCGTAGCACGGAAAGATAACTTACCATGATGACAACGTTCGCCGAGGAATACAAGGATCTAGCTATGGCGACGCGCTGCCTTTGTCCGCCAGACAAATTTATACCACGTTCACCGATTATTGTCATATCTCCATCGGGCATCAGCTCTATGTCGGGCTTGAGGGCACAAGACTCGAGAACCATGTCGTAACGCTTTGGGCGAAACGATTCACCAAACAGAATGTTCTCACGTATGCTGGCATTAAGTAGCCATGGTACTTGGGGGACATAAGCGATTGTTGAGAACCTGCAAAACGTAAAATGTGCATGAATCAGAAAAGGTGGATAAACAACAGATAAGTTTTACATTTTTAGGGTTTGTTTTCAATTTTGGTTAGTGGTAGCAGGAGACGGAAATGGAAAATTGCTTTTATTCCAGCGCACATTTCACGCATTCTAAATACATGCTTACGGTGAGGTTTTATTAAGTGAAGATTGAAAGAAAATGCTATACGCCATCCCTTGGGAGAGGTACCACTATGAAGAATTTTGAAATTTGAAATTCAAAAAGTACTAATATGACCCTAAGCTCTTTAATACTCAACAAAATATTTCAATTATTCATATAAAGCACATGCATGCTGCAGACGTTGACTGGCCGACGATATTTTTAATCACAGACTATTCTATTCAAACTAACAGTTCCGTACCCTGGACGTCAGAAACGCCTTCAACACCGCAAGCTGGAGAAACATTCTGCTAGCCCTTACCGCCTAAAAAGTACCAGACTATCTGCAGAGGATAACGAAGGACTATTTTAGAACTAGAATACTGCTCTACGACACTTTTATTGGGAACATGGCAGTATAACATCAACGGCGGAGTTCCCCAAGGCGCCGTACTAGGTCCGCCACTGTGGAAGCTAATGTGTGATGAGGTCTTTAGACTTAGAATCCCAAGGTAGAATTCGCCGAAGATATCGTTGTAGTATCCAAACTGCTTGAGGATTTGGAGCATAACTGCAACAAAGCTTTTGCGATGGTTCAGGACTGGCTACTAGGCGTGGGCCTACAACTTGCAGTGGAAAAGACAGAACAGGAGAGTCATAGAGACCACAAGAGTGACCGCCGGCAAACACGTTGTAGTTTCCAAACCTTGGTAATACCATAGATAGAAGGCTAACTTTTAAGCACCATGCAACTGAGGGGCCAGCAAAGGCAACGGCAGCCATGGCAAAGATACCGGCGGACCAAAACATAAGAAGAGAATGCTCTCTGTAATATTTTAAGCGGCGATAATGCTCTACGGTTCCCAAATATCATCTGGTGCCCTAAAGACGAAATCGTACAGGAAGAAGACGGAAATAGCTTACAGATTCAACGCGTTAAGAGTATGCAGCACCTTTGGAACAACTTCTTACGACGCGGCATGTGTAGTGGCTGACTTTGTACCAATAGACCTTCTTTCGAAAGAAGGACATGCCACCAGGACAAGAACATCAACAACGAGGAATGGGAATGATACCACCAAGAAGAAATCTGGAAGAGTGGCAGGAGATATGGCGAAACTCTCATTAAGCCCGGTAAACGTGCAGACTGATCCTCTTGGATCAACAGGATCATGTGGGGCTCAATTTCCACATGACCAAGATGTTTAGAGGCGAAGGATGTTTCAGAGCAGGATGATGAGCGGCATCGTCTGGTGGTCAAATTTTGTGAGGGCTCAACCCCAGACGTCACCAAACGGATGATGAGCGCGAATGATGCTTGGGGCGCAGTTAGCTAGACAATCATTACGAAAGAAAATCTACGAGCGACATCGAAACTCAGCGAACACCTAAAAGAGCAATCAAATCCCAGAAGCACTCAGACTCTATACGGTCCATTGTACTACCAGGCAGCTATGGCCTATGCCACATATGTACATATGGTCTGTTGGCTCAAATATTTTGGGCAATTCTAGTGGATGGTATTGTGTCATAGGCTAATCTCAGATGTTGTTGTTGCTGAATATGATCGATTCGCATTTAGTCACCTCTTATGACAAGATTCAAAGCACTCCGTCACTAGCCTACTATCTACTAGGCTCTCACAGCAGTTTAAACCGATAGTAATTTATAATCTCTCTAAAGAGACAGTGCAGATACATAATGCAACCAAACTGTTAACGTTTGAATCATAACATCACTACCCAGCATGGAATTGTTATCCTTACAGCATTTAAATAACAGACAAAATATAATCCCCCTGCATAGATCTGTACCAATTTCAATGGACGTTGCCGCCCAGTAATCATTAGAGGCATTACCATCTAACGACCACACATGCAAGGACTAAACTCAAATCCATTAAGTTCCAAATCCTATATCAACAACCACAACCCCCCTTTGTGTCATTATCAGTGACCACAAACTGACTCCGAGTCTATTAAGTTCCCCATCAATAATTTATGATTTTTCAGAGGAATTTGCATTCTTTTCTATAATCTGATCCTTAACGAATCTACAAGCGATAAGTTGTGACATATTTCTCGTCTTGTTGCATTCCCGGGAAGAGATTATCATTATAATGAGCACGATAACGATAGATGAGCTCTTTCCCATGAGCTTGGAATCCAATTTTCCGCTCAATTCTAAGGTAGGCGAGCTATAATCCGATTATACATTCAAACATTCAGAGTCCTATTCATCCTTCCAAAGGGAAGCAGATGTTTTTCTCGTGTTGAAGTGATATCAACAGCAAATGTAGATGACAATTGGGAATTTTTGAGTCATCAATGTCACTTCTCTAGTCCCTCGCCCGACTGTCTATCATTGGATTTGAGAATGTTTTTTTTTTGTAGAAATCGATTTGATACTAGAAGCGGATGTGCTATACAGTGGAGGCTATCATAGATTTGAAAACGTAGTGTTATACCCGTGAAATGCTCTTAAGACTATGATTACATACTTTTTCTTCACAGCGTATTGAGCACGGCTGTTGTGATTATATGTGCCTTGCTGTTTCCCCATGAGGAACTTGTTTGTGGAGGGACAAGATTGCCTTGAATCAATTTTATGGTCTTTATTCAATTCCGTATATTCTTTTTGGAACGTATTTAGTCTTGAACAGGGACATATACGCTACGTTAAGAAAATGTGTTGTTTGTGTTGCGTATCTAAATGCAAGTCTTATGGTTTCAAAACGATGTCTGTATGGTTGCAAGTTAACCAAAGATGGAGCCAAATTGGTCAATGCCTTATCGTTAGACAACTAGGCTACACTGGGTCATAACCATATCTAGGACGCCTGCTATGGGACGCTATGTACGACGAAATTCTACGCCTACTGATTACAAGAGAAGCGTCGGTCATTGGCTTTGCGGATGACATCGCCTAGTGGTCGTAGGAAAAACAACTGAAGAAGTAGTACTCCACTATAATGAGACAAGTTAAAGTGTACGTCGTTGGCTAGCTGACGCTGGTTTGCAACTTACCGATCGTTTAGAGACGGGCGGCATGAAGTAGTTTGGCAACTATTTATTAAGTACTTTGGAATCATTATCCATGCTCGGCTAAATTTCAAACACCACTTGGAATACACAAGCAAAAATCGTCAAAAGCTGCTAGTGCACTTTCAAGGCTATGCGCAATTTAGGAGGTCGAAGACAAAATAAGAGACTTCTTATTGCAAGAGCTGCCACTTCAATAAGTATGTGCACAACAGAAATATGGCCAAGTGCCGCAAAAGTTAAGTCTTACATGCGTGGAGTTAAATCCATCCACCGGCTTAGCACATTTAGGGTCGCCACTGTACTCTTCGTATCCTTAATGCTACTCATCGACTTACTTGCTGAAGGAATGAAAATACTACGAAGTGAGCGAATTCCAAACGGTCGGGTTAAGTTGTTTTGTTTGTGCAGAGTCTGGGTTAGCACGTAGGCGTATTAATCACGGCTACGAACCGTGCATCTATGAAGATTATACATCCTTTAGCGCAACCATAAAAGAAATAGCTAGGTCATTGACATTCAATGGTCTCAGTGATCTTAATAATGCCTCTACGGCAACATAAACAGCTCCATTTGAAAAAGTAATTGGTTCCAGGAGCGGGCAGTGTGACTCACCAGTGGACCTCTCTTGTACCTTATCAAGGGACACATAAACGAACCAACCAACCACGGTTGTCTGTTTGTCTACCAGTGTGAATGTTGCATTCTTGTAAATCTGAAACCGCTTGAGCTAGAAAGTTAAGCTTAACCACAAAGGCAGGGTTTAATGCAAAAAAAAAAGACAGTGTTAAATATTTTTTTGGGAACAAATTTCGGGCCACTAAGCCGGGGCATGGTGCCGATCTTGTGACCTCCTTCCCTCTATAAAAATGCAACAACGCATATTAACTTATTTTTGTGAAGGATAATTCGAGCTTCTTATGTTACTTTATTACCATTAGCCTTGTACATAGATTGAGCAGGAATTAAAGACTTGGCAAATACCTAACGGTGTCTTCATAAGAGAAGCATTTCAGGCAACTATCTCTCTTTGTCCATTTCTGGCCAGAAAAATGCACTTAAACTTCTCTCAATAATGATATCAAGCAGAATGCGTGTAGCCTCCAATGATTTTTTTAAAGGCTGTAAAGACGAGGAGAAGCATGAAACCAGCAGAAGGTATTCTGTGCATCTACTTGAGTCTGTCTTCTCTAAAAAGCAAAGTCTTAGGTGAGAACTCCTTCGATGATCTAAGCGTTATTTCGGTAATCGATACGCGTAAGAACTGCAATTACTTAAATTGTCCAATTCATGTCTCTTTATACACTACCTCGTAACTGAAGGTAATGCCTACCTTGAGAGTCTATGAACCTTAGGGCCCTACTTCCTATTAGAAAGATTAATACTGTGTAGTTAAAGATCTGCTAGGTTAGGTTAGGTTAGAATGGCTGTCTATACCCAGATACCGACACACTTAGACCAGAAAAGTTCCGGTGTGATGCCACTGCATCTAGAACAAACACATTTACACAAGGACTAGCTGAGAGAACCTACTAGAGAACCAACTGACCTCTGTATTCGCCAGGTCGCTAATGTTATCGAAGGGAAGAGCTCTAAGGTGGAGTAATCTTATTTTGGATAGAGCTGAACTTTTAGCTTTTAGGCCTATTGAATGGTTTCCTGGGAGAACACCAGTAGTGCAGCTGATATATAATCGCTGTAGTAAGATCAAATCATTTGAGCGCTTATGATTCAGCTTAGGCCAGATCTGTCTGGATATTTACCTTGAGTAGAAGTTTACACGTAGCGAGGCACAACCTGCCTTTTCGGCAAGATACTTAGGGTACTGCTGAGCCTGACGAGGTGGTCAGCCTTGCTGTTACCTGGAATGTCCCTTGGGGTGCCACTCAGCATAGGGGAATGTTGTATTGCTCTGCCATCTCCACTAGAGACAAGCAGCAGTCTAGAGCGACCTTTCAAGTAGAGGAGAACTACTGCAGGGACTTAACTGCCGCTTGGCTCTCCGTGGACAGGCCTTCCTTAATCGCCAGAATTTTCCCCTGAAAAACGTCACAGTGACCTGGGAGACGGAAGGAGATGCTCACATTGAGATTCACAGATAGCACCAGCATCCACCTCACTTTCGATTTTGGGTCCATCTTTTTCGGAAGATCTACTAAGGATCTCTCACTTCTAAAAAGAAACATGGATCCCGTAGGCGTATAAGGCACTAGCTAAAAGTAAATGGAAAACGAGAGAGACTGAGATATCGACTGTTTTTTTTTTTTTTTTTCATTCACAATAATTACGGATAAAGATTCACTTGAAACATAAAAATTATATCCGTCCAACAATTTCGTACAAACATTTTCCTGAGAACTGTCGCCGATCGACGCCCCTGGATGCCTTCGAAACCCAAAACTGAAAATTTAATTTACCAGTTCTAGCTCCGTTCCGCGTTTTGCATTCTTTGTTTGGAATAAAAATCGATTCTCATTTATTTATTCGTCGGGTGATGATGAGCTGGAGCAATCATAGACAAAAAAAAAATAGAGGCAGAAGCGAACAGACACGACGGAAAGAACCAAATTGAATTCCATCTCGGGCCAGTGTCGGAAAATTACTGCGCTTCGTCTGCGACCTTAATCGAAGAGAGACTCCTTTTCGGCATTGTCATCCTTCAGCTACGTTCGCTTCTCATTCCCTCGACGGCATTAGATTGTAATTTATTCGTTCTTTATGATAATTTTATTGCCTCGAGGCCTTGAGCCGGTGGTTGGAGCCATTTGCTAAATTTATGGTGACCATATTTGAATTCACCTCGTTGTCGAATAGGCATTTATCCTCGACAATCGTTGTACTAACATTCTTCCTGTTTCTGCAACCAGTAGTCATCCATTTGAAAACATTTTGCAGCGCCACTTGTTTCTGGGGAGTCAAATGTAATTTGGAAATGTTGAGGCCAGGTATATCACCTGGGTGTTAACCAACATTCAAACATGCGTTACATGCGTTAGTGCGCAAAATGATATACAAATTGGCCTCGTGCTACAATTGAACACGAGTATCTAACAGGAGAAGACGAGTGTTGCCTTACGGCATAATGTAGTCATAAATACTGCTTGTGGTTTTGGTCTTGTCCGCCTGCTTGGAACAGTGAACTAATAAGGTGGATGGATAATGCCGTCTTTTGTGGATTAAATCAAGGAAATTTCGGTTATAAAAAATCTCATCTGTTAGAGGGGGACTATTAAAACTGGAGCGCTGCGAAGTGAGATAATTTTTTCCTTGAAGCTATAATCCTAATTGGATATCCCATGTTGGTACTGGATATGCAATTATTCAAAAACCGATTGTGCCTCGGGTGGTGGAAGGTATTTTATAAAAATTTGTCGCAATACAACTTAGATATCTACCCTCAAGATTTCAGCAAACACATCTATCTGTTTTGCTGCAGATATAGCCGTCGTTGTAGAAGCAAGATTCATAGAAGAAGTGGGGCACCTTCCCAGACTGGCTAAGAAATATGGGTCTAAAGCTCGCAGAAGAAAGGTCGAAAGTAGAATTAAAAAACTGTAGAAAAGTGGTGCAAACTATTATAGTAATCGTCGATTTCCAAGCCAGGTTTAAAGTACCTTGTCATACGCCTAGATGCACGGCTTGTCTTCAAACAACAACTACATACAGTACGCAACTGACAAGGCAACAAAGGCAACGGCAGCTCTTGCAAGGATGATGTCGAATATTGATAGGTCGCAATATAGGAAAGGAATGTGGTGGGGAAAATCCCGTACCGATTCAATGTTCTGAAAGTAGGTAGTGTTTTCCGAATGACGTCCTATTAAGCTGCGTTAGTTGTGGCTGGTATGGTGGCACTCGACCTAATAGTGCAAGTAAATCAAAAGAATTATTTCGCCAGCAGACCAACGGCGACATTGATGACAACGCCAATCGACAGAAGCTTCCGCGAAGGAAGCTGGACACATAAAATCGGATCCAACATCGAAGTGTAGATCATGCACGGATTAAGATGCAGATTCTTACAGAAAGCGAATGTTTTAGAGCATATCTTCACGGGTAGGGACATGACGACAACCCAGATTGTCCAACCTGCACGGAAACAATTGAGGATGCTGATCACATCATGTTCCAAGCAGAACGGCACGAAATAACATGATTAGCTCGGGAAATAGTTGGAACGCCGTGGGGGACATAGTGGCGATCATTATGATGAAGCAGCGACAAGAGAAAAGGAGGTAGAAAAACAAGTACGGGTAGGTTAGGTTAGGTTACCGTGGCAGGCTGCAGTAGATGCAACCTCACTTAGACCAGTAAGGTCAATTGTATTACCACAGGATCAACATCTCCAAAGAGCTACACACAATACCAAGAGAAGCTAGTGATGAAGCGCTGGAGGCTAATAATGCTTGCATTAGCCATGTTGCCAAGGTTGTTGAAAAATAAGGATCCTAAATGCAGCGGAGAGAGCTTCGCATGTACAAAGAAGATGTAGTATGGTTTCTTCCTCTTCTCCATCCACGCAGCTTCTGCAGAAGTCATAAGCCAAAAGCCCCAGCCCAGTGGCGTGCCTGCCGATAGTGCAGTGCAGTAAGATGATCCAGTTTGAGCCAAATCTATGTATCTAGTGATGAAGCAAGCAGTACCATATGCCAATCTAGGTTTGGTTAGGTTAGCAGTATTGAGCTTGAGTAGCAATTTCACTGAAGCGATAGGCATACCAAAGTTGTACTCCGCCTGGTGAGTTGTCGTCTCGTTAAGAGATAGGCAACAATTTAGAGCAGTTTAAGGCAGTACTGAGGTGTAGTGGCTTTCTTGACTTTGGGCAAGTGTCAGACTGACGCCACAAGGTTTTGGGCGATCAAACCGGTGTTAAAATTATCAGCATTTACAGCCTCAGTCAGGTTGCGCTGAAAGCACTCGAAATTCTCACAAATCACTCAAAATTGTAAGAACTAACTGAATCGAGTTCCTTTTACATGAGTTCCAGGCCGAAGGGGAATCAAATGCAGCAAAATGTGTAATGCTCTAGCAAAGGAGACCTCAGAGACAATTCCTCAAAGTCCGAAGTCAGTTCATACATCGTCTCTAAATATAAAAAGAGATAGTCTACCTTAACTTGCTGTCGATCCACCAAGCAGTTTGAGAAAGGACCTGATAACAGGACTACGCATTCGTGCTAGTTCCACAGCATTTTTCAAGACTTTCTCAAAATGTCTGGCGATATATTCTCCACTTCTTTTTGGATGCTATCTTCAGGGCCGCATGTAGCTTTTTCCTACAGACCTGTGCCTTAAAAAAAAGCAAAAGAAAGAAGTCTGGAACGGTCAAATCGAACGATCTTGCGGGCCAGTGCAAATTGGTGCTTGCTGCAGAATATCCACTTCCGCTTGTGCTGTATGTGGGGTTGCACCGTCCCATTTGACCCACATGTTCTCCAAATCCAATCCGTCAATATGTGGTAGCAAGAAGTAATGGTTCTGTAGCTCTCACCAGTAACAGTGTTACCGACGCCTGCCTCTAAGAAATATGGGCCAATCACCCTTCCTCCGTAAACGGCCCACCAAACAGTGACTTTGAGAGGACGTAATGGCTCTTTATGCATTGCACGCAGATTTTCAGTGCAATAATTCTGCTTATTTACGTATCTGGATAGGTGAAAACACATCTCGTTACCCATGATGATTTTCAATGGAGAGTAATTTACACGCAATAGGAGAACTGCAGGCAATAGCTGACGCACTGTTTTCAGTTTGTACGGTTACAAGTTTGAGTCCTTCACTCAAGTTCGCTGTAAAGACCGCCTATTAGTGGCCGATTATGTGGCCCCTCGTTCAGGGATGTTTGAGAGTTCTCTTGGACAAGTTATCTCAGCCGTAACAGTCTGAATATCTGCTCCGCAGCCGGCCACTCTTCTACAGTCTCGTGTTGAGCCAGTTTCCTTAAGGCAAGCGGCTAAACGCCGCAGTGTTTGCCCAGTTGGTGCCATACGACCATGGAATCGATGACGATGACCACCGACTAATTGCTTGTCAAGGCCGTTAACTAATCCGCGTTGTTGAAGAGTGTAGTGGATTGTCTACGTGTATTCTGCTTCCGTTTACTTTACAAATGTCAAAGTTGCGATGACATAAGACACCATTCCAAAATAACAGCATCTTTCGATCGGGTCACGACTTTTGCGGCACCTACTACAGCGGTTGAGTTCAACTAGACGTGGATATTGTCAAAAACGACTTTGATAGCTATGAAGGTAGCTAAGGGAATACTGTTTACTGTGAATAGTTCAACGAACGAGTATATAGCTTTAAGATAACCTTCATTATCTGCTATGTATATCCTAACACCAAACACTCACTCACATATTCAATTCACTTGGTGAGCAAATACTTCTGAGCGGCAGTGTAACTAACAGTTTTAGTCACATGTCACCGTGCATTGAACATGGTAGCTAGAAAATAATCTCAAAATTTTAATGTATACCATCGTAATCCATTTTACTAGCAGTGTAGCCCTCATCCTGAAAATAATCGCCATAGCGGGGGTCAACGACGCAGTTTTTTTTCTACTCATGACCTAAAATTCATCTGCCAACATAATAAAAAAAAAGGCTTGACAAGGCTACGCAGTCAACGGTTTACAGAAATTCCTTATGGACATGTATCCCAATTCTGAGAATCCAAAAGTCCTTTCCTAGTTAATCCTTTTACTGCCAATACAAATTTAATATGATGGCGGGAAACTCAAGCGCCAAGTCACGTACCAAAGGGGTGACCTAAAACCGTCCGACTGGCAGTAAAATGACTAAATATTGAAATAAAATTCATTATACGCCTTAGTCACATCATTGCATTGTACTTTGTAACCTAGTACCCTAAATGAGTCCTTTATTGTGCGCTCCGATGGGAATACTTAAAATTTCTTGACGTTGCGATGCACTTCAAATAAATCAAAACCCTCAGTGCATTACGGGTCAATCAATTAAATGCATTACCCTCCGCATCTGAGTTCTGAAACAATTGATCACACAAAATCCATTGGTCCTTAAATATTTAAATTAGGCTATCAATTTGAGGAACTTACTTATTCCAGACAATTTCACCGGATATTTGTTGCATCTCCATTAGCAGTGCCCCCAGTAGAGAGGACTTTCCACTGCCATTCTTTCCCACCACCACCGTAAGGCGACCTGTAAGAAGAGGCAAAAACTTCTTCCATAAACTTTAAAACTCAAAAACGGAAGCATTCTTACCTTTGGGTATTTCCAAACCATCGATCCTCAACAACGTATTGCAGTTATCCCAGGAGAATACAGCCCCCTTTATGAAGACTGCTAAGTTATCTGCTGCCTGGAATTGCAATGAATTGGTCGACAGCTTCAGGTGTTTGGATCTAACCCGTTCGATTCGTGAATTTCGAATCAAATCCTTGCGTTTCTTGGGAAATGTGTGGCAATCGTTTGGTCCTGCAACTTTATCATGAGAAGGTCTTCTCACGCTCGGCAAATCTCCTCGAACAGACGCACAGTCCATTTCAAGTAGTTTCACGTCAGGAGCATTGGTCCTGTTATTGTTGTGCTTAATCAAGTTCTCAGTTGACATCGCTGGCGATGGTATTGGTTGGGGTGACGGAAGTGGCGATGGCAGTGGGCTAGACGTTGGTGATGGCAGTAGTGGTTGATTGCACGAAAGTCGAAGTTTAGCATCAGGAATGACAAGTGGAGGCAGTGGCGGTGGTGTGGGTGGCGGTGGGGAGGGAGCTGTAACTGCAACTATTGTTTCATCCCCCTCGTACATGTCCAAGGATGCGTCACTCTTGCTAAGTATACGTGCCATATGGCGAATGCCTTCGAACTCCTTTTGTACTTCGCGTTCGCGAAGGAATCTCTCAAGACGTCGTGTGCTGACAATCGCTGAAATGATTATTGGCACCGTTATGGGAAAAATGAGCAACGGAACGGTGAGTTGGTTGAACAAAGCAAGTGCGGAAAATAAACGACTTGCAGTGAACTCAATGGGAAAAACTCCTCCTCCTCCTCCTCCTCCACCACCTATCTGGTCGGGGTGCACTTTTGTCATGGTTTGGTTATGACTTCTGCTCACTGTTGACATTTTGTTTCCATTCGAAGAAACATTACCAATTGTGGGAAGGATGGCATTAGTAATGCTGGAGCTGTCGCCTCCTTCCATGTTGACGTAAACAGCCAGTGTAACGAATGTTATTAGCACCGATGATACATGAGTGAGAAATGCTAAACGACGTTGGAAGAAAACGAAGACTCATACTATTTTCAAGTTATTTAAAAGGGTGATCAAGGATGTGCATGTTCTTATGTATGTATGTGCATATATAATGTATGTGTGTGTGTACATTGCTTATTGAGTTGCAAATTGAAACGAGGTTGTTAAATCGATGAGTAGGTGAAATGAAAATGTTTGTTTAGGTGATTTAAAGTCTTTTTGTATTCAATTTACGGTTTTGCTCATTTTGGATCCACATGGCATCTTTGTTGAAGAACATCCACGTCGTCCATGAATGGGCGCAGAGTGAGAGTGCACGAGACATCTCAGATGAGCGTGTGCGGTATTCCTTGCACAAATATTTTCACATGAGAAACTATCCGCGCGGTGGGTGATAATTTCGAGGACAAGTTTGAGTAGGTTTAAGCGTGATTCAAAAGAATTTCTCTATCAGTAACGTAACTGTCGACGAAACATGAATCCACCTCTGCACGAAGGAACAGTCGAGATATTGGATTGCTCCTGGCAATTCGACGCCAAAGAAGACAAAGTCATTCCAACTTATTGGACCCTTTCAACGAAGATTGAAGAAAAAGTTCTACTGCATCACGATACTACACCAGCTCATAAATCCATAAAAATGATGATAAATACTAATGGATTGGGCTACGAATCCCTTCCTCAACCACATTCTCTAAATCTTTAGCATCCATTGGTTATTGTCGTTTAAAAAAATGGTTCGGCGGAAAGAGTTTGCGAAACTACAATTATTTAAAAAGTGGTCCATGCTGGGAAGCCAGCACAATAAAATGGAGAAAGACACAAGAAGGACTAAGCGAAATTACTGATGGGTCATGACATGACCAGAGCTTCAAACGCAAAAATTAAGCTTGAATGTAGTAAATGCTACGCTGCATGGCGAAATTTGAAAATTATCACGAGCGACTAGGTCCATTTTCAACTACAAAGGTTGTCGCACCTTGGGCACCGAAAGCCTGAGAGTGATTGTCGAGCAATATCTCCATCCATAACGAGTGACAGTTTTTGACTCGCGGCATCATCGGGCTTGATTTCTTCGAAAATGAAGACTTTGCCACTGTCATAGTCCATGGATTATGCTACCCTAAGGAAAACAATAAACCACCAAATGAGCCGTCATCGTACCGCCCACTCCGCATGCTTGATATGGCCGGTAACGTCCTAGAACGTGTCATTGCAACAGATTAGAAGCAAAAATTAGATACAAAAAGCGTACTCAGCCATGGATCGAACGACGGCATGGAGACTGCGACTACTACATAACTCAGTTCCTGACGGGACATGGATTTTTCCGCTCATACTTGCACAAATACAAGCACGACAATAGCCCGCAACCCCTGAAAATATTGGGGAAATGCTGAAGAGTGAATTAAGTGAACATCAGATATCGTG
The DNA here is from genome assembly GCA_946965025.1 of Blera fallax. Lineage (NCBI taxonomy): Eukaryota > Metazoa > Arthropoda > Insecta > Diptera > Syrphidae > Blera > Blera fallax. Next base: position 15,988,950 of record OX337247.1, on the reverse strand, counting down.
TTCCATATGTAATGGTAGAGTCTGTACTTTGAAATCAAACAGAAGTATCCGCACTCGGCCTACTAATGGGTTTTTATGACCGGAGAGGGCTAGGCAAGTCCATAGTACAAGAGAAGTTGTCTCTTTCTTCTCCTCATTCTTGCAACTCTAGAAGACAAGACAAAGCATTGTGGCCAAATTATTATACGGATATGCAATCTTGACAGTGATACCCAATTACTACACAGGTAGTGCCATTTGATTATCCGCGTTTGGCATTGTTACTCCATTACAGCTTAAATAATAGTTTACATTTAGCGGGCCCGAGTACAGGGACTTACTCGCACTTTGGCTAATAGAGCAAATATTTTACATTCCACCATAGCTACAGGAAGTTCTTCTAAATAGAACTGATCTCTGCCTGGGAAACACTGCAATGTCTGTTATGCGGAAAGAAGTCTTGATGTTCAGATTTTCGGAAAAGACACTTAGTACCGCAACCTTCGGCGCTAGAAACCAACTGTGTAGAAGTTCATCGCTACTTTTTGTAATGTAAATTTTCCATTTCTCCCTTAAAGGGATAGTAACCACTAACTTTTTAACAAAAATGTTCGTTGACAGGGTTTAATAGTTGTTCTTCTGAAATCGTAGATTCTATTTATTTATCTGAGGCTATTTGTAAGCTAGCTTGATGTGCAACCTCCTACCAGAAAGGCCGAGTTCTTTGGTGTTATCCTTTGGATATGGTGACACATACACCAGTCTAAGTGCCCCCAAATGTCATTGACCATCAGGACTTCATTCAGTATCATCTTTTTAAAAAAAAAAAAAATCTTCTGATGGAGACTCGAAGTTTCTCTTTAGACCTGAACTTCGAACACGTGGCAGTAGCTATAAAAGTGACTGTGCTAGGTGTCTAGTCTGAAAATGGGTGTCATTGTTGATTCCATAATTTTTCTGGTACCACCTAAATCCAAGGTAAAGTGTTTGCTAGTTGTGCCTGCGAGTATAAACATTTTCAGCGAAAAGTAATTTTCATGATAATTTTCTTAAAACAAAAAATCCTCATTACATGCCTGCATTTCTCACTCCCAATCAGCGAACGGACGTCGCGGTGTTGTCCATGGTCCGCCAGCTTCAATTCTCGAGCCAGCTGAACCTGGTTAGCATGCATGCAGGGTGGTTTAACTACAAGTAATTGGGTCCAACAGGACCTAGCTTCTCGGAACCATTCGTGTGTAAAGCCATATGCGAAGGGCAAATTGAGAAGCTTTCTCATGACAGTTGTTATTCTGGGACATTTGTCAGACATTCGCGAGAGCTGGGACCGTGAGAAAACTTGTTGGTGTATTCTGGGATTCGAACCTCGAACCTCCCGCTCAGTAATCCACCGCACTAACCACTGAGCCACGGCGCCCACTGATGGCGCGAACCTGGGTTTTCAGCGACACCAGTCGCAAGAGCAATTTTTTCGACTGACCTGGCTTTTATAGCACGCGTTGGCTCAATTTTAACAAATTTATTGTTTCTGTTTACAATACCTGGGCGAGTAGGTCCTTCATAGCGACCGAAAAAGTACGAACTTCACAGTTTTGTAGTGAATTTCTAGAACTTCTGTGATTTGTTGACGTGTACATCGTTTCATTTCCTTGCATCGTATAATTTTTACTTGACAACTGTCAAGGAATGACAACTTTATGTGATGAAAAGTTTTAATGGAAGGCGCGAATAAATAAGACCCACGGTCTACTGGCATAATTGCAGAATTGCTTAGCTTTCTCAGGACGGGTATTACTCTTGGGTGGTTGTTGTCAGACATTTGTAAGAGGTGTGAAATCATTGAGAACACTTTTATGTTTTCCAACTCTCAAATCTTCCTCTCGGTAGCCTATAGCACTAGCCTCACCCTACCACCCGTTTTGTTCTAAAGACATGCCAATGCATTAAGGCATTTTCACTACACATCTACATACAAAATGCAATCTTATAAAAATTCCTTAAAAGCCATCTGAAAATATCAATGCACACACACACTTAAATTAAGTTGTCGTGCCATTACGGTATACATAAATCAATGTTAAGCATATGTACGTACTTACTCATCACTGTCCAATAAAAAGAATCTTTGTTGAGAAATTTCAATTCCATATTCCTTGCGGAGCGTATCTTCTCAGCGAATACCTTCTCCCATGCATTCAACTTGATCAACTTGATGCCCCAGAAAACGTCATGTGTCCTCTTCAACCGTTCGTCTGTACATTTCTGCAAAGAATTATATCTCGTATAAGTGTGGGTGAAGCCCACAAAGTTGTCCCCAGCAACTCACAGCCATAGCAGTTCATGAATACCAATTGTCTGGAATTTCCAATGGGACCGGTCAGTACTGACAAGAGTACCCAAAGGTTTTTCTTTTTTTTTTTCTTACTCCTGCTCTTCGAAATACACTCATGCAATAGAGCAGATCCTTGTTTAGGAAATTCCTTGTTCTTGGTTTCACTTATGTACGGTTGGGTTAATGCGGACGAAATACACACTCTCATGCATAAGATAATAAATAACTTACCGCAACCATTTCGGAATTATTTGACATTGCCTTTCCAATTAGAAATTGCAGAGGGGTCATTGTCAGGATACACACGAACGAGCCAATAATTGCACTTACCCCCAATCGCATATACAGCAGATACATCACCACGCCAATCTATCAAATGCGCACATAGAAGAATGATAAAAGGAAATGAATGAGTCTGTAGTACATACGGACACAAGGATATGCAAATCTTGTTAACATTACTCTCTCACATGCTTTTGCGAATTACATTTACAGGCCGTGCGAAGTATTCGAATGGCAGTAGTTGACCAGGAGTCCCTGGCCATTCCTATGGGTATCCCGATTAATTACAAGTTTGCTATTGTGTCGAGAGTTAATTTCGACTATTAGATGAGTGGAAAGAATGTTTTGGTATTCCTCCGGCAAACGGATGAGGACCAAAGGATGAAAGTTTTGCTGCTGTATAAGTAATGATGTACTTTTATCCTAATTATCCTGATTGGGTTTGTTAAATCGGAAATGGCATTAGCATACGTTGTGGGAATATTTTATTCACAATTAATGATGGAATTAGACGAGGGCGCCACGTAAGAGATTTCTACATTAAGGACGAAAGCGTCTAACTCTGCTTTGAATCTATAACAAAAAACTAGGTAACCAATTCTCTTTGATTGGCACGGTGTTAGTGCCAAGAAGAAGCAAACCCTTGGACGATGAACGTTGAAACGTTGAACACGGCGGGAAAAGTCCTGGAGCGCATCATCGGTAACAGTTTGGAAGCAGCAATTGAAAAACCAAAGTGGAGGAAGCGGTTGACATAGCGGAAAGGGCCATAGAAGGAAGCCGAAGAGATACAAAGCAGTACAGTACAAAGAATCATATCACTAGACGTTAAAAACGGTTTTAACACCGGCATCTGCAAACATATCCTTGAAGCGCTACGAAGCATTAGAGTACCAACTTACATAAGGAAATTTCTGAAGAATTATTTCCGGCAAAGAGTGTTGCTCTATGACACAGATGCTGGCATGAAGGAATACGCAATCACTGGAGGAATACCCCAGGGACGAATCCTATGGAACCGATGGCTTCTTTTGTCGAAATACCAGAGAGTCTAAAATCGTGGGGTTTGCGGACGACATAAGTATATGTACATAGTTGTTACAGCAGACCTACTGGAAGAAGTTGTTCATTAGCAACGAAACCATTTCAATTGTTCGACGGTGGCTATTGCCAGTGGCAGCAACGCTGCACCCCTTTGTCTAAGGGCTGGAATCTGAGAATATGTGGAACGCAGTAAGCTTTTATGCCAAAGACGTATTCCAAGAGTTAAGGAGAATAGACCGAGCAAGATGAGAAAGCCAAGAATACACAAGAGCAACTTAGTGGAAGCGAGTGGACACGCAGCTATGTATGTATATACCAAAATGTACCACCGCAAGCGTTCAGATAGGCGGACATACGCACATACATATGTATGTACATGGGCACATAACGGCGGAGAGCCCAAGAGGAAGAAAACCCTGAGTCATAAGGAGGAGAAGACATGATGTCAAAACCTGCCCCTACGAAGAAATGACTTGAGGGGTGGTACCGTAGGGGAACAGGGTTGGGCGTTGTTTTATCCACGAAAACATGAAACATGCAGGAGCACGGAGTCTGGTATAATTGGCAGCACGCGCTATCGAGAATCCATAAAGGATTTCACCCCTCCAGCGCATAAAAAAAAAGACCCATTATGAAACCTACATCCCCTGGCTCATTAGTTAACGTTGTTCTGTATTACGGTTCAACTTCTTGCTTGTAATGAACTTGCAGACCACGCAGTTGATCTGATGTATTTAAAGATGCCGTTCGCTGGTCTACTGAATATTACTTCTAGGTAAGTAAGTGTCGCCCGAGACATTTTTATCTAACGTGGATGAGACCTGGACAGTGAAAAAGAAAGTAGGTTGTGTCCTTGCTGACTTCCTCATCTGAATCACCACAGAGTATTATGCCCCGTGATGAAGGAGATCATTTTACATAAGCCTGCCGGTCTTCGTTTTTTCATAGTAAGACCAAATTCTTCTTATTCTTCTTCTTATTAAATATTGTACAAGTATCTATGGAGGACTAGTTGAACTCTGCTTTGAGCTTTAGTGTGCAAGGCGGGATGGATTTCAAAGAGTCTATTTGATCTGGGCCAGATGCAGAACGTAGTCCCGTCGAACCGTCGGCCTTCTACGTATGGCTTCATGACCAGCGCCCCAACAAGAACCTTTAGCTCTTCTCGACACCATTTCACAAGCTTGAATTTAGTTGACTGACTACAAGAAATCGCTTTCATTGCCACCTGGCTGCCGATGTAAAAGGAGATACCTTCTTGTGGTATTGCCCTCTCACGGGCGGATATTTTCACTGCTAAAACCTCAGCTTGAAAAACTCTACTATGGTATGGAAGGCATACTGATTTGATTGAGCTTAGCGGTTTGGAAAAGATACCTGAGCCAACGGCTATGTTCATCTTCGATCCATCTGTGTAGAATCAGGTGGATGGCGTGTCAGGTAGCTGACGGTTTTTTCATTCTTCCCTGCTCGGATATGTGTTTGAAAAAAGTCTAGGTATGGTGACTTGAATATTTCTTCAGAATCTTAGAATGGCCCGTTGTATTTGGTCTCAAACTGTCTGATTGACTTATTGTTGGAGCACAAATTGCTGCTGAGGTTTGCACAAAGATACCCAGCGGAAGCAATTTGAGGATAGCTGCCTGTGCCGCTGTAGATATACATACATAGCTCAACAACAATGTATAGACCAACGTCGTTGGGCTTTTGGTATTATGCCATCCCACGCTACAAATTTTAACCGGTTTGCGGAATTCAAAGGCGGTCAGTAATAAAAGTCGTCCTTGCAGGGTCCTGTCAAAAGGTGCAAAGAAATGTTCCAAAGTTCGATCGTGGTGCTTAAAAAAACGTAAACAGCATCGTTACAGGAGGCAAAACCTTGATATACTCAATCGTTGGCAAACTGACACACGTGACGCGTTCTCGAAGCATTAAACATTAAAAGGGTATTCATAACCCCTTGATTGCGGGTGAATTAAAAATAAAAAATAGCACTTTGAATAAATGATCGTTTATTTCCTCGGTAAGTCGGGGCATGTTGCTACTGTGGTTTTAGGGGATCGAAGAACTGTTAATGCCGATTGGCATGCAACCATTTATTTGCCGAAAGTCAACAATAAATTACGTGAAATATACAAAAATCGACGTGTCATTCTCTAACGCAGCCACTCAAACAATTCATTTTTTGAAATTTCAACCCATCATTTACCCCCTAAGGCCTTTTTTATCCCCGTTCATCAACGTTTTTCAACTCTAGAAGAGGCTGTAGAGCGGCTTTAGGAGCATGTTTCTGACGTGTCGGCTCCAAAGTGGATCAAATGATTCAAAAACTGTTACCATAGACTAGGGAAGTGTACAAATCTTGAAGGAAAACACTTTGAAAAACAATAAACCCGTTAAAAAACTTATCAAACAATCTTCGTACTTCGCACAGATTCAAATAAAAAGAGATACTCTCCCTACTTACTCATACTTCAATACTCACACCTACCTTTAAAGGTATTGCCCAAACGTAGTGTGCAATCCAAAAGAATGACATAATATTCAGAGTGTCCTCTGACATAAGATTCGTAATCGCTCCGACATCGTTTACACAACTAATCGAGGCTGTTGCTTTGACATCCTCATTCCTAGGATTCTCGCTCTCAGATCCACGATGTTTGCTATCCTGTTTGCTTCCGTTGCCGCCCCCATTTTCATTTGCAACCTCGTTAGCAACTTGAGTAGTTGCAAGGCAACTCGAGCTCAGCAGCAATGTTTTGCGATAAATCAAACCCTGCAGGGATGTCTTAATACGTATTCCAGTCATATTTAGGATGTGTGTCGAAGCCTGAGAGAGGGCGCCCTGTGCTAACGATGCCACAAGTACAAACCATGCTATTGCCCACCCATTCGATAGTAAATCCGTCCAAGTGGGATAGTAAATTTTGATGTTTTCTTGAAATGCAAGGGATACTGACAATTGATGTTGCTGCTCCTGGTTCTGCATATCGAAAGGATTTTGAGCTGCAGTCATAGAGTTCGTTCCATTGTCTGTAAATAAACAGTTGGTAGGGAAACGGTTTTAATAAATCCCTTTCGGGATAATTGATGGATAGGTATTACCAATTTGTCGAAGAGTTTTGTGAAATTGTTGCTCGAGAATTCGTTGTCCTTTTGCGGAGATGTATGATACTGCTGCTGATGATGCTCTCGACTGCTGTTCGTAGACTCCTTCTATGTACAAAACAATTTGATGAATAGATATCGGTCCGACCAGGGCTGATAAATCTCCGAATAGTTTAAGTAATCCACCGAGAGTAAACATTTGCCAGCTGCTCTTCAAATAGCACAACCACAATGATGGGTATTTGTTTCGCTGCAAAATCAAAAGTAATTATTGGAAATAGTTTCGGGAATTTTTTCTTGATTGGGATATTTTGAAAATGATTTATTTGAATACTACTCGTAGTAATTGGTTGCCAGAGAATAATGAACAAATAGGTGATATCCCTGATGCTATCAAAAAGGTAGCCTCATAGATAGATAGCGTACATACATATGTATGTCTACGCTATGCATATGCATGAGTCATACTTAAAATTATGTTGATGGGGTGTGGAAATCCTACCCTAGATCAGAAATCACTGAGTTTAGGATGTACCGCGGTTAGATTAGGAGAAGCGGGGTGTTGCTATGTTAAACCGTACGGTCGTAGCAGGTACGCGAAATGGATCGATTATCATATTTCACCAATACAATATTCATATCGTAGAATGTTTGGTCATCTCCTGATCATTCGCCCTAACCAATTGAATCCTCAAATCATAAACTCGTATGTATACGCTTTTTGCCACCATGCGTCTACTACTCTCCTGATATCCCTAAGCAATATCTACTCCAGTTCATAGACGAACTCACGGTGATCCAGAACCGGCATAATACCACTGCCATCGTTATTGATAGCCCGACTGCCATGAAGGCCTTAGCATTGAATACTATATTTTCCAAGCTGGTAGAACAGTATAAAAAGGAAATCGCTTCGCTAGAACTCGTATCCCTTCAAGATCAGTCCCCTCTGAGTGCCAGGGCATAGTAACATAGCGGAGAATGATGAAAGCTGGCGAAACACGGTCAACCCCTTCACAGGTCCCTCGCCAAGTGTGTTCACATCCCGTTGGGAACAGTCAAAGGAAGAATCCCCTCACACTTTCTCTTAGAAACCAACACCAGGTGGCACGGGTTGCAGATTTGTGTCATATCAAGGCAGGTGTGGCCCAACTACAACTGGTCCAAAACATAAGATCTACAAAACAGGTCTCGCACAGACATTGCAAGGATCATTGCGATTAGTACGGGTCACTAGGTCACTAGGTTCACAAGCGTCCAGAGAGAAAGAAACGATGATTTCCTCTGCGGGTGTTTGGGTCTAGGCAAGGCCAGACATCGCATACTGGGCAACATTTTCTTTGACAACCTTAAAGAAATCTCGGGGAAAAGATAAGCAAACAACTCAATTTCCTAAATGCTACAGGATGGTTGTAGAGGATTTCCGCTCGCTTCTTCTAGGTTTTTACAACAGGTTTCGTGAGTTGTGGTTTAAAATGACACTAAAGCGCGAACTAGGCCTCATCGCGGAACGGAGATGCTACCACTTCTACCTACCTACCTACCTACCTTAGAATTTGAAACTTTTGTCGCTTTTACTCCCCTAACCATTCGCTTATATTATTTTGGTTGTAATTGATTCTCAGGTCTGTGAAAACGTGTAATAGAAATTAAGAAAAAAAATCCTGGACACTACTTTCTACCCCTAATATACTCGTCTTTTGAATGCAGTTCCATCTACGGCAGCTTAATAATACTTGTCTAAAAGTTTCTATTGACAATTTCACTTACCGCGCTTGCAGCCTTGTAAATTATTAGAAATTGATCATAAAACGCCCGTGCACTGTCTTCTTCTCGCATATGTCCAAGATCTTCCTGTTCCAGCGGTTCCTTGTATCCTTGCCATAGAAGAGGTGCTAGCCACCAGAATATGACTTTTGAGTAAAACGTAGAGTAAGTGTGTTGGTAGCCAATTTTTCTCTCCTCTTCATCTGACTTCTTACTTTCACTTGGTTTAAAACGCTGTTAAAAATAATAAAAAAAGAAACACGTGTTTTAATTAATTGTGGTAAATTCTAAGACTGAAAAATCATTTAAAATCATAAGTGAAACATAACCCTTACAAATACGTGCATTCCAGAACTGCGCGACTAGAGGACTTCAGGGCCCCGTTTTTAGGGAGTGTAAAATTGATCCAACGAAGTAATATATCCTGGGTCATCCTGAACAAGTTAACTTGTTAACTTGGAGAAGGAGTCTAGAAAACAGAATCACAAAAGCCAAAAGGGTGTACTGGATATGCTGTAGGGCTTTTGGGAAGCCGTTCCAAATGTGGACGGAATAGAAGTGTACACGGATGGATCACGCATCGATGAAGAATCGAGAATGCGGGTCTACTGAAAAAGACCATCCCTCAATCACGCAGTTCCTCTGGAACAGTTCGGGCAGAGCTTTTTGGTATACTACTCAGTACTGGAACCCAAAGCAACAGTATTAACATCTGCTCGGAAAGTTAAGGCACTAGCAAACCCAAAAACCAACTCGAAATTGTTGAAGGAATGCAGGAAAAAACTTAATATCAAGGTAACCTCCTCCCAGGTCAATCTACTTTGGGTACTTTTGACTGAAATATACCAGAAAATGAAGCCGCGGATGAACTGGCGAGAAAGGGAGTGGGAAACATAGAAACGCCCACGGTTACAACCATAGGAGTAACCTTTTTTAAACTGCATTCAGCAGCTTGTTCGTAAAATACCACGAAAACATGTGGAAGGACTATCAATTTGAAAAGCTGCCAAAGCCATGACTGAGCGCCCCTGCTCCAAGCAGGCAAAGAGGGCGCTCGATTTAGAGAGAAGAGAATAGAGACAGATGGTCGATCTGTACACCGGACACATCAACCTGAATAAAAATGCCTACAGACTGGGACCGGTGACTTCTAGCAGTTGCCCGGGATGCGAGAAAGAGGAAGCAAGCCTCGAACACTTCCTCTGTGAACAATTGAGCAATTGTTTGACGGTTTCGACTCCTTTCTCAACTTAACGGCTCCTGCAGTAGACCGGCGTCAACTTTTTTTTTGATAGGCACCCAATTAGTACTTAACCGTCATTTTAAGTACCAGAACTTGCTTATTGCAGCGTCTGGCCGAGTCCTTTTCTTAAGATTTTGTGTTCTGTCCCAGCTGCAGTTCGGTTGGATCTGCCTAGAAATGATACAACTCTAAAGACTTTTTCACCCTTGTTTGCCAGTGTGAAATGATTTCGCGCTTGACAGTTCTCATCGGATCAGAAAAACCTCTTCAAGGGTTCTGTCAAGGGCAAACCCCGTTCTTTGTGTACTGGGTGTACTATTTTATTTCTTTCGGGATTATAAGCCGACGTAACGTCGAACGAGTTGCACGCGTCCTTACAACGCTGAGTGTCATTTATGTGCGCAATTATAACACTTTACGGGCTTACCAACTGCAAACATTTTCCAATTAAGCTTTAATTTGAACGTTACGCTTGCATACAAGACAGGTTAATCCCTTTTCTCCAGTACGTAGAGAGGTATAGCCTCATTTCAATGCACATACACTACACTTCAGCTGTTACTCATGGTGCTACATGAATAAATTTCTAGAAAATCCATTTAAAAAAAAAAGCGGGACAAAAAAAAACATTCGCTGCAGAACGACTGAAACGAAAAATTTATATGCCGCACATTCAATTAGAATTTCCGTATCATTTAACTTACGGCGAATATTTGTTACCGCTACATATATGCTTGCTGCCTGCCTTTCCTGCGTTGAAGACTATATTCACGAACACTTACGTACACATACCTACTTGCGGACTGGAATACAAGTTTAGAATTCGTTCACGCAAAGTTCTCCTTTTTTCCCGTTTTACTTGTGCCATTCAACTTGGAAGTTGAATTTTTTTTTCACTCCTCAGCTGCCCCCATCTCCTTCAGAATTCAAAACGAAAACGAACCTACTTACCTACTTCAGTAATTCAATTCAGTATGTAACGCCAGTCTAGTTCTCGTCCTTGCTGTTGTGGCAGCAAGTGCAGAAATCTGAGCGCGCTTAATACTCGTGCATACAAATTTTTAGGATTTTGCCCTTTTTTGTGTTTATTTATGTTTATGTGCTTTTCGCTTCTCGCAGGATACAAAATGCGATCGAAGGGTAAGGATAATACAAAATCCAAAACATCAGCTAGTGGGATTGCTCGGTATAAATTTTATGCAACAGAACTTGGTTTTTATGGCTTCTACAGTAGGGCTTACAATGAGCGATATAGCATTGACAGGGGTCTTGAACTTAAAGGGGAGGTGTTTACGAACATGCATTTCGCTAAGGATACTGCATTTTATACTGTGAAAGTTGGCTTAAGATTAGTTATACCCAGACGGTATCATGAGCTGAACTTTGTGACCGTTTTATACGTTTAAGACCTCCGGCTTATCAGATCATCTGAAAGATTTCTCTCCTATCCACTACAGCAGTATGCATTTCTAACTTTATGTTAGAAATAAAGGTTTGGTAAGCCTTTTTTCCGCTCTATCGCCCTCCTTGTTACTTCAGTGGAAGTTGTGCGTACAGCTTCTGAGAACAGGTATCTCTTCGTGGCGAAAACAATGAAAAGCATGTCTGCAGAGGTTGTGCTAACCAAGCCATTTGAACCCAGCACTACCTCCTCCTCTAGCAGCTCGAATTGAAGCAATCGTAGAACAACGATTTACTGCAACGCCTACCGGTAGGGAGAAGAACGGCAGATCTGAAATGACTTCTCACTAACTCTATCTTGCACAGTGACCATAGACAGTGCTCCATTGTGCTCTCAACTTGGTGGTTTATTCCTTTAATTCTAACGCATCTAAGACCTTTGCCGGCATTCACTTGTTATGATGACCTTGATATTTCTAAGCGACGTTTGATTCTCGGCTGATCTTGTGCTCAGCCGCTCGTGCACTGACCCTTTTTCGTGCAATATCTGTCAACGATATTAGCATTTTCACTGGCAGCCAAGTGGCAATCAAGTTTGCTCTGCAGGTGCCTGTCCATAGAGGTATTCCGAGAAACTGCAAGGCTGATGAACTCGCCAGAAAAGGTAAGACTCTTAAGTGTACTCTGTGTATACCCCTCGCTAGATAAGAAAATGGTTCGAGGCGTCAAATATCTATTTCACCTATGCTGGATAAATCGATCACAGATCAGCTGCGTAATTGGCGCCAACATGCTCAAATATGGGCCATCTTTTCAAATGACTTTTGCAGGAGCTGCAGGAGCAAAAAGGTCGAGGAAACTATCCTTCAGTTCCTATCCATCTATCCGGCTCTGTCCCAAAGAAAACTGCTCCATTTAGGGGCTCTTCTCTTCCATGATCTCAACGATCTGGCGTCCTTAGTCGTAACGAGCATTCACCGTTCCATGAAATTCTCCGGTTGGTTTTAGTAGTCTCTGGGTAGCCAAAGTGGAAAGTATCATAATGTACCTCTTCTGGTCTGTGTCTGTGTCCTCGTTAGAACAGCCACCGCAACCTAAAACCTGTCCTCTAGTTTGATTTGTTATAGAGTCAACCATTATAGAACAGTCTCAGTGCATCTGCCCACTCAGTATGCGGTGGTGAAAGGAGAATACATACAGTAAGAGCACAATCATGATGCGTCTGTATATTACATACAGCCCAGAGCAACACTGGTTTCTTTTATCCTAACCAGGTGTGGTATTATTGCCCCTTCTGTTTTTAAAAGCAATACTGCTCTTTGATCCTCGTCCTTAATAAAGATGTCATTTAGTTCTTTAAGGGGCTCTGATATTCCACACAATTTGACCAGGATATTTATACGATCTAGTCACGACAGGAGTACTTGTTATGGTTTCAAAGAATCCGCTAATGCTATGTATCTGTCTAAGCTTTCCTTAGACCACTCTATAGCAGCTTTGTCAATCTTCGTTACACTTTGCCGAGTTAAAGAGCTCGATCGCTTTCGACCTTAGTTTCGACTCCTACACAATGGTCCATTTCTCTTATAAATTCCCGCAAAAGAAGGCAGAGGATACTTTTTAGGGCCTTAATGAATTCCTTGTTTACGCTGTAAGAAAAAATTCCTGATCGGCTGTTTAATGGTAAGGCTTAGACCTGCTCTATATGCCCCATCTACAAAAAAGGCGATTCTTCTTCTTCTTAATGTAGCGTATAAGGTCCAATCCAACTTAATATGTGAACGTCTCAAGCTTTTTTGCAACACACTGGTCGGTACGCACCAATGTGGTTTCCAGTTCGGCAGAACAACGAGAGGCAACATTTTCACATTAATGAACAACGAATATCAAGTCAAGACACACCACCTTTTCTTCGACACCAAAGTCGCATATGAAAGCATTCATTGTCGTGAGCTCTACATGGCGATTGCCAAATTCGAAATTCCGCTCAAACTGGTCCAACTGTGAGGCCTTGTGCTGGAAAACACGCGATGCAATGTACAATTCGGGAACAGTACTTCTGAGATATTCCAAACGTGTACCTGATTTCGGCAACGAGATACGCTGTCATGTGACGTCTTCAATCTAGTGCTTCAACACAGAAAGCACTACCTTCAGCAAATCCGTCCAATTGCTGGGGTCGTCGAATATTCAGTCTCATATATGAGGAGGTGAGAAGATGCAACCGCGAATTAGCTGCATCGAGACAGACAATGGTCTGGAGCTTCGGTAGCTAGTTGCAGTTCTCCGTTAAGAATGTTAGGCCACCAAGCGAGGCCCATGTGCCTGCTAAGTGTCCCACTATCATTATATATAGCTAGTAAATCATTTTGGAGGTGAGATCCTAAGTTCTGGCGTAGGCACTATGGCACGCTCGCTGTCGGACTTGATATACGAATTCCAGTCAAGTCTTCGATTCTACTATGTTTTCGAATGAACGTCCGCCTCGGAGACACTTGGGTGAACTGTTGTTCACAATTCAATCAGTTTCCTTAAATTTTTTATACAATTTTCGAATTGATGACACATTTGGAGCATTATTTCGCCAAAAAGCGCTGAAATTTCAAGGGTCTTCCCACATCCTCTGTCAAGACTCCCATTAGATCTGGTTTCTTATGAATAAAACTGTGGGTGTCATATGACCCAGCATATAGTAAACGAATAGCTATGAGATGGCAAAAACCATATCGAAATTCATGCACTATAGTACGCTAGCTCATGTGGTGCACTGTGCACATGTCGAACATAAAAATCTTCTTTCGATACAGACTGTAGCAGAGTTTATACTCGTACGGCCTTGAGTGCAAATAATTCCAGTAAACAGAATTTTTTTTTTCTTTCAATTCTATTGAATTGAATGAATCAAAACCTATTCACTTGCAACAGAGCCCGCTCCAAACATGTTAATGCTTCGATGTAAAGGAAAAAATATTATTATGTTAAAAGTGCACAAGCAAATGCACTCAGTGCATCCAAAAGATTTTTATTGCAACATTTAATAGGCTAAACTCACTAGAAAGCTAGTGTGGCACATTATTTTTGTTGGACTTTGCAATGTGTTATTCTTAGAATGAATTATTCAGAAGGATATTCGAATGAAAGTGCAAATACTCTTCGTCGTTTCTTTTCTGTGAGTGAAGGAAATCTGATGCGATTTTCCAATAGCTCTTACGTAAGCTGTTTTATTACATCCTATCGCATAGGGAATTTATCTCAATTTTGGCACATAGTTTGTAACAAAGTTAAAGTGAACGATTCGGTCTTAAATACTCGCAAATCCTTTGGATTTGCATTTTTTTAAACGTTCAATGGCTACTTGTGATGTTGGCCTGAATTGAGATTGTTTCTCTCTTAGGTAACTGAAGTCCATAAGATCTTGTCTAGTAACCCACCATGAATAATTCTGTGAGTCGATCGGGGATACTAATGAGGCCTCCAGACGTTACAGTTCCCGGCTTCATTAGGAAATCTGATGGCTCGTGGGCACTTCCCAGGGAGCAGAACACCAACTACAACATATACAGCAAAGGGGTTCTCAGATAGTATGAACATTTCATTAGAAAAAGATGTAGTGAATTTAATTACATGAAAGAATCTGCGACGGGCTATTATGCTGTTTGCACCTTGACGGCATTTTGCAAGCTATGCTGAAGAAAGCCCCCGTCAAGGTTAGAAGAGGTTTAGAGAAATTTGTAAACATTGTCAAAGCTACATAACAGTGGCTTGGAGAGAAGTACGGGTGATATTTATACCAAATCACTGGAAAGCTTCTCGATGCCATTGCAACGGCACCATATGCAACACGCAAGATAAATTGGTGGAAACAGCTCAACAGGATAAGGAATTTGCTGCCTTCTTTGACATAGAAGTTGCCTTCAAAAACGTAAAAGGGAGAGACATCAAGCAAGTCCTTAATTACTTACTTAGATTACACTTCGGGGTGAACCTGGGCCTCAATCAACAAGCCCTGCAGTGTCCTCTACTGGGTTGGCCCTCCTCCGGCTTAGATTTGAAGACTCTGCGGGCAAACATGCCTTTGCAAGCATAAATGTCGAGCAAAGCATAGCCAACTGGCTATTTTGTAGAACTCCACTCTAGAATATATGTAAGTAGTTCATTTAAGAAATCTGTTACCAGACGAGGTCCCCAGGGTTATATCTCCCCTTCTCTGGGTTCTGGTCATTAACAAAACACTGAAAGAACTACATAAGTAATACGTCACAGGAATGATTCCGAAAGTCATACAACGCTCCCTTCATCTGCTAGAGATCAGCGGGAAAGAAGTGACCTTGAGACCTCCGGGCACATGCAGTGTACTTAAAACTGCGGAATTACTGGACATGGGATCAATATAAGACAAGAATATCGCCATCTCCAGGCACCAGAGTCCTCCGTGACAAAATCTGAATTGCCAGGGGCATTGCATGTCGCAGACTGGAGAAATACATGGAAGAACTATATGAAATGTTCAGTAACATCGACCTAGCCAGTGAAGGCCCATCGACTGAGGTGGCTGGTTCATGTAGAGCACATGGGCACTTATAATACAGCTCGGAAAGTCTTCGAATCCATCCCCAAGGCACTCAATAGAGGAAGATCGCAACTCATGTAGCGCACAAAATGGAATGTGAACCTCAACCAACTTAGCGTGCGAAACTGGAGGCAGCTAGTTAAAAATCAAGCTGGCTGTAGGTTGCTGGTTGATTGAAGCCCAGGTCTACCCTGGACTGTACCGCCACCTTAAAAAAGTAAGTCGGATATAGGTATGTATACTATGCACTGTTATAAGATAATTATTTTTGAATAAAAAAAACATTTCTTTGGCTTTCGAACGCTTACAGTATTTGACTGAATAGACTGATCCAAGGCCTATCTCGTATGCTGCTAGCCTATTCAAATTGTGCAGCACAATCAACATCAAATAATTTTGCGGAGCAGGCAGTGGGCGATTACAAAAGAGTCGTTAAATTCACGTTTTGCTAGGCACAACGAAGAATATTGTCAGAATTTTTCTCAGTTTTTGAAGGGAATTTATTTAAATATCGAATCATAACTGGCATAGACCATCAGATGCAAAAAATAAAGGGCTATTCACACCGGATGATGACGTCTGCGTCACCTTCTGTAATATGCTTCATGAATTGACAATGGCAAACCACCAACCTTACATAGAATCTTAGAGCAACTAGAAGGACTTCCAATGCGGAATCTTTCAAGGGAACACATTCAGACCACTACTGCCTTGCCTGGTTTTCCGACCAAAATTGAATTTTAAATCTACATACCATTTTCGCTCACTCACCTTCCATACTACTTTCTCCCCCCGTCCAATTATAGTCACGCTTGACAGATTTGTAACCAGTTTCTCCTTTTCATGTGCAACTGGCCTTAATTGCAACAGCCAATTATAAGCTCAACACCATTCCACCCTTATCGTAGCCAAAACCAATAACCATTTAAAGCACTCAAACACCCACCGTGCTTGAGGTCCTTTTCGGAGAATATACTTCCACAGCATAGCTCTCAATTAACCCCCAGATACAGTTCTTTATTTAGCCATCAATCCTGTATTCCAGTTCTCTGTTAAACTTTTTTCAGGCATTATTGCATCCGCAATGGCCAGTTAAGGTTAAACACGAAAACCGTTCTTTATCTGCTGTCTTGTTTGTGGCAAAACCCACCCGACTTCTATAACACTGAATGCTTAAGCCATACCAATAAAAACGGAACCACGACGAAGGAGAGATACAAGTAGAAAAACTTCCTATTTCATGCTGCGCGCTC
Organism: Blera fallax; assembly: GCA_946965025.1. NCBI lineage: Eukaryota > Metazoa > Arthropoda > Insecta > Diptera > Syrphidae > Blera > Blera fallax. The sequence goes on along the minus strand of OX337247.1, from coordinate 15,971,971 downwards.
CTTAAACCAAGGAATCAATATGCAAACCAGAGCTTGGAGAGCAATCCCACTTTGCCGACTGTTTTTGACCTGGTTTATATACGTCTCCGCCCTTTCCCTTTAAAATGCTAAAGGTCCCGTGATGCCACAACATCCATGTCATTGTTTGCACTGGAGCGTGCAGAAAAAAGTTCAAACTTCACGAACACGTGACTTTCTTCTCCTTCTTTCATACAAAGTGTTAAAGTTAATGCAATTTTGTATCGTATCTCCCCTTGTTGGTTTCGAAGAAGAATTCACATCCTTTTGAGCATGGAATTATCCTTGCATAAGATCTTTCACTCTTTTCCGTCGAGGAAAATGGAAACTTCAAGGATTTTCAAATGATGATAATGGGAACGGGGACTAAAGAAACTGCTCAAGTGCTGTAAGTGTCTAAATGTGTATCTTTTTTTTCGAAAGCTGCTCAGAGTTGTCGTTTGTTGAGAGATTTGTTAAGGTTGAGCAAACAAAAGGTTAAACAAGCTACACACCGAGGAATAAATTCTAACAAAAGCGAGTATCTGGAAGATGCATTATCCCTGTTGGCCCTTGTAAGCTTGTTGTAATGCCAATTTCTCGTGAACAAAAATGCTAATATTCGGTGTAATTCGAGCGAGAGGAATATTAGGTAAGATGCACGATAACGCAGTCTTTAGACTCTGACTGTTCCAGACGTGTAAATGCGTTCAGCGAGGAATTTTTGTTTCTTTTTTTTTAGGCGGCAGTCGAACTGCAATCAAGGAAAGTCGACACTGAAAGCATCCATTAGAGCCTGTGTCATTGGACTCTTGTTGCGAATATCTGAAGTTGCCTTATGGATTCCTAGTTGAAAAAGTCGACCCCTACTTATTCTTATACGTGCTGCTTCATGACGAACCCGCCAAGAATGTTTTGCTTATAGATTCTTTTTTTGAAATGTTCGTGCCGACTTTGACAGCATAATTGCGAACAGGTTTTTTAAGCTCCATTCAGGATGAAATAAACTCCCCTTTGATAGGGCTTTTAGGACCCCGCCATCACCATTTCGATTGCAACTTAGCAAAAGCTTGTGAATGTCACCTTGCTCATACGCACTAATCTTCATGTCTTCGTTCCTTCTTGGCTCTTCTTTGTGCAATAGTTGGTGATGTTTTTTTTTTGGATTTTTTGGTCGTTAGTCGCACAAACTCTCCTTAATCTGTAGTTCCGCATTCCATGTCTGCGTCTTAAGTATCCGAAACAGAGCTTGTTTGGCTTGGCGAATACCCATTTGGCTGAGGAATCCTGATTCTTTAAACATTCGGATTTAGACTGCCGTTTTTCTGTACACAGTCGGTACCTATCACTCAATATATTGATGGATATCGAACCAATGTCGACATTCTTCGCACCCTAAATTCGACATTCGACGAATTTACGTTACGATTGAAACGAAAATGTGCCTCATTCCCAAATTGTCGTTTACTAGCTGACAACCAATTAACGAATTAAAACAGTCGCATAATACGAATCCTTGGATAAGCTTGATGTTGTAGACATGAATATGCAAATCTGGGCCTTAACCAACAAGCCTCCCCAGTAAGCCTGATCATTAACTATCTCTCTCCAGTTACGCACTACAAGTTTTTGGAGATTCCACTCTAATTGTACGCACCACTCGAAGAGTGCGTCAGATAATCTGCTTGTTTTCATCGATGAGGAAGACATCGATATCTGCATTGTTTACGAACCTTGGGTGAAGGGTTCATCCATAAAAGGGCTCAAGGACAACCGTTACAAACATCAAAAAGAACCGGATGCGCATGCATACAGGCTTTCTAACGGGTCACTGTAGATTTAAGGATAACCTCAGGAAGCCACTCCAGATACTCCAATTCATCAAGGAAATCAGACTGGAGGTGGTGCTGTCAGTCGAGTATCTCATCGACTAGAGCTCCAAGTCGGGGTAGCACGATAGGTCTGCAAAGATCGCAGTGCGCCTACACCCCTACATCCAATCTGCAAACTGCACTAGTTGATACCCCATGGTATGTTAAAAATGGCGGATTGCACAGAGATCTCGGAGTAGAATCAATTGATAACGAAATTAAGAAACACGCTCAAAGTCACCAACAGCAAATCATCTACAAGGCCATTCAGCTCCTAGACAATGACAATCTAGAGAGCAAATTAAAAAGAGGCAAGCCTTTGAGTTTTTGAAACAAAAACCCTAAGGGGAACTGATAAAATATGTCAAATATGTAAAATAATATACATGAGTTGTTTTGAAAGAAAAAAAGGACCGAAAAAAGAGACAAGTGTGGATCACAATAAAAGATAAAGTTATCAGAAAAAAATTGTTATTTAGTCCCTTGACTAGATTGCAATGATATGTGAGACGGTTTTAGTTGTTAGAAATCTGGCATACTGATTACTCGGACTATCAGTATCTTTCTTCTTAAAAAAAACTTAGGTCTGTCAGACCCCCTGCAGTGCCCACGTAGGGAAAAATTTAAACGTCTAAATAAACATAATCAATTAATTTTTTTACAAACAAATTTACTGCTGTTACTTGGAAATCGAGTTTGCCACCATATACCTTCAATAGTTAACTGAAAATAACGGTAATATGCCAACCATTTCGATTAATACAATTCTAATTGTAACCATAACCATAACCATAACTTTTATGCACATAATCAAGATATTGAACCCGTAGCGGAATTTTTATCGAATCTTTTTCAAATAAGCTCCAATTTAAGGGCACTCAATGAAAATTAACTTGTTAAAATATTCCAATATTCCTTCATTCAAATTATTTTCCATTGATGTAAATTAAATGGAAATGAATATCAATATCCGCTTCGCCATTACAAATTGGTAATGCCTCTCTCATTTCCGTTATTGCGGCACACTTCAATGCCTAGGTTGTGAACCCATGGAATAATTTTGTTCACTTTTTTTTATGTTATTTTTTTTTTTTCTCTTCTACCACACAAAATTTCTACTCACTCTCACCTCTTTGTAAATTGTGTATCCGTCAGTTATGCCCAAGCAAAATAAGCACAATCCGCTGGCGCTCTGAATGAATGGCTCCAATTCGAAAATGCTATTGTACTCGAGAGTAATTTCGGACAATTTATAGAACCTTACAAACGAGATATAAACCGAGACCGCCACGCTCATGTATAAAAATTCTGAAAAGAAAAACGAAAATTAATTATTTTTTTGCGAATCATTTTGTCGGGCGATATTTATTGTATCTACGGCTGTAGCCGTACTAAAAACACGGGGACAGACTTGATGCTGGGTTTTTTAGCATTATTCGTACGAAATGATGTAATTAGCGTTAGAAAAAAAAAACAATAACAATTGGACTTACCAACGGTGCTTTTCACTTCGATGATCCTGTGGAAGGTCATTAGAACGAGTGTTAGAAATATTGCCAAACCAGCATTCCAGGTTGTCTGTGGTCCGGCTAAGAGAATTAGTTTGGACGGAATGTGCAGGGGGACATTACTTGTATAATCCACCCTTCCATCTGCGTAATTATTTTTGTCACCAAAGCTGCTACCATTGTCACTAACAGCACCTCCGCTATCGCCATCACCTTGGGCACTTGAACTGTTGACTGCTGTGAAAAATTGTTGACTCAGCGGTAGATACGCTCTGGCCAATTCCAAAGTGTTGATGACCAGGAGGGACACAGCAATTGCCGAGCGTAAATTATGAAATGTAAGTAATGTTCTGTAGCACCTGTAATAAACGATGATGTACATTTATCTGGAAATGCCGTTGGCAAGAAGGGAGTAAAAAATTGTTGACTTCTTAAAATTAAATGAAGAAAAATCTTTCGGAAATGTGTACATATAATTAATAGCAGTGGGCGGCGAAGTGGGTGAACAAGGAATAAGAACATTGTGTGCCTCCATTGATATTGGTTTATTAAGGAAAAAAAGAGTAAATTTTCTGTTTTACTTACTGCCAAAGCCAAAATAATTTCCTGTCACTATTGGAGAGTGGTGGTAGATACGAATACTCAGTTTGTAAACAAAAGCCTGTTGTAGCCCAATGAGACAGCACAACATCGTGCTATAGGTTACGAGCATTCATCATTATTACTTGGCACATGGACAAATGCAACGAGGACATGATGTTCACTTCTTGGAATAAAATAATCCGAGAGTAAGTCGTTTCCTATTTGGATATCTGGTGGAGACTATCTCAGGGGCAAAACATACAACAACACACATTCTATACGAAAAATGCGGATGTAAAAGACACGCCATCTGTTAGTTTCACCGGGCCTACTTTCCGGGATCACCTCTACGAATACAAATACGCCGATAACCCGTACTGTCCACACTATGAAGGCAAAACGCAGAACGCGGAACGTGTTTTAATAGAATGAAATATCCTACAAAGAGAAATGATATCGAGAGAGTTGAAAACATTTAAGCTGACGACGAACAAAGCGAGGGATACTAGAAATGAATTCATCATAGACTACGATGCAAGAACTACGCCAGGAAGAACAAGAACAAACAACGAGATATGTCTGTTAATCCTCGCAGTTGAGAACATCAAGGTTGAGTATAAAATATTCCCTGCGGAAAAATGCCTTGACGACGGTACTGCAGGGGACGAGCAGGGTCGAGAAATCCGTAATACGGATATCATCCTAGTAGCATCCTTCGATAGCCTCAAATCGCCTGGTTTCGATGGAGTGTACCCAGCCTAGCTGCAATTGAGTATAAACCAGTTACTACCAAGTCTGACGAGAATCTTCAGAGCGTCTGGCATCGACATATATTCCAACGCCCTGGCTACTCTCTCCAAGAGTGGTATTTGCATTTTTTTTTTTGTAGGCCTCCGTTGTTTAGAGGAGGTTAGGTTAGGTTGCTGGGTTGATGACGGGAGAAGCTCGATTCATCCTACTTCGGGGGGGCTGTACCGTTCCTATCCTATGTTCTCGCCTTACTGCACGTCCGTGATTTCGGTCTCCAGCCATCGCTTACTGAAACGTTGGATAATTCATGTCCTGGAAGTAATATCTTCCTAGAGTACTATTTCTCAAGTGACATAGGCTGGGGCAGTGACAGAGGAAGTGAGGTGTATCCTCTTGTCCCTCTTCGTCACCGTTACCTCTGCAGATATTGTCGTCATTGAGTTTAAGTTTCATTGTGTGGTTTGTTAGAAGGTTGTGACCAGTAAGCGCACCTATCAGCATTGACAGCGATTTTCTATCATTTTGTTTGGAAGAAAAGGCTTCCGCGTAAGTATGTGACTGCCTTCAACACTAAACTTCATGGAACGGTGCATCTTGGCTCCACGGGAACTTTTCTAAGTACCCTTGGCTCTACTCTAGATGCTATGCTTGATTTACCCCCCTTTGATATGTGTATCATGGATTGTAGTATCAAAGCAATCTACGGTCTCAGACGAGGTGGCTTTTGGTATCACCCGAACTGGAGTTTCGATGACATTGCGCGACACTTATCCTACGACCCTGGTTCCATGTATATGCCGTCTGATGCAATGACACCGGAACTTCGGCTACTGTGCAAATTTAGAGTCGACTTTCCTTGCGTTCGGTATTGGCTTCGGCCAGAGTCTGAGCCTGGATCGGACTTCAGTCAATTTGACCATATCTCAGTGGTCTATTCGACACTCCTCTATTCTTAACGACCTTGAATTCCTTCCGGAGACACCGACTACACTCTTCCAAAACTTCTGTTTTATGATGATTTCGGAGAGAGTCAGAAAGTTTGCATATCACTTCAGTTAAACTGCTACTCAAGCTCATCACTCTACCAATCGGAGATGGCTAGATGGCACTACATGGATCAGAAACGCTCCAACTGTCTTATAAGACCAAATAGGGTGCTCTTTCATGCAAAATAAGTGCCGTTATATGGCACTACATTTTCGGAGGGCACGTCATCAGTCTGGACCTCCTCGCAAACGACTTCTGTAGAAGCTGCATGGCTGAAGAAAGAAAACCACACTACATCTTCTTCGCTGGAAACTGCATTTAGAAGCCTACTTTTTCAACAACCTTGGGGAGCTGGCTAATGCAAGCATTAGCTCTTTTGAGGTGTGGTAATGGACCTTACCGGTCTAAGTGAGGTTGCTTCTAGTGCAGCCTGCCTCTACTCGTATAATCTAACCTAACGTAAGTATAGCTTGAACCATTCTTTACCTAGATTCAAAATTCTTCCTGGAACTTTACCCCATATTACCTACAATCAATTCCTTGATTAGGTTTTCCCTAATAACGCAAATTCGTACTAAATTTATTCGAAAAACAGTGGATTTATACGACTAAGACGCAGTGTATAAACCTTGAGAGTAATCAGCAATGCGTTAAATATCCTTCGTCCTACTGAGGCACAAAAAAAGGCATCGCCATGCAGTATTTTTTGTAGGGCTGTTCGCGATAATGGCCATCATTGCAATAGCACTTTGCTACTTATTAATTAACGTGCCAAAAACAAATGCGCAATATTTCTCCTACAAAATAAATAAAAAAAAAAGTTTTACATTAGCTCCGCACGCTCCCATCTATCACACCAGAAAATTAATTTTTGAAAACTTTTCCCCACGGACAAATATTTTAAATTTACTGTTTACATGTGAAAAACAGTAACTTTTATGGTAAAATAAATATTCCCAATTATGCACTTCCTTGGATGAGTAATGGTCGAACAACATGAGCTCAACTGAGGGATGTGTACAAAAAAAAAGTACAAATTAATAGGGAACTCGAGTCCAATTAATTCCGTGTTTCAACGTCATACACACATCCTTTTCCGCGAAATGAATCACACTTTTCCGTTCATCAGGAGAGACATGAGTGGAAGCATGCTTAAAAAAAGACGCAATTTTCAGGAAAAAAATTACTAAACAAATTTTTATAGTCAGCTGCTGAAAAAGGAAGGAAATTGAATCACAAAATGTGGGAAAATTAAAAGTTTTATCATTTGATGCACCTGTTTTTTTAAATGAATCAAATTTGTACCAAATTTATGAAATTTCGTAAAAACTTTTCAAAACTTATTCGTGTTGTGAGTTTTTATGGTTTTCATGACCATGAACTTCGCATTTGAAAGCATACAGAAAAGTTATGATTCATCTGTAACGGTACATATGATACCCTACTCCGAATTCTTGAAGCCTTTATCAACCCTTACCCGCAACTTCGCGGCTCAGATGTCTAACAAGAGGTCCTCAAAAGAAGAACATACATAGGTGCAGAGGGGAATTCCATCGACGAAATCAACGGTGACGTTCACCGACACACTAGCGGAAGTCTTATTTGAGTAACTCCGACATATTTGGAGCTCAAGTCGGTAAGGAACTTCCAAGACTGAGGCAGGGTCTCGAATATGGGCCTTAATGGCCCAGAGACAGCGCTCGCATTCCCGATTTAACTGGGCCCCCGTCCTGGGGGTTTTATATAGGGATCTGGCTCTTCAGGTTGGGGATTGTGCGTCGCGTCGGGGCAACTTCCCTACCGAATAAAAAACCGTTAGTTACGAAGCAGCCAAGACCCTCGAAAAGGAATTACCCTACTGTTGAAGACCCTGGCAAACGAAATAAGGACAACGATTTTCGGATCTGCACGTGGAATGTTCGGACCCTTAACAGACCGCGCAGCCGATCAGTTGGCTGTAAATCAGACAGTACAGCCATCCAGGACGTGCGATGGGATGGGCCAGTCAAAAGGAGAATGAAAAACTGTGACATCTATTAGGGTGATTGCTAAAGAGAGCAGACACAGCGCTTAGTCGGATGCGGATTTGTTATACGGCAGACTTAGGCAAGAAGTCTTGATCTTTCGACACGTGACCGATCGTCTTATGACGGATAAGGCCTAAATTCGCCAACATTAGCCTCACATGCGTTCATGCCCCCACAGAAAACAAGGACGAAGCTACCAAAGAATGTTTGTACGAGCTCTTCGACAAGGCATACTTATAAGCAATGTAAGTGTGAAGTTAAAATAGCTAACAGTTGGCAAACATGGCCTAGACGACACCAAGTCTGGCAATGGACTCAGGTCTATACGAGTTGTACAGCGACCTTCACCTCGATAAAAAACTAGGCATCAATTGCCTAAGATCGCTAGAACATATTGAGAAAGTGAACATAAATGCTCCGGCCCGCAGAGTTTTCGAAACTAAACCAGAGTGACAATGTAATACATAGAGGAATACCTCACCTTACGTGGCGCGCTCAAGTAGAAGATGACCTCAACCGACTTGGAGGGCTCAACTGTTGGTTGAGACCCAGGTTCACTGTAGCGCCATCTAAGTTAGTAAGTAAGTATGTTTGGTATTAGTAATCTCAAAATACTCTCGTACATGATGTTCCAGAGTGAACCCGGCGTGCCCCTAAAGCTTGCTAATTGGAACTGGATGTTGCCAATCTTGGTATCTATATTCCTACTGCATAGCATTTTTTTCAAAGAGAAAAAATTCTAGAATCACTCAGACTCTATGGACCGTTCCATTGTACTACCAGGCAGCACTTCCTTATTTGGTGTAATAGTTGGAGAAATCCAGACTTTATTCTCGGTGGCTGTGATTGTTGTTCCCCTAGCATGATTTGAACTTGCACCGGTCAGGTCACAAGCAAACACTACCTACTACTCCGTGGTTACCTTAAGATATTGATAATCCAATTTAGCATACTGGCAATCCAACTTAGAGTACGTCAATGTTATCCTTATTACACAGAGCATGACCAAGAACCAGCATTTATGATGAATTCTCATCGCGCTATTAATAATCCTCTCGCTATTTCTGGACACACATCAAACATGAATAAAACCCAAAGTGTAAGACACCCGATCACTAGCATGTACCCATCAAAAAGCACTCATTTGCAATAACAAAACAAAGTAGCACGCCGTTCAATTAATTAAGAGTACGCGCAGTTATGCCATCACTTAAAAACCAGCCCTCATGGAGACAATTCAGTTAACATTACCCCATTTGATTAATCAATTAGAGCCGAAGACATGCTGTGCCTCTGTCATCATCGGATTCATTCTCCATCATGACTGCGCACTTTGCTCCAATTGATTTCGAGCATTGCCTTAGCTTAATTTCCTCGAAATCAATCCAAATACTTTCAGTATGATTCAAAAATACGGACTGTTTTCTTGTGAACTTTTCATTAGCAAAACGATTTGTAGAGTCTATATTTGTTTACATTCGGAATTGGAAATAGAGAGAGGGCGCTACCTACTCGTTCATGTTCGAAAACATCAATTCATCTCAGCAACAGTCACTCGAAAAATAAAATATCAACCGGAACAGAAAATATCTTCAGAAAAACTTTTTTTTTTCATAATGAAGATGTGTAATATGAAAAGAATTTGAAGATGAAAAATTTATTTTCATTATTGAATAATTTTTGAGAGATGTTTCTTGGGATAAATCAAAAGGTTTTGACATGTTTTCTAATTTACTTTTTCACAGGGTGTTCAAAATTTAGATGTAAGACAACAATCCAATAGTATGGGACTGCCTGCAACTATTCATAAAGCTAGCCAGCACAAACAGAGCCCATCTCCTTTGGATGCCAGGACACAGTCAACATGATGGAAATGAAAAAGGACCTAGTGGCCAAAACATTTATGCATTGTCTTTATTAAAAATTATCTCGAGTAATTATACTAACAGGGTCCTCTTCTATGATTCCAACGACGGAATCAAGAAGTATGTACCTAATAACCGGCGGTGTACCACAAGGATCGATCTTAGGTCCTCTGCTATGGAACGTGATGTACGAAGACATCTTACGTCTACCAATTCCGCGGGAAGCAACAATTATCGGTTTCGCGTATAACATCGCAATCATACAGTCATTGCCAAATTGCTCGAAGTTGTAGAACTTTTCTATAATGAGACCGAAAGAACAATAAAGTGCTGGCTCCTCGGGGCCGGACTCATCAGCAGTTGGAAAATAGTGTCATTTCACGGTCATCTATTAAATACTTGGGTCGTGGTTGATTCTGCGTACAAGCACCACTTGGAATACGCGGTGAAAAGTTGTCAAAAGCGGTCGGTGAAGGCTCATGGCCAAGACATAATAAAAGACTCCTAATCGCCCTGGTCATTAGTTCCATACAGTTGTATGGCACAGGGATATGGTCAAGCACAGTGAAAGTAATATCGTACGCGCTCGGAATCAAGTTTATCGCCTGTACGCTCTTAGATTTGGAAGCGCATTTCGAACGCTGTTCTACGACGCCTTAGATGAGTGTCTTCAATCCTGGTCATCGACATCCTCGCCGAAGAAATGAAACGACTATACAGTGGGCGACTACAAAATGGTCGGTTAGACATCCGTAGAAGAAAAGCGAAACAAACCACATCATAGCGGTCTGCTCACAACAGTGGGACAAATCAAAGAAAGGAAGATGGATGCTACCAAGGGGCGCAAAGCTTTTGCATGACACAGTCATGGCTGCTATAGAAGTTAAAGGCAAATACGCTGAGGCGATCATAATCGCGGCGCATACACTTTCTCACGGTAGCCAGCGAGAACATTATGCTGACATCGTGTCTGGGGCATCGGATAGCTACATTCCATCACGTAGCAGCGGACATCCGAGGAAGCGCGTGTAGTTGTAAGATAGTATTTAAGCTTTAGTTTTAAGTAAAATATTGTTCAGTTCTTCTGTAGGCAGAATCGCTGCCGGATCTAAAAAATAATAAAGTTTTTTTTTTAAATTAAAATAACATAAAATAATTTAATTGGCGCCCAACGTGGGGCACAGGTCAACACATCCGTAAAGTAAACGCCCTCAAGCAGTGCTAATCGCGTAAAGAAAAAAGGCCCTTAAGTAGTGCCAATTCTGTAAAGCCAAAACGCCCTCAAGTAGTGCTAACCCCGCGAGTGAACGAAAAGTGGTAATAAATCCTGTGGCCCCAAAAAAACCCCAAAAGAACCCCAAAGTAGTGCTTCCAGACCCGCAAAGGAAAACTCCCTCAAGTAGTGAGGAAAAGCGGACAAAGGAATTGTGAGCTGTAAAAGAACGTGTGGAGAACGAGGCCCCCGAGTACCCATCTGGGAAAAAGGAGACTGCAGCAGTCAGCCGCTCCACCACAACAGAAGGACAGGCATGATAAGAATCCTGTTATTATTGTAAGTTTAGTAATCTAAGAAAAGTGAAAGAAATACATTCCAAATAAAATTTTAAAGAATTTAAATCAATTAAGAAAAGTGAAAATTACATTATAGATGGAAATTAAATAAATTAAGGAAACGAATCGAATGTATAACTAGAATATATTTTACAAAGTGAAAGAAAAATAATTTGTCATAATAATTTGATTGGAATTAAATACATAAATTAAGAAAAGTGAATCAGAAGTCAAACTGATTAAAGAGACAAAAGAAAAGTTCTATACAAATTAACTTAAACAATCGAAAGATAAACTAAAAGCAGAAGTTAAAAATTGAAGAACCTAAGATAGGAGTCTAGAGTATTATTGAAAATATAAATTCCTTTTATTAACTTTTTTTTGCATTATAATGCCTGATTTGCGTTCAGGAGTGTCTACTGACCCTCCGCATGGCAACCCAAGGGGCGATGCTCCCGCCATTAATATCAACCCTACTCTACTACCAAATCCCACCCCTTCCACAAGAACAAATACTGCTACTCCGACGATTGAGAACCTAAATAACTCATCTACATCTAGTTCTTCGCACTTAGATGGTGACCATGAGGTAAGGGGAACTCCCGAATTGAACACCCTCATTTCGTCCATAATTCGGAAAACTTTCCAAGAATCAGGGAAAGAGATTATTAATAGTATTTTAAACCCAAGTGCTGACTTCTATTCCGGTGTCGATCAGCCAATTGCCGCGCAATATCGAAACAGATTAGAAGACCTTGATAAGACCCCAGATGTTGTTCGCTGTCTGAGGAATTTCTCAGGAGATGCAACAGAGTTCAGCTCCTGGAAGAAAGGTGTAGACCGAATCCTCCAGATATACGAGCCCATAAAAGGAACACCTAAATACTACGGTATTTTAAGTGTTATCCGTAATAAGATCATTGGAGACGCTGACGTTGTCCTGGAGTCCTACAGTACCCCACTTAATTGGGATAATATTTCTAGATGCCTCGTCATGCATTATGCTGACAAGCGTGATCTAAACACTCTTGAACACCAAATGGCGTCCCTTGTTCAAGGAAGCAACACGGTATCAGAGTTTTACCAGGCTGTTTACAGTCACCTGTCTCTCATTCTCAATAAAATTTCCTGCATGGAAATTTCTCAAGAGTCAACCCAATTGCTTACGCAGACCTATAGAAACAAGGCTCTTGATACCTTTATTAGGGGACTCAAAGGTGATCTTCCCAGGTTGTTAGGAGTACGTGAGCCCACTGATTTACCACAGGCACTCCACCTGTGTCTCAAGTTGGAAAACCAGGGGTACAGATCACAACACATGCAAAACTACGGCATGAGAAGACATCCCAACCCGAACTTATTGTCACAACCACCACGTAGAAATCTGCCTAACTATGTGAATTCACAAAGTAGACAACCATTCCATACTCAGACAAGCTTTCTGACTTCCAATCAACCACCACCAAGAGCATCATTCCATCAGCAGCAGAATGTACAAAGGTATCAACAACAGCCCCAACCAGGTAACAGGCCATCATTTGCACCAAGGCAACAACATCCCTTTCCTTCATACCAACAGGTGAAGGCAGAGCCCTTAGGACAGAGTGCTCAAGTTAGGACTCAACAATTTTCACAGCGAGTACCAACGTTAAAAACCCAAAAATTTGTGCCAAAACAACCTCTGTTTAGTTCCATCAAGCCACAACCAAATTTCCACATCAATAGTGAGTATTACGAAGTTTTACAAGCCGAAGATGATAATTACGACCAAACCTTAGATGATTACATCCAACCATTGGAAGAATCTGACTATGTAGCTGACACTAATGTCGATGAAATCACGGATTTCACAGACATTCATTTTTTAGATTAGCTACCTCTTCGTTACCCTATTTCGAAAGTAGGACGAAGAGGGGAGAGATTATTAAAATTTTAATAGACACTGGATCGAACAGAAACTACATACAACCTCAGTTAGTAGATAAACCCATACCAAACGACAAATGTTTCCATGCAAATTCAGTAGGTGGTAGTATTAGGGTCACCCACCACGTCGAAACAAGCCTTTTTGGTCTAAACAGCCACAAAATTAAATTTTTCCTTTTGCCCTCACTGAAGTCCTTCCATGCAATATTAGGTAACGATAGCCTAAAAGAGCTATCGGCCGTTATCTACACTAAACAAAACTATATGCAAATCGGGAATGGTATGAAAGTTAGGATAAAGCAACAAATTTCTGAATCAATTAACGCTGTGGCTATTAGAACTGACCATTTGCCTCAAGATCACAAAAATAAATTAAAATCTCTTACCAAAACTTACGCAAATCTCTTCGCGGAACCTAATGAGAAATTAACATTTACCACCATGGTAAAAGGGAGAATTCGGACAACCACAGAAGACCCAATTTTCTCAAGATACTATCCATATCCAATGTCACTCAAAGACGAGGTAAATAAACAAATAAACCAACTCCTCGATGACGGCATTATTAGACCTTCACGGTCACCGTATAACTCTCCGGTATGGATCGTACCGAAAAAAGCCGACGCCTCGGGTGAGAAGAAGTACAGGATGGTTATCGATTACAGAAAACTTAACTCTGTAACAATTCCCGATCGATATCCCATTCCAGAGGTTAACGAGGTCCTAAATCAATTAGGAAAGAGTAAATTTTTTTCGGTGTTAGATCTGAAAAGTGGATTCCACCAGATCCCACTACATGAAGCAGATATAGAAAAAACTGCTTTCTCTGTTAACAACGGCAAGTACGAATTTGTAAGACTTCCGTTTGGACTAAAAAATGCCCCCTCGATATTTCAAAGGGCACTAGATGATATTCTGAGGGAGCATATAGGGAAAATATGCTATGTGTATATTGATGACATAGTCGTTTTTAGCGAAAATGTCGAAACTCACTTCCAAAACCTCGTTAAGATATTTGAGACATTGCAAAAAGCCAATCTCAAGGTACAACTAGACAAGTGTGAATTCCTTAAGAACGAAGTGGAATTCCTTGGATTTATTATTTCTCGCGAAGGAATAAAGACGAATCCCGCTAAAGTAGAAGCAATCGCGAAAGTTTCATATCCAAGAACACTCAAAGATTTGCGATCCTTTCTTGGTTTATCAGGTTTTTACCGCAGATTCATAAAAGACTACGCTAAACTAGCCAAACCCCTAACAGCCCTTTTAAGGGGGGAGGATGGCAGAGCGTCAAAAGAAAAGTCAAGTAAGAAAATTATCCACCTGAATGATGAAGCCATAGAAGCTTTTCATAAATTAAAAAATGCTCTCACGTCAGAAGATGTCATTCTTAAATTTCCAGATTTCAATAAAGAATTCCATCTAACAACAGATGCATCTGATTACGCCATAGGCGCTGTACTCTCACAGGATAACAAACCCGTAACCTTCATTTCTCGAACTCTCAATAAAGCAGAAGAACACTATGCGGCAAATGAAAAAGAAATGCTGGCCATAGTATGGGCTTTAAATTCATTGAGAAATTACCTTTACGGCACTACAACAATCAAAATTTTCACAGACCACCAACCCTTGACTTACGCGTTAAGTAACAAAAATACGAACAATAAAATGAAACGTTGGAAGGCGATACTGGAGGAGTACAATTACGAACTAAAGTATAAGCCTGGAAAATCTAACGTCGTTGCTGATGCATTGTCAAGACCTCCTCAACATACCGAAGTCAATTCCTTAACCCCTACCGTACATAGTCACGAAAGTTCTGCACAAAATCTTATCGAGATTGCAGAAGAACCAATTAATGTGTTTAAAAATCAAATCATCCTTAAACTCGGAAATGCACCTTCATACGATTTCAAAATTATTTTCCCCACATATCACCGCCATACAATAGTAGAAACAGAGTACACAGAAGAAAAACTAATAGAGATACTTAAACGATTTTTGAACCCGTCCGTCACAAATGGCTTGAAAACAGAGGACAGTACCTTGGGAACGATCCAAGAGCTTTACCCAAATCATTTCAAGCAATATAGGATACGTTTTGCTAGGAAAATTGTAACTGATATAATCAATGAAACTGAACAGGAAACCGAAATAATCAAAGAACACAATCGCGCACACAGGAATAGTCGAGAGAACAAAATCCAACTTCTCGAAAGACTGTATTTTCCACAGATGAGAGCCAAAATTGAAAGAATTACAAAATTATGCAGTGTTTGTAAAGAACACAAATATGATAGGCATCCACAGAAACCCATGCTTCAAGAAACCCCAATACCATTATACCCCGGACATATTTTACATGTAGACATTTATTTTACCGATAAACGTATAATTTTAACCGCAATTGATAAATTTTCAAAGTATGCCCTAGCTAGAATTATAAAATCCAGATCTGCAGAGGATATCAAACAACCTCTTAGAGAACTAATTTTATCTTTCGGCGTCCCGAAACTCATTGTTGTGGATAATGAGAAGTCCTTAAGTTCAAATTCTATAACCTTCATGCTAGAAAATCTATTCAAAATACAAGTCTTTAAGGCTCCACCGTATACAAGTTCGGTAAACGGACAAGTTGAAAGGTTTCATTCAACACTTTCCGAGGTTATGCGGTGCCTCAAAACAGAAAAAGTACATAATAATCTTTCGGAACTATTAGACAGATCAATCTTTGAATATAACAGTTCGATACATTCCACAACGGGAAAGAAACCGATAGACGTATTTTTCGGGAAAAACATGCTTAACGATCCCGAAGAACTTGAACGAGAGAGACAATATAACATCCAGAAAATAAAGGATAAACAGGGAAAAGATCTAGATTATCATAACAAGAACAAGTGTCCCCCAAAAAATTACTCCGTAGGCGAAATTATTTACGTTAGAATTAATAAGAGAATAGGAAATAAGCTTTCATCCAGATATAGGAAAGAAATAGTAGTCGAAGACAAAAACACTACCGTCATAACTAAATCCGGAAAAACAGTACATAAACGACTTATAAAGAGTTAAATTTTTCCTTAACAGATTCCTCATCCCCCTGTGCGCTGCAGGCACACAAATCCTGGACTATTCTAATTCACAATTAGTCAAAATAGATGCGGGACCCGCCAGACTGCAAACTGGGTCATTCAAAATAATCCATATAATTGATATAGAAGCATACGAGATACTGATAGTGAATTTGGAAGAAGTGCTGAAACTAAATGCAAACCAATCACATCCCCTTTATCCCATCCTATCCTACGAGATCCTTCGAATTCAAAGTTATCTATCGAGACTAAGGATAAATAAAATCAGTAAAAGATCCTTAGATTTTATCGGTAGTGCGTGGAAGTGGATCGCAGGAAACCCCGATCGCCACGACCACGAAATAATGCAAGAAAAAGTAAATAATGTCCTTACAAATAATAATAAACAGACGGTCATCAATCGGATGACATTAGAGAAAATTAACGAAATTACAAATTTAACGAATAAAATTTTAAAAATTCATAATAGTAATAATAGTGACAAGAGTATATTAGAAATTAAATACAAATTAGAATTAATAAAAGAAGAAATTATTAATGTCGCCTACGCTATTCATTGGGCAAAAGCAAATATTGTGAACTCTTATATTTTATCAAACACTGAAGTAAATATTACAGAACAACTTTTTAAATCCGAAAACATTCCTTTTATAAATATTGACGAAGCACTCGAATTTGCTAATATAAAAATCGCTTCCGATAATAAGAATATAATTTATATAGTAAGCCTACCAACAACCAATTTAGAAACTTGTAAAATTTTAATGATTAAACCTGTAAAAATAGGAACACAAATAAACAAAGTACCCTATAATTCGATAATGAAATGTAATGATAATATATATGGAATAATTGAAACATGTAAATCGCATAACGAAAACTCTATTTGTAACTTAAATAATATTATAGACATAAGCAACACTACATGCGTTCCCAACCTCTTAAAAAGCCAACCTTCAACATGCGTAAAAATCAACAACCAGCACATCCCATCAGTTGAAGAAATTTCGTCCGATGTACTCTTCCTTAACCAATTCAACGGCCCTGTTACTATCAACAATGAAACCCTAAGGTTAAAGGGTACATACATCATCAGACACGTCAACACCACGATACAAGTGAATGGGAAAACATTCAGAGCAAGTGAGATCACCAAACACCAGCCACTACCAGCAATACTTCAACCACAGTCGACTCTTGGCAATACAGAAGAAGAACTATCCCTCGAGATGATTAAAGAACTCCAAGTCAATGGTACAGAAGAGATAAGTCTGCTACGAATTAGAAACAACATAAATCTGGCCACTAACATTAGCCTAGTGATGCTACTAACCATCTTAATAGTAGCTTACTTTGCCTACCGGCTAACGCAACATCCAAAGATTCGTAAGGGAAACAAGTCCAAAGAAGAACCCATTCCAACACCTAGAAACGCAGCATCAATTACCATAGGAGTAGAAGATATCCCTCATCTCTTAAAGCCAACGACCTCGAACGTGGACGTTCGAACTTAAGGGCGGAGGAGTTAAAGGCAAATACGCTGAGGCGATCATAATCGCGGCGCATACACTTTCTCACGGTAGCCAGCGAGAACATTATGCTGACATCGTGTCTGGGGCATCGGATAGCTACATTCCATCACGTAGCAGCGGACATCCGAGGAAGCGCGTGTAGTTGTAAGATAGTATTTAAGCTTTAGTTTTAAGTAAAATATTGTTCAGTTCTTCTGTAGGCAGAATCGCTGCCGGATCTAAAAAATAATAAAGTTTTTTTTTTAAATTAAAATAACATAAAATAATTTAATTTAGACAACACCTCTTTCAATGTAAACACGAGATTATTCCTTTGCCGTTGCCCTCGGTGTGATAATGTCTCAGAGAACGTAGAACATAGTCCACGTTACGAATATGAAAGACTGATACACGGGAATAAATTCGGGGATTGCCCGACTGTAGAAAACATTGTTGGCCATATAATCTCCAGAAAAACTGGATTGCGGTACGCGAAGAGGCGAGAAGAATTCTTAGCGATCTTAGACGCCTAGAACGCATTCGTAACGCGAATGTTAGCACTTACTAGTGAAACAGCGACTGCTTTACACCGACTCTCTCGAAGTAATACCTAACTGTGGTTCTGCGAGGGTAAAATTAGGTCCGCAAATGTTCGAGGGAGGTGTTTTTAGCCCGTAAGAATTCGGCACCACCGATAGAGTACGGCCACATTGCTACCATCAACCCTTTTAAATATTAATAACGGCTCACACCTGGCCTGTGTTAGTTCGATGGTAATAAAAATATTTTCGCACCGAAAGGAAAACCTCAAATTCCAGACAATGTTGTCCTTTGAAGCGGTACACGCTGCTGTTTCTCAGCAATTTAGACTGTTTTCAAATCATTAAATTATGTGAATAGTGTGCCGAGGCTTAAGGAGGGTGCCAGAGTACTAAAAATACTTCAGGTATTTTATCTTAATTATTTCTCAATGTTACAAGCTGTATGCCATATTATAACTCCCTGTAGGATAGTGTATAAATAATGCTAAGAGCAATGCCACTTAAGTGTCCAAAAGTTCTTGTCTAGTTTCCAAATAAAACTACAAACAGAATTTCACAAGAATCCCAAGAGCTATACTCGTAGAAGTAAAACAAAGAAAATCTTGGCAGGCAGAGAAGTTTTGATTTAAATTAGAATTTTTAATGTTAATGAAATTTGTTGTTATTCTTTTTAATGATTAAAAGAAAAGCCCGTGTTTAAAAAAGAAATATAAAATCAAACGAATATGAAATACGAAATTGTTTGATAATTTATTTTAGATGAAATTTAATTGTTTATTCTGCCGCACAGAAGTCTACCCGATTGGATACATAAATAGCAGCAAATATTTAAATATAATGACGTAAGTCGAAATTTTTCCAAACATTCCAAATCCAAATCGATATCTATCGACACAAAGAAAATTAGAAGTAAATTTATTTTCCCAACACTAGTGTTTATATTACTCGTAGTTTTATTCCTTTAAGTAAACAAATTGAATGTTAAGTAATGAAAATTGAAGACGTTCCACTTCCTAAATCTTATGCATATCATGTATTTTTTTTTTTTGCTTATAACATTACGTGGAACGTTTCACACTTGTGCATAATGGTTGTCGATACCACGTACTTATTTACTTATAGGTGGCCCTACATTTCGGGTGAACCTGAACCTTAACCAAGAAGCCTCTCCAGTTAGCCTCCAGTTGCGCACTTCCGATCGGTTGAGATTCCCTCCTTCTTCTGCACGTCAACTAAGCCGAGGTCTTCCTTTACTGCGTTGTCCGTCTTGGTTAGATTCGAGGACACTGCGGGCTGCAGTGTTCTCATTGGTGTTCATTAGCTCTACATGTCCTAGCCAACAAGTGATGTGCAGTTTTTAACTAGGTCGATGTCACTGAACTGCTTGTAAAGTTCATCGTTGAATCTTTTCTTTCACAGACCGTCAACGCAAGCGGGACCGAATATAGAACTTTTCTCTCGAAATGACAGAGGAAATCTTCATCCACTTCAAACAGAGTTCATGCTTCAGCATCATAAGGCAGAGCAGGGATGATTAAGGTCTTGCACACAAATTCCTTATTTGTTCGGAATGGGGCCTTACTCTTCAATTGCCTTCTCCCAAAGAAGCACCATACAAATGCTGATAGTCCGCAAGTCTCCGTTATGTTCACCGACGACAGTACCTTCAGCTTCTCATCTTTATTTCCAAATTCACGTCCCTGCTCTTCGGCCTTGAAACTCGATCGGTAGCGTATGTTAAGCTCATTAAATTCCGATCTTGACAGTCTAATCAAATAGGTTTCAAACAATAGGATAGTATTTAATGCTTCGAAAACTCAATGCTTCTGTTCGGACTTTGGTGCTTGAGCGAAACTTAAACCCCCAGCCATTATCAATGAATAGCCTTGCATCAGCGAAACCGAAAAACTTAGTATTTGTGTTAATGACAACCTAAGCTGGAATGACCATATATTCGACGTTGATAAATGTCTAGGAATATATAAAAAGTGTAAGAAACTCCCTCTGATCGAGCTGCGATATATAAAGCCCCAAGCTTGGGTAAAACGCCTCTTTCTGGTATGGTGTACACAAAACCACATGCACCTGCTAGATGAGTTTCAAAACCGTGCGTTTTGAATGGTGAATAGAAATATCGTGGAGTTAAACAATTCTCTTAAACACCGTAGCTTTCTGTACAAAAAATACTCCAGCGACATAGTCAGTTGTATTCCGCTTCTCTTTAAATATTCCTCACGCCCTGAATGCTCATCAGCTTACCCTCAAGCCTGCTTTCGGATGTACTGTGAAATACAGAAATTCCTTCTTGAACCGTACAACACGGATGTGGTTTCCATCACCAAGCTCTACCTTCCCCTCTCATTATAGCATCGGTACCTCCTACTAATTTCCCCGCACTGCGTTTTGACATTATAAGGTTGTCATAACCCCTTGAATGCGCGTTTGAATTGACGGATAATAGTTTTACCATTTAAAAATTGTGATATGTATTTATATTGGACAAAAGTTCTCTGGAGCGATGAATCCAAGGTCTGCAGATTCGAATCAGATGAGAAAAGATACGGTTGGCGCCACCCGCATGATCCAAAATCAACTATCAAGATAGTCAAATACTATAGAGAGAGCGTGATTAACTTGGGAAGCCATTTTATAGACGTTTCTGGGTTGATGGGAGGAGAACAGACTCGACTTATCCCACTTAGGTCCTTCTAAACCCATTGGAGTGGGGGAGGGTTGTCCCAGTTCATGTATTGGGATCCTACCTTAGTGCTAGTTGGTGATTAGGGTCCATCATGACATACTCAAAAACCTGAAAGGATTGTTTAGTAAGACGTCAGATAGTTCTTGTAAGTCCCACTATGTACTTGCAAGTTCGTTATCTATCTTTATTACACCTATATCCTTGTGACCAGGGACATAGCAAGGAGTGATTTTTTGCTGCGAATCGAGAGCCTTAAACTCTTCGCTACAGCGTGGAAATAGCTTGGACTTGATTTCAGTATAAAAATTGCTGTGATGGTCGTCTGACTGTCAATAAAAGTCGTTGTATTATTATTCGTGGTATTTTCATCATTGATACCATACTAGCAGACTCTAGCCCTGATGTCCGCGTTGTTGTCATTGTGCTGCTTGTGCATAGTCTCTGCATTCTTTTCATTATCTTAAGACTGGGTGCTTTTGTCTGCAGCTCTCCACCAGACTACGCTGCCACACGATCGCCGTATACATCCACAAAAGTATCTTCGGGTTTAGTCCCCACCTTCTGCCGAAGATTCGGTTGGATGCGTAGAAAGCGGTCGCTGTCTTTTAACTTTTTCATTGACATTTAGCTTGAGGGATATTCCCTCAATAGCTGATAATTTAAAAAGTGAACAGCACAAGCTCGGTCTTCTTGGAATGTCGTTGGTGTACAACACCAGGCAATTATCAGAAGCACTTTTTTAGGCAAAATGTTTCTTCATCGGTTCAGAAGACTTAGGTTAGGTTAGGTTAGTGGGTTGACGGGCGCAAAAGAATTCTGCATCCGTCACACTTAGATCAATGTAGATCCAATGTGATGCCCTAGGGGTTTAAAAACCACCCATACTCTAGAACCTATAAGCAAACTATGGATTTTGAAGCCATCCCGAGGCGTTTATAAATTTGTGCAAGTCGTTTATAGACTTGCCAGAAAGTTCGTCAAGGTCACAGAAGAAGTGTCTTCCAAGTGTTTTAGATCTAATATGACAGAGTGATGGGCAGTGACATAGAAAGTGTGTGGAATCTTCATGTACATCTTCGTCACCACATCCTCTGCACAGGTCATTTGTACTAAGTTTCATTTTCGTTGTATGATATCTCAGCATATTGTGTCCAGTAATAATACCTACAAGAGATGACAAAGATTTTTTGTTCATTTGTAAAATTCTCTCGGTTTTTTGCTTGTCGTAGAGTGGCCACATTTTCTTGGTTGTAGCACAAGAATCAAGCACTCTCCATCTTTCATTTGCAGCTACTAATGTTTTGTCCCCTATCATCTGTTTAATGTGACAAGGCGGGATTTTTACAGTAGTGTCTGCCTGATTTAGTCCAAGCGATGCTCCTTTTCTTGCCAGCTCATCAGCTTTCTCGTTACCCGGTACCCCCTTGTGTCCGGGAACCCAGCAGAGTCTTACGTTGTGCTGTGCACCAAGAACCCGTAGCTCTTCGCGACAACGACTTACAAGCTTCGATTTAATTTCAATGGCAGAAATCGCTTTTATTGCCGCTTGGCTGTCAATGAAAAAGGTAATATCAGTGTGTGATAGTGCCTTCATTGCGACCTGATTAGCAGCTGTTGTCACTGCCAGGACCTCAGCTTGGAAAACGCTACTGTAGTCAGGAAGTCTGATAGAACTGGATAGGTCCAAAACTTCGGAGTAGAATCCCGCGCCAACTCCAATGTCCATCTTGGAGCCATCTGTGAAGATGGGTATCGATGATTCGTAACCCGATAGTTGATTTTCGTGCCATTCTTCTCTACTGGGAAAGGAAGTAACGAATGGTCTTACAAAGTCAAGGTAGGGTGTTGTGTAGTCTGTACATACAGAATTTTCCGTAAATTTACGTAGGATCTGCGCATGCCCCGTTATACTGGATTTCCAGCATCCAGTTTGGCTAAGTCGCAGGGCACTGTTTGCGGCAGACTCCTGTACGAAGATATCAAGGGGTTTAAGGTTGAGTATAGCTTCCAACCCCGCTGTGGGGGTGGTTCTCATTGCCCCGGTGGTGCCGTTGCAGGCCATTCTTTGAATCTTTGTCATGGTTTTGAGGTTGGTAGCTTTACATAGCGCTTGCCACCAGACTAAATTACCATATGTCAGTATCGGTCTAATTACCGCGGTGTATAGCCACATGATGATCTTAGGACTAGGACCCCAGGTTTTACCGAATATCCTATTACAGGCATAAAAAGCTACCATTGCTTTCTTTGCTCTTTCCTTTATATTGAGATTCCAGTTCAATTTCCTGTCTAGGATAACTCCTAGGTTCAGAAGACTTACAGATGCCCAAATAAAGATGGCCAAGGAAGAAGCTGCTGACGATGACCATGAAAACAAAATAAACCAACTCTTTGAGCATGGCTGGAAAAAGCTAATTCAGTTAGGAAATATCGATGAAATTGAACTAAGAGATCAAATGGTGGTAAGTCAGGAGCAAGTCGTTACTTGTGAGGATCAAAGTCTCAATCAGGATGAAGTCATCGTCAATGAGTCTTAAAACGGCGAAAAGTATCTTTTTTAAGTTCCTTATTATGAGTGGTTAGACTGACTTTCAGATCCAACTCCTTTGGAGTATTTTCGCCAGCTTATAAGTAGAGACATGGTGAGGCGTTACCACAGGGCTAATGATGGGTAGGAATTTTCCTCTTGCCAGCAGCACTACATCAATTGCATAGGCAACTACCTTAACCCATCTGTTTTCCAATTTCAGAAGCATTTTGTTGACTACTACAACCCACAGGGGAGACTACTCCTATCTGTGGGGTGCTTCTGGTTGCAATGACCCTAATTTCGCATTAATATTTATTTTTGTTGAGTACACTCTCGATCGGATTGATGTGAATTTGGTCAACTTTGGAATTTTTCAAGTGTTTTTTCACTGCGCATGTTTTGACTTTGTTGAATGTCTAAAACTGCATTTCACGGGTGGTAGGGACATTGTAAAAATTGACACACAAGCCTCTCTCTAAGTGAATATTAAAATACCACGCTAGGGTCAGTACGCAACTTTTATGCCTTTTTTCTGCAAGATCCAAAGCGTATGTACATCTTATATTTTTAAAGACTCCTTTAGTGACCCAGTAGAAGACTTCTAAAACAACGGTAAGCACTGAATAAACCTGAATCCAAAAATTTGTCCCAATTATGCAATCAGACTTAATTCTCCCGAAAATCTACCATCCAAAAAAGATTGTCAGGTCTTGGTAAAAAATTTTTCAAAACATTTGCTGATGTATTACCAAGCAATTTACCGACAAAATACTAGCTTTTTAGGAAGGAGTATGTGCCTATAGGAACTAGCCGATTTTTTTTTAAATCTTTAATGTACGGTGCCGATAGGTCGTGATCTACATTTTTCACGAAATCAATAGCCTTTAGGTTTGTTACGTGTGCACTTTTGGGCACGGCATTTCTGACAGCTGACAAATCTAAAAAAAAATTTGTGTTTCCCCTCCTTAAATTTGTGGAACATTCATGTTTCAAAATATCTAGCCTATATCCTCTCTGCTCTACCTCCGAAACCACAAACGCAAAGAATTTGAAAATATTAAAATTAAACCCCTGACACATGCAGTTTCTGAACAAAATTGAAATACTAATAAATTCACCTCACCATATCTTGTCTCGTATCCGCAGAAATTATTTATCTACATTTCCAACGCAATCTCTGTGCCAAATTGCATAGAAATCGATGAAGTGTGTCTTAAGTTAAGCGTATCACGAAAATGATTCGAACATGATTGGAGCCCTACGTCACATCTGAGCCCTATTCCATTCTATTTGGAGAAATTATCTAACCAGACTGTTGACACACCAGTCATTCACAGATTCCCCACAAAGGCCTTTTGAAGTTTTTATTCATTCCACAGAATTGCTGAAGCACATTCAAAGCAGCGGACATTGTTTCCAGTTCTTGTGATTACCTTAGAGGCTGTTGATCCTTTCTTTGTAAACGTACAAGCCCTAGAAATTTCATGCAGAAAATTGTTGAATTTCCAGGCGTTCAAATGGTTCCTTGTGTGGCTGAATAGAACTCGAATCTTTTTACACAGTTTTCTTACATTTCATCAAATTTTAAACTCATAGAGCTCCCCCTATACCCCCACATGTTCATCAGAAGTTACAGTCTATGTAAGTTTATCTACGCACTGCAAAAAAACTCACCTTTGGCGAAATTTAAAGAATGACAAAGCGGCTAGCGCCAATAAAATTCCACATGCCACACTTGTTGACGTCAGCTGCAACTGGTTGATGGTGCAAATATCCGTTTCTAAGGGCGGCAATTGTTTCAGTACATGTGCATCACTGCACGTTACAAACTTCATCTTTTTTTCTATTAATTACTTCATTACACCACAACTGTTTCCTTAAGTTTAATTAATTTTTTTTTTCTTAATTTTATTTTTCTATTTCACTTTAATTAAATCACACCCATATGTGTTGCAAGCACAACTCATTTCAAAGGAGACCTATTTAGCGACAAATACGAATCTCAGCTAACTCTAAACCGAACACTCTTTGTACTTCCTCACGCGTGTAATTATCTGCTCTAACGAGTTCGAAATACGCGATCAATATGATACAAAATGATTTTCGAGACCAGAATTTTTCTCCCCCAAAAAACAAAAAAAAAAAAAGAAACCTCGAAACGAAACGGAAAACAAATTCAAACACAAATTCGTATAAATAAACAAATTGTGATCCATCGCGCTTTGGGATCCATCGTGTCCCGCAGAGAGACAGTCTCTATTTGAATTTAGAATATTCTAACATTTCGTTCTGCCGATTGCTACAGTGCCGACGCGCGTCGTTAGTTCCAATTTGTCTCTCTAGAATCATAGACTCATGTGTGAACATTGAGAGAATCACACCGAAAGTTGCAATTTTTCTGCTCTTTTATTTTGTTTTGTTTACTCAGTGTTTGTTTAAAACATGTACAACATTTCGGAAAAAAAGTTTTTTTCTTTCTTTTGGTATTTTTGGTAATTTGCTCTCTGAGTCTAAACAATTTTGAGATATTTTTAGAATACATTCGATTTGTGGTAGCCGATGACTGGAGAACTTGTTGAATATCTAGGTTAAGAAGTTTAATTTTAAAAATGAACATTTCTTCGATGTTAAAAGTTTTATTTATCACCGATTGATTTTTGAAGGCTGCGATTTTGTAAATCACATTTATTTTAGATCAAAGGGAAGTTTTCGTTAAAAAAAAACAAGCATACCGCAATTAAGGAAAAAATTATATTATTTGGTTGGTTGAATCTTTATAAGTAAATATCATTAATTTTGTTTAATCGAATTTTTTGGTACCTAAAAGCGTAAACATTTCAACGCCATAACTTTTCCCTGTAAGTGCTTTTCTATTGAGTACAAATTTGCTGCATTCTTGCTGTCTCTCAGCAGAAAGGACTGTAGACAACTTATGGGCGTTCTCACGGGACATTTTAAAATGGGTCATACAGGGTCTTGGTGGGTCATTTGCGTCAGAGTAGTGTTTCCTAAACCGGCTAAAAAAAGCATAGAAGTTGTTAAAATTCACTACAAAAATGGTGAATATTTCAGAGAAACATTTCGTAAAGTTGGTAAATTTTTTGTCGCTATGAAAGACCTTCTCGTCCAACTATTGTAAACCTGATCAATAAATTTGAGTCAACCAGCCAGGTTAGCAAATGTCATGGTAGGCTTTCCATCCAGGGTGGACTGCGAAAGAGGTAAAGTAATAAAGGAGTATGTACCAACAATTTACACAGATGGCTCAAAAATGGATTGCGGAGTATGTGCTGGAACTTTTCCGGAAACGCTCCCCATATACCTACATACATATATGAGTCATACCGCCTCCCATATTGATCCATCGTCTTTTAGTGCTGGCAGTACTCGAAGCATGTTGCATTTTGAAAGACGACCCTGCATCGATCCGAAACATTACCATCTTTATTGACAGCCAAGCTGGAAAATCTTCGGTACTGTCTGCATAAACAGTGAGTGGAGCAGGAGATACAACGACGAACTGTACAAGTGAAGGCCCATCGTCTGAGGTAGCTAGATCATGTAGAGCGCATGGGCACCAATGCTCCGACCCGGAAAATCTTTGAATCCACCCCTGATGGAATCCACTCAAGTGGAAAGTAACCAAAGAAATTCTCGGGAACTATAACCGGAGAAGAAGTAAGGTTTGTATAGACATCAGCAAGAACCGGCTACGCATCCTCATAGGCTTCCTAGTCACTGTAGACTTAAGGAGCACTTCAGAATACTGGATATTGAGCAAAGTGGGGACCGCAGATTCTGTGGAGATGTTGATAAAACACCAGGACACCTTCTAAAAGAATTTGGAGCAATGATCCACAAAAGAAGAAAACACCTGGATGCCTACCAACTGTTAGAAGAAGAGCTATCATTGTTAAATCCATTCCAGGTACTCCGATTCATCAGGAAAATCGAACTGGACGAGGTGCCGTAAGTCGAGTATATCATCGACTAAAAGTGGCAGTGCACCTCTACCCCTATAACCAATCTACAATCTAAAACTTAGCATGCGAAACTGGAGGCACTCTACCTGCAATCTATAACTCGAGCTGCCTGGAGACACTTGTGGGTTGAAACCCAGGCTCACCCCGGACTGTAGCTCCACCTTAAGATAAGAAGAATGAATACTTCTCACTGGTCAAGTAACACCAATTTCGTCGCTACATTTATTCATTTCCCTGGCATTTTTCCCATTTAAAGTAAACAAACTGTCGAATGTATTTCACTTTACATTTTTAAACAAATATGGTACACACGCTGACCACAAGAACTATTGACTTCCTTTTTAGCTAGAGGCAAACAGTTTTATGTTAGTCGAAGTCAAACATCGCGATTTGTTTCAAATACGTCAGAGAACATAAATATCGCAAAAGAGATCGAAATTTTTGTATTTCCCAGTCGGAAAGACCAAGTGAAGTTAAATAATGGCACCTCTGCAATATTGTTTATCTTACTAGGCAAACTGGTAATAGTACGTTTATACTTGGCAAGCATACACAGCTCGAATGGTACACTACCCAAATGTGGTTCGTACATAGTTATTGCTAGTAAAAAATATCAACAAAAAACATCCAACACAGCGATGGAGTAAATATTTTATTATAAATCAGTATTATTTCCAATTAATAACAGTTGTACTTTCTTTATAGAGTACGTTAATTGGGAATCGATTCTTTTTGATTCGACATTTTTTCAATAAAACTTAAAAAAAATGAAGAAAAATCGGATTCTGACATCGAACTTCAAAAGAAAAATTAGAAAAATGTCAACACCTCGTAAAGGTTTATGTTGTACGAGTTTAAGGAATACAAAGGCGTTGGAATGGCAGATACATACAACACATGAAGACACAAGCGTGGACAACGTTCCTCTCTTACTATTCTACGCTGGTGAACCTCGTGTGTTTGGTACCTAGACTGGAGATTAAGTTCTAGCCCCTGGCGTTGGTGGCATCTTACAAGAGAAAAAGAAGAAAGTTTCTCCTAACTAAGGCAGTTTCTCTTAACTAAGGCAGTTCCACACGACAGCGTCGGGCTTAACCTCCTTTCCCACTAGGAGTCTTATTATGGCAAGCAGTCCTCCATGTTAGGGGTTTTGCCTTTGGGATAACTTCATAATCCCCAAAATAAAAATCGGTTATGAATGAGATAGCCGGCTCAAATAGTAATGCATCCACTCATTGGAGAATATGACAAGGACCGTCCAATGGGCTATGGCTTAAAAGTATGCTCCTCGAAAACACGGTTAGGGTATAAATGTGGGTACAATAGGTGCTGCTCAAAAACATGAATTTGGTTGTCTTGTGAAATAGGAAAATATTACTAAGAGGTACGATAGATAATGAGCCATCTCTTGGATTAGTTTTAAAGTGTGTCTTATTTCGAACCTGACAACACTTGAAACCTGAGAAATATTAAAAAATTAATTTCAAAATGAGTGAGTCAGTAGTTAGTGAGTTAGAACAGTTCGAATCCCAGAAAACACCAAAATGTTCTTCACGGCCTACCTTTCACGAATGTCTGTCAAACGTCCGAGAGTAAAGCCTGTCATGAGACAACTTCTCAATTAAAAAAATGAAATCCTTTCGGATATGACTCTAAACTGTAGGTCCTTCCATTTGTGCGAAAAAATATAACACGCACAACACGAAAGTTCGTGAGATGGTAGACTCTGGACTAAATACGCTCTGTTGCGCCAAATATTTGCATTTTGAGTAGTTGGAGAAACAATGCAAAATTGAAAAGAATTTTGGTCGAAAGGAAGGTTCTTCAGCGGCTGGTTTAAGGAAATTATAACGCAAGTTTGCGTGGAAACCAAAGAAACTGAAGTTGTCGCAGACACTATGACATCAATCACTATGAGGAGAATAATGCATAAAAACCGAACATGTTTTATCTGACTTAATATAATAGTTAAAGCAAAATGTCCATCCGAGTTCCTTATCACTTAAATTAGTTCGAAAAGCATATTTTTTGTCAAAACTCATATTCATTTCGGAGGCTATGTCAACGTTGAGAAGCCTATACAACCTTAAAGAGTGACTGTATGTTGTGGGTTTTTTAGTGGTGGTATCATTGGTCCCAATACACATATGTATTTGAAAACGAAGCTGGCAACAGCGTTACGATGAAGGAGTACGCTACCGAGACATAACGCACAACTAATTTTTTGTGGCCTCAATTGGACGATTTGCAGTTGAACATTTGTTTTAGTTCCACTAGAATGACAACACATGCCACACCAGCTGTCAAACAATCAATCACTTAGTCCGGTAAACTTTTTGTAGACGTTTTGCATACTTGGTTTGTCCACCGTATAGCTGCGATTTGATGCGATTTGGGACCTGTTAAGCACAGCATTTCGATTTATAGTATTCATTTTTAGAAATATGCAGGTGCATAAACACGGAATTATGTAATGCGGTACTAAGATTATCACCTTATAGAGACATTTCGCATGGAGGTGTTCCCTCTCCTCTACTCGGGGTTCTAGTACTAAGTGAAATATTAAGGTCATAGCGTATGCTGTAATAAGTGATAAAATAAAAGGAGCGCTCAAGATAGCCAATTCAAAATTCCATCCATAAAGCGCACTCGTACAATACTATAGGGCTAAATATCTAGCGCTGATGTTAGATAATAAACTAAACTGAGGACTAAATACAAGGGAAAGAGAAGGGAAAGCTATAACAGCTTTTTACACTTGCAATAGAAAGTATGTATTGAGGCAGTGCACCAAATTTCTCCAAAATAGTGAAAATGTGAAAAATGTGTGTTTTCCTCTTCCCCTCTTTAACTTGGGCAGCCTCGATTCCCAGAGACTCGTGTGTCCAAAATTTGAACTTCAAACAAAAAAGACATATAGACATTTGCATGTCCAATCGCACTATTTTTTACTACTGCTGTGGAGCAACCAGTCATATCACCACATCGAGATACTATTGAGCTCGCGACTTCCACTACTTTCAGTGTTGCCATTGCACACTTCTTGATGCCTGTGGCGTCATTTACAGAGCCCATACTGTCAATCTAAAGCTAGAACCACACTTGTCTCGTGTGCTGTGTCGTGACGCTGACTGTGGTGTGTTCTAACGCCATCGCATGCATGCGGGTTTTATTCATTTCAATCTGCTAACTGCTAAGATGCATCACAATCAGAACCACACTTGTCTCGTGTTTTGTAACGCGCTACAACGCTATGGAGCCATGTGTCGCAAATCGAAAAACAAGGAATACCGTCACGATACACCACACTGCGACACACGAGATAAGTGTGATAAGCTTAAGATCTTAGCCCTTGCAGCTTAGAGCTTAAGTTCTAAACTCTGAGCAAAGCTTTAAACTCTTACCACTATTTGCTAGCTAGTCTGTGAACCGGGAGTCACTAGCGAAGAGTCAGGCCACATGCATGTGGTACGTTCTAAATTAGATAACTGGCCAGAGTTTCTCAGGTCGTGCTGAAAGGCAAATGGCGGTCATTTCGAATAATGTCTTCTACGATTTGTAGCTATTAAGTGACCCAGTAAATAAAATAAAAATTATTGAAAATTTTACGCATTCTCATTTGGCATCGCTTTTTCTTCGTAACAGTATTTATGACTGGACTAGCTAGGTACTTAAGAGAAATTTAAAAAGATATTTGACAAAGGATGACACATTTTAGTACGATAATTTAAATTACCCTTTGTCTACGAATACTAGCGAAAAACCCAAACAACTTTGTTCTATTTTGCCTACAATGTGGCGATGCAAATATGCGAATGTCTACCAAACTATATTTTTTTGTTGAGTGCTGCCGACGAAAACTCTTTTCTGTAGCCACAACCATGCACTTGTGTTAATCATGTCTGATAACTTTTCCTAAAATGGGGAAAAACAATTTCAGAATTTCAAACACTCTAGCACTTTCAAAGCGAATTCTTAATTGAATTTCTAAATATTCTCCCCCTGGATAAACGTGAATGGTGAGTGGGTATGATTTGTAATAATAGACACCAGTACAGGATTGCAGTTCTGTATAACTCCATCCTATAGAGTACGAGTACGAGTATATTTTAGATTAAGTAAATGTCGGCCCAAAATATTTACACTGATTGTTTCAAGTACAAGTACTGAAGCGGCGTTTTAATTGAAAGAGATAAAGTTGGAAAATATCTTTCTCTATTCAGGTTTCTAATGAATAGCATTTTGGATAAATATTTTGGTTTTAGGAATGGAATTTTTTTTAAATTTATGTTGGATGTGCTGGCAGTTATTGTCTCCTGTACGGCTGATGGCCAGTACTGGGGATATCTAGTCAAGATCTGCTAGTGGCTGGTTTGTAGCATGTAAAGTGAACCCATTGTGTTTCCATACTTTCCAACTTAAAGCTTAAAGCATTGATTGGCAATAACGCCTCATACAAAGGGTTCGAGATTGCTGTGTTGGCAGCACTGTAAATCAAGCAGCTGTCAATAAGGACCTGTTTCCAATGAAATGGATCGTTTAACCACCGCTCAACGCATCAAAATTATTCAATTGCTCTACAGAAATAACAATTTTCTACGAATTGTGTATCGAAATTTAACGAAAGATTTTGATAAATTTAATCGTCTTACTGAGCGAGAAATTCGCAACTTGAAGGATTGCTGTGAGGCCTCTGCATCATCGTGGCGTCCGTTTAGCCGAAAATATTGCTGCTGTAAGTTAAAGTATGGCCTAAGACACGTTCGCAGCTTTTGGCTTGTCTTATGGCATTTTTTTTGCCGCATATTGACCAAGGACTTGTAGCTACACCCGTATAAAATTCTGTTTACACAAGAACTGAAGCCCAGAGACCATGAACGGCCAAGAATGTACCCAAATTGGATGTTTGAGCAGCAGAAAGTTCGTGCTGATTTTTTAAAGAAAATCTCCAACTCTCTGGAAATGTCAATAAGCAAAATTGCCACAAATGTATGGGATGAGGAAAATCGTCATGTGATTCACGAGACACCATTACATGCCAAAAAAGTGACTATGTGTGGTGGCGTCATTGGGCCTTACTTTTTTGAAGATGATGAGGGTCGGACTGTCACAGTCCATGGAGAGCTCCGTAGACGCTTGGTAACTGAGTATTTCTGGTACAAAATCGATGATATTGATGTGACATGTGGTTTCATCAAAATAGCGCAAATTGCCACACATCGGATACGTTGAATGTAAAAAAATCCCAGGTCGCATTATTTCACGTTCAGGTACGTCAGCTGGCCGCCAAAGTCATACAATTTTCCGCTGTTGGATTTCTTCTTATGGGGCTATGCTAACAGTAGTATTCATACCAACAAACCCGAAACGTGGGAGCAGCTAATAACCAGCATCTGCCAAGTTATAATCGAGATATGGCCCGGAAATTACGAATAATTTATCAAAAATATATTTTTATAAAATTCAATCACCCTTTATCAGAAAGTGGAACACTTTCATCAAAATTATAATCGATTTTCTTTTTCGTTCAAAGCACTTTACTGTACCAAATTTTATTCACATGGCCTTCAAAAAGTTCACCCTGCTGCCTCTTGTAATGACCGATTTCTAGCACAAATTTTATTCGATACCCCTTTGCACGTGTGACAACGAAAGAACATTAGCAACGCCATTCATTTAGCCCTCTAAAGAGTCAAAATTCCCGGATTTTCCCGTGTGTACGTTATTTATTTGCCCGGCCTTGCAATCGACTGCCCAAACAAGAAATCAGAAACAGCCAAACAATATGCTGGCAGATTAACGATGCAAAATCGTTAAAATTAATGTTTAGCTCCATTATACCTAGGACCGCTGCTGCTGTTCTTGCTGCTGATGATGACGATGATGTTGAATTATGCACTTGGTTATCATCACCGCCACCACCATTGCTATTGTGATAATGAGAAGAGGTTTGACCATGCACGAGTATATCATTTTTTGAATTCCATATCCATAGAATGAATGGTCACATGGTTCCTCACACTCCGCAGTCACACACGACCAGACTGGGGTTGTCGAACGCAACCCTCCGCGAAATTTGCTAACGAATATCAATGGCACGACCCGAATTTCATTTTACACTGCGGGAGACTTTATCCATTCAGAAACTGGGTCGTTTTTGTTTTGGTGTTTGGCATGAAGATTAATAATGATTCTAACGATAAGAAATTTATTTGTGTATATGTACAGACTTATTACTCGTATATCTGGCATGTAAGTAGTACCGTCGCTTGGTTAACCGACCTTGGTGGGTGTTCTAGTCATGGACTCTTACTTAACTAGAAGTAAGAGAAACGACTTCCTACTTTCCATTTTATCACAATGTATTACATTTTGGTCCACTCGCTGCTGTAAATCTGTCGATTTTGAGAACTTTCACGTCTTGCATATCTATAAAGCAGCCTCTATTGCTGCCAAACTGACCGCCTATCCTTCGATAAAAACCACGTAAAATATCTGACACAGGAGTGATTATAAAGAGACTTCTATTAAGAGCTTTAATTTTAAATTTCGCAGTTTGAACACAAAACTATCATTTTTGACATCTGTCAAGTAAAAAATATACAATTGGAACGATGTACATCTGAGCAATGCATAGAATCTCGTAAAAATTCACAACAATTTCGCAGAGACATTTCGCAAAGTTCGTACTTTTTTCGGCGAATATTGAGCACCTTCTCGCTCAGCCTTGTGAGCCTGATCAAACCGGCGCGCCAACTTAGTGATGTGAAAACTCCAACTCGTGCTCGTAAGGCCAGGTTAGTCGCTGTGACTAAAAGTGTCGGTGAAAACTCAGGGCTCTCATCACGTACGGCGACAATCGTCTGACGATATCGTTTTGACGATAGTTTTGCTTCATGTAAACTTAAAAAAGCACTATTGTCTGAACGATATCGTTTTGACGAATCATGGCTTCCTTCACGTAACCCGAAAACTGTCAATTACTATCGCCTGGTCGATCGTTTTTGCACGATAGGTATTTAGCTATCGTTCTGCATTTTATTTTGGTGTTTTGTGTTTGTAAAAGACTTTTGACTGAAAATATATTCAGCAAATAAATGTTTTATCACACTGTAATGTTTTTTTTTTATTGAGAAGGAGAATGAAAATGAAAACAAATTGGAACTGTTACGCAGGCGAAGGACACTTAGGGATCCGTCGGATTCTTTAACTCTTCTAACAATGATGTAGACACATTGTGAATAAAATACATAATTTATTTGTTATTATTAACATTATACATAATGATGTCTTTCCATGCCCAGGTGCGAAAATGCGAAAAACACCACAGACGAAGTAAACACAAAAACAAACAAAGTTGGCTTGCCACATAGCTATTGATGCGGCCTTCTCATCCTTCTTTATTCTCTTCCTTCTCAATAGCTCGAGATTCTCCTTTCATACATATGTAGATCGTTACCATCTCATTCACGAAAATGTCGATATGGATCATGCCGGCTCGGCTATGACACAGGCTTCTTCGTCTTATATTGTTCGGAAACTACAGATAATTCTTATTGTGCAGAACCTTCTGACAGTTTTTTCTGTGTTTCCATCGTCGCTAGCTCCGCCGCTCAAACTGGATCAGCATAGAGTAGAACCAACAAGTCCGAATAGCAGGATCCTTCTAACGCATCTACGTCCACCGATGTTTCGTAGTATTCGAGAAAGAGCTACCTGCAGTTGTGCAGCCTTGTTGCTCGATTATTCAACGTGGAATACTTTAATCTGACTGTTCCCTCGAATATTCGCATATTCAAGAGCTTTTCGACTTGTTATAAGAACAGTTTCAATTTTGTGGTGTGCTAATTCTAGACCGGCTGATCCTAGCCAGTGTTTTTGTGATTGCTTCGCTTGTCAGTCATCGGGCAACCCACACTTGATAAATGATTTCGTATATGCAGCTAAGCAAAACATACCCTCCGTATTTGAATAGCTTGACTGGTAAGTCATCGGAGTCGATGGCCTTGTTATTCCTCAGCTTATGATTATTAGCTGCGCCAACCTCTTCTGTGCTGGGGGGGATTATTTGTTCATTGAATGGAAGCAGGTTCCCCATCACTCTTTCACTTTATGTGCATT
Source organism: Blera fallax (assembly GCA_946965025.1). NCBI lineage: Eukaryota > Metazoa > Arthropoda > Insecta > Diptera > Syrphidae > Blera > Blera fallax. The sequence continues at coordinate 15,936,424 of OX337247.1, read as the reverse complement.
TGGCAACTGTTGGAAGTGATGCTTAAACACATCTTGAATTCGCTGTGTCGGTGACTAAGTTGCTTTCACTACTTCGAAGAGCTTACGTTGCGTCCTTGTAGTCAGAAGCACGGTCCCTGGCTTTCCTGGGACTCTTTTTTTTTCCTGAGCAGGATATTCCTAATCTCCCTTCTCCTGGCTCAGCCTACTTTCCTTGCTGATCTTGTTTTACATTTCAGCTTTGTACGATATGCATCTTCTATCACTTTTTTTCGGTATTCGCAAAACATCATCATTCCATTGACTCGTTTTTGAATGTAGTTCGTATTATAGTGTAGTTACGTCTACTTCTTTGACACTGTTGCAGCACTGAGTGCACTGACGTTGATGTTGTCTCCTTTTTTGGGCCATTCACAGCTTCTTGTTGAACAGTCGAGCTCTGAAACTGGCTGCAAGATAAGATATGTATGTCATAATTAGAATCGGTGTTTGCCCCTCTGAAAGTGTGCACATGAAGGGTTTTTGATGCGTGTTTTGCATCCGTTACCACATGGTTAATTCGGTTTTTGGTTCGACCATCTGAAGACACGCAGGTAGTCTTGGGTACCTAGTGCTACCTATCACCGTATTACGAGCTGCTGCAAATTCGATCAGTCGGAAGCCGTTATCTGTTTATCTGACTATTCTTTCCAACTAATCCGTGAAAGATGTTTTCCTCGCCTATTTTAACACTGAAGTCTTCGATTTTGACGTCGTAGTCCAGACAGACACCATCCAGGTGGTCATAAAATTCCTCCTTGACATGGTCGTCGATGGTGGCATATACACATATTAGATTGATATTATACAGGTTGACTTTGTCATGAGAAAGCTTCTCAATTCGTCTTTCGAACGTGGTTATAAACTGTACGTTCAGTGATCGCGCGAGGCTGGGCTCTGGAGTCCATGGCCTAATGCGCCATTTGCATTTTATTCTATCCATCATGTTTCCTGAATTGGAAGAGGATAGTTACCAGTTTTTAAGTAGAACACGAAGGGTACAGTGAGTACACATTCCTGGTCGTAGTCCTTTGAGGCAGATTGTCGTTATTCGACGCTCTTGTTCCTCTCATAAGTAAACGCATTTGTAGGTGGTAAGGAATTTATCCCGATGGCACAACCTTCAACCTGGAAAGCCAGTTCCAATGAGAACTAGGTCGAGGGATCGGTTAAAACAATAGCCCACTTCATGAATATGAGCGCTGTCGTTGGTCCATTAAGGGTTCTTCCACCACCATCTCTTCTCTACGGCCCTGACTCTTATGAAAATTCTTACTGACATGACCTCCGTATATGTCACTCCACCGTTGATGCCTTCAAACAAATTCTTTCAACGCACATCGTTCTTTTGGGAGCTTTTGCTAGATTTCTGAGATTTTTTTATTTCTATGCGAACGCACTTTTATCACTTACGATTTTTTTTCGAAAATCGCCTGTAAACTTAACATTCACACCACTCACCCTTTGCACAAAGCAATTAACGAACACAGCTCATGCTTATACTTCCGGTACAAAAATGTACTAGATCCCATTTGATCAGCTGATTTTGACAAATATTTTACCGCTCTGTCAAGTTTGTTTTCAAACAATTTTCAATTTTCTTGTTATTTAATTCTCTGTTAGAAACTTCCGCAACACTTGATTGAGCTACTTTGCATGTTCGCCCAACTTTGATGATGTCGTTTTTACAATGTCCATCTAGCCCAACTTACCACACCAGTGTTGAACAGAAATTACTTTCTCGTAATGCAGCCAAGCAATACAAATTTGGTTCACCAAAACTGCGTGATTTGTTGCGTGAGGTAAGTAGAATTTTCAAATTAGAAGTGGGATGGTAAATTTATAAATCTGTCTTTCAGAAATGTAGGATCCGCGTTCAAGAAGCTCGTCGCGCTAGTTTCGATGGCTCCAGAAATGTGGGCAAAGTGGGAGAAAACGTAAGTCTTACTCGGATTTATTAAATCACATTGAACACGCCTGTTTCTTAAATTAGACTCTGGTCAGTAAAATTCTGCGCCAAGAATTAGCTGACCTTGAATCCGACCTCAGTCTTCAGGACCATATCTATAAGGAGTTGATCGATGAAATGAATTTCTGGTTCTCCGAGCAGTTGGAGGAAGAGATAAAGTATCTTATTGAAATCGGTGATATCGAGGTTGTCTTTTGTCCAATCTGCGAGAAAGCTGCCTTAGAGCAATCTGTCGACCAGCAAATGATGTGCCAATGTGGGGTTTGGTAAGGTTACAGTTTTTTTGATTATTGGCTCGATATCATGATCCATCTTTCTAGCTTCAATTTTAGGGGGACTCTTGAAGAGCTGCGTGAGGCGATACAGAGTGCGATTGGCAACCATGAAATGCAATGCAGTAAACTCTTAAATTTTTTCGTTGAACAAAGTTCGAGTGGAGAGCAGAAAAATTTGAATGCAATGTGTGAAAATTGCGATTACTTTATTAGTCTGACTTGAAGCCTTATTTATCATACTTGTAACCTTATTTTTTTATCTAATTTTAATTAACTTGTACTTTTAATGTTATCAACTAAATACCTCTACTTTAAAAATATAAAATAAGAGCCACATACGTATTAGTATGAGATGGTCTGAGATGCTTTAATGACACCGGCTGCTTTTTTCTGTGGACGGGATTTGATTTAACATTGGATATGACGGCGGAGTGACTGCATATTCCCCCGTCTGAATTAGAGACAGACATACGGGACTAAATTTGTTTTGTGTGTTTTAAGGAATCTGTACTTAAACTCAATTATACTATACTAGGGCCATAATGTGCACTTTGACCTACAAGATTTTTTGTGCTGGCCCATATAATTTAACTAAAAGTTATATTGGGACTCCTAACAAATCTCAATATAGCTGTACTCTTTTCCTTTTGGGTCTTGGACCAACGCAAAGAACATGTTCTGTCGTCTCAGCTCTCCACACAGTCGGTATATGTACATATGTACATACATCAGTATCTGACAATTTAATTTTGTGCAGTTGGTATCTAAGTGTACGATGTTATTTTAGGTTCTTAAGTCGGGATGTACAGTGCACTTTTTTAAGTGCTGAGAAATGCCAGTGGTAAAATGCCTACGTCTCTTGTGTAGAGCATGGATAAGTTACAAGCAGAAATTGAAGGAACTTGCACGAATTTCCAATTTTTCAGCTGTCCCAGTACGAAATTTGAGAAAAGATTTCACGTTGACTTATGTTTCACCATACTTCATCGCTGTAGCAGACATGGAACTAAGTAGAGTATCTACAGTAAAGGCACAGGTGCGGAATCTTTTTAAACTGTGAATAACTAATACGAAGTGAACTAGTGACACCATTCATCACCCTGAAAAGCATCAACACAGTAAAGTTTTCCGCTAAAAAATTGGTCACGTTGGTACATTCCTCCGTTACTATGTATTAAGTTAATGACATAAACATTTCTTCCTCTTAACATGTAGAACCATTTAATATTAAGTTTTCATCCCAAACCAGGTGGGCATCGATTCCTTGGGTTAAGATAATTATTCCTAGTCAAGTATTCCAACACCTAAGCCTCTAAAGGATCATATAACGGACTAAGATATTTATTAAATATAATGATGCACTATAATAGCCAAAATAGTTACATTATCATCATCATCATAAAGCCTGTTGTGTCCCAAGTCGGACCTCTTCTAAAAGTTTCCATTCTATCCTGTCTTGTGCTCTGCGCATCAAGTTTTCAGCTAATAATCTCTTGATATTGGTACTCCAGCGCGATGGTGGTCTCTCTGTGTTTCTTAGAATCTCTTCGTTTTCATTCTAGTAGTCTTCTACTGTCCGTTAATCTCGCCACGTGTCCTGTCCACCTCTACTTGGCGCTTGCAATCTGTTTGGTTATATTGGAGAATCCAGTTCTTTTTTGAACTTCTTCATTCGTTACACAATCTACGAGCAATCTTTGAAAACAGCCCCACTTTCATCCACAGCGACAGACATTTCATGTCTCGTAACCAAGATTGAGAGGTTCTTTCATTTCCCTAATAAATCTAAAGTACTCCACAACCTCCTGCTATTAATTGATGCTCAAGAAAACCTCTTGATGGACTCTTTTTTTCTCCAACCAAAACTTAAAAATTTGCCTTAATTCTTCCTCACTTAAGAATGTCCCAATTAGAATCTTTTGTAAAAAGAAATTGTCATTAATTAAAAAACAATATTTTACTAAAATATGCATTCATATTATTATAATTTTCTCAAAATTGTCCAATCTAGTACAAACTTAAAACCATAATTCGAACACGTCCCAAAACAAAATGGCAGTGTACTAAATAGCAGGTCTACCAACATGACCATCAACTTCCTTCTACCTATTCCTTTTCTCTTACAACGTGCAAAGTGACAAGTTAAGGTTAGTGATTTAATATGATATTTTGATGAATTTCAGTGTTTTCTCGAGTGAAAATAAATGCAACGACATATTTTAATTATAGAATGACTGTCGCAGACAAGAAGAAGTCCAGCACCCCAGCTAAAAAGCTTCCGGCTGTCCCGGAATCTAAATTGAAATTTGCCAAGAAGCGCATAAGCAGACGTGCCATCCTCACCAAGAGGAAGGTTAAGCGCAGCACAGTCATTGCCCTGAGGAAGCGTGAGAACCTTGTTCGCGCAGAGAAGTATTCCCATGAATATGCAAAGGCTGATCGCAGGGAGATCAAGATGAGGCGTCTTGCCAAGTCAAAGGGGCAATACTACGTTCCAGCTGAAAGCCGATTGGCTTTCGTCATTCGTATTCGCGGGTAAGTTTGTTTAAATTTAGCTGTGCATTATGTATGAGAGAGACTACATATTGGAAAACAATCAAATACGATTTGTAGAAAAGTTTTCTTTTTTTGTTTACCACAAAAAGTGAGTCTTGTTAGGTTATGTAGTGCCTGTCAGATGAATGCAACGCCGACTATATTTCTATTTACATATATATTCTAATCTGGCTATTTATATCTTCACAGTATCAACAAGGTTGCACCAAAGGTACGCAAAGTCCTGCAGTTGTTCCGTTTGCGTCAAATCAACAACGGAGTCTTCATTAAGTTGAACAAGGCCACCATCAACATGCTTCGCATTTGTGAACCCTATATTACCTGGGGATACCCCAATCTGAAGTCTGTTAGGGAGCTGGTCTACAAGCGTGGATTCGTGAAGCACAGCAAACAACGCATTCCTATCACAGACAACTTTGTGATTGAGCGTAAAATGCGTAAGAAGTACAACATCCAATGCGTTGAGGACTTGGTACATGAGATCTTCACCGTTGGCAATAACTTCAAATACGCATCCAACTTCTTGTGGCCCTTCAAACTGAACACTCCAACCGGTGGATGGCGCAAGAAGAACAACCATTACGTCGAGGGTGGTGACTTCGGCAACCGTGAGGACAAGATTAACAAGCTCCTTAGGAAGATGGTGTAAAGATAGGATTTTACATGAGGATACTTTTTATTTACAATAAAACCTAAAGAAAAACTACGGCAAGGTATTCTTCATTAAATATCCTTTCAGAGTGCCTTGGTTCTGGCTGTGGTTACCAGTAACTGGATTTTACATTAAATTCGGTGATCGACGAGCTTTGCGCAGCATTCTAGTTCGATCAGTCTCTATCCACTCTTCCTTTAAAAGAGATTTCTCCGATTGAAACCTTGAAAGTGAAAATAACTTTCTGCTGAAGGTAAGCTTTGCTGTAAATGACTTAAGTGGGAAAATAAGATTGCGACATACAAACATTATACCTACATATAAACATACATATGTATATGATCATGCAGAAGTTACTCTTGTTACTACTAAATTGCCATGTCTCAGGTTAAACATGAAAACAGTAAGAATTTCTATGGGGAATAGGTTTCATTCACTGGTTCATTACTTCTCATAAGAAACGGAAATGGAGTACTGATGCTAAAGCCGAAGTAGGTTATTTTACTAATCATCAGATCTACAACAAAAAAAGGAGCACCAGCTATTTCAATTATTACTGAGAACGAAACCAACCGCGAAGCTCAGTCTGTTGTCTATCCATCGGAGTAATCTCAAAAGATAAACAAAAGAACTAAGGTACATACCTATTCGAAACCCAAAGTGGGACCATTAATCACAGCCACCAAGCATAAAAGAGAAGCAAATAAATTCCTAGTTTTTCTAAATACTACACCGAAAAAGTTGCTACTACCCAGTAATACAATAGACCAATTAGAGTCTAAGTGCTTTAGATTCGGTTGCTCTTTTAAAAACAAATAAATAAAACATCACGCAATTTGTTGTTTTGTCCTGCCGGAACCTATTTTTTGTCCCTTTTCTTTTTGTAAAAAGAACGATTTTGTAAAATTAGGTAGGTTTAGAGAAACCGTCTTGCAAATTAAAGGCATTTTTGTTGGTTGACTTTACTTATCAGAGGTATTTTCCTTGGAACTTTTCTTTGAAATCCTTCCTTAATACCTATTTACCAAATGCACTTTAACTATTAGCTGTCAATCTTCGCAGGGTAGTTCTAACGTCGCGGGGTTCGGCTTCGGCCTCGGCACATTACCCGTCTGATTGCAGTTTTTTTTATGATGGTTTGGACCGTTCCGCAATATTTCCGAATTTACAAAGAAATTTTATTCCTAATCTCCATTTTTTTACTTTTATAAAACTATACGCTAAATCAAAAGCAGACTGATCGATGGGATCACCGCGAAGGTGTTAATGGGTAAATAGAAAATTGAATTATATTCCGCATAGAAAAGACCTTCCAATAATATCTGCTTTATTTAGACTAGGAAAACGGGAGGATACACTCCCTTTTGTTTGGAAGTGTCCCATTCTACGGACAACTATTAGAAGTACCCTTATAACTGATTTTCTAGCAGAAGAACAATTTATCGATTTACTAAAGGAGTGGATTGTACCTAAATTGTATACATTTTGCAGAATTGCACTGGCATATCGAGATAAGATATTACACGAGAATTTTTTAATTTTAAATACATAATTATAGCCTGTAATCTTAATATCAAAATCGGCAAAGCCTTGCTAAATTGGTTTGCATTTTAGGAAAGATTGAAAGAAAAATTAGCAAAAGTGCGACAAACTTTTTAATATTGTGTGTTGTAATGAAGAAGCTTCGAACGACAGCTATATCCAACAATCTAGATCTTCTTGGTCTAAAACAAGTGCTAAGGTAAAGAAAAATGACCTCGTCTTAACAACTGAAGTCACCGTTAGGGCATCATCGCCATGTTCTCACAATGATGGTGGAACGTCTGCAATTGACTTACCTATGCCAGTTACCACTCCTCTGGTTAGTCCACAACCTACTCCTCAACATTTGGAGAATATACCTACTACCACTCCAATTTCACCCTTGCCTGCTGTGGATACTACTCATCAATTTTCTCAACTTACTTCATCTGCCACATTAGTACTAGTGAAAAGAACTCCCCGGAAATCTATTTTTATTTCGAGCTTGTCTTTTGCTAGTACTGAGGAAGACATAATAAATTTCATTAAAACTAAAATTAACCTACCAGAACCGCTCATCAAATGTGTCAAGTACATCTTTAAGGAGCCTCGAGAAATTAGCTCATTTAAGCTGTTTACACCTGACGTCTATTTTAATCTATTTTTGTCTTATGATTTTTGTCCTGATGGGACATTAATACACGAATTTGTTCCTCGGACCAGAAACACACCATCGTTGATGACACCTGTACCAGCTACCACCACGTCGCATCCAAAAAACGCTTGAGTACTTCGTACTAAAATGGAACAAGTGTCACTTTTTTCTTCTTCGGCTCAGTATAATATTATCGTTCTCACTGAGACTTGGCTGAAACCGATTCATCAAAGTGCTGAAATTTTTAACTCTCAACAATATGCCGTTTTCCGCAAAGATCGCTGTTACGAAATGTTGGATTGTGAAAGGGGAGGTGGAGTGTTGATCGTCGTACGTTCTTCATTGCCATGTAGGTAGGTAGGTAGAGGTGTCTGCTGCTTTAGATAGAAACACAATTAGCGCTAGAATGCGCCGTTTAGATACCACAAAACTCATGTAACCTGGTTGTGAAAAAAGTTGTTTACGGTTGAGGCGAGAGATAATCTACACCTATCCTGTCGAGTTCAGGTAGAGGATGAGGGCTCCAATCTTTCTGTCAGATATCTCTCTCAGGTCGTCTAAGAAAGGTTTACCTACAGTCCGTTGTCAGGTTCTCGCCAGGGCCGGAGACCTACAAAGAAAGTGAAAAGAGATTCTTTATCGTTAGCATCTCTGAAGCTGCGGCAGAAGGTGTTGTGGGGGATGCCAAGCTTGGCTGCATGGTCTCCTATTGGCCAGAAGCCCGTGCTAACGGCTACAATTCTGGCAATATCTGGTCTTGATCTGCCTAGTAGCTCATTTGTTTTAGGTTTGCAATAGCTGGGCCATGTCTTTCTTGATAAAGCACAAATAGTAAGCGTGTTCCAACCTAGGTTGGCCAGCTTTAGGAAGCGATTGTGAATGTTACCCTTAACGACTCCTAGCGAAACATTGAGTCTTTCTGCTAACGAACCGCTAAGAGCTGACCCTTGTATGGCCAGATCGTCTGCCCACTCATTTCCCTCATAGTTGCTGTGTCCTGGGACCCAGATAAGGGCAATATTTGATTGAGCACCTAGTTTGTTTAGCTCTTTCCGGCATTGCTCTACCAGTTTTGATGATGTGATAGATGAATCAATAGCTTTGATAGCAGCTTGGCTATCAGTGAAGATAGCAAGATTATGTTGAGAGAGTGTTCACTGATCGGCAGGCCTCACGAATCGCGAGAAGCTCTGCTTGAAAAACACTGGCTAAATTCGGTAGACGGAAAGATTTCGAGACGTTCAGCTTGTCTGAGAAAACGCCTGCGCCGACTCCACAGTCCATTTTCGATCCGTCCGTACAGATAGTAGCATCAAAATCTTTGACAACTTTACCGCTCTGGTTGAAAAGATGACAGAAAAACGTTTTCTAAAATCTAAAGTTGGGGTTTTATAATCGGTCGAAGACGCAACCAGGTTGTTTGGTACCGTCTCCATGACTTTACTATGGCCGTAATGCATAGCAGTCCAGCACCAAGGCCAGAGTTCGTGGCCGAAGATAGTGTTAAATCCAGACCTCTTTCCATGAGCTGGCTTATCACAGAGAGAAACTTTCCTGACACTAAAATTACCGCACACGCAACTACCCTGAAACCCTCTCTGTCCAGTCGCGCCAAGATCCTGTCCATGGCCATTAGCCATAAAAGAGGGGAGATGACGCCTCCCTTAGGAGTTCCCCTAATTACAATTTTAGTTGTGCTAATGGTACCGAGTGTAGACTGAGTGATACGTGATCTTAGCATGGAAACAATCCATTTACTGATATGCTCCTCCATGCCTAGCTCGGCAAGAGATTCTTGGTTTTTACTTACTTTTTTTTACCGGTATGGTGTCTGCGACCTGCCCACTTTTAGGGAATATTCCAATACTGAGTGAGGGTAGAATTTAATCTTTGCAGTCTATTATACTGTTATTTAGCCCATGGTAACCGATTTTTTAATAATAATGTTGAATCTCAGTCCTTTTTTCACTCGCAAGCACCAGCGATTATCTATCATTCAACAGTAAGAACTAAATTTAAGTCAAAACTCTCGATTGTTTATTGTTTCTAGTTGTTTTTATTTAATACGACAATATATGATAGTATTAAAAACGATATATGTACAAAGAATATCTGGGTATTAAAACAGTACAAATGTATACAAATTAATCTGACAGAAGTAATTTTACATTTTCTACTTGTATGCAGTAAGATAGAGGAGTGAATTTCTCAATTTTAATTGCTCCTCTTCGGTTTACATTTCCTTTTTTTAAGTATGAAGTTGACAACATTTTCATAACAAGTTACGTTTTACTGCTATGAAGAATATATCATAAAACGATTTTGATTTATCACTTCTGGATAATATAAACTACTAGACAAATCAAATGGTAAAATAAACATAAAATACAGCCATCATTCGCAAAATATTCCTTACAGAATTGCGAATCACCACTAGATAAAACATTTAAATAAATAGTTAATTACCAAGTTGGAAAATTTTGATAGAAAATATAATTAACCTATGATGTATGTGAATTATGTAATAATGCTTAAAATAACTAACATCTCACGATGCTCTGTGAATGTAAATACTCGAAATCTCTCTCACTTTGTCATTTAAAATGTTTAAAGAATCTAAAAACGTGTGAGAATGTGCCGCCCGATATGGCTCCGTAAATAGAGTGTTCGATTGGGCGCCAGCATTCACCGTTTTCAATACTTTTATTTTCTAAATTGTAATCTTAAATTGAAATAAATATAAAACTACGTAATTTATTTGTTTATTCAAAGTCGGAGTCAAAATCTTCATCGCTTGAGATGGCGCTTATCTTCTTCTTTTTCTGAAATAAAAAAAAAATATGATAATCGCTGCTAAAACGTTTTATGAACAAAAAAAAAAAGAACTCTTATAAAAAATAAACAATCAACCAATGAAATCTTTTAAAATCCAGACGTTGACACCCCTCTCAGAGAGGACTATGTAAAAATGAGAAACTAAGAATTGAATAGAAATAGAAAAATAATGGTTCGCGTTAAATTTTTAAACAATATGTTATATGCATACCCCAAAGCATGGTAAAATATGCACTGAAAAGTCGACGAATAACTAAGAAACAAACTGAAACTAGTAGCGTGTTAGTCATACTTATGTGCATAATTACGCGAGTAATTAACAATCGTAGAACAATAAAAAAAAAAATCTTAGTGATTATTTACGTTAACACGAGTTGAGAAAAAAACGACTCTCATAAATTTGAACTCCAATTGTTTGACTTCTTATTTGCAATTGCTCATCGCTATGTACATACATATAACTAAAGAATAATCCTTTGAATTCAAGTGGGGAACTAACACAGCCACTAAAGCATATTAATGATCATTTATTCGACTAGACAGACGGATAATAAAATGGGACACAATTATACTTTGTCAGAAGCCAGATATATCTAATAGAAGGGGATGACCGTTGGACCCACAAATGAAATGTTCGTACCTTTTACAGGGAAACACAATGGACCAACTGGCCCCCGTGAAAGCACCTTTAGGTGCGCATCCCTCTAACCACCAACCATTTACATACCACACACAGACGAAATATAATCAAGACCCTAGACTGCTATTGAGCAGACATCACCATCAATAAATGCATGGCAGTAATATATAGGAAGGGAAGCCTGTAAACAGTTAAAGCGTTTATTTGTGTGTCAACAGAGGCATACTCCCACAAAAAAGTCTTGCAAAGCATTATGTGTAGAAAACGCATTTAGCCGTAATTTAATAACTAAAGTATTAAATGCGCACAGCACACGCTCCGACAGAGGAAACGGTATATTCAAAAAGAAGAGTCTTTTCTGAATTAATTAAATTAAATTGAATTAAATGAATTAAAACACAACTACACAGTTGCACGAAAAGGGAAGCATAGATTGCATTCATTTCCTTTAACTCCGTCTGATGCGCAAAAGAAAAACTTCTACAGTTTCCCGATCTTTGCAAAAGTATTACTTACAGATTGTATTTCCTTCTCGCTTTCGTCTGAATTTGCCTTTTTCCTAGGTCTTTTAGCCGTCGATTTTTTAACAGGTGTTGGCTCCGCGCTTCCTGAAACCTCTTCGTCGTCATCGGACAACTTATCCATGTGATGACTTTCCTCTGTAACAGCTGTGTTATCGTACATCACTGGCTCACCATCATCACTCTCGACTTCATCAGAATCCAAAAGGCCTGAATAATTTACTTTCTACGAAAGAATCTTAGGATTAGACTTTCTTTCTTACTCATTTCCATTCTACTTTCTTACCTGTGCAGCAGCTCGTCGACCAGGCCTGTCTACCCTTGGGGCAACCGGAACAATTTCAACGTCACTGTCGAAATTATCTACATCTTCATCGGATGACGTGGTCTTCTTCTTTCGCTAAAATAATTAAATTAAGCCCATAAAGAAAACATCAAATTTTATCATCGTTGTGACTTACTCCCTTCTTTGGTTTATCAAAGTCCAAAGTAGTCTGTTTCATACCATCCTCCTTTTTCTTTGGTCCACGTTTTCTAGGCGCAGCACCTGGTTCCTTTTTTACACGTTCTTTTTTAACCTTCACTGTTCCGCCTTCGATAAGAGCATCGAACTCATCCATTTCTTCTTCAGCACCACCACCACCATTATTGGTTTCTCCCACCTTCTCTTTCTTCACCTTCTTCGTCCCAGCTGCCATCGCTGTAGCCTTTTCGTACTTCTTTAACATTTCCTCTGTCATCTTAAATTCCACTCTAATGCCTGATGGGTCAGGGAAAATATCATCCTTTCCTGTCTTATTAGCACCACGTTTTTTTAATGCTGCAGCAGTCTTAGCTTTGCCGACCATGGCTTTAGCTTGTTTCTTATTTATACCTAGTTCTTCAAGACGTTCTTTTTCTTCTACTTCATCTAATTTTTTCTCTAATTCATCAAGATCATCCAGCCACAACATTTCTAAAGTTTTAGCCTTAAGAGCCGACAATTCAGCAAGTTTTTGATCACGTTGTTTCAGCAGTTCATTCTTACGCTCTTCGGTCAACATCCACATTGACATTCCCAACAGATAATCAAATTTCTTTACATCGGAAAGCTTTTGGAATGCTTTCTCCGAATCAATCGGTTTCTTTCCTTCCTTCTTGACTGAAGTAGTGGCTTCAGCTTCTTCTTCGTCCTCATCGTCCTCTGGTGCCTCATCCTGGTCCAATTTAATTCGCTCCTGCCATTCTTTCACTGGATCTGGACGGTAACCGCGCTTAATCAGTTCATCGATCATTACTTTGCGTTTTTTGTTCTCGACCACAATTGTTCGCTCACACTTTTCAAGAATGAATCGCGCTTGGTCAGACAGACGATCAGCTTGGGCGGTTAATTGACCAACAAGGTACTCCTTTCGTTTACAATAGTACTCCAACCGAAGTGGGACGAACTCTTTAAGAATATCCACGGCCGTTGGGAATCGTCTTAAACAGTTCACGTGGTCAAATGCATGCATTTGATTGCAAGACATACTAGTGGTTAACTTTAGAACTCGATGAAAACCGCCTTCTTCTTCACGAATACGATCAAACTCTCCAGGTGCAAAGGAAACGACAAATTTAACGGTGGTATCGGTGTGATATTCTTTATAATCAGAAATAATTGCTTTAACTTTGTCCGAACCATGTAGAAGAGGTTCCAAAACGTTTTCTTTATAAGTCTGCGTCCATGTACCGATTGGAAGTTCAGTGATCTCAATTTTACTATCCCGAACAACTTGAACGTTGCCAGCAACAACATAACGATTATCAGAGACGTAGTCAATTACGCCTTTAAAATTTTTGTACCAAGGATGCAGGGGTTGTGGTTCTTCCTTGTTTATCATTCGACGAATATTACTGATTAAATCACGTGGATTATAATTGGGAATTTTGGTTGACCAACCGGTACCAATACCATCGGCACCGTTAACCAAGACCATTGGAATAATTGGGATGTACCAAACTGGCTCGATTTTCTGACTGTCGTCCACCTCGTATTGCAATAAAGGATCATCAGATGGATGAAAGATCAAACGTGCCAATGGGGACATAATTGTAAAAATGTAACGAGCGCTAGCACAATCTTTTCCGCCAGTTAATCTCGTACCGAACTGACCACGGGGCTCCAGAAGGTTCAAATTGTTCGAACCAACGTAATTCTGAGCTAAATTCACAATTGTCATTTGCAGAGAAACTTCTCCGTGATGATAGGCAGACATTTCGGCAACAGAACCGGACAACTGTGCCACTTTAACCTCTTTCTTGTCATTACGTTTGAAACAAGTGAACATAACCTTACGCTGACCAGGTTTGAAGCCATCCACCATAGAAGGTATTGAACGAACGTTATCGGCATTTGAGAAAAGAATCAATTCCAAATTTATAAACTCTGAATAGGTTATATTTTTGGTGCCTTTTGTGTATAAATATCTATCCGGCAGACCCAATAACTTCCTTCTTTTGCACTCATCCATATGCTGCCTCAGCCAGTCTTTACGATTCTCTATGCACTTTCTGGAGAATGCCATAACAATACTATCATCATCCTGGCTACCATCGTATTTGAATAAGATACGATGCTTCTCCATATCCTGGAAATATTCTTTCGCCTCCTTCGAGGTCGAAGTACCCAAACCTTTGTAGTACTTTATATTGTACGTTTTATTGTTTGGTGTGTCGTTTTTCCATTCTTCAAACTCGGGAAGTGAATAAAAACTTATTTCTTCATCCTTCTTCTTCGCCTTTACAATTGGTGTGATGAATTCCTCGAGAAATGGTAAGCGAAGTAACTCAGGCCAATTAGTGTGAATAAAATTTATCAGCAAACCTTTAATATGCGAACCATCTTGATCCTGATCTGTCATTATCATTACTTTGCCATACCGCAACGACTTAAGATCATCTACGGTTAGATATTTTTTCTTGTACTGCAAACCGACAATCTTTATCAAGTTGTTGATTTCTGCATTTTCAAGAATTTGTTTGTAGGTGGCTTCGCGGACGTTTAGCAGTTTACCGCGTAGCGGAAAGACTCCATACAGATCTCTACCTATAACACCAAGGCCAGACACCGCCAATGACTTGGCTGAGTCTCCCTCAGTTAGAATAAGCGTACAAAGATGCGCGTTTCTTGAACCAGCCTCATTAGCATCTTCCAATTTCGGGATTCCCTTAATTTTCGTATTTTTCTTACCACTAGTTTTCGCCAGATCAGTTTGCGCTTTGAACTTAGCCCAGGAAAGGACCGATTCAATAATTCCCGACTTTGAAACATTATTTACAAATTTCTCTGAAAGAACACACTTTGATCCAAAACCCTTAGCTTGCAGCGTCATGTTCTCTTTTGTTTGGGAATCAAATGTGGGATTCTCAATCAAACAATTAACAAATACCCAAAGGTGATTTCGCACTTGGAATGGCTTGATGTTAATTCCTCCTTTATTCTTTTTCTTCAGCACATCAATCAATTGCTTTATGATGTTATCTACGACATGATCAACATGTCGACCACCCTTAGTCGTAGCAATTGAGTTAACGAACGAAACTTGCTGAAAACCTCTATCAGATGGACAAATGGCAACCTCCCAACGATCTCCACAGTTTTCATGAACAATCTTGACAGGTGCACCCATGTCGTCACTACTGCTATGAACGTACAAATCGATGTAATCCTTGAAATTCTTCACTGGCAATTTATTTCCATTCAAAAAGACCGAAATACCTTTTGTTGAAGCTGCAATATCATAGGCTCGTCGCGACATCAATGCCACTATATCATCGTCCAATTTGTCCATCTTAAACTTTGACAAATCCGGTGAAAATATAACCTTAGTAAAATCAGTGCCCGCGAAATCCTTGATTTTGGGCTCCGAAGCTTTAGTCATGTTGGCACCCCAGGTTTGTTTGAAGCTCCGCTTATACTGCTTAGTGGCAGTTTCAAGTGTGAATGAAGTACTGAATATGTTACATAATTTAGCACCATACCCATTACGACCGCCTGTTACTTTTTTCTCATCATCGTTGTAGTTCGAAGAGGTAAGCAAATGTCCAAATATCATAGTGGGGACATACATTTTTTCGTCCTTGTGCATTGTGACAGGTATTCCTTGGCCGTTGTTCCAAATAGAGATGGTATTCTTTTCTGCATCGATGTCGATTTTAATGCATGACATAGCCTTGTCACGTTGCTTGTTATCAGCAGCGTTAACAAGAATTTCATCGTAGATTTTATACAGACCAGGTACAAATGAAATTTCTTTTTGGATCATCTTTTTCGTTTCATTAGAATACACCCACATTACCTCCTTGGTGTGCTCAACGGATCCGATATACGTGTCTGGACGAAGAAGGATATGTTCCAGTTGAGATTTTTTCTGATACATTTTTTCGATGGAGAGCTGCTTTGCGCCTCCACCGCCTTTCGCGGGGCTATCTCCGTTCTGCATCTTAAATCGCTGAAAATGTGAAAAGAATTAAATTGATTACTCATTTGTTTTCATGTTAATCGCTAAAAGAAAAAACATTGAAACAACAATCCCAATTGCTTCAGAATAAAAACAAAACATTAAATTATGAGCATCAAGTGTACTTGACTTCAGTTATGTTTTTATTATTTTTTTTCTGTAACTTTAAAGCCACCCTAAGTGTAGGAACGATTGTCTGATGAGTTGAAACACCCAGAGCATTGCACTGGTTATGGGCCTTTTTTGAACAAGCAGCGCACATGTTTAAACCTGTTGAGAATTTGTGAACTGATTTTGCCAATCCAAATCTATTGGCTAGATAAATGGATAAATGGATTGAAGTGGTTGAAGCCACAAATGATCGAGTTCCACCAAGAGAAAATATTTAATTCAATATCTACATACATATGTTTGAAATGCTTGCAATGAAATACGCCTGATATCAGTAATTTGCAATTGCAATGCATTTGCAGACAAAGTTTTGTAACAATTTGTGCTATGTGCATGCGCCTCTAGCTAACTTTTACTGTACAAAACTACAATATTTTGAGCAATAAGATTATGAATTTTGACGCTTTGTTGCTGACCTTAAGATTGCAGCAAACTTGACACTTGGCACCGTATTATTAAGATAATGATGCGTCGGTGGTGAGAAGTGTTCCAAAAGTGATTCTACAGTCCCTATAAAAAAAATGGTATAAAGGATCTAAAAAAATTAGTTTTCTAATCTCTTCCTTAAATTATAGAAAATATCTAAGTATATTAGGAATCCATACCTCTGTTTTACCTCAGTTTTTAAAATGACAAAAGTATGTTTATTAAAGAGCGCAAATGGAAAAGGTTTGGTACACATTAATATATGAAATTGTTTATGTATGATTATTGATGAAGAATATCTGCAAATCAGAAAACACCTGTTTCACTTCGTCCTAAGCATTTTGTTGCTGGGTTTGCGTGACAGTACCTATGCATAACAAGCAAATTTCAAGGACACATTTTCTAATTAGAACACATTAGACTAAACCGATAAAAAGCGAACATTTGTTTGACGCGTTCTTTACTTTTCCTGTAGATACTATCGATCACCATTCTATCTATTATATATTTTAGAACAGACTGCAATTAGAACAGTAATAATGATCTAGCATAAATGAACAAGTATTTAGAAATAACCGGCTCAAAACGGAACCTTCATCTTTCTCTTAATACCTACACAACTGATGCTACGTTTAATGATGTATTTCACTGCCATTTTGTAGCTGAACAAACATTATTTTATTACCCTCGTTTAGAGAAACTCAATTACAGCGTTATGGACGCTTCTACCGCACCAGAACAAATACAAACCAGAACTTTTGTTCCATTGGAAGATCCCGCGCAATGCGATTTGGTTCAGTAGAGGTTATGGTCAACGGGGAAAATTTCTTGAGCTCTCTACTTCCCATTAAAAAAAAAAAACTTTTTTTTCTGCGTTCAAGAGGCTTTTGCTTGACTGAGATGTCGATGCAGAAGCCATCTTATCAACGTTCCACGAAAATGACAGGATCTATGTTTAAGTGCTAAATTTTGCACAAAGTAAATTCCTGCCTTACTGATTACACTACACGCTAGCGTTAGAGCAAACAAGATAAACACAATAATTCGCTGTGATTTTTTTCAACTCAATCAAAACACCAAATACAATGGCATCGATAATCAAAATCCACCGCATAAATCAGGGACTGGCATTGCGCCATTTTGTTCGCACTTAAAATGTTTTATAGCAAATTAAAAAATAATTGCACATCCACTTACCTTTTTACTTGTGAGTAGATAAAATATTCACTTTTAAATTAAATAGATATATTTAAGTTTTCACCCACTCACTGCAAATGCAACACAAAAATGTTAGGCAACTGCGAACAATGAAATGTTTTCTTCCGATTTTTTTTCTTTTTTCCTTGTCCTATCCAATTTTTTGCAGTAATGTTTTCTGGGTTAAAAGCCGAATTATTTTTTTATTTGTTTGACGGAGCGTTCTTCAAATTATGTCAATTTGTAATACAATCGATGTAATTATTCGAAAAACTCACCCTCGCGTCGTCCGTTGCAAAGCCGACGACTAAACAAATTTTTGAAGGCGGCCGAACGCCATTCGCTAAATTTTTTGATGAGCATGTTTGCATGAAATAACGAAAATTTATCGAAAGTCTTAGCGACACCTAGGATTTCTATGGAATATAATTGGGTTAGTTCGATTGACAATATATGTATATTTCTAACAATTTTCCATAAATCATATTTAGTTCAGTTGAATTTTAGCTTAGAGTTTATTTAGTTTTATTTAACTATTTTCATTAATCATACATCATCATTTTTTTCTCATATTTTTTTATATGTTTCACACAAAAATTGAAGGGACAGTTTAGAGCCATATCCGAAAGGCATATTGAGAAGCTTTTTCATGACAGTTATTACTCTCGGACGTTTATCAGACATTCGCGAGATGTGGGACCGTGAAAAACTTTTAGGTGTTCTCTGGGATTCGAACCTCGAACCTCCCACTCAGCGATTCAACGTACTAACCACTTGAGCCACGGCGCCCACAAATAAATTTATATTGGTTTTACTTATAACTTGACTATTCAAACTATTATATAATTTAAATCCTTTATATATAATGGAATTTTGGGTGTTCGCATTTAAAAAAATTGGGTAGTCTTTAATTTATATATATGATTTCCAATTTCTTAATAATTCTACAGTGCTCGAAATTTAATATTGAAAAGTTTTCAAAAACTTTGCGCTTTCGCAAGGGGTTGAAACTATCCATGATATTAACTTTAACTTTGAACGAAAATTTGAGACGAATATGACAACGGTTGATCCGAAACTGTAAACTAAAAGAAATCCAAATCCAATTCAAATTGTAGTATAGTGATTTAGTTGAAAGTTTAATAAATTAATTGGATAGGATTGCTGTGGAATGCAATATTACTGGATCAGAGTCAATGTTGTCGTAAAGTGATAAATTTGTCTGAAAGTGATTTATTTCAAACAAAAGGAAAACCATTTTCGCAAATATTGAGTAAACTTTGGCGAGTTATATATTTCATGAGTAGCATTCTATGTTTAGGATATTTTGCTTCTCTTGGTAGTATTTTAAAATAAACGCAAAGATTGAATTTCCAGTTGGCAAGCAGTCAAAGATATGCTAACATTTTCTTCATCTTAAATTATTTTACCGGATACTATAATTTTGTTCTAAGCTCGTACTATTATGAATTTTTAACCTAATGAGTGATGTTATGATTAAAAAAAAACTAGGCAAACAGGGAATAATGTTAAAAAATTTAAAATTGATGTATAAGAAGTCTTTGGTGGTATTTGTTAATCGCACAGCACTTGCTGGGGGGAATTCAGGAAATTTGTTTTAAAACGTGTCCAAAAAACCATCATAACTACTATGACAAATTTAGAAACATTTTTTGTAAACAGCTAAGTTCTCGAGTCAGACATGGCATCACATGTAGACTGTTTAAATTCCACCCAAGCTCTATTTAAAACTTTCAGAAGTAACCAATTACAATCCAGGTCATTATTTGGTTGTTAAATTTTACGCTCAAATTAAATTAACTAAGCTGACATTCCGCGTCTGTGTAGCAAAGGTCAAAACTGATTTCGGTGATTGAAAATAAAGTGCAGGAGAGCTTTACTAATGGATTTTTTTATGCACGCAAAGGTTGATGGGTTTGATTGCAATGCATCTAGCTTGAATGACAGTTCACATGTAGCGAGGGGCGTGGCTGAATTCTGCTTCTTGGGTAAAAGCAATAAGTGGTGCCATGCGTATCGAATTTATTGAACATATCAGCAATATGCATATGTTCATATGTATACATATCAGTTGTCACAAAATGAAGAACTTTGAGCAGAAAATTACTACACGAAAATGCAATTAAAACGCTTTTACAACAATGTGTTCGTAAATTCCCTAGTGTGGAGGTGCCTTTCAAATATAAATGTTTGCTACTATAACCCGTATTATTACCCCGTACACATGCAGGATTGAACCTAGGTTGAAACCGGATCGAAATTCATGTGTACGCGGGTCGAGGAGTCGAACTGACAGATGGTCGTAGTGTGGGTTTCTTTTCTTTTGTAAGGATGAAAAACTAGTTTGTTGTATTAGTGTTTGGTTGGCGAGCGTATGGTGTGCAGGTCATCAACAGTAATGCAGCTCAAATATCAATGAATGGCGGTAATGCTCATCTGTCAGTTCAACTCACTTTCAATCCAATTTCGACTCGGTGAGTGCAAGTACCCAGATCGAAATCTCAACTCCGTTTCGACTCTACCTTTCAATCCTGCATGTGTACGGGGTAATAGTAACGGCTGTGTATTTTTTACTTACTGTTAAGCCGTTAGCCTTTAGGCTCTTGTATTGTGTTTTACAAGAAAGGAACATAGAAATATACACAGTAAAAACTATCTTTTTTTTTAAACTCCTTATTTAAATATTTTTTATATTTCAATTGGCATTCTTGTCCTTTACCTATGCAGACAATTCAATTTTGTTAAGAGTTATGAAGACAATTTTTGCGAACATAGCGCCAACACAACTTTTTTGTGGATAAAGATATAAAAATGCATGAAATCAATGAAATTCATTACTCATGTTTCCTTTCGTTATAAATGAATGTAAATCAAATCCCAGAGACATTGATCTGTTACATATATGTAGATTCCTTGTAGCACTTTTAGTATCTGGTGGGAAAAATTAGAAACAGCAACTTTATAAAAGATAAAATCAAATACTAGTCATGAGCGAATTTTAAATTTTTAGCAAACAAATTGTGGGCAGTAAGATATATTATAATAATGATGTGCAATGAAATTGAGGTTTTTATGCTCGCATTTTTATTTAAATTAAATTTTATACGCCATTTTGTTGAATATAGAACACAACATTCAAATCAATGGTTATCTGATTTAATAAAACAATTTATTTTTCTTTTTTATAACCATAATATTTTAAAACCTGATATGTGTCACAATAACATAAATAAAATTTCTTCACTGGTATTTTGTAAAATGGCACCACTGACGCTAATCATTACGGCTTACGGCTCTTCTGCGGTTTCCCTCTCTCTTTTCTTTCTTACGCACTTTACCCAATGGAGGCGACAACAATACGAAAACAACTGCAATTTCCTTTTGTTTTGCTTTAGATTCCTTTCCTAGACTTAGCCATCATCTCTTTTGCACACCGCTCTAAATATAAGCGTGCAAACGAGACACCACCTATGCAGTCATTTTAGTTTATCTGTCAAATTTAATATTAGGGGCGACGGCGATAGAATCAGAAAACTTTGCGTTTTAATTTTTTCCATTCATTATCTTTATCGCCGTTCGCTTTCGCAAGCAAAAAACACTTCATCAGCGGCAGCAAAAGTGAAAATCGTCCGAAAATCGACGTAATCCCCAATAGAAGATAATTTCTCTAAGAAAAACGAATTAATTTTTTTTCGTTGTCGTTTCTGCGCTAATTAAACTTGTTATTTTTCTTGTAATCGTTTTGTTTAAATTTTCGCGAAAAAGTGTGTCAGGAAAAAAGTTTTCAATAATTAGCACCCGCCTCGTATATATTTGCCTTCTTCGTCCTTCTTGCCGCAAATATTCAAGTCAACCAGCAAACAACAAACAAACTAAAGAAAAACACAATAAAACCCATAAAAACAAAAGCAATGGACCGAAACAACGGGTAAGCTACATATTATTTTATAGGCATTTTCTTCTTTTTTTGGACAAACTAGGAGAAAAAATACAATCGATCGAAAATAGTGACACTTAAATGAACTTTTATAACCCATAAACATATTCAGACAGAGTGTGAGTATTGATTAACACTTATGTATAAAATTGATTCTATTTAAAACTGGCAACAAAATTGAGCGGTTGGCAGGAAAAGCTACGTAGATTTCAACTTAAAAATTGTGCGGTGATTAAGGAAATTATATTTTCAAATAGTTTCAAGTTGAAATGGGTTGCAAATGCTTCGATAGATGCTTTTATTCGTCGGCGCCATCATACTTTTTTCTATTCACAAATCTCCAAGGACTAATAAATTCTTCACAAAAAAGAAAGTAAAGCCTAGTTGCCTTGTTACTTTTTAAATTTTATTCATTTTGATCTTATTTTCTTGGTTACTGTCAGAACACAAGTATTCGGTCACCGTGCAAAAATCAGTCACTCAGCCTTTTTTCGTGAAAATAAAGAAAAAAAAACCCTTGGAAATCGCATCAATGTGAAAATACAAGTTTGAGGTGAAACATGTTTCAAAGATATCTCCATACATGCAAGCAAATTTGTCGATAATGCCACTAAGCCACTACTTTCTAGCGACGGATTGTGTATATCACTTCTTGTGTAAGTTTTTTGCGATTTTTCGTATTTTGATTAGTGATTGGTGGTTAAAAAATGAAGACGTCTTTAATGCAATTTAGCTCCCAAGCGAAAATAATATCTTTTAATGTTAATTTTTGTTGCTGTGATTTCATTCATTCATTCCATGGATACGGCTGTTCTGTGGTACTAGATTTATTTGGGGTAATTAGAGGATTATGGATTCCTTGAACGGACGCAACATTCGTAACCGCAGCACGGACAGACGAATTTTTTTCGTCGAAGATAAAAATTTAATGGCTTTATTATTGAGAAACGGAATGAAAAAATATATGCTAACGGATCAAGGTTGGTTCTTTTAAAGCGTTGAAGATTCCCAACATATACGAAATCTGCAATGCTCTGAAAATTGTGCCTACCACAAACGAAATATTTACGCATATGCTAAAATGCCACGCAATCTTTTAGTCCTTCAAAATGCATAATATAAGACATTGAAAGCATGCAACTTTGCACAAATCAAACGGCACGAATCCAGTTTAGCACAATTTTTCAATTTTTGTGAATGATTCTTTTGCCCTGATTTGAAAATGTAGAGACTATTCACCCGTTCCCGTGTCTCTTAACAGGTGAATCGTTATCCATTCAATGCCAAGTTTCCAGCTATTATAGATAGATAGACAGATATATTTGAATATTAGGGAGTAATAAGATATTCTGTATCCTTTTGATTCTTGTGACATGGCACTGATCTGATTTCACACATAAGTATTACGCAAACCCGTCTTAAAAAAAAATCCTTTAAAATTACTATCTGACAACTAAATTTGTCTGCTGCTGTTGAGATCGCGTCCAGTAGTTCGAGTAAAATCTTTTCGGACCAAAAACATTAATTGCATAATTTTTATGGAAGTCTAAATTTGTTTAATACTCAAAGTCTGTAAACTTTAACGACTTATTCCTCCATTAGTTTCATAAATCCAAAAACATTTTTAATTGTCATTTCTGAACTGATTTTACGGCTTTCGTCGTTTTTTATTGATTTAATTGCACCGGTACGTTGCTAAACCTCGAATGGCGGTCAATCTTTGTGGTCGGCTACTCGCATAATTTTGTTTTTCATAAATTCAGTATCTAACTAACCATTTATCGGAATTTTTTTATTCGATTTTAATGGACTTACTTTCGATTTAATTGAATCAGTATTTTTTTGAAATTTAATAGGGGTTACGCGGTCGGTTACCGGGCATATTTTCAAAACTCTTATTTTTGTAAACGTTCAACAAAACAAAGAACGCCTCAAAATTCAAATTCAATTCAAAATTTGTGGGCCATTATAATTGCGTCTACTCATTTGTAAGACTCTTTAAATTCTCTTGATTATGCCATCACAAGCACAACACTGTAAAGTCTTTTAGACGATTTTGTATTGTTGTATTTCTTCCTGGCTGGTTATGCTGGACGTTAGATGGCATATTTTACCTATCAAAGGAATTAAAGAGTGGTGTCCGAAGTACTTTTTAGTTCGGCTGTCCCTCACAAGTTGTGTATAGACTTAAGGTTTGGGTTGCTTTCTTCTTAGCAAACCTGTTACAATATATTATTAGTGGCTTAATATTTGATTAGCAGAATTCGACTCTTGGTAAAGTATTAAATTATATATATTTCGTTCCCAATTTGATAGAAACATAAGGTGATCTATTTTTTTTATTAGCTTCTTACTTTTAAACCAGTATACTTGAAAGCTCTTTCCACAATCATCAAACCGCTTGTTTTTATTAACGAGTATTCTTACGGGTTTAAAAACCAGACCTGTTTTATATTCATTTTTCTTGGGTCAAGAAATTTTGTAAAGTGAACTATATATGTATGTATCTTCGTATACATTTGTGCATATGTGTTTATGTATGTTCCAAAAGCGCACAAAACTCAGCGGCGGCCTTTTTGCGTGTCAGACCAGTTTTGGTTTTGGTAGTACAGTTTCTGGTAACTTTCCTTTGTCTATTTATATTAACAAATTAAACGATGCTATTCAATGCATGTTGTCTAAAAGTGCAATTAAAGTAAGCATGCTTAAATTTCTGTATAAAATAATGAAGAGAACGATTTTTTAAATAACCTAGGCTCATATTTCTTTTTTTTTTCTAAACAGCCACAGTAAAAAAAACGTTTTTGAAAAGTGTATATTAAAAATTAAAACGTTCCTCTTTATTAATTTTAATTATTTTTTTGGCTCCACGTGATATTATGGAGCCTCATACAGATTTAAACATTTGGGTTAATTTGCTGTTTAACTGGCATGTCTGTTAACCTACACATGTATGTATGTACATATGCAGGTGAGAATGCATTTTCACCTCTGAAACATTACAAGTGCATATCATATCGTAGTCTCTTATAAAACCAATGAAATTTTCAATGGGTACGGTCTGTTTTAGGAGATTTCAGGGTGTTTTTTTAAAAATTTATTTTTGTTCATTAACTCAAAATTCAGGAAGGTCTTAGTGGACTTTTCTTGATTATCAGTGTTTCGATGATACGCATTGCAGCGCTCCAAGTTCATATCTTGAAATGTGTGCTAAAATCTTCTGAAAGTCGGTCTAGATTACGTTACAAGGTTCATGGATTAATCGATAGGTCATTAACATAGGGAATTTTGTGTTTCTTTCATTATGACCGTTTATAAAAGAGAATAGACGTAGTAAATTCAGATTTTACGAGTAGTTTAGAGCGCCAAGATACATACATATGTACATACATATGAATGAATTCTAAATAACTAGAAAATCAACATTGGCTGATAGAATTCGAGCTTAGGTATATTCATATCTTTGACTCGTATATTTATTTACCATGTATAATTATAATTTTTCATTTAACCATACTGTACAAAAAAACTTTCATTCATTTACCACTTTTTATATTCTTTACAGATATACATACATTAGACGTCAAGGACAGACGATATCGTCGTCTTCTAATGCGGATGGAAGAACAGCATCAGCGATGCCAACCAGAGAACCTCTTACCCAACACGATGAACTAATTCGTTACATCAAAGAAGCCTGGCATAAAGTAAGTAGGTGTTGTTGTAATAAGGATGCTGATTCTAATGCTTAGAGGTGGACAGTCGTCATAATAAAGTCGCGTAATCCATTTTATTGATTCCCTTACATAGTTTTAGAAGGGGGAAAGAAAAAGAAAACGATAATTGCGACAGGAATTCTATGGGGGTTGTTGTGTGTTTGATCCGAAACTACATAAGAAAAAAGTAGGTCAAGCTCGAACGATGTGTACGTACATATGTACGTTGATGTGTTCATCTGGTGCTAGTAGGTCACAGTGCATTCACTGTGCAACCTTAAAATTCACCATAAAATAGGGGTTAGTTTGCAAATCGGTGAAATCTATCGGCCTTTCCTTTAGTTTAGAATTTAATTGAAATCGATTTTTCATTTAGTTGAAAGTAAGCATTTTTTCAAGAAATGGATATCGACTTGTCCAACCAACACTTCACTAGTTGAGGTTTTTGCAATTTTGAGATATTTGTTGGGATATTGGTATAACAGTTCAATTTTAACCGGAAGGAGAAGAATGTTGTTTGTCAACAACACTATACCCACTAAAAGAAGCTTATAGCATCCTTTCTGAATTTCCCCGTTAGTACAGCCTAGCATTTCTTGGGAAAGCGATTAAGCGGCGAATAAACATAAAACATATGTTTTGAAACTAATGTTTTTTTCCGCCATACACATAAAATCCAAAGCGAAAACATTAGCCAAAATTCGCACGCGACGATGTGTATACCACCGGAGCTGCACTAGAAATGACATAAAAATGTCAGAACATCGCCATACACATGAAACATGTTTTGAAACCGCAACAGAAAATCAAAACGTTTTGATTTTCTTGAAACATGTTTTAAATCCAAAACATCGGTGTTAAAACCTAGCCATACACGTAAAACATTTTTTGGAACTGCAACATGTTTTAAAACTTGTTTCATGTGTATGGGGGCTTCTGCTTATCATTTCATTGTTACTTCTTGCGTTTTTTCGGCTTTTTCTCCAGTCGACTTACTACGTTTTATTTATCCTGTAATACTAACATGCGCCGTACTATATTTCCAGGTATTGGTGTTTCTCCAGATTTATCAGTAGTTATTTCCTTTTAAAACTGGAATCGTGAGCAATAAATAAAAATATGCTGTGCCTCTTCTGGAACTCAAGTTAATATCCTTTCTTCCTTTTACTTCTTTGCCAAGCCCAAATCTGTGCGTAGTCCGCCCTTTTTGCACCTTCAATTTGTAGACACAACTATTTACGGTGTTTACAAAAAAAGAGAAGCTAGTATGTATGTTTTGTGGGCGCCGTGGCCCAAGTGGTTAGTTCGTTGGATCGCTGAGCGGGAGGTTCGAGGTTCGAATCCCAGAGAACACCTAAAAGTTTTTCACGGTCCCACCTCTCACGAATGTGTGACAAACGTCCGAGAGTAATAACTGTCATGAGAAAGCTTCTCAATATGCCTTTCGGATGCTCTAAACTGTACGCCCCTTCCATTTGTGTAAAAATTTAACACGCACAACACGAATGGTCGCGAGAAGCTACGCCCTGGACCACATACGTCTGTTGCGCCAAGTATTTGTATTTTGTAATATGTATGTAAGCACCGTGGCTCAGTGGTTAGTGCGCTGGACTACTGGGCGGGAAGTTCGAAATATGAATCCCAGAAAACACCAAAAAGGTTTTTCGCGTTCCCACCTCTCGCAAGCGTCCGACAGTAATAGCTTCATGAGAAACCTTCTCAATTTGCCTTTCGTATATGGTTTTAAACTGTAGTTCCCTTCCTTTTTTGTGAAAATATATAACTCGCACAAAACGAATGGTCGTAAAAAGTTAGTCCCTGCATCACATACGATCTGTTACGCTAGGTAGGTATTTGTGTTTTTATTTGTAATAAGTTTGAGAACATGGAGCAATTGTGTTCAATGATTTCCATTTACTAATAAGACAGAGCAACCCTACTATTTATACGTCTCTGCTTTAAGATATCCATTTGGGAGTGTTTTAGGAGTACTAGAGACAGTAATTGATTGTTTATATAGCATTGGATAGTATTTTATTTGGAATAAAAATATATTTAAAGGGAATGCATGCATTCTTAAGGAGGACTTCAGTTCATCTCTCGTTTATTTTACTATGCAATTTAAATCTAAACATTTTTGTTTTTCTTTTTTCTTTTAAGGTTAACGAACAAGGACCACATGGTGCCCCCGTCGTCTATAGCAATGAATCTGATCAGTTAAAAAATTTTAAACCTTTCGATTTAGAAGAATATTGGGGTCAGCGACTCGTTCAAAACATCCACGTTTCACATGGACATCAATAATAAATTTAAAATTACATTAAATAATTAAAAAACAGTAGTAACAAAAGAACAACAAAAACGATCGTTTTAATGAATCCGGCAATGGAAAAACTCTGACAAAATTACACAATGCGCCATTCCCCCCTCATGATTCAATTAGGTGTTGAGCGCTGCCGTTATATTCAAATAGAACACCAGAACAAAAATTTGCTGCCAAGGAACAGAACGCGAAAAAAAATAAATAAAAATAAACCGTTTGTTTTATATTTTATAGGAATTTTATGTCATAATTATGTATTTGTTTAAATTCTAATGCAGGCATTAGCAACATATGACCGTAGTTGTAAATGTCTACACATACCTCCCTAATGTCCCTTTATAAATCCGAAAATAATATCTTAATGCCGTAGATTGCGAGATTGTTAAAAGAACATTTTATACCTTATGAATAATAAAATATTCGTGTTCAAACTAAAAAAAGTATATATATTTTCAAATTAGTGATAAACAATAAAATAGTAATAAAAAATGTGTTTTGCATTCAGTTTTCTAATTAACACCAATCCAATAATGTAAATTTTTAAAATTAGAGAAACAACTTTTATTAAAATTTGCAAAAAAATTATTCATTTTACAACTTAGCCGACTTTTAAAATAACGTATTAAATTAAATTTCAATTAAAAAAAAAGGAAAATAATTTGATTTTTATACTTATCTCATTTAACAAAATATTTTCATTACAGTTTATGCTTTGAAGTCAATAGTTTTGTTGTAAAGATTTTATTTACAAACTACGAAGAATTTTAAAATAGGCTGCTTACTTAAACCTGAAATGATTATTCTTTTGTATACACATACATATGTATTACTGAAAGTAACTGTCACGATGATGTTTTTGATTTTGTTGAAAGAAATTTCCGAAGTGGAGTCGACTTGAGAAATTTCGTAACAGGTAGAATTTCATATTCCCATAGACGTTCGAAGAGTTTGACCGGGATGGCAATCACTTCTGTCGTAGATTAAAGAAGAATGGAAGATTCCTTTCACATTTTTTATTTTATTTGAACGCATGAGTGCCGCAGCTCAGTGGTTAGTACGTAGAACTAATGAGCGGGGGGTTGGAGTTCGAATCCCAGAGAGCAGCAAGTTTTTCACGGTCCCACCTTTCACGAATGTCTGACAAACGTCCGAAAGTAACAACTGACATGAGAAAGCCTCTCAATTAAAAAAAAAAAAAGGCGTTTCGGGTTAACTCTAAATTGTAGCTTTCTTCTATTTGTGCGTGTGCGCGCAGAGCGAGTGGTCGCGAGAAGATATGCCCTAGACTACATACGGGCCCAATATATTTTTTTAACTGCTTTGGCAGTCATTTCTCTCAGCTGAGTGGTTAGGCTACCGCTCTTGAATGTCAGTCTTGGATGACTAACGTTTCTAATCTAGAATATATACCGAAATATGACAGAAGGGACTACATATCAATTAAATTGTTAAAAGTGACATGTTTTCAATATTAAATGGTTGAAGTAGCTATTGTACACCGTTCTTTACTTCAAATTGATAAATGCTTTGAAGCATCTGCCATGAAAATAAGTATCAACGAGAATGTCGAATTGTATGCCCGACGAAATTTCTGCAAGCCCACACGTCCTATAACACGAGAGTAATGGGATTGGTGGAGGACTTGCATATGAATGAATGCATACTTTTCTGCATTGCTTCACTAATGTACTAAGTATGACATGACACCGAAAACAGGATATCTTTGGTCCCAAAGTGGATTTAGGCTAATTGACTTTGCTGCGATTCCAGAATTTTTACTAAAAGGTAAAAAAAACTTGTCAGATGAACAAAGTTACAGTCGGTGTTAAAAATATGGAAAACTATTACTGCAGACTGTTTAACGACGACGAAGACTAAAATTCCACTGTCAGGCAAATTGTACCATTCAACCTAAACGATGATAGCCAAAACTGCCGTCTACATGACCAAGAGAGGACAGCAATCCTAACTTAAGTCCAACAAGGCTGTTGGCCTGTCTGCTTTTCTAATAAAGCCATTTAAAACTCCAACTCCAACACTCAAGGCACAATCTTCCAAAAGTCTTGCATACGGTGACGATATTGACATTATTGGCTTTTAGCAGGCTCTTACCGACGTGTTTGCAAATATAGATATAGAAGCGGCTAAAATGGTCTACAAGAAAATTAACAATTTTACAGACAAGGGATCGCGTTCTGGTAAAACCTGTCTTTAGCATATAATTTTTGCAGGGAGTGTGTTTTCAGTTCAAGCTCCGCAAGAGAGCTGCATTCTTTATTGTAGAAGAACGAAAAAGTTTTTTCGTTACTTGGTTGATGCCTAGTTCTATCTGTTTCATGCATATCGCTTAAATTATTGATCAAGTTAGCCCATATAGATGTTTGCTTGGATATTTAAAAAAAAACGCACTTCTTGCAATTACACCTTAAATGTGCGGAAGTGACAGCTGTTGCCGTATTCGCGTTTTTAACCTAAAATTGAACAAAACCACAGAAAACAAAAGATCTCTCCTCGAATTTGCCGCTTGTCTCCTTTTATTTGTTAAATTTAGTTTGTTTAATAAGATTTAATTTAAATAGTGAAATAAAGAGTTTTTTTTTACTTAGAATGGCACAATTTAGCTTGGCATCTTTATCCAAAGAATTGGCAGAAGTTGAAGAACTGGGCTTGACTTTTTCTGGTGAATCCCTGAAGTGGAGTACCGCCAACGATGGTAATTACACAATTTTACTTTATTAAAAGTGCTTATTAGAATCAAGTTCAAAATCAAATTGCAGTAAAAAATGTTACGTCTGCTATTGAGCAATTCAAAAACCTGACATTTCTGAAATTGGAGGGAAACACGCTTGGGGTAGACGCCGCCGAGGCTATTGGCAAGGCGCTAGAAAAGCATCCAGAATTTAAGAAAGCTCTGTGGAAGGATCTCTTTACTGGCAGACTTAAATCAGAAATTCCACTAGCACTTAAACATCTTGGAAAGGGATTAATACTTGCTTCGGCACAACTGACGGTTTTGGACTGCAGTGACAATGCCTTAGGTCCAAATGGAATGGTTGGTCTTGAGGACCTTTTGCGCAGTAAAGTTTGTTACAGTTTGCAAGAATTACGCTTAAATAATTGTGGTCTGGGTATATATGGTGGGCGGATGTTGTCTGAAGCGATTTTGGACTGCTACAAGAACAGTTGTGAAGCTGGAACTCCGCTGGCATTAAAAGTGTTTATCGCCGGGCGAAACCGTTTGGAGAATGAGGGCGCTAAGGCAATTGCGAATATATTTAGCACTATTAAAACATTTGAGGAGATTGCTATGCCGCAGAACGCGATTACTCATGTGGGAATTGCGGCACTTTCAGAGGGACTAAAGGAGAATGAAAACTTGCAAGTCTTAAATTTAAATGATAATATTATGACTCGCGGAGGTGCATCGGCTGTCGCTAACGCCATTGTTTGCATGCCTCGGTAAGAACATAGCACTAAATTGTGTCGCTAAATTAACTGATCATTTGGTTTGCAGCTTGAGGGAAATCAACTTTGGCGATTGCCTTCTTAAGACAAATGGTGCTTATCATCTTGCTCAAGTGTTAGAGGACAATCATGTCGAGCTGGAAACTTTGATCTTGGACTGCAATGAGATCGGGCCTGATGGTGGATTGGCGTTAGTTTCCGCTATGCAACATAAACCAAAACTACGCTTTCTTAATCTTGACGGCAATAAATTTGGTTATGATTGTCGGGAGCGGATTATGGAAATTATGGCTGAGACGAATAATCCAGAAGCACTTGCACCTTTTGAAGAAGATGATTCGGACGTTGACGATGATGATGAGGATGACGAAGACGAGGATGAGGATGATGAAGATGCTGAAAATCATAACGATACAACGGAAGAGGCTGACGAAGACGACGAACACTATGGAGATGATTCTACTGAAGAAGACTACAATGCTACTGCAGCGAACTATGTGACGGCTCTCTGTAATAAGGTAAACTAAAATAACGTTTTGTAAAGAAACGTATTTAGAATCACTTTGGCTCTGGGTTGATTTATAAAACCAAAGAAGTAACATTTTCTTATGATCGATTTTCGCCAAACCTCCACTTATTTGTGAAGTTAGAGTAGAGTGCATCTATACAGACATCTGAGTAGTCGATTGTATAAATACCTATGTACATATTTATTTGTGTTTATATCTATTCAGTGAGATAGAGAACCACACCATCATTGGCCCATTTTCGAGTCATCAGTAAAAATGCTGATTCTTTTCGATGGCATTATAGTTCGGGGTACAGTTTTCCAGACAACTCAATATTTGTATTTTATATTTATTTTATTTTGCATTCAGTTTTGTACGCCAGGTTGGTGCGGAGGTAATTGAAATAATTTTCCTCCTGGTGCGGTGGTATTCATTCGCAACTTTTTGTCCAGTAAGAGTATAATAGATTAAAAACTTAATTAAGGTAAAACTGGTTCAGGAATCTTAATCTATAATCTATTAATTTATATTAACAAGAAAGTGATTGAATCCTCAATCTGTTTAAAGCGCAGGATTTTTTACATTCCACAGTCATCTCATAGGCGTTTTCTAAATGTCCTAGCTTAGCGATGATGAAATAATCAATATCTTACAATTTTTTTGAGACTTTGTTTCTTGTTATTCTTCGCCAACATGTTTAACTAGCTCTGAATGAGAATTTTTTTTCAGTGAGAAATTAATTTTAACCACGTTGCTCCACCTGAAATCAACCATGGATAATCTGTCTTTAGAATAATTGCGCGATATGTAGAAATGGTGGTTCTGTTAAACAGAACCCAATTGGCACAATTGTACCGTTTTAGTACCACGACTCATGTGACCTGGATGTTTATGTGTGTTGGTAAGAAGTCTTTAAATCCAACCTGTGGAGCTTAAGAACGTCAATAGTTCACTAATGACTCTCTGAGATCTCTTTAAGTGAGTTAAAAAGAGGTTTGCCTAACGGTCGTTGTCTGGCCCTGGCTTTTTTCTCCGTTGCAATGTTGCAACTGCGACAGTTTGTGTTACATATATGGGATGCCTAGTTTGGCTGTGTGATCTCCTATCGGCCAATGTCCCGTGGTGATCGCTGTTATTCTGGCAACATCTTTGTGCGTTCTATTTAATAAGGCGGTTGTTTTTGTCTTGTTATAGTTTAGCCACATCTTTCTGTATATAATACAGTAAGTCAATCCAGACCAACTAAGGTCAGCCTTGAAGTTGAGAAGATGTTTGCCTTAACTGCTCGGAGCGAAGTGTGAACTAGTTCCGCAAGTGAGCGATGGAGGCCTGGCCAGTTCATCAGAATGTTCGTTTCCATAAACGTTGCTGTGACCTAGAACCCAGATTAGAGTTACCATAAAATGGTCACGTAGCGACGCTAGCTCCTTCCAATATTCTAGTACTTATTTGGATGATATGTTTATCGCGATAGTATAATTGTTTGTTTCACTTAGAGTTTTCAGACATAGCAAGTCCTACTCTGCGGACTGACCGTGTCATCATTACACAGTTTAAAATCATTTTCTCTTTGTTTGGACATTGTAAATAAGAAACTAAATCATTTTTCTTTTAATAGACTATTGATGACACTGCAGAAAGTTCCTTCCATTCAAATACAAGTGTAACATTTGCCGGCGAAGAATCTCGTCCAAACACAGTTGAAACATTTTGCAACACACCGAATCCATCGTTAAAAATGTTTGACGAGATTGAAGAAACTGACAAATTGGAAGCTTTCCGGGAATATTTAAAGGTAAGTATTCTTTTCAAAAGTTAATTATTAATTTAATCTATTTATTTCCTTTATATAAGGGTTACAAATGCGATAATTACCTTATAATGCTAACATTTACGGCGCTTAAATGTGCTGCATTGTCACAAGGTTCCAAAGAAGCTCTCAATATAGCTATGGCACTGTATGCAGATTCATTTGCTTATGGCAAAGAAGTAAACCAAATAACACGAGTTATGAATTTCTTCTTGATACAACTTGGATTGTTGAAATGTGAACAGAAGACATTTAAGCCCGCGTACAATCTAAAAAGTTGTCGTTTTGCATTCCGACATGCTATTAAAGAGAAAGAACTACCCGATGATGTGAAGCAGACGTTTACCTTATTCCTTGACCGATTTGATGATTAGTATGGTATTCACTATGGAAAAAGTTGTTCTCATTGTTTGTCGTGTTAAACAAATAAAGTTTTGTAAGTTATTTATAAGCTTGTTTGATTTTATTACATCACATTGTTTCCAATTGAATGGGGTTATTTGTGAACTAAACTCATTCAGTTTACATTGTTTCTTTTGAATCATTTACCTGTTCCTTGTTCAATGTTTTCGGATTATATGTATATAGAAGCCATAAAATGTTAGTAATACTTGTTTTGACATTTACCGCAATCAAACTATTTAAAATTCTCACACACAAAATTTGTACAGAAAAAAATGGATTAATCCTTGGTTATGCCATTAAGAGCCGTCAGTGCCTGTGATTGTGCCGACGATCGCCTAGACTGACCGGCGGACGACCTAGAGCTACTTGCAGATGTTCGAATTGGCTTCTTTTTTATCCAAAACTTAAGTGCAAATATAACTTCGGATTTTAAGGCCTCCAAAGGTGTTATCTGAAAGGAAATAATCGAGTCACCTGTGCATTTAAAGATATTGATCGAGGTGTTACCCTTTCTTCTACAGCCACTTGTTGAACATTCCAAAGAAATTCACTGATGCCCAAAACAAAAGCAGCAACTATGCCGCAACCCAGTACCAGGAACACACCTCCAAGTTCTTCTATAGATAGTTCATTACCGTCGACAACTGCTGGCTCTTCACAGGACTTATTACGATTTTCCCACCATTTCTTTTTTAATGCGAAGAGATCACCTTTTTCGCTTAGTTTTAAAATGGCAACACTTAAATTGGAACGATAGTCAGCACCTAAAAATGTAGTGGAGATAGTGAAAATATTAAAATATACCGCTGGGCCCATACCTAATGGAACTGCTATTCCATAATGCTTTTCGCCAATTTGTGATCCAATTTGCGTGAGCTCACAATTCCTTTCAATATTGTATTCCATATTGGTTGTTTCCATAAGAAAGGCATACGTGCCTCGGTTTTTCTTTACACGTTCAACACCTTCGTTGTTGTCCTTTGTAAATACCGTTGGCTGAGCTGATATCATTTTCGACCAAGCTAAGCGATAAATTGTGTCATTGGATTCCTAGAACAAAAGAATTTACACACTCTGCTCAGAAAAGATTTTCGATAGAAACGTACAGAAAAGAAAGTCGAAGTGCTTCCGCCACTAACTGTACCAAATTGTATTTTGTTTTGGTCAGCTAAATCATTGATACCACTGATCGCGTTCTCCATTTTTGATGAAGTCAAGAAAGCAGCTAAATTGGCTGTGTAGGAATTTAGCATCATCAAAGCAAAGAACCACCACATTCCGTTCATTAGCCGCATTGGTCCAGACCGTGGCAAAATATCACATCCTTGACCCATCATGGATCCCATAGTGAGCCAGGATGTATTCGCAACATCCCATTTGTTTTCGAGTTCCTCTGGATTTGGATTACATGGGTGTGGATTTTCCCATTCGCTTTGGGATACTCTGAAAGTATTTTTGTTCAAAATATTTTCTTTTTATTTATGTAGTTAAAAGATGTACCTGGCCATTACTATAGACACCAAGGAGATGATTAAATAAGCTGTCAACATATAAATCCAAACTTCCAGGGCAAAGGGTGATAAGAAGGCAAATAATTCCTTAGATTCTGGAGGCTTTTTATAGTATAAGATACTAATACCAAGTTGCATGAATGGTACGGTAAAATCAACAACTGAACGACGGGCTTGTGTAATTGTAAGGTCACAGATTCCAATATCGGCTTTCTTTAAAAAGACGACAACGAATAATGTTGCTATCCACAAGGAATGTATATATATGCATTTAAACATTTCGTGATGTGAAAAATATACATAAGTTGATATTTATTCCAATCTATGTACATACATATATAAAACTAAGCGTATTTTTCCCTCTACCGCCCGTAATTTTTAACCAATTTAGTAGGTTTTTTTTAAATGTAGATAATTGCGGTACAAAAGTGATAATCAAAAAAAAAATTACAAAAACATTGAAAAAAGAACTCACGAGTCGGAAAACCATCTGCACTATTTGTTTACACGAGCGATAATGAAAAAAAACTAAGAATGTTGTTTACCAAAAAGCATTGCAAAAAATTTTTTAATTTTACCCAAATTGTTAAAAAAAGTTTTTTTTAATGCCTGGGGAAGTGGGCGGGGTTTAAGCTAGTTTTGTATATTTTCTCGTTTGCTTGGCTTGGCGACCAGGACCCAGAAAATGTCAAAGCAGTCACGGAAGAAACAGCAGTAACAAGTGTCCACGTTTCCAAAAACCCAATTCTTGAAAATTTCCAATCGGGATTAAAATAAAATTCATTTTTCAAAGGACGAATGTCGAATGGTGTGCCGTCGAAAATTCTGGGAGGCACATATTTATTTTATGCAAACCATGCATTTTTCACTTGTCTACCTGCCTCGCGTGTGTTTCGTATCCTGATAGACTCTTATTAAATAAATCCAGGCGTTATGCGTTTAGATGGATAATAATATTTTTGACCGCTGCATTATTGAAAGTTGTCCATCTTTGGACATGGGAACAAAAGCGGAATATTTAACGCCACTCGACGATTACCACGTTAACTTTGAAATAAGGATTCGCTTCAAAAATAACAGGGCTGAAAAAAGGTCATAATACATCTTTTTGTAAAGACGATTCCAAAAAGGCAAATGCTGTCGGCTCCTGAATTTTTCCGTACGATCGCCCTATTGCCTGGGCAGAAAAGTGTTCATACCGCAGAGGACATTTTACCCGTCACTTAAATTTCCAGAAAACTTTCCTTGGTATTACCTTTGCAAAGAGAAATAGCCATTTGAATAAATACTCAAGGCGCAAACAAACCATCTCAAACTGCCTCGTTTGATGCGAATATTTTTCCACCGAGTCAGGTTTCATACATATTTGGAAATTCGAAAAGTCGCAAGGACGAGTAGATAGGGATAGTTTGGCCATGGTAATTGCGGATGCCAGAACTTTTGTAAAAGAGAAAACTAAAGCTACGCTCTTCGCGGCCGATGGAGCCGTTGGACCACTTGTGGACAACTCTCTTATACCCAAGTGCGCATGAAAGACATAAACACATTCATTTGATATGTTTACCATCATCTACCAATTTTTCTTACATGATCTATTAAATAGCGAACGATTCCATTCCATTCTCTCGTTTCTGGATTGTAGTTACCATACGCATTATCCTCTACAATTTCAAAAGTATACTCAAATCCAACTATCTCCGACAGTTTGTGAATCAAATCGACTGCATATCCTTCGAATTTGGCATTTCCAGTAAGAATTTCATTGTCATTGGGTTTTCTGAAAGGTAAAATGGTAAGATTTAAGCTTAATGTTAGTTTTGATATCAGTTTAGTAATTGCAGTGCATAGTTATATACATACATATGTATGTATATAAAAAATAAGTACATATTATTGAGCCTAACGATGTTGTTTTTAATATAACTCGAAATGAAAAAATTTAAGGATGTTAAATAAAGTATTATAGACGGTCAATTGACCGTAAAAAGAATATTCGGTCAGGAAACTTCTCCTACTGAAAATAAACATCGTCTACGTTCATAACGTAAACTTTAAGTTGAAAAAAAGTCAGTCAACATTGCGGGGCAACACAGTACATTTAAAGAAGATGTATTACCTGACGTTTTTTTTTTTTAAACTTTAGGGTCCAAGAACCGTTCCAAATCCCTGATTTCTCGGTGGATGAAGAGGCTACTCACCAATTATAGATAAAAAATATATTCGGGAACCTAAACATGCAGGAAAGAGCAAGGAAGGTTTCTCTGTATAAACCTGTCTTTTGTATTCAGTGATTGTAAGACCCTCCGAAAAGTGGCATTAAGCCCCGGAGTATCACATAAGTTTCACATAGTTGATACAAGTTAGCACCCGTCACTCACAATATCTAGTCAAGTAGACGACACCCAGTAAAATGGACTATGTACGTTGTTTCTTTTTGGGATTTGGGATAAAATATAAAAGAAAGAAAACGTATCGAACGGCCAAATTGGTTGAAAGGACAATGAAAATTGATCGAAAAATAATTAGTTAGTAGTTTGACGACATGCCTGAGTAGGGCATATGGACTCCGTTTTATGGAGTCAGTTTTCTAGAAGCATATGGCAGCCTGGGCACAGGTCCTGTTTTGTTTTAGAAATACTTTTACAAAGCATACAACCTCCATCAGGAGAGTATGAAAAATACTCGCTTGTGTACAAAATTCACTTTCTTGTATATGCACATGTATATGCATGTATGTACATTGTACATAAATGTCTGGAAGGGTTAGTGTACAGGAGAGAGTAAATACCATGTGCCAAGGATACCATTTTAGTATTTTGTGATAAAAACTGTAAGGACTAGCTGCACACAAGGACAAATTATCATAAATTACTGTATACATATGTACATATATCATTGTAGCTTTAGTCTGAGGGCAAATTTGTAGACCAAGTTAAGAGTGTCATCCCATAAGACATATCTTTAGTATCATGGAAGCATAAATAAGAATCCTTTTCATACAAATCTGGTTTCATATTTACCTGTACATGAAATAGGGTGATCCCTCACGCGTTGCTATACGATAATGTCTTCGGCTTTGCGAATAATCCTGCGTATTAACATTCGTTGATCTTGGACGTTCCTTTGTTGGAATTAATTGACCGTCTGGACTCCAAATTGCAACCACTTGATCTACCATCGGGCGATACACTTCTAGATTAAAATTAACTCGTTCACCCCATTCATTGAACTGAATGTTTTTTGTTATGAAAGTACCATTTTGTTCTGATGTCTAAAAGAATAGAAAATTTAAAATACTGAAAAGTTAATTAAATTTTAGAGAAAAAGTACG
Source organism: Blera fallax (assembly GCA_946965025.1). Lineage (NCBI taxonomy): Eukaryota > Metazoa > Arthropoda > Insecta > Diptera > Syrphidae > Blera > Blera fallax. The sequence goes on along the minus strand of OX337247.1, from coordinate 15,897,479 downwards.
GTTTTCATATGATGCAAAATATATCGGCCGAGTTGCCAGCGTTCTTCATTACGAGTGCGTTCGCAAGTCATACGATGCTCGAAAAATTGTTGCGATTCTATTATATTTCGAATAGCATTGGCAAAGAGTTGAACTGCATCGAACGTTAAAGTTGGCATGACGGTTGTGTCCTGGTGAAAAGAGAGAAGAAACGCAACGGATTTATTATTTCGAAATATTAGCAAGCGTAATAATAAGCAAATACCAAGGATATAATTACATACTGTTACATGATTTTGAAAAAGCCCCCAATTAGAAAGCTTCTTGCAAAAATAGTAGGTTAGATGTACATATAAAACTAATGTGGGTACCAGGACAAGCATACGCGGTAATGAGGCCGCCGAAAAAAGACACGCACAAATGAATGATTGGGAACTACATATATCTTCACCATTACTAGAGGAAAATCAACCCCGGCAAAACACCTCCTGCTTACACACGCTCTGCTTTTAAGTCAACCACTACCAATTTTCCTCGACTTTGCCTTGGGCACTCCATAGCTACTCACCACCACCTACTAAGGAAGGAGTCGCCCCCAAACTGAACCTCATGTAATATCCACATCCTAAACATGGAACACATCCTTGGTTCCTGCTTCTTCTCTTCCTCTTTGCAGCTAGTGCTCAAAAATCTTGTCGTAACATGTAATTTATTTCATGTCAATAATTAATATTAATAATAATAATAATAATAGATGTGTCATAGCCACTACAAGTTACATATCTACATATGTGTATGGGAAGGGTAGAGTCCAGTCTATAGGAAAGCACGGACAATTAAAGAGATCGCAATTTTGTTTGCTTACAATAGTGATGTAGTCGATATAAACAAAAATAAAAGAAAAATTAATCGCTAGCAGTTTGAATCTTTTCGAAGCATGTATTTCAGAAGTTTCTTAGCTTGTTTCATATCTGGTGTGTTAATCCATTTCGTAGAATAATTCAAGCACAATGAAGGGATATGCTACTCCTTGTCTGTTTCTTCTAACATGGCCGGGTACCCAAAAGAGAGTTACCTTATTTTTAGCACCTAATTCATTGAGTGTGCGTAGGCATAATGTGTTGGAGAACTTTATTATCCAAAGTGTGATGTACAACAAGGTTGTCCAGTTTACAATTTTTACTTAGTGGTTATTGGCAATGTACATCTGGCAGCATTGGCATTGGCATTGGAGTTCGGGCAAACAAGTTGGGGAAATGTGGAAAAAATAAAATCTATAAGCACTATAACCCTTATACTTAACTCAATATTTTCGAACAGTAGGTCGAGAAAAGGCCACTGACTGACAGTAGTACCGAACTGGTTGTGGGCAGAAGAATCGGGAAAGTTGGCCTTTGTAACTGGATCACACTGATGCTCAAATCAAGAATAATAAACCAAACGGTGGGGGACGCGACCATCTGGATGAGGGTGTAGTGTATTAGACTTTGGAAATACTGAAGAAAAACGGTTTTATCGCGATGGACTACGTTGACGACAGTTTCGGGGAATTTTTTTTTTCCGCTCAAATTTGCACTACAACTAGTTGATAATTACGTCAGTAGCAAACGGCTGGAAGTCAACTCCTCAAAGGCGGAAGTAGATCTTTTCATAAAAGAGATAGATCCCCCTACCTTCAGGAGGATGCTAATGGATCGACGGAAACTGATCACATGAACCCGATAATAACAATTAACTTTAATTCGCTATAGGTATCCCTGACAGTTTACTGGAAAAACCAAAGATCTGTCAACGAAAATGAACTGAACTTCTATATCGAAGGTTCTAAGATGGAAGTTGGCACAGCCGAGAAGGAATTAAGATCTCCGAACAAGACATCAATAAGATGATATGTCTCTGTAGGGGTGACTGGTTTTAAATCAGTTAGTAACATTAATGACACAAAACACAACAGAATGTGATGCATTAGAAAATGAATATAAATATCTAGTGCGCATATAGTGGTCATTCTACTTACCGCAATGTAATCGTATGTATTTAACTCAATCCGAACCGAAGTAATGTTTGCCTTGAAATGCACATTATTCAGGATCTGCAGATCAGATCTGTGAGTATCCAAATTAGTTAGAAACAATTGCTGCAATAGAATAACAAAATGATTTTGCCTTTAAATGTCGTATATCTTACATTAAATTGTCCTGTCATATTGAAAGAAGACGAACTATTCACAACTTCTACTAACAAATCCGGTGGACAGTCCAATATCACTCTTCTTTCACCCTGATGTCGAATATTTTTCCAGATGACTCGATAATCGTCACCACGTTGAAATCTTCGAACTCGTACCTCATCACCGTGTATACGTTTCAATTGAAGAAGGTCCTGAAGTCGAACTAATGCTGAGATTCAAAAACAAATAAAAAAATCTTCCAATGCTGGTTCATTCACTTCAACCTTCATCGCTTTCATAAACCACTGTATATCCTTTCCATCCATAGTTATTTATAATATCAGCGTACGCCTTAGACAGCATAGAAGTTGATGGAGCCACATTGATTGTCATTCTATGGTTCATTCTCTCTGTCATACTCTCTTCAGGGCTCCAATCGAATAAAATATGGGGAATACCGGTACTATTGCATATGAGCGCCACAATATCTGCAACAGCTCATCACAGCATTAGTTCACATCATAATAAATTAAAAAAAAACTTACCGCTGGATGCCTTTGAACTTGGACCGAAAATAGCTGAAACGCCATTCCCTATTAACTCGCAGGCTATATTTAAACAAATAAATATTATTAGTAGGGGACACTTTGGTTTTTTAAGAGAGAGAATATTTGTATCTCAACCTAATCTCTGTAGAACAATACTGTCATCGTCAGGTGCATAACGTTTAATTGGCATAAGCTTTATATCGTAAAACCGTTGATTCATACGATTTACGGCAGTAGCAAATGAAGCTTCAATTTCGTGTTCATCGTCGAAGAATATGGCTCCTAAAGAAATTTATTGATTTTAATATACTCTTTAAAGTTGTCCTCAGCTATTCTACTTTACCAATTTTTATTTGTTGAAACTGAATTGTTGAGCCCACCAGAGACAGTGAAAATAAAAGTAAGAAAAACTTCATTTTCCAGAAGGTAGGTGGCACATATTTTGCTTTTGTAAGACTCAGTAAAATATTTTTCCTATGCCATCCAATAGCACTTAAAATCTAGAACAGACTGACGATGATTCTATCTATTAATGGATTTCCCAAAAAAAAAAATTAAAATACTCACAAAACACGAAATATTCTCTTCTCTTTTGAAAATCTTTGGAGAACATGTGTTTTTACGTAAACAATTTTCGAAAGCATAGTAAAGTCGGGGAAATAAACACCGCAAAACACAACACACAGAGAGAGGCCACGTGATGTCTAGATCGCTCAGGAAATGGATATATTTATGTACTTTCTGAGCTGCTTGCTATTATGAGTTGCAAAGCTTATAAATATGTACACACTCGTATATTGTATGTATCTGTGTTGTTATAGGACTTCTGTTTATATTTTCTAACTTTGCGGTTTAGTAGCTGAATTCATGTTAAATTTTTCTGACTATGGAAAGAAAAATCAGAACTGCTATCCGCTCTAGGCCAGATTAGGTTGAAGAGGATTATGAATAAGTGTAGACATTTCTGTAGATCCTTAAAATATTTGTGAAAAACAAGATAACTTCAGACTTATAAAACATTGAGAATTTTGTGTACTGCATTGGGTCGAAGACTGAAATGTGTGACATATAAGATTGTGCTCGGTAAAGTAAATTTTAGACACAACCAACCCATATGCATATGAAGGGACTAGCTCTCACACCCCCCTTCGTGTTGCAAACATTATATTTTTCGCACGAATGGAAGGGACCTTACATGTTCGAAAGGCAAACGACCTCCTGCGCAAAAGTTCAAGGCTCTAACCGCCGAGCCTCACGGCGCGTATCTAGTAATTTTTATAAGATTGATGTAACTAACTATTTCCTAGTGGAAGCCAGTTCCAACTGGTTTTTTCGGGGCCGTATCAAAACCCACTCTAAGTACCGCCTTGTCGTAGTATGATGGATAGCTAAATTTTGTCCTCTTCTGTCAATAAAGTCAAACGTCGAAACCAAAAAAGCAGAAGAGCGTTGGTGTCGCCCTCTACGTGTCCAACTTCTGAGCTGAAATAGGAAGTTAAGGATGTGATTTTCACGCATGAGGAGTAAGGTGGAACACACATTAACATTAGTTGGTTGAATTTAGTAGGTAATGGCGAAACGCTTCTGTATGGTATTTTTGAATACCATAAATTGTGTCTCTAAGTGCCTTCCGAGAAAAACTAAGTCTCTACAGGTTAGAAACGATTGCAATCCCATGCCAAAGCGTTCTCAATTCAAAAAAAAAATAATAATAATAATATTGTAGTCAGCTGAGGGCTGTAAATCTTGTTAAACTCTTGTAAAGAATAAAAGGCTCTGTTTCATCATATCAGCTGTTGTTAACAATCATAAAAATGTCATAGAGACTCCACCGACGCGTACGTTGATTCCCGTTTAATAGAATCCTTTATTGTGTTCACTGTTGCTCCTACCCCTACAATGTATGACTCACTTAGGCTTTTCCCACTCTATCTTGAAAAATGAAAAAACTTTGATGTCAATAGAATTTAATTTAATATTTATTTATTCAAATTCAGTATCCTTCAGCGTCACTCCTTTTTTTATAACTTCTTTGCCTTCAATAAAAATGAATCCACTTCAAGATGTGTTCCTTCTGGACTGTCCCACATACGAAGATTACTTGGACACTTACATTACACGAAATGATTTACGATTTCTTCGAAACATTCGCTTCAGTCGAATGCTGGTGGAACTTGGATATCGTTCCACCAATGAGATTTACAGTCCTGAACAATATGAGATTCGCAAGGCAGCTGCTCATGAGGCTATGTATCCAATCAAGAAATCACTTATCTTGTTTCATGCTGGTGTTAAAATTAAAGATCCAGTCTTGTATGAATTATCACAAAGGGAGAAAACAAACTATCAGAAAATACTTTCGGTAAAGATCTTTTCTCTCAATATTTTCTTTGGTCAATTAAAAGAGTATCCTGGTAATAGACAATCATTTTTCTACGTCATCGAAAAAAGTCTGGGTTTGAAATTTCTGGTTATATTGACTTTGAGCACAGCTTGAGGAAGTCCAATTTGAAAGTTGAAGACGCTACTGATTGGAGAGGTGTTTACCTGAGAACTAAGCTTTTGCGCCCCAAGCCAACTGATTTGAGTTTTTACAATTCACGAACTAACGTGGCATCTTATAAGGATTCGGATAATTACTATGTAATCAATGATCATGATATTGGGTTGGTTTTTATGCATAAGGGCGATCGTAAGAAAATTTGTGTGGACCAAACAAACGACACATATAAGGCAAATTCGACACGAACCATGGTATTTTCTCCACTATATGGTCATGTAATTTTGTACGATCATTTAGTACGAAAGAAAGCATAAACTATTAAATGAAAAATATTTAAAGGAAGTACATACTCTTAAAAATATTTAACGTGGAATATTTAACAGTTTACCTTACTAAGGCCCTATGACTTCACTTTTCCAGACATTCTTTCTGAAACATAGAGACGAAGCAGAGCAAATGTGAATATTTTTTTTTAGATTCTTCAACAGATATGCTACGTTTTTCAAAATATGCCTAGTTTCCTTAAAATAACTGCAGTATATTATTTTAATCTGTGTCAACTGTGAGGAGGCGGAGGAAGATTTAGAACACCTCGAACTTGTCAACGGCTCACTTAAGACTAGCGATGAGTCCATTGTGCCCAAAAATAGACCCCTGAGAACCTAAATTATTTCAGTTATCGACGGCTGAACTAAACCACCCAGATATGAGTTTCTTCAGCTCCGCATAGAAGTATCTCCCAAGAGTATCTTTCCTTACCTCTTCGTCCCTGCAGTTTCTACAGAAGTCGAGGGGTAGTCCTAGCCATCCTGCATGATTGTCTATCACGCAGTGTAATATCACGACTTCGACAGCTGTCCGAATATCCCTGCGACTGACTTTTGCAGATCTCTTTTTGATATAGACTGCCCACAACGATTTGGCTATGGCACATGTATCTTATCGATACCAACGCCTGTTAGCTTTCTTGTTGGATTCAGCACCTATCGCCTGTGCTGAAGTGCTAAGCGGTGTGCTAGCATCGGGGAGGACCTGCCAGTGATATTTAGTCCCCAGAGGTATGTTGGAAATTTAACGTAATTAAGTACCAGAGGCTCTAGTGGACGGATGTGTCTGCCTATTGCTCGCTGGGCAACCTTGTTCTGTGGCTCAACTTCATACTTGAAATGAACTTAAAAATCATCCAGTTCCATGTCGTCCATACTCTTACTAGAATAGAAATGAAGAAATGAATTGTGAAAATACTGTGGAACGAGCCTAAAAGTACATATACACACATCAATTAATAATAATGTCTTCGCAACTTAATGGAAAAGAATGTAAACTTCTAAATAACCGAAATCAACAAACAGAACCAAAAAAATATATATATGTGTACTTGGTGCTATAGACCGGACATATGTATGTGGTCCAGGGCCTAGCTTCTTGCGCGCTTTATAGTTTGTCGCACAAATGAAAGTACACAGTTTTTTGCGGTATCAAAAGGGTTGTTTTTTAATTAGAATGCAATCTCATGATAGTTATTACATATGTATGTATATTCGGCCTAGTGTCAGACATTCGCAAGAGGTTGGACCGCTAAAAACTTTTTGGTGTTTTCTGGTATTCGAAAACCTCGAACAGAACTACATATGTAATTCATTTTATTTACAAACGAAGTTACTGCCTAAGAGGATGCTTGGTCGCTAGTATGCGAACTCAGGACACCCAGGCAAACTCCTGCTTATAACGGGTATACCAGTATACCGGTCTCTGCTGTGGGTGATGCTTCTTTTCCCTACTACTCGTGGGTCCAAAATTACCGATAAAAACTAAAAAAAACCTTTACAGGGTGATGCACCCTCTGTTGCATCTACTTCTGGTACAGCAACACTGCTTCCCCTAAATCTAGAGGAGGTCTCTGCCACTAGGGCCGACCCTCTCATCATTGTCGCTGATAAGAGACGGGATGAAGTGGAACTGTCCTCCCATCTTGACGCTGATTCAGAAACTTTTTGGAGAGAGTTCTCCAGCATGTTCTCGGACGAACACTCGGTTCAATACGTTGGTCTTGAGAAATTGTACCTATCCACCAGCAGATTCGCGAGACTAACTTCGGCTGAAAGGAGGCGATTCAATCGTGCCTCAAAAAACAGCATTTCTAGAGAACGTGCTCTTGAGATAGCCAAATCCTTTCAGCTTGACAAGGGTACCGAGGATCCTTGCAATCTGAGGAGTCTCCATAGAAGAAAAAAGCCAGAACCGAGACCGTCACATTCGACAAAACCTCATACAGGGACAAAGTAGGTACTGTCAAATTGTGTGTGGTTCCCGATGATCTGGCGCGTAGTTCTCTTAGTGCCGAACAAATGGCTGGCGTCCAAAATACCATCATGGATACCATTATTGAGCTCGTAGACGAGGTCGCTAAGCCACAATTTTATAGTTTGTTTCACAAATCAGACTGGGTACTAGTCGTATGCTAGATCCCTCCACTGCAGAGTGGATGAGGGTCAACTTTGATTAAATCAAAGGGAAATGTGGTTTGAATATGATTCTGGTGGACGAGGATTCATTTTCGAAGCCACATATCATCCGTGGGTTCTTTCCACAAAGTACCGGCTTTGCCACAAAAAAAATTCTGACCATTCAAATTTAGGAATTCTAGGAGTTTTTCGTGGTTTGCTACCCCTGACTTGACACAGAAATGAAAATAAGGAAAATATTGAACCACTGCCAAGCAGAATAATTAGCACACTAGACTTTCGTGTTTGATTTTATATTCTTATTCCACCTCTGTGGTCACGTTTTTAGACGCCATGTTTAAGAATAAACAAAATCAAATTTTGTTTACATCTTCTGGGCTAGGTGGCACATGCGTTTGGCGACAAAATTGATCAAAACAAAGAAATGTAAAAACAAATTTATTTAAATTGTCCACTTCAAGTCAAATCTAATTTTAGGAATTTAGTGCATTGGCAGTTGAATTGCGGTTCGGCAGTGCACTAGAATGTTTTAAGAATATTTATTATTTTCATTCAAAAGGATGTCGTCGTCAATATTAAGGATAATCTGTTTGATTAGCTTAGCTCTTAGTGTTTCTTGCAGGCCAAAATTTAATATTGGTAAGTTTATTGTTCCAAAATATTTAGAAAATTAAAAAAAAAAACGTTTCTTTGTTATTTCAAGGGGTTATTTTCGAAAACAATAACACCGAGAGTGAAATTGCATTCCGAGTCGCTGTCGATCGAGTCAACATTTACGAGAGAAGTTTCGAGTTAATACCAATTATTCAATACGCAAATATTGATGACAGTTTTATCGTTGAAAAGACAGGTATTTGCAATTTTTGGTTGATGCTTAAGCACAATTTTCATCGCTCTTTGAAATTTCAGTTTGCAATCTTATTGCGCAAGGGGTGATTGCTATTTTTGGTCCAAGTACTGCTGGCGGTTCTGGTAATTATCTGCAGTCACTTCTTGGCTGCAGATATTCATAAATCAGATACAATAATTCAGAAATTGAAAATGCGATTTATTTGTAGGAATTATTAGTTCGATATGCAATACCTTGGAGATACCTCACATTATGTTCGATTGGTCGCCGACGGAAGCTTTGGTCGATAAGCAATTTTCGTCAATGACTTTGAATGTGCATCCGGATAATTTGGTGTTAGCACGGGCGATGGCAGACGTAGTACAGGGTCTTTCGTGGAGAAGTTACACTATTATATATGAATCTGAAAAGGGTAAGTTCTTGATAATTTGAGTGAACAATTTGTAGTCTTCCGTAGTCCAAGGTTACTTATACATATATGTTACGGAATAGAAGTTAGGTTGCAATTTGTAGTTATCCATTTTCTTACGGCACCCGTTGTTCTATGTCATATACTGTTTGACAGGCTTCTTCGACTGAATAGTCGTGCGACGGAAACATATGCGCTTTCCGTACCCCTGTACCCCTAATATTGAGTACCAGCCCTGTTTTAACAGACACAGAAAGATAATTGGGTCCTATCTTAGATAGAGTGGTTACTTGGACAGTTTTGGTTTCATTTAGAGCAATTCGCCAAATCTTTGTCCATTGATTTAAGCTTACGCTTCTTTCAACTTTATACATAGTTGTCTCTTCAATTGTTTTACCTATTGTAGTATCGTCAGCAAATTTTTTTTTCTGCGAGGGCTTTCTCAGTTAGATTGGTTATTCTGTGCACTTGGTCAATTGTAGAATGCTTACTTTTATAAATAGCTGCAATAGCTTCAATAATATCCTCTCAAGTACTGCGACTTCCATTGACTTGGAAAATGTGCTAATCTAAGAGCAGAGTTTGTAATGAAAGGAAATTAATTAGGGCTTTGTAGAGCCTGTTATTGTGTGATTGCTATGGCCTGTGCATTGATATTTTAAACAAGCGCTTGTCCAACAAACGATTTAAGACTTTACTGCAGGTGGATTGGAAAAACTTTCGCTTTATCTTTATCACCTTTGGCCCATTTATTATGACTTTTCTTTATTGGTGGCTCTTGGCTTTGGTGTTTTAATACCTTTTATACGCAGCTTTCGAAGCCAATAGTTGGAATCCTTTTCCGATATTAAGCTTTCAAGGTAAGAAGAATACCAACAATTTACAGGTAAGAAAGTCGCATGAATTGGTCCCCTTAACCCCAAGCCTAACCTTAGAATACCACCTTTCTTTTAATGAGAGGGTTGAGTTGAATGCTAAATTAATTCACATTTATTGGGTCTTGGTGCATAGAGATATTCCAAGTAACCATAAAGCCGATGAACGCCCTAATCATGTAACCACTCCATCCAGAAGAAGGAGAATCTCAACATATGTATTTATAAACTCTTGCTTACGCTAAAAACCATCAACAATGTCAATCATAACTTGGCAAATGCCAGCACGCGTTAGATTACTAAAATATTTGGCATGAACTGGATATAAGGCGCTCTAGCAATTTGATATAATTGCGGAGATTGCATATGAAGACAATAAAAGGAGCCAATAATTTCAAATAATTTCTGCAGGAGCTGTAAAGACGGGGATGTGGAAAAGACAGTTCTTTATTTCCTAAGTACTTGCCCTGCCCTTTTTTAATAGAATTGTTTCAACGAGTAGCTTCCGGTGAAAACCTAGGTCTTATTCTTCCAATAAACCTTCCTCTGGTGGAAGAGAGTGTGTACACTTAAACTTAACTTTACCTAAATAGTAATGTAGAAAAATAACACCAAAAACCAATAAAACTTCGTTCAGTCGTTTCCATTTGCATAGTGAAAATTAAGACGTTTAAAATTAGTTCATTAGTTTGTTTAAATCTAGATAGGTCGCTCCATTCTCAAACAGTGCATACAAACGGCTAAATTTCTTCACAAAGAAACTTGTTGGTGGTTACTGGGATTCGAACTCCGGACCTCGCTCTCAGTAGTCCAACGCAGTAACCACTGAGCCACAGCTTGCTCATATGTTGTGTTAAAATGTGTTAAATGCGCACACACAATGGTATAAGCTTATCTAAAATTAGGTAAAACGATGATTTTGATACTCAGCGATGGCGTTGATTTTTACAAAAATTGTTTTCTATTCAGTTTTTCCAGTACAAATGTTATTAAGTGCATATTTTTAATGAAAGCTTTCAATACCTCAGAATTTGTTTACAATATCCAAATTTTTTGCTTTTAGAGTTAATGCAACTTCAGGACATCTTACAAATTCATGATCCAAAAAGCAATCCGACAACTATCCGCCAATTAGGTCCCGGTCCGGATCATAGACCATTTTTGAAAAGTATCAAGCTTTCTAGTGATTCCTGCATCATACTTCACTGTTCTCAAGACAATATTCTAAGTATTTTAAGGCAAGCTGATGAGTTGAAAATGCTTGGAGAATATCAGGTTGAATATGATGAACAAAAACTATAATAAACCTTAACCCACACTTCTCAGAGCGTCTTCATACCATCATTGGATGTCCATACATTAGACTTTCAAGAATTGCAGAATGTTGCGGCGAATATAACCGCTATTCGTATTATGGATCCGACAGATTTTCATGTTAATAATGCTGTTCACGATTGGGAAGAGCGCGAAAAGAGTAAAGGACGATATTATAGGGTTCCTGCTACACAAGTCAAGGTCTGATATTATTTTTCTAAGAATTTTGAAATTGCTTAGAACATTTTTCCAGACAAATATGCTTCTCATAAGTGATGCACTTTGGGTATTTGCCAAGGGCTTGGCAGAGCTTGGAATTGCTGAGGATATAGTGCCACCAAAAGTCGAGTGCCGAAAAAATAAACCATGGCCCTTTGGAAGAAGAATTGTTGAATTCATTAAAGCGGTAGAAATATCAATTAAATAAGAGTATAATTAGCGAACTTTTTTTTTTGTAATTTTCAGCGCTCCGAAGAAGCGTCAACAGGACGAATCGATTTTAATGAGTACGGTCAGAGGAATTACTTTACTGTGCGGGTTTTAGAATTATCGAATAATGGTTTCTTGGAATTAGCTGTGTGGGATACTGTGAATGGCCTAGACATTGGTGGTGATGAGGACACAAATGCGCAGAGAGTAGGAGAAAAACTTGCAAACAAAACGTTTATTATAACATCAAGAATAGGAGCACCATTCTTAATACCCAGGTAAGGACTTTTCTCAGAAACATTCCAACGTTGTATCCGTATATTTGAACCCTATAAGTACATGTTTAGTTTACAAATGGTAAAATCCATGTTACAAGTATTACTTGTTGAAAAAGGTCGATGACTTTTGCTATTTATACAGCTCTGAATTATGTTCGTAATGTACACACATAATAATGTTTAAAATGCAGTTTCCGTATGGTAAGCATTGCTGTTACTCAAATAGTCTAGGGAACATACATGTATTGTTAAGTTTGGGTCACAATCCATAGTGAAAGCACAGAAAAAGAAGCAGAGAAACTTCTTAAAAAAGGAGCATCTTTTCTTCATATAAACTGGGCTGCACTAGATACAACCTCACTTAGACCAGTAAGGTTCATTGTGTTACCACAGGATCAACATTTCCAAAGAGGTAGCCACTGAATCAGGATTAGTAATAAACCGCTGGATGCTACTCATGTTTGCATTAGCCAGTTCGTCGAGGATGTTGAAAAAGTACTTACTTTAGGTGACCTCGGCCTCAACAAACAAGCGTCTCCAGCCAACTCGATCTCTAGCTAGCTGCCTCCAGTTTCGCAGATTAAGTTTGTTGTTAAGTTTGTTTGGTTTTCCCTTACCTTCCTTCGTGTTTGTATTCGAAGATTTTCCGCGACGTTCTCTACATGACCCAACCACTTCAGTCGTTGGATTTTTATTCTTCTGACTAAGCCGATGTCGCTCAACAGTCCACACAGTTCGTCGTTGTATCTCTTCCTCGACTCACGGTCTATGCAGACAGGACCCAAAATCACTCGAAAAATTTTCCTCTCGAAAGAGCCAAGAGCAACCTCATCCACATAGGCTATAGAGCAGGACTGGGACAATTAAGGTCTTATAAAAGATCACTTTAGCTGTTCGAGAGAGGGCATTGCTATTCAATCGCCTTCTTAGGCAAAATGAGCAGTGGTTGGCAAAAGTTATTCTTCGTTTGAACTCAGGGATGGTTTCGTTGTCTGAATAAATAGCAGAGATTAGGTAGATAAAGTTCTTAACTACCTCAAAGTTGTATGTATGTGTCTACGGTGACGTTCTGTCCTAGACGACCGTGCTGGTTGTCCTTCCTTGTTAACAGCATTACTTGGTCATGTCCTCATTTAACGTTAAACCCATCTTCGCCGCTTCCATCTCAATACTCAAGAAAGCGTCACTGACATCAGGCTGCGGTCTTACGATTCTGAGATTATCGGAATGTAGGAGTAATTAGACTGATTGTTGAAAGTTTGTGCCCCTGATGTTGGCGCTTGAGTTTTGCACTATTCTTTCAAGAACGATGTTAAAGAATTCTCGGCTGCCGGTGCATCTTCTTATCTGAATCCCTTTTTTTGACATTAATCGTCTCGGTGAGGATGAAGAAGCGTGCATTCTCCATCGTCATCTTGCACAAACGGACAAGTTTAACAGGGATGCCAAAACGAGTCACTCTGTGTAGTTCGTCTCTATAAATGCGGTGTTAAATCGATGAAAAGGTGGTGAGTCTGAATTTGAATCTCCTGGACTTACTTTTCACATATCTGCCGTAGTGTGAACATTTGATGGATGGTGGACTTTCCTGGCCTAAGCCTATGCTGATATGGAATGATCAGGTTTTTGACGAAATGCTTCAGGCGTTCATACAACACGGCAGAAAAAATTTTATGGGTGATGTTAAGACTGATGCCTTTGTAGTTGGCGCATTTCAGGGAATCTCCCTTTTAAGGATCGAGCAAACAATGCTGAAGGTTCCATTTATCGGGTATTCTTTCATCTGACTTCATACATATTTTACAAATGAGTTGGTAAATGCTCCGACTGTCTTGAATAGCTCGGCCGCCAGGCCGTCACCTCCAGCAGCTTTGTTAGACTTAAGTTTACGTATAGCTTTATTTCATCCATGTGGGTTGGACGGAATAGTTGGTCTACAACACTCCCACTGATTAGATTCGTTGCCGTCGTTATATTCAAGTTCAATTTCAAAATAACTCATAAGTTGGTTAGCTTATTTTGGCATAGTCCAAATCGTAAAAAACAAAAATTGGGTGTGGCAATTACGACTTGAAAGAGATTTTGCAGATTTGAATTAATTATTTTATTTTCAGAATACCGAAAGAAGGAGAAACCCTAGAAGGCAATGCTCGATACGAAGGTTATTCCATGGATCTCATTGACAATATTGCACAAATTCTTGGTTTTAAGTACAGATTCGAATTAGCTCCAGATGGAAAGTATGGATCCTTTAACAAAGTTACCAAGAAATGGGATGGTTTGGTTAAGCAGCTTTTGGATGGGGTAGGTTAAATAATAAAGCATTTAGCGAGTGAATTTATTGCAACAATTATTTTCTTTTAAGAACGCAGACCTAGGAATATGTGATCTTACCATGACCTCAGCTCGCCGACAAGTAGTAGACTTTACTCCTCCTTTTATGACCTTGGGTATCAGCATTCTGTACTCAAAACCGGAAAGTCCTCCGCCTGATTTATTTTCGTTTCTATCACCTTTTTCACTTGATGTTTGGATTTACATGGCCACAGCATATTTAGGCGTCTCCTTACTGCTTTTTGCCCTTTCGAGAATGGCTCCGGATGACTGGGAAAATCCACATCCATGCAAGGAACCCGAAGAAGTAGAGAACATTTGGAGTATCATGAATACTACATGGTTGACAATGGGTTCCATTATGGGTCAAGGATGTGATATTCTTCCAAAGTAAGTAAAGAACCAATTAACATGTCAATATAATGAAAATATCTTTCTTCAAAGGGCTGCATCCACTCGCCTCGTTACCGGAATGTGGTGGTTCTTTGCGCTTATGATGTTGAACTCTTACACAGCTAACTTGGCTGCTTTTCTGACCATGTCTCGAATGGACAGTTCTATTGAAAGTGCTGAAGATTTAGCCAGTCAGAGTAAAATTAAATACGGAGCCGTTACTGGTGGAAGTACCATGGGATTCTTCAGAGTATTGACCTTCTGCATTGACTGTGATATCTAATTTTAAGTTTATTTCCTTTTCAGGATTCAAACTTTAGTACGTTCCAAAAAATGTGGGCGGCAATGGAGTCGGCACGTCCCTCTGTTTTTACCAAAAGTAACGATGAAGGCGTTGAGAGAGTACTCAAAGGAAAACGACTCTATGCTTTCCTTATGGAATCCACAACTCTGGAGTACATTGTTGAGAGAAATTGTGAACTTATGCAAGTCGGCGGATGGCTTGACTATAAAACCTATGGGGTAGCTATGCCCTTTAGTAAGTCCTTATGATCTCAGACCCAGTACATGTTTTGAAAAAATATATATTTTTGCAGATTCTCCGTATCGCAAGCAGATAAGCAAAGCAGTTTTAAAACTAGGAGAAAGCGGTGCTTTGGCTGAGCTCAAACGCAAATGGTGGAAGGAGAAACATGGAGGTGGTCGCTGCTCACAAATTTCTGAAGGTAGCGCAGATACACCCGAGTTGGGGGTGGAAAATGTTGGTGGTGTTTTCCTTGTATTGGGTCTTGGATTGCTTTCATCGATTATAATTGGTTTGGTTGAGTTTTTGTGGAACGTGAAAGCTGTAGCTATTGACGAAAAGGTTTCGTTGAATGATTCTACAATCAATGTAAATAATTTCATAACCTTAACTTGTCTTGCAGATATCTCTTTTTGAAGCATTGAGATTAGAGGCAACTTTCGCGATTAAATTTTGGGTAACAACAAAGCCAGTTCGTCAAAGCAGTGGTAGTTCGTCATCCTCTTCAAAGAGTTCAACGAAATCACTAGAAGCCTCTTCTCATAGTATTAATAGCAGTGGAAAAACTGTTAGTGATAAACTTAGAAAGATAAGTTCCATGTTCTCGTTGAAGTCTTTAAGAAGCAATGCGGTTGAAATGGATAAGGATTATAAGGAGAAGGTCAAGGATAGTAGAGATAGTAGATCTAGTAAAAATGGGAAAGTGATAAACCATGATGTTTGAATCATTAAGTACGTATTTGTGGCAGTTGGGTCTTGTTCTCTTCCGACTGTAAGAGTTATCAAGCTCAGGGTTTACCCCGAGAATGTGAGATTAGGTAATATAGATACAAAACGATTTCGATAATAGCATTGAGTTCAATAAAATCTGTTTTTAAAAAAAATTATGATACAGTCTTCTTATTTTTTTTTGTACCTCCGGCAGAGGCTCTTCACGTAAGTAAGCTAGAATATAGGTAATTCTAAGAATATAAAATTAAATCCAGAAATGCAATACAAAAACAGTTATTTTTTTTATATAATATTCTCTATATTTTTATCTCATTTTATTAAGTATCTATATTGTTATTAAGAATTTGTCATTTCATCTAAATTTTCCAATTTAATAATAATAATAATGTAATAATAATAATCATAATAATTGTATATATATAAATATACTTTTTGGTTTGTTCAGATAATAATTGTTTTTTAATAATATCGTACTATTTGAATTCCTCTTTATGTTCTTGTTTATATTAAAAAATATTATTTGTATACTCTTTTTTCAAATTAGTAAATCTTAAATATTTTTGGATTATTTTATTTGATTTTAGAAGAGGGATACTTTATAAATAAAAAAAAAATAATGTATGCAAATGTTGAATATGTTTGAGTACAGTTTTGTTTTATCCTGTCAGCCCTTTTTTGAGAATTAATCGCATCAGAAAATTTGTTTCGCAGAAGTTGAGAAAAATAAGTTTTGAAAAATGCAATTTAATATATAATATTAAAAAAAAATTGCTTTATATTACTTTATTCTGTTATGTGGGGTACTTAAAATTTGTGCGTGCAACTCTACATAAAGAAACAATTATTAAAAAATAAATTAAGTTAGTATATTAGGAACCTTGTGAAGAATAAGTTTAAGTGTCAATTCTAGGGCAGTGTGTGTCCCGTGGGATAAATTTGAATTCTTTTCGCATAGCAACCATTATATAGAAAACTTTAAAAATTGACATCCTGCAGACAGTTATGCCTTATTTTAAAATACCGAATGGCACTTCGACTCATGATAGAGATTTCAGCGACTGAGCCGATTTATAGAGCTATGAATATATGACCCTAACTGCACGTATATATATTACAATATTACATTGAATCTGGAGTGACGTTGATTATGTGCTACGAGGTTGAGATTTTCGAATTAATTTCCCGCAGTAAATGTTTGAGAATCAAGCTTTATTTGTTGTGGCTCCAAAATCTGTGAACAGAAAATAAAGTGAAAGAACTGGTGCTTACATATGCACAATAATTCTCATTTGAACAACTCAAGAAAGCTTGTATACGAAGAACTGACTTTTATGGCCAACAAGATCTAGCAATTATGTACTTAACCGCATAAAAATACTGTGGTAGACCACATTGGAGTCTAAGTTTTATCATGAAAAAGACAGATTAAAATAAAAAAAAAAAACGTTTAGGCGACATAACTATGTCCAAGTTCTCATTAAGAGTATAAGATATACGATTAACACTCGATCTAAACAAATTTTTCATTAATAAGCTCACTGTAGGCTTCGGAGAGAGCAGCAATGTAAAATTAAATACGACAATCCATGAAGTAACAGGAAATTGTTTCTTTTATTTGTCTTGCAAAAATATCACGATATATTGTGTTCGAATTCGAACAGGCTTTCCATCGGGTCACAGAAACATCTCAAGAAACTCGGTAAAGCAGAAAACTTGGACTACAGATTTCGCGGGTATGTTGACAGCAGTACACATCCTTTAGGTGTACATATGTACGTACCACTCTTCTGTAAAAGCAGAAACTACTTGGCTGTCTATCTTTCAGAACAAGATTAACCATGGTTGGATGTACTGCAATCTGGATCATCAAGGCAGTTGCATTGAAACAGGCGTACTAACGTGAGTGCGAGTACATTGGAGGATTACAAACGATTTTCAAAGACCACAGTGCACGTACACTCCTATCTGTGTTATATGTATATTAGTAGTCCCCATGATTGTATATCGTTTCAGTAACACTACTGCGCGCCAAAAGCTTATCACTGCGATGGAGTTCTAAATTTTGTCACAATATCGATAGATGGACACGTTTTGCAAGCCCTAGTCTGCATTTTATTTGAATAGATACTTGCTTTTGTTGTCGAAATTAAAAATGTATTTACACAATTTTTTATAACACTAACAATCCAAGAAAGGGCAGTGCAATTGGGCTCAATAAAAAAATTGTAAGTCTTACATACACTACAATGCAAAGATATAAAAATTATAAAGAATATTTGGATACAAACATTTAATTTATAACATATACGGTTGCCTGTGTTTTTTTTATCATTTAGTAAGTTTTCTGGTACAAAATTTTGTGATTTTTACGTCGAAATGTCGAATGATTTTGTTTTTAATTATTTGTATGCTTGTTATATGTATGTATATCTATTAATCTCAGTCTTTTACTAACATTTTTTTGTTGTTGTTTAACAAATATATTTTCTTAATGTTTATCAAATGTTCGTCGTAAGCGCAAACAATCGGGAATCACAAATCTTTCATGAAGTCTCGCAAATAATGCAAAAACATACGTAACCAGCAATTATATGATTTTATTTTGAAAGAAATGTAAAGAGTTAAATGCACCAACAAACAATTCATTTTTTATTTATTTATTCTTTTTTTATAAATATTTCACAAACAAGTTTTACGTGGGTGTATGTGGCAGTAAAGAATCGGTAACGTATTTTTTTTTTATATTTTAATTCTCCATAGCTGTTGGGTAGTGTGATATTTCCATAAATCGTAAATAAATGTAAATATAATATATAAAATTAATTTTACTAAAGAAATTGACTTTTATTTTGCCTTTTTAAGTTAGGTTTATAGAATTATTTTATTTACGCTTTCTTTTATGTATTGTTACTGTATTTAAATTGAAAAATATTTTCTTTCGCAGTTTTCTTAAACTTTGATATAAATATTCGATATTTAGTGGATATTCCTCAAATGAAAGGAAAAGAATACTTTACATTCAAAATGGAATCATTTTTAGGGCTTCAAGGGGACTAAATAAAAAGAAATAAAATAAATCTCTTGTAGCCTTGTAATATACAAACCATGCAGCGGAAACTCTTCCGTCTTTTTGTTTTTTTCTCATATATAAATAAAAATATTGCAAATAAAACAAATGTTATGTACAATATCTTTTCATAACTCTTATGCTTTTTATTTAGAAATCGTTCGTTACTAACTCATATATTATCTTGTATATATATATTTTTAAGAGTTAATGTTCTTTTCTACACTTTAAAGGAAAACAAATAAATAGTTTTCTTTAATATTAATTAAAAATGTGTATTTTGTTTTCTTTATAAAATAAAAAAAATCACTTTAATCTATTTATTAAATTTCTAAAGCGGTTATTTCTTATATAATTCTTAATTTGTAATCTTTTTAATTATAATATATATATATATTTATATGTATATATTTTATTTTATTTAAGAAGCACTTGAATATATCATGTAATAAAAAAGAAGTATGTATTTCTAAATATAATTATTTATATTTATTTCATTTTCAATTTTACGGATTTTTTTTTGTGTTTTGTTTTAATGATTTATAGAGATGAATTTAACTCGAAGGAATATTTTCAACAAAAGGCGCTCAAGTTTTTTTTTTAGAAGTTCAAAACTAAAGAAATGGGTGCTATTGTTGACATTTTGGGTAGTTGAAATCATAAAATCCATCACAGCTTTAAGGTGTAGGAAGGATACTGAAAAGGTTTTATTATAGGTATCACAAAATTATATTATGACAAAAATATCGCTCGATTAAAGGAAAAAAACTACAATTAAACTCGGTATAGATAGGTGGTATATTGACTTGACTAAAAACTGTTAGAGTGCGCGGCTGAACTTTGGTATATATTAGGATGAGTTCATAAGTGTAAATTTTTTTGTACATTCATCGCAGCAAATTCTGAAAACATTCATGAACGCAACTCTGCAGCATTGATGTCGCAGCTATGCATCATAACAAAACCTTCTAAAAGTTTGCAAAACAAAGGCAGTAATTCGATGTTTATGAACGGAAGTGATACCGAAACCGCTTTTTACATTTATGAACGCTCTGTCTAGCTGCAGTATCTTTACAATAACGAACTCACTCTATTTTGTTTGAGCTTTTAATTACGTATACAGGTTTGTAGATCAGCTATTACCCATAAGTATATATGTTTAATATTAAACGTTTTTTTTTGTTTCTAGAAGTGTTTACTTCTTTGTTAACTACATATGACAATCTCTCTTCTGATTGTAAGATTACCAAGTAACTCGTATTTGCCTTATACTCGACAGGAAAATAAACTGGAAAATGAATGTACATGAGTTTTACAAAGCCTGCTATTGCATTATACTCCTGCAAGAGAAAAGAGGGCCCGTCCGAATTTAATGCATTGGCTTCAAACTGCACTAGTCCTCCCAGTACTCATGCATGGTATCTGTCTGCTGAACGGCACTGGGAAAAGTCAACTACGTGTCTCTTATAAATACAGTTCAGAGGACGGCTAGTGTTGGCGTTACCAGTGGTCTTCATACAAATTCTCCAGTGGCACTAGAAATGATGCTGCATACCCTTCCTATGGATATTTATAGAGAAAGAATTAGCAGGGCGGACGATGGATCCTGGAGTGCGCTCAGCTGTCCTTGTCAGTTTTTGAGACTACCTATTCGGTGCAGTGTTTTTCAAGCAGAAATAATAGCTATTCGTGATGCAACTAGTTGTTTATCGATGGGAACGATATCACACACGGACATCGTTATTTACATTCACAGACTAGCAAGAAAAGCCCTGTAGAGGTTACATAGAATAATCCACAAAAAAGCTTTCGCTCAAGTCCCACCCAGCTATTTAGGGTGTGCCCCTCACGCCTTGGCGATATTCATTGCATAGTTACATGAAATATGCTTTCAGCACTTTCACTCATTTAGGAGAAATTTCGAAAAAAAAACTTTTTAATTGGTGCTTACGTCTTAAGGCATAAGCCTTTTCAAAATTGCAATTTTTAAGCTCCAGGAGTATGGAATGAAAATTGACTATGCACACAGACACGTTTAAGGGGGTGCTGAATGGAAAGCATTTTTTGCTGCACGTAGCAAAGGGGAATGAATGAGGATTTGGATATCTCTACTGGACTGTATAGCGAAAGTTGTAAATATTTTACATCTGATGAAAATGGTGTTTATTTTCGACATCGTAAATCCGTCCATGAACGCAGGAAAATGCCTGGGCGTATTGCTAGCTTAAATAAGTTAAATAAACCTCTAATAGAAACTTGTTGAACCAATCTCTATTTCGATCTAAAAAAAAATCGTTGTTCACCGAACATTGCAAGGACTTGTTTAGGTGTCATTTAGGTGTCATTACTCCAAACATATGAAATCGCACATGCACTCCGACATCACAAAAATGCAGATTTCATCCGCGACCAAAGTACTTCAAAGAAATAATATGGAAAGGTTTGATGGTAAGCCGTCCGAACTAAGTACCTAAACTGTTGCACTGCGCTATGATGATGGAGTGTAACAACTGTAAAGGTATTTTCAGTTTCCCGGTTTCTGAAATAACAAACAGAATAGTACTGGAGCACATAAAATTACACCTGGGCTTACCTTTCTATGCCAAACAAGCAAGCTTCAACTAAGGATCGCCCTGCATGGAGCGCTTTGAATGTAGCGGAGAATATGAGGGTTTCCGCTTCATATCTTGTTCGTCGATCTTGAGAAAACTTTTAATAAGTCTAAAATGATAGCCTACTTACGAGGGTGCTAAATGGTACATCTTGCACAATGATGAAGTGTCGGTTGGTTGTGAAATCTAAAGTGCTGTGTACCAGGAATGCATAGTCTTACCACTGTTGCTCCACAGAGCTTGGAGCACACTATGGAAATAGGCATCTTACGTTAAACATCTGGGCCGCTCTGAGGATGTTCATTTGTTTTCATACAGAATAATGGACCTGCATAAAATGGTCCAAAATTTATAAGTCGAAGGAAACAAATTATGTTGTAAGTTAACGCAAAGGCAATTAGCCCTAGAAACTCCGCTATGCAGTAAATTGCTGGACAGACCGTATGTGGTCCAGGGACTAATTTCTACCGACATTTCGCGATATATTTTTTCACAAAAATCGAACAAATCAAAGAGCAGCGTAGATTTAATGCCATATCCGAAATGCAAACTGGGAAGTCTTCTCATGACAGTTATCTAGGACGTTTATCAGACATTCGCGAGAGGTGGGACCGTGAAAAGACTGGTGTTGTCTGGGATTGAAACATTGAACCTCCCGCTCAGGAAGTAGTCAAAGGTACTTACTAGTGGAAATTGAGTATAAAAAGGTGATAGGTTCTTCACTTCTCGTAGAACGGGGTAGGACATAAATCGGGCCGACAAGAATCATGATCACATGCAGTCGTTGTGACGCTCTATGACACAAGAGGAATAGCAGGACTTTGATGTTAAGTTCTGCGTTTGGAGATTACATATTTAGTTCGAGTATAGTTTTCGGAAATTGTCTCCTCTTCATAACTCTCAAAAAACAATTGTTACTGAACATTGATAAATGAATCGTTCACAGTACTGCAGTCTAAGTTCGATATCCTCTACAATAATAAATTTAAAAAATATATATTTGAGCGACATTCTGAAAAAAACGCAATAAGATTTAAATAAAGGCATTAAACTGAACTTGAACTTACTTCTCGTATCTGTTGTTATAAAATTTGATATTTCTTTAAACTCTATAAATTGTACAAACGTGTTTCCGTTTTCTCTATTTAAATATATATATTTTTTGTTTTTGTGATTTTTTTAAGTTAATTTATAAAGATTAGACCTCAGAATGAATATTTCACTAAGAATAACCTCTTAACAATTGTTTCTCCTTGATTTTTTTTTCGTTTTTTTTTGTTTTATGTTAAAAAGTGTAGGTATTGCTTTAATATTATTTTTCTAAACATAGGTACGTGATTAAAAGATGCATTATAATCGTATTTTTTTATTTTTCTTTGCATTTATCTTTTCTTTCATAAATTATAAAATAAAATATAAATTTTATAAAATAGCAATTTAAACGAGAAAAAAATATTTCTATCATCACTAATATAACATAGAAAAGAAATAACTTCGTACGTAGATTTAATAGGAAACTTAGGTTGTATATCATTTAACATTTTATGAGTATTATTATTTTGTATACAAGTTATACTTTCTAGATGCATAGAATATGATTTTTTTCTTTAAAAATCTAAGTTTTCCTCTTGTTTTTTTCTTTTTAATTTATAAATTTCTAATTTACAATTTGCGACTAATGCTATTTTTTAAATTTTAAATATTTGTTTAAACTTATTTTTCTTTTGTGGTAAAGGTAAAAATGATTTTGTTCATATCTTATATTCTTCGTATTTTGTTATGTACGTATATATATTTTTAATCTGTGATGAAAGAAACCCTAAAAAAATAACAGAAAAAACAATAAAAAATTGTACGTAACGAGAAGGAAAACGAAAATAAAACATCACATCATGGATAGAAATATATTTTTTTTATTATTAAAATAAAGGAAAATTTGCCATACAACAAAGAAAAATAAAGAATATATAATAAAAAAAATTAACTAACTAATACTAAATTAAAAAATCATACGTATCAAACTTCAGTCTGTGTTTTGTTTTTTTTTTTTCTTTAATTTCAATGTAATATTAAGAAAAAAATAAAAAATTTTAATTTATCATTTCATTTTAAATAACTGTCGTTAAACAAATGTGTTATCTTCTTTGGCTGTTTTATTTTATATTAAGAAATATGTTTTGTATATATTATATGCAAAGATTCGTGAAAATTCTTTAAGTAAACTCTTACAATTGGGCTCATTTTGTGAGACACTGTGCTGCTCTATTGGCATATAATGGGTGGTGTGAATAAAAATTGAGTGTGAGTGTTCCCTCAGCATTTTGGAGGGAACACTCCATTTGGTGTGAATAAGAGTAGGGTTCGTTAAGTTTAACGAAAACCCTCCACTCACATATTTTGACAGTTGAGTGTTCCCTCCATTTTGGTGTGAATAAAGATGGAATCAATCGAGTGAACACTTTAAGAAGTTGAGTGTGCATTGGAGGTAACTTCAGGAGATAAAAAAATGGATAATACTATTTCGGAAAATGAATACCTTGACGGAATAAGTGAAAAACCTTAAAAAAAAGATATCTGGAATGGACGAAGAATAGTTCATAAAAATTCTACAATTTTATTCTTGCTTGATGGAAAGAAGCCCAACTCCAGACATGAAATTTAAAAAGCAAATTTCGTTGGAAGCTATGGAAGAAAAAATTCCATGGCATTGATTTGAACAAAAAGGGGATAGAAACAAAGACGGGCAATCTTTCCATGATTTTAAAAGCCCATGACAAGCAGCTGCTGGATTTGACAGCTCTCAACTCTAGTTTTCAAACTTCAACTTGAGGGGATGAACCTAGTTAGAGGAAATTTTTTATTCACACCAAATTGAGTGTTCCCTTCAACGAAAACACTTCACTCTTGAGTGTTCACTCAGAGTGTTCCCTTAGTTTTTATTCACACCACCCAATGTCTCTTGTGGCGGAAAACTTCGAAATCGATTATTTAGATTTACCTACGCTTTATGTTTAGTTGTAATTTTTTTCTTGTTTTTTTTAAGTCAAATTAAAAGCAATTTTTATGATGGTTAACAAATAGTCACTATGATGTGCGATTTTGTACACTGAAATAAAATTTTTCCTTCAGTTCATGTTAATTTTTCTTTTGTTTTGATTTTCTTTCTTTGTTTTTTAAAAAAGTGCTTTAATCGTTTAATATATTTACATTATATTTTATCTTTTAAATATGCTAACTAAGCTTAAGAAAATGAATAGTTTGTCAACGTAAGATGGGAAATCCAAATCGTTATTAAGTAAACAGAGACGTCTATCATTTATAATTTAATTTTGTAGTGAAGTGATTAAATAGACTTTGAAACGAGGGAAAATTTACTTTGAATTGTAGTAGTACATATCTCCTTTAGATTAGACTGAATGTGGTAAAATAAGTTGAAGAGGGGTTGTGTACTGAAGCATTTTGTAATAGAAATGCTTCGATAAGCTATGCACAGCAAGCATTTTCGTGTTTACAATATAAAGTCTAAAGCACATACACACATGCACAAGTACTTTAGATTTTATTCTCACAGTCGCCTTGTATCAAAATGCGTTGCGTTGGGTATTTCGAAAATCATGAAGGATTTTCTTTTATTTGGGAAATAGAGTTCTTGCTTGCCACAAATTAACTAAGGGCGTCTGGAAGGGCATTCTTAACCAATTAATTAATGTAGGTGTTGGAATGGGCATGTCCGAATCAGTCAGACTCCCGAATCATAGCAGCGTCTTCCACACGTGAGAATACCCGCCATGAAATTGTGATAAAGGAGCATATCGCGTGAGAATATCATCTTTTTCATTGACAACAGGGAGCGATAAAAGCGATATCTGTCCTGTCGAGAAGAGCTCAAGGTCCTGCATTCCTAGTATATTAAAGAATGAGAGGGCTGATGAACTGGTTAGGGGAGGCTCGGCACTTGTCCCGGAATCAGCCGACCACACAATAACCATTCCGTCGGGCACATTTAGCCAAGAAAATGGAAATAAAGTTCCAATAAAGGCAAATAATAGATGGTGTTCTCTGAGCACATTTGTTGCAGTAAGAAAACTGTGGCCTCTATTTTATAAACGAAGAACCGGCTGGAAATCTCTATCTACTCTTATAAAACCGAACACGGTGCACAACATTCTGCGGAATTATATAAAGAAATTAAGATTAACCAGTGAAGACCTCTGTATAGATTGTGGTTCATACAGACAGCACCCACTTTCTATGACATTGCCCAAACCTCTGCCAGAAAAGAAACAAATTCTTCAGAAGACATTTCTTCCAGTGCATCGAAAATATGTTCGACAAACCGTTGAACGAAAACTGCAGTTACATAAAATTGCCAACAACTTTGAAAATTAGGTGAAGTGAGCTGTGGTATTAAAATGGCATTAAGGCGCTAATTAAGCCTCATCGTGGAACGGTAAAGCGTATTTGAGGGTATTTAAAAGTTTTAAGGTCGTTATTGTTCTCACTTTTTTCCATATTATATATTCTCGCTATTAAGAGCAGCATATATTTCATTTATGTTTGTAGCTAAATCACCTTAATTTCTACGAATGTTCTCAGTTGGTTACTACGATACGATATATTTAGAGCTTAAGGCAGCAAGGAACTTTTGAAGAATGAGGCAGTGTCTTCAAAAAGTTCGGTTCACCTAGCCCTTGTTGTAGGGACTAAAACCAACGGCCTGGCCTTACAAGTTGGGGGTTGTGCGTCGGGATAACTTCCCTACCAAGTAAATAACTAATAACTAGCAATCGAAATAGGGACAACGACATTCAGATCTACACGTGAAATGATCGGACCGCATGCAGTCAAATCAGTCCATCAGATACCTACGACTGCTACAAAGCAGACATAACAGCCATCCAAGTCAGGAGTGCGATGGGATGGGCCGGGCAAAAGGAGGATGAAAAGCTGTGAGTAGAATATGTGGCTTTCCATAAAGAGCAGATGCAGCGCTTATTCGGATGTATGGTTTGCATTATCCACAAGAAAGGAGACCACCTCAACTGCGCCAATTACAAAGGTACGAGTATTACTCCTCTCAATATCGCGTAAAAGATCTTATCTGCCATATTATGCTAACGACAATCCCCGTCAAGGTTGCCCGTCTTTGCGGTATGACGATAGAGAACACCCGTCGCTCTATCAACGTCGGTAACGACATCACCGAGACCTTTGAAGTCAGGAAAGTTTTTAGATAAGGTGACGCACTCTTATGTGACTTCTTTAACATAATACTTGAACGAATTGTGCGAAACTCACAATCTAATACCAGAAGCACAATCTTTCAAGTCTGTGCAAAAACTAGCGTACGCCGACGATATTGACATTATTGACAGAACACAGAGGGCGGCCATTGGTGCGTTGGCTAGCATTGAAACGGAAACTGCTAAAATGCGCTTAGCGGTAAATGAGAGCAAAACCAAGTACATGCTGTTAACAAGAAGGGACACATAAGGCAAAATGTTATAATCGACAGCTATAACTTTGGACATGGCTCTGCTATAAATTCTGACAATAACACCTCAGCAACACCTTTCTAATCGCTGTTTCTTTAGGGTGAGAAGGCAATTGAGAAGTAAATCATTATCCCGAACAAATAAGGAGATTCTATACAAGACCCTAACCATCCAAGTCTTGCTACATGGCGCTGAAGTATGCATTCTATCAAAAACGGACGCAAATATCATCGGTTGTTTCTAAAGACAAATTCTTCGTAAGATATTTGGTACAGTATAGAGTTGACAGGCTTTCGAGGAGAAGATTCAACGACGAACTTTACGAGTCGTTAAACTACATCGTAAAAGGAACAAAAGATAGGACATGTAGAGCGAATGCATATTATTGCTCCGGGCTGCAAAGTCTTCGAATTGAACTCGGAGGGACAAAGCCGTAGAGGCCGACCTCACCATAGATTCGCGCACAACCAGATGGGGACCTCAGTAGACTTAGAGTTAGCTGAGGGCCGGGCACACTGTAAAGGTTGGTTAAGAACTACATTTACCCTGTATCGGCACTTAAGTAAGTAAGTATGCTGTAAGGCTTAAACATCAATTTCTGTCACGACACTGAATTTAACCCTTTCAGACCTAACGGGACATATATGCCCCATAGGCCATGACCTGCATTCATATGACTAACTTGTTGCAATTTTCCCTTATAAATCCAAGTGCGGGATATATATGTCCCAACAGTAGCAGATCGTGGGACAAATAGGTCCCACTAGATACAAAAGCTTTATTTCATAAGAAATTTTTATTTCACGTACAGCTTATTTAGTAACTGGTGGGACTTATTTGTCCCAGTATTAATAACTGTTGGGATCCACCCTGTCCCAGGGCATTTTCTCTGAACAAGGATATCTTATCACCAAACTTGCAATTTCTCATAATTTTGTTTTTATAACGATAACAAATCAATCACTACTTCATTAATATCTTTAAAAAATAAATCCGGACTGAAAGGGATAAATGAAATTACTCATACCCATCTATATTTACAGAATTCCATAGTTTTTGATTTCCGAGTAATAAAAAACTGATTTATTTTAGCTTGAAATTGAATTAATTTAACCTTTCTCAATAAAATGTCGAATATCTTCTTAAGGAATGATACCCAGCTCGACACAACTTACAAAACACCCTAGGTAGGGTTTAACTTCTTGTATTAAAATACTGATTTATTTTTTAGTAAAAGCCCAGTTTATTTTCTTTACATAATGTCGAGAGCCTTTGAAAGACTGAATCCCTGAAAGGCAAAATTCGGACTGATACTCAAATCGACTCAACTTACAGAACATGATAGGTAGACTTTTTCTTTGAGAAAAAGTCCAGTTTTATTCTTAACTAGGAAATAGGCCAATTCAGGATCAATTTTTTTCAATAAAATAAAATAATACATAGTAGTATTGATGCAGAGAAAAGAAAGTTCTGCGATGTACATATAGCAAAGAAGAGTTTGCCGTTCGTTATTTGGTCATGATTGATTTACGACTTAATCTTTATAATGACGACAAAGAAAGAATAGCAAATGTATAAATTAAAATTCACAGATAGATAAAAAAATAATTATTTTAAAAGCCTCAACGAAATCTGTTTCATTTAAAACGAAGTAATTGAAAAAAACTCGGTTAGCATTTAACACTTTTCGAAAAACATTACCTGAATGTGTACACATAAATACAAACTTGTATGCAATTTACCTCAATTTTGTTTTGTTTTCTTTCAAAGATGTATCTAAAAATGTCTTTAATCTTATTTATATAATAAATAATTTATTTATTTTTTGTATTTTTTTTCTTTTGTTTTTGTTTTATTAAAATGTTAAATCACTAGAATGTTTCTTTTCTTTTCGGTTTGAATTCTTAAAGTTATAGTACTATAAACTATTTTATGTATATGTATAAATATTTATGTATATAAGTTCATATACATATATTAATATATATATTAACATATGTATATATGAATATACATATATATTCCCTAACAACGTTTTCGCTCATCATTTCTTTCTTTTTTTTTCAGTATAATAATAAACTATAATATATTATAGCTTGCTAAAGGTGTTTTGTATATAACGTTTTTGTTTTTACTCTTTTTACTATTTTTATATTAAATATGAAATTTGTTTTGTGTGTGTGAGTGGAGTTACTTGAATTAAGCTTACATATTGTTTTATTTTTTTCTTTTATCTAAAGTGGTTGTTCATGTAAAACTTTCTTTTATACTAATTTAGTATATAAATAAGTTAAGGGAAGTTTGATAGGCTTTTTCCCCCAAATGTTGTTTTCCCCTTTCGTAATTAATATTTTACAAAGTTTTGCTTTTGTTTTTTGGTTAGTTTATATAGGTATTTATATATTTTTGTTTATTTTTTGCAGTAAAAATTCAAAATGAACTAATAGTATATGTATAAGTGTTTAAGATCGTATTTTTATTTCAGTATGAAGAGTGGAGTTTTTTTTTTGCTTTTTTGCAATATATGATGTAAACTATTTCATTTCAATAGATATCGTTATCATCCCAGTCCATTGATTTGAGGACTAGCTTATCGAGTTCTTTGGAGTCTCCAGAACTGCTATTGCGACGACGACGGCTACGACGGTTGAAATTAGTCCATTTGCGATTTAGTGTGGCGAGATTTTCGTTGAATTGCGGCGAAAATATAGCTGTTGTTAGTTTGATACTTGTGGGGGTTGACGCCGAGGCTGTTGTTGTTGTACTACAACTTTTGTTGTTTTTGCCAGTTCCAATGCTAAATGTTTCCTTATCCTTTAATATCAATCGTTTAGACGGAGTTATTTTTAAGCAATGCTTTGTTTTGTTCTTTGATTTGCTATGAACATGTATTACTGTTGATGTTAGGGGGCCACTGTTGTCTTGCACACCACTATCACAGTCATCATCATCATCATCGTCGTCATTGTTTTCGTCATCGCCAGTGTTGTTAGTGACCTCATTCATATTTGTGATGAAATGTGTTTCATTTGCATTCTTAGCTGATAGGGATGCTGGCTGGATGGGAGTTGTCGGTGATGAAGTGGTGGTGATTGTGGTGGCTGTTGTTGCCGATTTGATGAGTGGCATGGATTTAGTGTTGCATATCAATCAATCACGGTATATATAACTACAATTCTTGGGGCTCTCTTGTGGACTTGGACTACTGGATGGTGGTGCTGGACTAGAACTACTATTTGACATAACAGGCGATGATCCCGAACTTGAGTTTTGCGGACTATTTGAACGGTGTTGAGTTACTAAAATGAATTCAGATGAAAGTGCATTTGTTGAAAATGATTTTTTATTTAATATGGATGTACATTTAGTAGGGTCAGTTAGAATAACATTCCAAATGATAATAATATATATAACAAAATAAAGAGTAGTGTAGAAACGGCTGCTTGCAAAGTAAAAAAAAATCCAATCAATCCAATCCAATCAAAAAGACATTTTGGAATACTCTGAATACTTTCGGAATAACATACCCCCTGGCTGGAGTAAGTTGTTAAATTTTGTTGCCACATAAGGTCGAGTCAACATTATTTACTTATCTATTTGTTACATATGGGCGCCGTGGCTCAAGTGGTTAGTGCGTTGGATCGCTGAGCGGGAGGTTCGACGTTCGAATCTCAGAAACACCAACAAGTTTTTAACGGTCCGACCTCTCACGAATGTCTGACAAATGTCAAAGAGTAATAACTGTCAAGAGAAAGCTTTTCAATTTAAATTTTCTCTTTCACGATGACGGGGAACTTAAATGCTGATAAGTACATATATATTTATCACGGTGTAAAATCTGGTGCAGCAGAATCTTTAATTAGCGAGAAATGTATAGGTACATGGTCTTCAATAAAGCATTTTTTTTTTCATACGAATAAGGAGTATGAATTTCATTATGAAAAAAATACGTTTCAGTATTTGGCGACCATTCTCTGAACGTTTGGAACTACACGGCAAATAAATCTAAATTGGTTTTTTTTTACTGAGAATGTTGACGATCAAAAACAGGAGCCAATTGGGGGATGCGTTTCTTCGAATGTTATACAAGCGCTATTTATGGATAATGGTTGGGAGTTTAATTTTTCTTAGGAAACAGAAGACAGCGTTGCTCTTTGAAGGAATTAAATTATATTTTATTGTTTGTACCCCATTTGATTATGCTATCAATATCGGAATTTAATGAGCTTAACATACGCTGCCGCGTGCTAGTGCTGTCGTCGACGAAATAGTGTTTTTGATACGAATCGGAGACAAAACGGAACGCTTGCCACCGCGGAAGAACATATGGAATGTGTATTTTTTTTTTTTTAGGAAAAGAGAATACTGCCGACCTTGTTAACAATCACCGTCATCGTGAAAGATAATTTTATTAAAACAAGAAGAAACCAGCATTGTAGGGGCTTCTAGAAAAACGTCACCGCAGAAAAGCTGGAGACTAAGCAATGCACCGGAAAAATATATTCGCCAACGTATGCATATGTACATACCCCATTCTTAAAATAAACGAGTTAGGATAGAAAGGCACTTATTAAGACATATACCTTTTAGCCACGACTTATCATTACCAGACCTAAAACGATGTCTAAACTCTTTCCCTAGAAAACACTAAATTTGTAGAACGTTAAACGTTTCAACGTATAATGGTCGTGACCTTTATTTTGACTCTTGGTCAATCAGACAAACGTATGGAAAGAACCTACAGATTAATGGCGTATCGAAAAAGAGTTATTCAGAAGTGTTTCTGGAAGAACCTCTTCTGCTCAATAGTCCAACTACGAAGTAACCATGGCGCCCACCTGGATCTTTGTCACATTTACATAAGGAGTGAGTGAACTATTTGGTATGTGCGCACGAGGATTTTGTTTTACTTATCGCTAACAAATTTTTGTTGAAACCCTGGAAACGCAGAATAGTTTACGGATCAATTTCATAAATCGTATAGTTTAGTTTAATTTTTTGTTGTCAATTAAACTTCCGTATTCATGTGTACATATACATATGTATTATGTTTTGAAATTTAAAGCCTTTTGGAATGCAGCACTAGTGCGTAGAGCATAAATTTGTAGAAGCAATTACCAAAAATTGAAATTAATATAAAGTGCCCAAATAAAATGCGAGTGTAAGTCAGAAGACCACAGAAATTTAGATAAGAAACAGAAAATTTAAGGAAAATAGCATAAGAACAAATTTTTTAGGTAAAAAGGATCTTCAGTTTAATTCGGGGGAAACAAAGCACACGTCTGCAATCCAATACATGTAATTACTTACCAATACCATGACGGGGCGGCTGTCTCCTCAATCGGCCAAGGCTTCTGTTTCGTGTGTTTGTGTTAACAGCCTGAGTAAAATTTGATGGGAAAATATTTGGTTGTGTTTTAACAAAAAAATTATGCTTAACATAAAACAAATAAAATAAATCATAAATGCTTGATGAACGATTCAATTTAGAAACTATTATTATTGCTTTTTTTTGCTCTGAATTTTTGTTATATCTTCTAATTGACCATCCGTTTTATTTTTCTACATCAAAATAGTATATATGTATATATAAAAATCATTAAAAAACATTTACCACTACTTTTAAGGCTAATTGTCAAACGTTAACTATGACTAGGTTTTGTAAAAAGCATCTTCAATAGATCACATCAACTATACGATAATTAAAAATCAAAACATTTATAAACTTTTAACTGTTGCGATATTTAATAAACAATTTGCAAAATTCAAACAGATGTACTTTTGCAGGTGAACTAGTTTTGAGCATATAGTTGGTAGTATATCCAATTTTGTGCATCTTTGTGTTTGTTCTTTGCTTTTTTTCGGGATGAAAGCAAATTTTTAAATCATCCGAATTTACAGACGAGTTGGGCGCGGGATGGCTGGCTCAAACAAGAAACTTTTTTTTTTTGCGATTTACTGTAATGTATTTTCTGGTAAATGGTGTTTTATGTTTTAATGATGATATTTGGTGAAAAGGAATTATGGTCTAAATAAGATAAAATGGTAATGGTCGACGTGGAATATTTATGTTAAATAAGGAAAGAGATAAATAATAAAACAAAGCCAAAAACAGTATTCCTAATCTTCCTAGTGATTTACTTTCTTAGTTATTGGTTGTGAATTGATCAAAATTGTTGCGGTATTTACCATATTTTGGGTAATAAGTCCCTGACTGGTCTCAGCCGCCCCACTCCCGTCTCAAAGGTATACCTAATAGGGGAAAGAGAAAGAAGATAGAGAGCATAGTAATAGTTGTAGACTTTGAAAGAAATGCAAGTAAAACAATAAAAACCAAAAAAATAATAACATTAACACTTAAAGCATACTTCAAAACAACACATAAACACACATTCGATTTTGATTGGTGTAGACGATAATTTAAAATAACAACGAGAAAACGAATTCAAAAAGTTAATACAGGGAGATAATAACAAAACTGTTTGTACCTAAATTCCCGTATAATGCTTTCATTTTCCAGGGTTTTAAATGTGAACTGCTGTTTTCTGTCCTGGTTGGGTACAGAATTTCAAGAAAAAAAAAAAAAACGTCACTGTCGAGTTATGGCGATTTTTATCCTTGCTGTCTCTGTGCTTTATGATTGTTAAATATCCTATGTATTGAATACTCTCTTATTATGTTTGTATGTACAGTAGTTTTCACGAGTATCAGACACACTTCGGTCAAATTTTGCTGCGTTCATGGACAAAACAATAAAGAAGGGAATGAAAAGGCGGATGCTTTGGCAAGAATGGCATCGACAATGAACATCAGGGTAGCGGACACATCCATCCTGGCACCGATTGACAAATTGTGTAATATAATAGACCGCATAACAGGGAATGAGGCCAATTCATTTTGGCTATCCTGGGAGGACCGTACCACCTTTCGTAAGTTATGACCTAACTAAACACAACGTAGAGCCTTCTAGCATTTGTTTGATTATAAATACGCATCTTAACTAGAGTATTCACAGGACACTGCGCCATTGGGATCATGCTTCGCAAATTGTAAGCTGCGAAGATGAAGAAGAAGTGCAGTCAATATAACATTTGCTATGCCATTGCCTCGCCCTGCATGCCAATGTTTCTTAGGATCCAGGTTCTTCGCAAGCATTTAAAAGGTAACAGAAGTTCAAATATTGGGTCTACGTCACTTAAAAAAAATCAAATGGTTCGCAAGTCGGCCATTAACAAGATATGTATGTATGTTTGGTTTCCCCTGTTGTATTCTTTTAACCACACAAAATAGGGATTCGCAAAGGATCATTAGATCTCCGAGTAAACGTGATGAGTTCTTATCCATCACACACTTTTCCATAAAAAATAGATCTAGTTTTTCATAACGCTCTACCAAGTGAGCTACATAGCTGCCTACGGAATGGATAACTTTCTTCAGGAGAGATCTATAATTAGTTTTAGTCGATAGTGTGTCTTCCTACAGAATACAGGTTAAAGCATGACAACCTTCGACCATCAGAGATGGGAACAAATCTTCATATTAAGTGCAGATCTGTGGAGAAACTTACAGTGGAAGAAAACTTAGTTGACTTTAATGAGAAGAAAATTAAAAGTATGCCTCTTCCACTGAGAGTGAAGTACATGCACGTGGACTTTTTCTGTCCAAAGTTCTAAGTAGCGGTTAACATCTTATAAATCCAGGAATTCATTAATTTTATCTGTATGTCACATGTAGGTATGTACACATTTTGTATTAACCCTTATGTTACCATTTCGTGATCCAAAATAGCTTAAAATTAAAATTAACTAGTTTTAAACTTATCTAAGTTTTTCCTTTTTCACTGCTAAATTTTCTAAATTTATACTTATTAGACGTCTGTACAATGCATTTTAGTTCACGCCACAGGCCGTAATTCATTGCCGCAAAAACATCACGTGCGTCTTTATTAAAAATTAAAATAGCTTGATCTCGATTCCAATTCTTTTCCCAGATGACTAATGGTAATTTTATTTCGTTTTCGTGGTTGAGTTCTGAAAACTATAAGATATTCTATGGTCCAATTCCTGCATTGTGGGCTAAAAAACCGCCTGCACAAAACTTAATTGCAATAACTACTATCACGAGCGCTATGCGAAATACTTGAACAGTGGCACTTATTACCATAAACCATGATGCACAGAATATATTC
Source organism: Blera fallax (assembly GCA_946965025.1). Classification (NCBI taxonomy): domain Eukaryota; kingdom Metazoa; phylum Arthropoda; class Insecta; order Diptera; family Syrphidae; genus Blera; species Blera fallax. The sequence goes on along the minus strand of OX337247.1, from coordinate 15,862,315 downwards.
ACTCTGCTTCAATGATACGATTGGGTGAAAATCGAACGACAACCTTGTTGTCCTTGTAAAAAAACCTGTAGGCTATTTCTAGTCAACAAGGAAGCTTGCTATTTCCATACAAATATTGAATTTATTAATCTCAATTATTTGGAAAGGCAAAAAATTGAAATTGGGAGACTCCAATCTGACTCATTTTCGTGGATAAATATTTTAAGGATTATTGTTCGATGCTATCCTTGTAACATAGAGAAATAATTGTGATATAAAATAAAGTCGTATATGTAGTTATCGTCGGCATCGAAGGTTATGTCGATTTAGGCATACGTGCGCATACTTTTTCGGCTTAAAATTTTCAACTAAAAAATTGGGAACATAAGATACCTATCGCCAACGCCATTAGACCAAAGTTATGTCTTTTGTGATACACCATGGATTATGGAGAAATTTCTCTGATCGCCTCGATTGTTGTAATAGAAAGCTCTTAAGTGAAGCATACTTCTTTCAAAGACTAAATATATAAGGAAATTCTTCGTTCATGCAGCTTCTACAAAAATCGTTCAGATGTACGCCAAGCCTTGTTGCGTGTTTGCCTATTAGACAATGCCCAGTGATGACACTTATTGTAAGAGAGAAATCACTTTCTTGAAGTGTAGTAATACCACTTATCCACCTAAGATTTCAGGCGAGTTTGTCAGCCTTTCAATACCCCGGAATATCCCAATGCCCTGGCACTCAATAGAGATGAATATTGAATTGCTCCGCCATTTCGATGAAAGACGATCGGCAGAGTGATCGATACCAAGGATTTGATTACTGCTTAGCTATCTGAAAAGATGCGGATATCCCTAATGGACATCACGTTTTTCTTCCTTAATCGTAATTATTTTCGCTTAGGACACGCTACAATGAATTGAAAGATGGAAGAAGAGGTTAAGATTGAGCCTATCAAAGGACACACATTTATCGAATCCGTGGTTAGTTTTTGCAAGCACAAAACGTTTTTAAATTCGTCCCAGACATATTTTTTTTCAAAAAAAGGGATATCTTTTAATATTATTACAATATCGTAAATTGGAAAAAAAATATCAATAAAAGGCACTAATCTCGTACACAATTCGTCCATAAATTATATGAGTTAAGCACATTCTTTGGGCCACTTCCGGTAAAAATCTAGATATTGCCTTTTAAAGCTATTTATTAACAAAATCCGCTTTAAATGGTGACTGCCATAACGATTTTCTTTCGATAAATTTGCTAACTAACTCTATAGAAAACTGAGGATAAGGTAGTAGCAAAATATTTCAATCAAAAATCAGGGTAAAAAATGATGATACGATCCGTTCCAGATGTATAGCAATGTTTCTGAGCGTTTCATCAAAAAATTAATTATATTCAATTGTTTCAATTGTTGTTACGTACTGATAGATAAAGGCGAATCATTCTATGAATAGAAATGTATTATAAGACAACTTTCTCTAAAGGTTGAACATCATAAAAATATAAAATATAAACACTTAACTAAATGATTCAAACGACAGATGAGTATGACATCAATTTACAAGCAAAATGTATGATATTGTTTCACAATGCAGTTAAAAAATAAAATAGCAAAAAGGACTACACCAATCGAAATAGAAAATAAACAAAAAAAAAAAAAAAAATAGAAATCAATAAGCAAACAACTTTAAAGCGCACATTAAACTAAGTATATGTAGACTGCTATTTGCTTACCTTCTTGACGCTTCGTGTCGTCGAAAAACCATCGCCCCGCCGGTAATTGTCACCCTAAAAGTGTCATACAAAAACCCATATTAATATTAGTGAACTTTTGAATGCAAATAATAAATTAGCATTAGATTCACTCACTTGATGTGATCTAAGTGTGCCGAAATTATCACGACCACGATATGTTTCTCGAGTATTGTAGCCATCTGGTTGAAATTGGAAGAGCGTCTCGGAGTTAGCTCCGTGGTGGTGCATCGGTTTTCGTAGTGTGCTTTTCGGCGAGTGTTGAATTTTATTCTGACTAGGTGCCTGAGGTAGAAGTACTGGTTCTGCGTATGTAACCTCTTCTACTTGTGGAAGAAGTTTCGGTTCGGCTTGAATTCTACAATGAAGCCTCATATTATGTAAATACATATGCAGTTAGAAATAATTAAACTTTATATTTAATTTTGTACCTATTAACATTTTGACGTTGCTCAAAATATTCATATTCTGTATCAGGATATGGAAGATTATCATCTTCATCCTTGTGACAACGTCTTCCGCAAAAATAGCCTGTAAAGAATCCCACTAATAGGGAGAATATTGACCCGGCTAGGACGGCCATAACGAGAGTTTCAACGGTGTATTGCGCATTGATAATATCTGCTGAAATTTGTGGACCTTTAGTTTTGTATTGTTGTTGGCGCACAATGCACAACCAAAAACGACAAATTTGATAAAAAAGAAAAAAACAAAATATACACATCAATTTTACAACACACCAAACATTTACCTTACAAAATAGAAATTAAAATCGAATATTCAAAAATAAATAACAGTGAATTTTGTTTTTGGATTACATATAAAAAAATTGTGATATATTGATTATTTTTTTTGGTGCTGACACAAGGACTTTAGGTGAGATGCACATGCGGGATTTTGTGTTTATTTCATTTGAAGCACAATTCAACGTTTTTTTTTTCTTTTTTTGTATAAGTAATAATGCACATTAATCAGTTTGAGGTACGTGTATAAATGTATAAAACTAAAATTAACTAGGAAAATTTCCACACCTTTATTTTATAATACAAAGTTACTTTTTTCATATTTAAAGTAATGAAATTCTTAGTTGGAAGTAAGAAATATATATTTTACGTGTATCGTAATGGTTTTCATCAAAATACATTAAACAAAAATTAATTTGTGGGAGTTGGGACTCGTACCATTAATACTATCAAGGGATAAGCTATAGATCGAAACAAACACCCTTTGTTCTATGTCTGCTTGCATGTTGTAGACAGAGGGTAGACTCTGATTGGTGTCAACTAGGAGATACTCAGTGTGGTAATTGTTACTACACATCAATTGTGATTTTTTTTACATCTATGCGGTAGGCATAGGCACGAGTGTTAACCAGAAGACAAAAATAGCAGCTGGGCAACGGACGAATTCTTCAGATGGAACCAACAATGGCTTGATAAACCTCCGCAGCGGATATAGCACCTTATCTTAGACAGATAAGGATTTCCAAGAATTAGATGAGGTCTTGGAAAAGAGAAAGTGGCGAATGAACCCTAAAACGGCCAACGACAGCGTTCGCACACCACAAGTGGGTTGCTGACTTCATTTAGCCGACACTTCGTACTAGTTTCTACAATGGAACTGGTTTTCTGGGTTGAAGGTTGTGCCGACGGGATAACTGCCCGACTAAGGAAAAAAAGCAGATTCGAAACAAAAATAAGAACAAATGGATTTATTGATGACGAACCATGCAAACGAAATTCGTATCTGTATGTAAGGTTCCTTAACAGGCTACGTGCAGCTAAACAATTTGCGGAAGCCCTATACTGCTGCAAAGTACTATCGCCATCCAAAAAGTGCGATGGGATGGGCCGGGCAAAAATATGATGACAAACTGCGATATCTATTGCGGCGATTGCTACAAGCAACAAAAGCAGCGTCTATTTAGATTTGGATTCGTTGTTGGAGGCAGATTTAGGGAAGAAATCTTAAGTTTCAGATATATGAATGGGCGCCTCACGGCAATTCGCATAAAGACTAAATTCACCAATATGTATAAACCTAATATGCGCGCATGCAACCGCAGAGGAGAAATACGACGACACCAAAGGCAGGTTCTACGAGCTCTTCGACAAAACATACGAGTAGGGCACTAGCTATGACATTAAAATTGTCCCAAACGATTTTTACGCAAAGCAAGGAGAGGTATCTTTGATAGTACCGCCGGAAAGAATAGCCTATATGACAAACACCTCCGATAACGCATTCAGGCTGATCGACTTTGCTGCGGGGGGAAACGTCACAGTCGCCTTGGACGTGCTGGGTTTCGCCTGACGCCGTTCGCCAACAACCTAATCGGTTCATATAAGTGTGGCTTTAGGCTAAGAAAGATCATAATCGACTAAGTATTTACACTACGGCAGAAACAGGGGTTTTAAATTCATACCCTCAACCACTCCATCGATTTTAAGGACGCATATGACAGCATTTATAGAGACGATGTAAAAAGAGCAATGTCTAGTTTTGGCATCCGTTTGTGCACGATGACGATGGAGAACTCAAGCTGCTGCATCAAGGTCGGTAATGACCTTTCAGACAAGGCGACGCGCTTACATGCTACTTCTAAATCATCTTTTTTGGAAAAATAGTGCAAAACTTAGTGCCAGGATCAAAGGTATAATCTTTTAAAAATCCGTCAAATTACTCGCATACGTCGCCAACATTGACATGAGTATTGAGACGAAGCAGCGAAGAAAGGACAATCAACACCGCCACCGTAGACAGATATAACTTTGAGGTAGATAATGACAACAGGGCTGAGATCTAACAAAGAATAACTCGTGCCAACTCCTGCTCCTTTGAGCTAAGAAGGCAGCTGAATAGCCTCTCTCGAAAAACTAAAGTAACTTGTTATAAGCTCTAGATCCGCTCTACGGCGCAGAGGCATGGACTTTGTCAAAACTGGATTGGGCTGCTTTAAGCTACTTCGAGAGGAAATTTTTTCGGGTGATTTTGGGTCCCGTCTCCAGACACAGTGAGTGGAGGAGAAGAAACAACGAAGAACTGTACGGAGTGTTCAGCAACATCGCCTTAGCCAGGAGAATGAAGGTCCAACGTGGCTGGGTCTTGTGGAGCGCATAGAAACTAATGCTCTGGCTCGGAAAATCTACGAATCCACCACCAAGGGACGGCGCAGTAAAGGAAGACCGCACCTCAGTTGGCGCACGTAAGTGAAATGGGACCTCAGCCAACTTTGCGCGCGAAACTTGAAGCAGTTAGCTAAAGAACGAGCTGGATGGAAGCGCTTGTTGATTAAGACACAGGTCCACCGCGGAGTGTAAAGCCATTTTAAGTAAGTAGGTACATACATAATTCGTATTTGTACACTGATCTAATGCGAAACAGAGCTTCTACCTTTTCTTATTTTAAGTCTGAATATTGTTCACCGGTATTCTATAAACGACCAATCGGGCATCCATTCTAATTTTTAGTACTAAATAGGAATAAAGCATCCATTCTATCAATTTAAATAGTTAATTAGATTCACGTAAGACAGTTCACAAATATATTATACAGTTTTATCTCGTTACAAAACGATTGCACTTTAAATTAATTAATTTAGAATCGATGACTGTTTTTTGATAAATATCTTACAAGCTCCTAAATTCTGGGATTATCTACGACTACAATTGCAAAAACGAACATATAGTCAAAATAAACGAAAGAAAAATTGAAGAAAAAAAAACTCATTTTCAAAGCAATACGTTGAAATGTGCTTCATCAATCACCGGGTGTGTACAGACACAAAGACTGTGCTTTACGAATTCCAACTATCTACCAGGTGCATAATCCATCAAAGACAAAATTAAAAATAAAAGCTGGTAGGAGGTAGAAGAGAATCACGACGTTACCTTCAAAGTCTTTGTCCTGCATGATATTGATGATTTCTTGATCCTTTCCAGCACGTCGGGAATCCAATAAATCCATATCGTCCCTGTAGCCCTTCTGTTCTCCAACATTTGCGTCCTTCGAGGAGATTTTGCCTGTGAAAATGTGAAAAGCGCGTTTTTAAAACATGTGACTATGTCGACGAACATGTCTCTACTATCAAATATCCTACTGGACATATGTACGTACATCCATACACACATACATAGTGTAAATATAGCAATTGAGCACATGCCAAAAGGATATTAGCTTCACACAGAAATATGTACATACCTGATGGACACGCCGCATGCTGCCCTGTGGCAACGTTTTGATAGAAATAATTCTCCTCCAGCCATCTGGGTGCGCCATGAGAACGACATTTGCCAGCAATTTTGTCCCATGCACAGTACGGATCCTGAAGCGCTACACACTCACTAAAACATACAAACAAACATATTTTAAGTAAATGGTCTTCTAAGGAAGGGTGTTTCTAATTATAAAACAATCTTTGAATTTTTGCAGTTTAATGACTGTTTTACGATTGACTTTTACCTGCAACTGGTAATTTTATCGTTGTTACAGCGGTGCAATTTAATTGCAAGTACTTGACTATCTGTGATTATTATTAGTTTTCCATCATCATAGCTTCCTTCTTTCGGTTGATCTGTTACAAGTTAATAAAATTATAAGTTTTGGTTTATAAATATGTCTTGAAATATATGAAAACAAGAACATGATACGAATACTTTAATGGTTGGACTATTCTTGACCACATCTATTGGCAGAGTTTGGCGATATTCTTACCACTCTCAAGGATGGTAAAAGGTACAATACAGAAAACGTGAATTTAAGTTTTGAAGGACACTTTCGTATCGAATAAGTAGAATAGGTTAGGTTAGATTGAGGTGGCTGCCAGCTATCGATAACACACTTAGACCAAAGATAGGTTTATTGTGATACCACATGGTATCCTTGGCTATTCGTTAAACCAATTTCAGTTTTTTGATGAAGCTTACGAGCCCCTAGTACATATCTGCATTTATTAAATTACCTAGATCATTGCAATAGAAAGCTCCTAAGTGAAACTTGCTTTTGTGGGAGACAGCTGGGCGGGTACAAGGAAGGTGAGGAATGGTTTCTTTTTTGTCCATGTAGCTTATACAAAAATCGTTGCACGCTTTCCTATTAGACAGTGCCCAGTGGTGACACCAATTGTAGCGCCAATATGCAATCTGTTGAGAGATATCAAGTCTTAGAGGGTTTATGTCTAGCTTTGGCCAAATCTGTTTTGTCACTACACATGTTATACCACTTGTCCATCTAAACTTTGATCTCTTGATAGCATCTAGTTTAAATTTGAGTTTGAAACTACCGATCAATATACCTAAAGTACTAGTACGGCGCATCAGTCGCCGCAAGGACATTTGGAGCGAATAGACATCAATGCTTCAGCCTGCAGTGTTTTCGAAACATCTGGAGAGACAACGCAGAAGAGGAAGACCTCGCCTAAGGAGGAACGCACAAGTAGAAAGTTGGCTGATGCAACTTGGAGTGCGCAACTGGAGGCAGTTAACTAAGGACCGGGCTAACTGGATAGGTTTGTTGGTTGAGGCCCAGGTTTACCCCGAACTGTAACGCCATCTAAAGCAAAAATTGTCAAATCGTAGAACCGATTCCATTGTTTATTCCTTGGAATTAACTTATCATCAAATTGTGACATTAATAAGTCTGGTCTCGTCGCCGTATGACACGCAGAGTCATCCTGTTGCAGTTGCAACAACGCAAAGAACTCAATGAAATGAAATTTTTGGAAATTCCACTAGAGAGGCCATTGTGACTCATCATATTTATGTATCTTAACCTGACTGGAAGGAACCGAACAAAATTTAATTTAATCTTTAAAGCAGTCAACCATGTTCAGAAGGAAGTTTCTTTTCTAAATTTGTTATTGTGAGTCAAAAACCTTTATCAGAAACTTAGAATAATGAGAACTTTCAAACAAGAGTTTATTAAATGTTTTTTGTTTCAGGAATGCAGACAAAAATAATGATTCAATCTTTCTTTTACTTACCATATTGCATTGTACGAACTATTTCCAAATTTCGAATCGGCTCACTTTTTGTTAAAACATCAATTTCCTCAATAACCACAGAAGAGACTTTTTTATTCGAGTCCGCTGACTCCGCATTAACTGACTTAATTATTTTTCCATGGTCTAGGAATCAAATACAAAGAGAACGAAAAATACTGAGTAAACGAAATACACCTATACATAGCGATGTGAATTAAATGCAATTAAATCGTTTTAAAAAAACGTTCTCTTGTACAAATTTAAAAGCAAAATGTTCACAACCCAAAATTGAGGTAGAAAAAAAGCTGCAACTCACCCGTTCCAACAAATATCACGTCGTACGTCTTCCCTCCGGGAGTTTTAATCTGAGCATCCACAGCAATTTGCGTAAAACGGTAGCTGCATCGGAACAAAAAAGTGTGGAAAAAGAAGAAAAAAGAAAAAAAGAGAAACCCATAAGAGCGTACAGAAGGTAAAAGTATCCCACAATGTAAATTAAATAATTAAAATGCAGCGAACATGCGACTTTGGTTACGCGACTATTAATAAGGCACACCACACCAAGTAGTTTACAAAAAAAAAAAAAAAAACGGAAAAACCGGAAAAACCCCGGTTTTGAATTGACCGCGTGCATACATTCAGATGCCTCTTAGGAGATTTGCAAAAGGAGACCACTGGCACGATGCACACTACAAAGTTTAATTCAATAAGAAATAACTTAACAGTGTGAACAATGTAGGTGGCTGCCTCCGCCCACACCGCTACTGGCGTATACCAAGGATGCATATATTCCTCCTTTCGACTTTCGTTGTCTTCTCTCACGGTGTCCTTGTACGTCCACACGAAAGAAATATAGTAATACAATTTTCGTTTCATTATACTTACATAGTACTCGTCCTGACCAAAATTGGTTGACCAAAGAATGCTGGAACATTCTCATCCATTAGCGAATGAGTTTTGATGAAATTTAACGTCAAGTCTGGAAGGGTGCGCGAGTCATTATGGCATGAGCCTGGTCGAGGATCAGGAACCTTTGGGATATACAAAAAAACAACAGCAACAACAAATTTAAAATAAAATGAAAAATAAATTTAACTACAAGTATCTTTATCTATGGCATGGCGTATTCTGCACCGTTAAATTTTGAATTGGCGCTACAAAAAGCAAACCGCACTTGGTACCATAGCCTGGTTATTATATTTTTTATTTTTATTTTTTTCTGCGAATCACTCTTTGGAATAGATTTAAGGGATGATAACAAGTGAAATGGTTTGTGGTGATTATTATAATACGAGGTTGTTACTACCACCACCAGTGCAAGAGAAACCAAGACCGTGTTTTAGTTAAAATAATATTTCGTACATACCTTTGCACTGTTAACAGGAAGCCAATTAGAGTTGATACCGCTTTGTTCTTTAAAGTTTCCCTCAAACGTATCTGCAATGTCCTGGTGATTGTTTTTGGGGGTAAAAGGGAAAGAAGAAAAGAAAAATGGTTTAAAAAAAAATGTAGTGAGTATTGCACACATTTTTACAGCAAATGTGTAGGAGAAAAAAAATTATTTATTCGTGTGTAGAAGTTGAAAAATAATAGAGCTTATACAGTAGGATGAGTCGCTTCCACTTCTCTTGGCAATAAAGAAGGACGCATTTACATTTTTTCAGTTTTATATCGTTTTCATGCGATAGTTTTCTCACACTTTTCAACAGATAAAAGCGAAAAAGAACGAATGGATATAAATGAAAAGCAAGACGGAAGAAAAATCACAGAAATAAATACTCGCAGTAGATCCTTGAAGTTTATTTTTATGAAACATTCGTTAAAGTTAAGAGCATCTGAAGGAAGTATACAATTTTACTTGAAAGGGTTTCTAATTGTCCAACTTATTTGTAACGAAATTATTCTTATCACGAATTTTTTAAAATTGTTGGCGGTTACAGCGTTCGCAATCGTTCGGGAAAGTACCCGTACTCATAAAGAGAAAACGTACATACATATGTACTGTTTACGTATCCCACACATACAATTGCTTATAATCGCATTTAACTACGTTTGTTCATTCCCAAGCTTTTCAATTATTCATTCCCAAGGAATGATAACTAAATGCAGGATACTTGTACAAGGTTGGAAGATGCTCTCATTTTTGCAAATGGCGTCGTATGTCATCTTATGACTTTTATATTTGTGAAGTAATTGTGTCAATGTTACAAATAATCGGTCGGGGATTTGAATTCAACTTAAATTTCGTTGTCGAATCTTTGGTCGTGTGATACATACCAACTGGACGAACACTGCGGCGTTTAGCCGTTTGTCTCAAGGAAACAGGCTCAACATGGAAAAGTAGAAGACGTGGCGGGTCAGGGAACAGCCGTCCGGTCGAGTATATCGGTGCTGTGGCTGCAGATGTCCAAAAGGACCCTCAAAAATCAACTAGACGACGGGCCACGTAATTGGGCATGAATAGACGCTCTTTACAGCGATTTTTGGACAGAGACTTGAAGATGTACCCGTAGGAAATGCAAACGGTGCATCAGCTATTGTGATAAAGCAAATCGGCGTTGGGTGTGGCTTTATATAGCAAACATATGTATATGTGCGTAAAAATCATACATGACGATTTTATAGTTTAGGAACCAGACAGACGTACGAGCGAGTTTAATAGGGTTCCGTGATTTGTATACGGAACCCTGAACGGGTTTTCTAAAAAACTCTGAACGGGTCTTTTTAGATTCCAGGAACATTTTAAGCTAGTTATACACAGCGATTTCTCTACATTCATGGCCGACCCTATTTCCTAAGTTAAAAGTAAGCAGACATAAGTCAATAAAAATTCATCCATCCTGCTCCACATCGTCATCGAACGAAAGGCATGGGGAGCGTTTTTCCACACATTACAGCTGATTCATTCATTCTCCTTTACGTAAGGCACGTAAACTGATATTTCGGTCCATCCACCTCTGCAGATTCAGACAACCCTCGCCTGAAAGCAACCCTTCGAAATATTATACTAAATTTATTTCATCCACTTCACGCTACCACCGAAAACAACCACTCACCCAAAAAACTCGTACCGTACTCCACGCACTACCAAAACTAACAACCTTGAGGAACAATCCTTATCTTTTTCAATTCGTACCATACACTATGAAGACCTTTACCTCGCTTTCCACTTGTTGTGGAAAGAGATCGCAAACATTGATATTTTAGCAACTGAGTGTCTGAAAGGATAGTGCATTTTTATACTATTGATTAATCGTCTGTTTTTATTTTTATTCTATAGATTTACTGTGTGTATGAGTAGCTTTAGGTATGTGGAGAAAACTGCAGATTTTGTTGGTACTCGTATATTTTTTTTTTTTTTTATAATTTACCCGCACTCAAGGGGTTATGAATACCCTATTGGAGAAACTCCAGTACACCTTCTTAAGCAATATGTTCTGAAAAGTCCCATTTTCTTCTGAAAGTCTACGGACATAAGAAGAGTTTTCATTGTTAGATCCACTCCAGATAATTAAAGTAGTTAGGTTAGAGGTGGTGCTGTAACTCATCTCATCGACTAGAGCTCCAGGTAAGGGAGTGCATAGACCTACAAGAGTCACAGTGCACCTATGCACAGACCACAACCTATTTATCTACTACAAACTCTCAAAAACAAAACATTCCTTTCGAAAGCAAAATACAAAATAAATGTCTGTTTGTCTTCAAGAAACAGTTGCATTTCCAGATATATGTATGCGGAAAAGCTTTAGATAGTTGATTTTGAAGAAGTATGCCTGGTTTATTATACATCTATGAACTTCCATATGTTCAACAATATCACAACGGAATTCTAAATAAATCACTCAAATGTGGTTTTCCCAAATTTAATAAAGAGTCTTCAGAAAATGATAAATTTAATGTCTGAAACACCACATGTTCAAGCTACCTGCAAGTTGAATGCACACACAGCTGATCCTGGTATTGAATTTATTGGTGTGTTGAATACTCCGTATATGAGTTTGGAGCTGGAGTGTCCATAATGCCCCTCAACAAGATTACTCGCCGACTCTGTGAAATGACAAAAAGAAAAAAAGAAAAATTTATCAATATTCACATAAAACTAATATAAAAAAAGACAATAATGCCTGCAGGAGTATATTTTCTGTTTGCATGTGGGTGTGTGACAACGGCAACATCCTGTAATCCCGATTGCAAGAATAAATTTTGGAAAATTTAAATGAGAAAATATTAGTTTTCACTTCCAGCTGTGGTCTAACAATGTTACTGGCGTACACTCAATTTTCCACCCATTTTGGAAGGTCAAAAACTAATACTGTCATCCTATTCCTGAGCATGGAACGGAAGAAAAAAGAGAATTTTCCAGTGACAACAATTGGTAAAGTACTGCATTTTCTTTTGGCCTTTTGTTAGAAAATAAAATTAACTCTGGGCTCAACTGTGTTATACGTATGTATGTAAGTGTGTGTTTTCGTAGAAATACCGTACAAAATTGGTTTTCTCTCTCTCCTCACTGAAAAGTTCTGCAACTTTGCAGTCGTGTGGTTAGATATATTACTTTTCCATTTAATTGGTTTAAGTTTAGGACTTCGGAAGAGTAGACTGGTTTCAAGAAATCATGTAATGACTTTGGAATACATTTCCACTCGCTTCTTTTTTCTACTCACGTCCTTCAACTCCCTATGGGGAGTGTTAGCCAAATGTTAACAAGTATGTTAGGTCTTGTACCACTAAGTAAATTCTATTGTTGAGTTTCAGTTTCTTTACAGAAATTATTATTCTGGAAAATGTCCAGTGGCTCTTTGGGAATAGCTACTTCTTTTAAAAGGGTTAACATTTATGTCTTAAAATAGTCTGAGAGAGGAAACTGGCAACGAATTATTTCGATACTTCAACAAAAGATATATGCTGGACACACGGGTACGTAAGTATGCATGCGGGATGAGTTTTCAGATTGCTAGTTCCCTGGTGAAACTAAGAAGGAAGAAAGAAAACTTTAAACTTTATACCAATCAAGACCATTTTGGAGAAAGACCGCCATTTCTACAAATAAAAACAAAAGGAATGAGGAGGTTAATTGGGGAATCGAAGCACAACATGAAACCTGTAAATTGATTTAAAAAAAGGCAAACCTGATAAACGAAATTTCTGATGATGTCCATACCGAGACGAATACATAACATACGTTCTTCTGCTTATTTCTCATGTAAACAGACCCTATTCAGGTATCGCTTCTAATTGCTAGCACTTCGAATTTGGACAACGGCGATATCTGAATATGTCCCAAAGATAAAGAAACGTCTGCTGTATTGCATCCTCTTTTTGGTACAAGCGGTCTTCTTTCTGACATTACCAGCACGAGCTAATAAACTGTTCACTTAATAACGAAGTAGCGGTACCGTCACATTCAATTCCAAGGATGACAGACTGAACATGCTTAAATCTTTGTCCAGCTTATTTCTGTCACAGTTCAAACTCTTCTGTGAATCTGTTCCAAAAGAAATGTCAAAATAGCTAGAACGTCACTGCGTATACTACCGTAATCACCAACAGCTGGGTTAGTTGAGCCTCAGTCGAAGCAAATGAATAAATCTGTATTGACTAGCGATTCTCTGTATGTACCACAGATGGATCCAATATATACTCTTACATATGTATGTATGTAGTTAGATAAGGAAGCTGTGGCTAGACCAAACTGTTCAGATGCAAAAACCTTCATCTATACTCTATCCAATCATTATCATCACCCAAACGGTTTCAAACAAATAGTTTACCTTACTTAGGGTCCTGATGCCAACAGTCATATGAAATAGCAGACGCACTATACGCACTATAATAACTAGGAAAAGAGATGCATCTAGCTTGGGATTAACAATCATTACTGAATGAAAATTGGAAATACAGATATGACCAAAACTTCCTAAAAACATTCTGCCCACAGTAGAACGACTGACTAGGAATCAGATTTGAAAAGACACAGGTTTCTATACTGGGCGCTGAAGGGTTGAAAAATATTTATGTGCATAATGCATTTTGTATCAATGAGACTGTTAACTAAAACACACCTTCGTTAGTTAGGTAAATTTTCGCTTGAAGCAGAACTTGCCAGCCCATTCATATAAATGGTTGGATGTATCACCAATTTTAACATCATAAACAGTTCGAACTACGAGGAAATCACGGCTTATTTGTGTCCGCAGTGATTAGGTGGCCAGTTGCCACCTTATAAAACAATCTACAATCTGCCTTTGCAGTGCACTCGCAACAATGGAACTTACATATATACATATGTACATATCTGTGTCCAGCACTGCACTTCGACACAATGCGTTTTAAATCTAAACTCAATATTGATAGAACTGTAACTAACTAAAGGGGAAAAGGAACACAAGCATACATCATCTGTAGTTTGGGATGTTTTCCATGCTTTAGGTGTTTTCACGGGCTGATTTTGGTTAATTATAATTCTAAGCTTTGTTTCATATTGTCCGATGCAGTCACGATACTTATCTGGTACCTTTGTGGTTTGAAATCTGTGGAATTGAAACAGTCACGGGGATAAAATTCGAACAGAAACCAGTAGCAATGAAGAGAAAAACTTTATAGCGTAATCACAGTCGGTGCTGAGAATACGAAATAAATTACTTCTGCAGGGTATTCAATGGCAATGAAGACTAATATTCGGCTGTCAAGCAGAACTAAGACAGTTGAAACTTTCGTCTACCTGATAAAGTGGGGATAGCAATATACAGCAAACCTGCTGGGACTGATGATTTATCTGTCAAGCCGTTGAAAAAGATCTTGTAAAAAGGATACACTAACTCATTTCGACAAGTTGGTCAAACGAGTGAATGTTTGATGAATAGAATCGCAGTATTGTTTGCAAAATCCATAAAAAAGGAGAGTTTCATGAGTTTCCTCAGCATTGCGTACAAGATTTCATCCACCGCACTGTGCAAACGCCTGAAGAATGATGATGTTCCATTAAGATCCGTAACAACTTCGCAAAGAGCTTCCATGTCAAAAAGGAATTTAGATAAAGTAACGTGATGTAGAGAGACTTCTTCAACACTATACATATGTATATGTACGAAACTCACATGTACCCAAGGTCAATTTTTTTGAAAGCTGGTGTAATTTCAATCGGTAAAAGAGGACAAAACTATGTATATTCTGTCAACAAAGAGGGACACAGCTTTAACTTTGGGGTAGTACGAGAGTTTGTCTACCGTGGTTCCTCTATAACACCTAACATCTTCCGCACATAAATCGAAAGAAAAATAACTCTTGCCTATTGGTTTTTATTAGGATTAAGAACAAAGTCGAGTAGTAAGTCCGCATATTTTTAAAAAAATGCGCATTGGACGCCTGAGGTGGTTAAACCCAAGTTCACCCCGATCTGTAGCACCTTATAAGTGCATCATTGCTACAGCGACATGATTGCATGGAAGTCTGCTTTGTTTGTTTATTGCTGCTTGGCTGTCGATAAAAAAGCTGATACCTCAAAGTGGTTATATCCTTCGTGTGGAAAATATTACTGTGGTTCAGAGAAAATACCTGATCCAACGCAAATGTTTATTTTTGATGCATATGTGTAGAGAGGGATGGACTTCGTGTTAGATAGCTGACCGTTTTCGATTCTTCCCTGCTCGATATGTGCTTGAGAAGTTTTAATGAAATCTAGATACGGCGTCAGTGTAGGCACATTACCTAGACATTTCTTAAGGGTCATAGAATCTGTTGTATTTGGTTTCCGATTGATTTATTCTTAGGGCATCAATTGCTGTTGAGGCTTGTAGAAAGATGTCCAGCGGAGGCAGGTTGCGGATAGCCTCCAATCCCGCTGCGGAGGCAGCTCTCATTGTTCTTCGTGATCTACCTATTTTCGTGATAGATAGGGGTGATATTGCTAGCACCAAACTAGACAGTCATAAGTCAGTATAGTATAATCGGTGTAGACCCATAGTATAATTTTGGGTTTCGGTCCAGCTTTACCCAAATATTCTACTGGAGGTGCATACTTTGATGTTTTCATTTATGTTTAGCCTTGATTTAACTTCTCAGCACGAGGCCCAGGTATCCCACCAGGAATAGATGTCTAGGGTCTTCAACGTCCCCTCCAATAGCTTACTGAGAGTGGGGAGGTTTTTGCCCGTAGCCATAATTAAAACGTCATCTGCATATGCGAAAGTGTGACGCATTGGTTATACATGCAGATATTTAAAAGATATTGTATTTTTGAAATGATGGACTCAAGTGCATTTAGCTACTTCTTTGTTGTGTTTTATTGAAAAATTCGTTAAAGTTCAATATTTTCCATGAAATTATTCTTAAACACCCACAATGCAAAGAAAAAGATTCATTTAAATTAATTATTGTGTGTGCTGTAAAAGTACTTACGAATTTCATTGAAATAGAAGGGAAAATCTCCAGGAATTGAACAATTCAGTCTGGACTTGAGAAATGATGTCCATCGATTGCGAAAACGATGAGGTCCACCTTTGTCCCATTTACACACTCTTGCTACACGAGAGTAAACAGCCTGAAATAAAATATCAAATATTGATAACTTGAAACCCACAGAAAGCAATACCATTATCCTTATTCAACCAAGAGACAAAAAGATTTCTCTATTTGTTAATCAAAGGACTACATTTGCTATGTATTTACCTTTCCACAGTTGATATATTCCACAGCCGTTTCTCGGAAGAAAAAATACACAAAGTCGCCTTGTGTAAACGAACTGACAAAGTTCGGAGCTAAAATCAAATAGAAGTAAATAAAAAAAATCAATTCCTGTGATTTGACTAGTTTTACGAATATGTAGATGAAGAACTTACCATTTAAACTTAAGCTATCGTACTGCTCGGTCTGCAGTGGTTCCCGATAGATAATCGGATCACTGCCACTGAAGTCCGCTACTGTGCCTGTGTACAGTTCATTATCTGGAAGAATAGAGAGGATTTCAATTGAAATTAATATAATAAACACGTTATTGCATTTTAGTGAGTGTCTTGGAAGATAAGAGGAAGCACATTTGTGTATACATAAAACTATGTCCTTATGAGACAAAATTGAACAAAATCGACTGAGATACTAGGTAGGTTGGAGTGGAGGTTCTGCTTAAAAAAAAACCCAATTAGCACTATGTGCCATTTTGATATCATAACTAATGTAAACATGGCTGTTGAAGTGTGTTTATGAGAAGTCTTGTAAGTTCTTTAATCATTTTCCCTGAGACCTTTTCAAATGAATTAAAATGGGGTTTCCCTAAAGCTCGTTATCTGGCTTTAGCTACTGCCCGATGGACGCGTAAATAGTGAATAAGAGTCCCTTTTTCAGTTGCAACATTGCAACTGCGGCAATGTTCGTTATGTGGGATACCAAATCTGGCTGCATGGTGTCCTATCGGCCAGTGTTCCGTATTGATCGCTGTTACTCTGGCGATGTCTTGATTTCAATGCCCATGTAAACAACGATGGTACAGGTCTGAAACAAGTGACGGGACGTCACGGCCTCAGGAAGCGAAAATAGCTGGCTTTTTAGAAGTCCTTTTTAGATGTTCGAAACGAGCATGGCGCTGACGTAACGTTATCACCATCCTTTCCCAAAAGAATTTAAAACAGAGATGCTCGTCAAACTTCCAAAAAAAGAGAAGAGTGCGGAAACGGGAGAGGTGTTTAGCTACCGACTGATTTAAACCAGCTACGCCATTCTCTAGGTATGGCGAGCCATTACAAATACAAATACTTGGCGCAACAGACCGTATGTGGTCTAGGGCCCAGCGTCTCGCAACCATTCGCGTTGTGCGTGTTATATTTTTTCACACAAATGAAAGGGACCTATAGTTTAGAGCCATATCCGAAAGGCAAATTGAGAAGCTTTCTCTTGACAGTTATTACTCTCGGACGTTTGTCAGACATTCGCGAGAGGTGGCACCGTGAAAAAAGTTTTAGGTGTTTTCTGGGATTCGAACTTCGATCCTTCCACTCAGTGATCCAACGCACTAACCACTGAGCCACGGGCCCACAGTCATTATTACTTTATAATCTGGATTTGTCAGTGAAACTACACCTACATTACCAGCTAGTACGGAATGGTCAAAATGTCGGCTGGATTTCTGAGTGTCAGGATTAGTTTGAAACCTTGAAAAACGATGTTCTGAGTGAGAACGTTTTGGAGCCGTTTGATAAAAACCTTTAACTAATCTTAGTTCAGTAGGAGTATCTCAGGCTATTGAAAGGATGCTTTTGCATCAAAGTTAAGGCTAACAATGATGGTTGCATACAGCGATCTACTGACGGTTGCATACATTTTTCGAATACTATTACGAGCGGAGTTCACATAGATCACGGAAAACCAGTCGCTAGCTTCGATTTTGAATCCGGAAAAGAATTTGACAATATTGACAGTCCGAGGGCTTTTACTTTACGGCTCAGTTCGATCGTGGATTCAAATTCAAGAATCTGTTTTCCTTCCAAAAACGCATTACCAGCTTGGATCTACCACATCAATTTATATTACTCTTCTGATGTGGTATAACACAAACCGAAATGTCAATTTGCAGCCGTTCTACTAGATTTCAAGCCGTAAACATTCTCTATACCTGCCACAGACATGGTAGGAGAAGTTTTTCAAATATACGTATCAGTTAAAAGAAAACAGTTTAATGAATCGTTTATTCATCTCTTTGATGAACGAAATGAATATGTGATGAATCAATAGATTAAGTGTAGAACACTTAGACCTAATTAATTTTATGCAAATCTGTCTGTCGGAAAAAATAACTTGAAAAACACACAGACAAGCTCATCAATTATGCACCCTCCAACATAAAATAATGGTTATATAATCTTTCGAAAATTACTTCGTTAAATCGGCCATGACATGCACATCCTCTTAGAATTAACGAAAATTGAACATCTGATTCCTCCATTTATATTCATAACTAAGTAATTCTTATTCCATCTGGGGGTACATAAATTTTTAAGCGTTCATAGTCATTACATGGATTTTAATGTACACAATTATAACAACTGCGATTGATGTTGATGAATATTTCCGTTGAATAAAATGGAGTCTCAACAGCTAAGGAGACTCTACAGGAGATGAATTTAATATTGGTGAAAGAGAGGGACCTCATTCATTCTATTCAATAAATAAAATATTGGCAATAATGGACCTTGCGATGGGATGAGCCGGGCAAAAGGATGATAAAAAACTGTGACATCTATTACGCAGCGCTTTTTCAGAAGCGGAAGCAGGCAGACTTAGGAAAAAGTCTTCAGTTTTCGACACGTGAGCACGCGTTGTATGAAAATCCGTATCAAGGCTAAATTTGCGAACATTAGGCTAATATGTATTCATGACCCCACAGAGGACAATGAGGACGCCTGGTGCGTTCGCTAGTATAGAACCGGAAACTTCCAAAATAAGTTTACGGGTAACTGAAGGCAAAACCAAGTATGTTCTCTATTCTCGGCTAATTGGACAGAACGTCGCAGTCGGCAGCTATAACTTTGGGGTAGTAAGAGACGTTGGCTACCATTGGCTCTGCTATAAACTCTGACTCTGATTACACCTCAGCACAAATCAAACGAGGAATAACTCTTGCCAATCGCTGTTTCTTTGGGCTGAGAAGGCAATTGAGTAGTAAGGCGAACAACTAAGGAGACTCTATAGAAGACCTTCATCATCCCAGCCCTGCTTTATGCCTCTGAAGCGGGGACACTGTCAAAAGCGAATGAAGATATCCTCAATTGTTTCGAGAGAAAAATTCTTCGAAAGATATTCGTTCCCGTTTGCGTCGACGGGCTGAAAGTGGTCAAAAAATAGTCATGTTCCATGTTTTTTAAGTCCAAAATATCGTGAGTCTTTTGAGACTCTACAATTCAATCTGGTAAATCGGATGAAAAGAAAATAGCCAATCTGCACCAATTCAAAGCCATTTCGTCATTATGAGTCCGACGAAAGGACTTTTTCAATTAATGTCGTTAATATGCAGAAGCAAAGTTAAAAATAATCTCACAAAAAAGTCTACTCCTTCACAATTCAAACTAAAACCTCCTTAAAACGCACGATTTTATTTTGCCAATTCATAGAATCCCATGAAATCCATAGAAAAATCGGACAAAACATGAACCAGAACAAAAGCCTTCTCCCATTAATACACGTTCGTATCTAAAGACGGCGAAAGCATTTTTCTTTATGCATTCATCCAGCCGGAGTGGGTGTCAGTGTGGTACAGTTGGATACATGTGAAGTTTTCAAAAAACGAACGAAAACGAGTGAAAACGCTCACTTCTTGTTCCGCCAGAGAGTGTTCCTTTTTGAAAATAATTGAACCTACGTTAGTTTTAGTACACACTGTGGCGTATTCGTAATTTTGTCTCCCCATTCCATTTAAACATTTTCAATGGTGTGCTACGTTTTGCAGTCTTTTCTCTTCCTCTTTCGCGCATAAATAAAGGCGACTTTTTCCTTCGTTTTTGACAATTATTTGCAAATGGAAGACGATACACTATTCATTCTCGGTCTATAGTGCAGCAGCAATAGTAGTAGTAGTAGTGGAACAAGCAGTAGCTTTTGAAATCAGGGAAAAAAGGATAAGTTTCAGGAGTTACGAAGCAGAATAATAATAAGAGGAAACTATAAAGGAGAAAAATAGGGGGATACAGAGAGAGAGGCAGGCGAAGAAGAAGAACTTTACCGAGGAATGATTTATCGATTTGAGATCGCTTGGATAAATTTCACTATGCTTAACCGTTTGGAGAGCTTAATAATCCCGACAGTTCGTGTGTTGGGAATTGCATACAAAAAAATATTATTTGAAACGAGGCAGGTAGGGGGAGGAAGGATAAGTGATATGCAAGGGCAAATGACCTATTTTACTTTAAGATGCAAATTGCCTGCAAAAGACTGAAACACCTTGGAAAAGACTTTGATAATTTTGGAGAGGTTGGGTTTTTGGACCTAAATAATATAAAAAAAAACAGGGCTGTCTTCGCAACCATTTGTGTGAAGGGACCTACAATTTAAAGACCCATATGAAGTGAGAAGTTTTCGCATGACAGTTATTGCTCTCGGTCGTTTGTCAGACATTAACGAGACGTGGGACCGTGGAAAAAGCCTGATGTTTTACTGGGATTCTTCGAACTTTCCCCTCAGCAGTTCAACGCACTGACCACTGTGCCATGGCGCCCATCCCACCCAAAATAATGATTCATTTAAATTCCGTAGGTTAATTAAGTTCAAGGGTGAAATGGTCTAGGTTTTTTGGCGTGAAGTTTCAAAAGGTTGGGCCCGCTGTGGTGGCTGGTGTGGACCTAACTTAATACATCCACTCTCCATCACTGTCAAAACACATTCAGAGCCGGCAGGTCTACAGAAACTGTTCTGGATCAGTTAACGGAGATCACTAGATGTGCTCTTGAAATGAAAGAGGTAGTAATCTGTGCCTTCGTAGACATAGAAAGGGCATTTGATAACACTTCATCTGAAGCTATTAAGAGAACCCTGGTAAGAAAAGGAGTAAACAGCACAATTTGTGAGTGGATCAGCAGGGATTGAAACATCGCAACGAAACATCAACAAACATCGCAATGAATCATTAAGGTCAGGACAAGAGGATGCCCACAAGGAGGAGTGTTATCTCCTGTAATGTGGAGTCTGGCTGTGGACGAACTACTTGATAATCGGATAATCCTCGGAATCGATTGTCAAGCTTATGAGGACATATTACTGATTGCCACAGAAAAGTTTACAGAAATCCTCCGTGATATCATACAAAACGGTCACACATCTGGGCTCAACTTAAACCGGGCTTAAAACCTAACCTAAATCCAATCCAGCTGTCGGGCACGATACGGACACCAGTTACACCTAAACACAGAAGAAACACATATATAGCAGGAGCCAACCGGGTAATTTGGAATGCAGCCCGACCATCCTGAGTTAGATGTACACTACCATTGTAAGACCTATGATAACCAATGGAGCAATAGCTCGGGCAACGCATACTAGTCTAGTCACAGCGAGGGGGACACTCACCAAAGCACAAAGGCTCGCATGGTCTGTATTACTGGGGCTATGGGTACGTGGCCAAATGAAGACATGGAGTTGCACCTGGAACTAACGACCTTGCACCTAGGGGTTGAAGATTACGCAAATAAGAAGATCCTAATGATGACATAGAAGGAATAGGAAAGGAGAGTAGCATCAAATGGGAGGAATTTCATGCGTTTCTCAAAAAAGTTCCCCTTCTAGCAATCTATAGGGACGATAGTATTGGGAAGTTCAACTTTGAAAAGAATCTCCTAGCGAAGCTCAGCAATAAACACAAAAGGAGTATTGAATCCGCAAATGACAGATTGTCAACCGCACAATAAAGTGGTACACAGGCGGTTCGAGCACTAATGAAGGAACGGGAGCAGGAGTATGTGGACCAAGAACAAAATACTCCACATCCATGGACAAAAGTACCAGCATCTTTCAGGCCGAAATATACGCCATAGACAGATGCCTTCAAATCAATCTCGACAGGGAATACATTAATTGCGAAATAGCAATAATCTCGCAGTCAAACAACAATTAGAGCGCTTGAAGTCCACAATGTTAAATTCAAACTGGTGTGGGAATGTCTAATCAAACTGAACAAATTGGGCAGAAGAAATAAAGTTACGCTCTTCTAGATTTTGGGTCATGCCAGGGTAACGAAGAAGCAGACTCTCTAGCAATTCAGAATCCTTTGTATAGGACCTGCACTTTTTTGTGGAATAGGGGATCACACAGCCTTAAGAAAGACCAAAGTCAACATTTTCTGTATTACGGGGCTTTTTTTTGCACGTTAGGATACAAGTATCTAGACATCATTATCGACAGTCTTACCTTTAATGATCCACGGAACCAGTATGCAAATCCCACTCCAGAGTTAACGAATACATTTTAACCCTTCATTAATCCTCGTTATTTGTCCATACACACTTAATTTTGAGGGACTATGTCAATAATTTTTCTATTAAAAGCTGCGTATTAGAACTTATAAACATTAGGTCTGTACAAATAAATTTGTATTGACTCCATTGCATGCACATGAGGTATTAATCATTTATCAATAATATCCATGGCTATCTATCACAATTAATATGTATCATAACATATAAGCCTCGATGACTGTTCAACTCAATAAACATAATCTCGCAAATTTACGATACACAATCGAGTAGATACTTTCGCTTATCCTCATTTCAATTAAATCAAAAATAAATAAATTCCCGGGCTTTAGCAACAGCACAAATCACTTCAAAATAAATTCACCAAATCGATTTGTGGTTACAACACCAATAATGACCATTCTCGACGAGCACATCCAAATGCTATCCAATAAAACGCCATTAACTTATGCCATTGTTAATTGCTCCTCCTAATGGCAATTTGAACATCGTGTCCTGATAAATAAAGAAAAAAAAAAAAAAACAGCCAACTGCCGTGTAATGTCATTCGTCGCCGTTTCATTTATTACCTCTTGACATAATCGCCCTATAAAGTATTGCCGTGTTGCGCTACGGCTATTTCCCTATTCCAAACTTATTTATGTGTATCACTCTGGTTGTGTCCGTCGTCGTCACCGTCGCTGTCGCCCGTCTACGACAGGAACAATGTATCGCAATAAATCACACATTGTTAATGTTTATTTGATTACACTTGCGCGCCACTTAGCGCAGAGTTGAGGTCGTGTCTTTAGTTCTAAACTAAAGAGTCGGTCGGACGGTCGAGAACGATGCTAATCGTGTGCTGGCCCATTCGCCGGACACGAGTGATGGAATGAAATCCGCGACAAGCTCAAATGATGCAGTGGTATGGAGTGTGCTTGATGAATAATTGCAAGATGTGTTGCATTATTTCCTTGTGGTTAAGTAAATGAAGAAAAATCAAGAGTTTCCGTTTCCAGAGATGTTGATCTGCGATGAGGCTTCATTGGACTTCGTATCCAGGCAATGAATACGAAATTAAGAGGAACTGATTCCTGAGGCTTGGGTTAGGTTTGGATGACGTCAATACAAATATTTGGCGCAACAGACCCTAGGTATGCGACCTACAGTTTAAAGCCATGTTCGAATGGCAAATGGAGAGGCTTTCTCACGACAATTATTACTTTCGGACGTTTGCAAGACATTCGCAAGAGTTGTTGGTTTTTTTTGAGATTTGAATGAAGACTTTTGGAACCTAGTAAATTTATACAGTTCGACGTTCAATATGACTTACTGACTTAAGGTGGCGCTACAGGCCGAGGAGAGCCTGTGCCTGAAACAACAACTCTAAGTTGCCTGAGGCTCCCTTTCCACTTGCGTGCGCCACCTGCGAGGCGGTCTTCCTCTACTGCGCTGTCCCTGTCCCGCGGGGTGGATTGGAAGATTTTTCGAGCCGGAGCATTGGTGCCCATACGCTCTACATAACCCAGAAATCTCAGTTGTTGAATCTTCACACCCCTCACCGTCTTTGCAGATGGGACCGAGAATTGTTGAAAGAATTTTCCTCTTGAAACAGCCAAGAGCATCCACTTTTGACAAGGTTCATGCCTTTGCGCTGCACATAAGGGCTGGAATAGTTTAGGTCTTATAAAAGGCCACTTTAGTTGCTCGAGAGAGGGCGTTGCTACTCAATTGCCTTCTTAGGTCGGGTGGACAGTATTGTTGGTCCACAACGTCCCAGATGGGATTCGATTCGTCATCGTCGTTAAACAATCTGCATCCTCAACAGAGACTACGTTTCTACTACGGTGTTACTTTAATCGTCCTTTTGTGCAATTTTCGAACTTTATTCCTGCCGGATCATGTCTGTATTTCCTGAGGAGCATTGCAGAGAGCTGTGTTTGTAGACTTTAGGGCGGCGTATAATACAATGGAACGAAAATTTGGCAGAGTGTTGTAAAAACTTTAGAGGTTTCGGATTAGTTCCCTTCTGAGTCTAGATTAAGACAAGGTTGCACACTTGGTCCTTCATTATTCAGGCTTTTCATCAATGATTTTGTCGACTATTTGCCAGGAGGCATTGAAATTGCAGGAACGCATCTGAACGCACTACATACATTCTGCCCGCTCTTTTTGACATCTACATATGTATATATGTATATTTAGTATAGTCAGGCAAATCATCATTCATATAGACTCACGCTTCAACGACGTTACGATTCATATTTACTATGAAAGGCTCAACAACCGCCTTAGCGAAACTTGTAGACAACCTCGTGGTTTTTATGACTCACATAATCGTTCATTTGAGAAAGCCATCCGTACAACTCTAGATAGATTTCGTACCACATACGCTCTAAATGATGCAATAAAACCAACGCGTTAAAGGAATATATTTACATACAACATATGTATATCGACGAAAGAGTATATTGGGGCTGTAAACGAAATACGGATACGAATACGGACCAATGTCCGGATATCGACATAGATATGCATACAGGTACAGATACGGATATGGACATGGCAGTAGGTAATGACATGCGTATGGATACGGCTATAGATAGAGATATGGACATGGATACGAATAAGGACATGAATACAGATACGGCATGGATATCAATATGGATACGGACATGGATACTGATACCGAGATGGACATGTACAAGGATACGGGCGGGACATGGATACGGATATGTACGTATATGGGTACGGATACCCAACGTGGACATCGTTACGGATACATACATACAACAAAACTATAGAAACAGCCAAGGATATGAATATGGACATGTACATACATATGTATATGGACATGGAAATTTGCAAAAACATCCAAATTTATCAATTCGATGTGGGTCGCAGCAATCAGGGCTAGATTTTGCGTAAAGATCATAGCCTACATCAGTAAAATCTAAAATTTACGGGAATTAAAGCCATCACTTCATAAATTTTTGTTCGGTCTTTCGCTGATTGGACTCTGAAGTAGTTGCAAGCCGATCCGTTGTTTCATCGCAAAATTGTGTTCTGCGAAGAGGTTCATATATGGTTTAACGACTTTTTTAATAAACAACATTTGTGCATATGGAGTGAGATACTGTTTGGTATGGTCTCCAAAACTTGAAATGATCTGACCACATTTCTTCAAAAATTAAGTCGAAGCTCGCGTAATATGTTTTCGAATTTTAATGCAGTGGAACTATTGGAAGACATGTGGTTCTAATAGGATGACGCTGCATATACGTATTTTACGATCACCGAAACCATCGACTTACTTAAATCGTGATAAAGTAATTTTGAGATACGAAATTGGCCTCCCAGTTGCTAAGTGTCTACGTGAAGTCACTGGTTTATGCTGATAAGCCAGCAACTACTTACGCCTTGGAAGCCAACATTTTTCGTGACACCGCCACTGGTCGAAAAATTAGCCAAAATTGGTTTTTGCTTAAAAACTATTTTTTTTATCGAGTTTCATAAAACTGGCTTTGTTCTGTTAATAATTACGTAAAGGGGGGAATCACTCAAACAAGTCATTGGCAAATAAATTAAAGGTCAATTCCTTTAGATCTTTACGATTATAAAGTACTACCTAAATTGAAAGACAGAATTTTTAAAGCTATTGTAAGGGCATTGAGGTGGAGTTTAAAGGTCCAATGAATCATCATAAGAAGCAACGTAAAATAAAGAGATCATCCGCATTTGAGCTTAATTAATTCTACAAATTCGTTAAGGGAAAGCAATTGGAAAGACAAAAAGATGTTTTGAGGCGATGAATAACTTAGTTACATACTCGTATGAATGACGTATTAGCGAGTTATTTGGATGGGTATAGCTACATACGAAAAGGCAGGCTTAAGTGTAAAAAAAAAATGCTAGGGAGGATTACTGCTTAAAGAATACAGACTTAGAACAGAAGTAAAGTATCAAAATCTGTTCTTACGAAAATCCATGTTGAACAACGGCTACAGTTGGTGTAATTTAATATTTGTAGATGAATCCTTTCGTTGGAAGATAAGTTCTAGAGGCGTACCTGGTCACAAAAAAAGCGAGAACTTGCTGTAACGCACAGTCAAATATAGATACTTTGGTTTGTTATTGAAAATCAATCTAAATCTGAACGCCGACTTTATGGTCACTCTGACAAAGAAAGGCTTGTTAAAATCCACGGAAACATTATATGGAACAGAAGTGATCATCTCTGCAGTCTTTTGAAGGAAGACGACGCCATAACAACTGGTCCAGTCCATTTACGAATAGATTTAAGAATTGTGGACTTTCAACAGATTGGAAGAAGTTTGAGTCCAGAGTACATTGAAAATGTGGCCAGAAGTTCTCTTGCAATACAATCAGCATCTATGTTGACAGTCAAGCAATCATTACAGAGTTACAGTCAACATCGGTACTGTCCAAGCTCGTAGAAAAAACTGGACGATATCTCAGTAGTCACATGGATATCCAGGATAAAAAAAAAAGCGGATGAACTAGCCAGGGGAGTCACATCTAAGCGCCTCACAGGTCCTTCCCGCGGCTAGCACACCGCTTATCACACTGAACAGAGAGATAGACACTGAATCCAACGAGGAAGCTAACAGGCGTTGGTATTGATTATGGGCAGAGTACGGCTAAAAGAGATCTGCAGATCACATGAAACTCAGTCTCAGGGATATTCGGACTGCTATCGACGTCGTGACATGACACGTGATAGGTAATTATGCAGCACGGCTAGAACTGTCCCAAAACGACTTCTGTAGGAATTGCAGGGACGAAGAGGAAATATAATTCATTTGTCACTTGCTATGCGATTGCCCAGCACTAGTCACCAAAAGAAAAGACACTCTTGGGAGCTTCTTCCTTCCCGAGCTGGATAATCTAAGAAATATGGATTTGAAGAAACTCCTGAGATTCATACACATAAGTATTTGGGTGGTTTAGGTCAGTCATCGATAACTGAAGTTTAGGTTCTCAGTTATCTACTATTGGGTAGAGGTCTTGATCCACCTCGGAGTAAAGTAAAGAAAGACCATTGCGACAGAAATTATTGTAGTCCCGTCGAACTTTAATTAGAATAGTCTATGGCGAAGACGTCTGGTATTTTCCATCGCCCAAATAGATGAACTTGGGGTACAGAAATTGATGAGTAATAACTTATCTTTCAGTTTAAAAAAATGGGAGAACGGAATAATTTTCTCCAACCAATCCGAAATGGTTCTAAACTAAAGACGCTTCCTGGATAAAGTTGTAAGGAATGGAGAATAACTATAAAAAAATACATAGTCTAATCAGAAACATATCGATATTCGTAACAGAGCCCCATTATATTTCTTTATGGCGCTTCATATCTCCTTCTTAGCTGCTATGAAACAGTGGAGAGGTCAATTGACTTGAATATCATATCGCCGGCATATCGGATATCCTGACAAAGTTGGCCTGTTGTCAAACACAATATTTTATTCGCATTGAATATCTAATGACACGATGAGACTGCCGAGTTTTTGTTGTTGTTTTCAAAGAGCAGTTCAAACAGCTAATGCATAACTTTGTGAATGCGTCGTCCAAAGGTGGAGATTATAGCGATATGCATTTAATATTAAAATGTGTGGGTAATCCAAATGGCTTTTTCAAAAACTCACTGCAGGGCTTTTTTTCTCGAACCGTTTATTAGTTTTCATCTATCCATTTGGTGCTTAAATTTGTTTTAATAATGAAGACTTTATCAGGTCTTGAAAGTGAAAGTTTGTTTTTGTGTTTAATCGTGCACTGGTAAACGACTAAACGCATTCATTTTGGATGAAATATTGAACGCATCCATTTCATGTTGACTAAATAGCAGTCAATAGCGGCGACATAAGACGTTGTTATGCAAAAATTTGTTGGCTTCAATATATTGTAAACATGGAATGAGGCGACATGGAAAATCGTGTTGTTGTAGTTGGAAGAAGGCTAAATCTTTCGGATTTTGTGGCCGCTTGGAATCGCTCGTAATTTTGGGTATCGTACTGTGAAGCTGTTCGAGAATACAGATGGAGTTCGAGACCACCAAAGATCCGACCGTACGTGCACTCTAAGGTCTCCAAGTGTCATCAAAGCCGTGCAATCAATTCGAATCAGACGAAAGCGAAAACTGACAATCTTGTCTCGCATTATCAAAGAAAATTTGACACTCGGTGCATACAAAAGATACACTGGACACTTATTCATAGTCGAATTGCAGCAAAAATATAAAGCTCTGCGCAGCCGGTACGCGAATAACGCTCGCTGGCGAATCCTTTTAACTAACGAGAGAATCTTCGCCGTTGAGGAATCTTTCAAAAACAGGATAATCGAGTGTATGCCGAATGTGACAGCATCAGTAATGGTTTGATGAATAGTGAGCTATGATGACGTAACCGACCTTCATTTTTGTAAAAAAGAAGCCAAAACTTCGGCGAAAGTTTATCAGACAACTGTCTTGGAAGACGTTTTAAAGCCCCTAATCAAACAGTGTTCGCCAACAAGTTCTGAACTTTCCAACAATATTCTGTTCCAGCTTACCAAGCGAAAACCACTCAACAGTGGTTCAAAAGTAAGGTTCCGGACTTGATATTACCGGATGATTGGTCAGCTGGCAGTCCAGACCTCAACCCGTTGGACTTCAAGCTGTAATCCGTTTTAGAGGGCGTGGCCTGCTCTCCGCGACACCGCAATACTGAAGCTTTAAAGCGAGCCATTATCGTAGCATTGAATTGTGTTGTCTGAGGCCTAAATTCTAAACTGGATAACCTGGGTCAGCAACCTGCGTTACCGAAAATTGCCCGCTACAGAAACCGACACTATGTTTCGGATAAGGGATGATCACGAGTTTTTGCTATTGTACCCGAATGATTCTGGAATGTGAAGACGCTCCTGAACTCGGGAACGAAAGGACCGCACAGTGCCAGATTCCTCCAATTGGAAAAAGAATTCATGCGATATAGACTGGACATTTTGGCAGTAAGTGAGATAAGATGGTTAGGAGCGGAAAAGTACCAGTCCCTCAACGAATAACACTTCTCTATTAAGGAAGATCATCTTGATAGGATTATGACGGCCAGATTCCGGCATAGAGTACGACGCGTCACCAGTATACAGTTTTAAGCCCCGACGGATGGCTCGTCTGAGGACAAGAGGAGCTTCTACAACTACCTAAGCACCGGCCGCGCCGTCTTCAACACAACACCAAATGGAGACATTGTCATAGCGATGTGCGTTTTGAATGCCAAGGTCGGCAATAACAAAGTGTCAAGACATGTTATCGGGAAGAATGGACTAGGTTATCACAATGACAACAGCCAATGGTTTTTGGATCTCTGCAATGCCAATCGCCTCGTGATAGGGTGGTACGATGTTTGAGCACAGGACCTGTCAAAAAGTTAGCTGGGTTTCCAACGACAGGCTTTTCCATCAAATGACAGATGTGGAGAGAGAGGCAGGCGTCATCGGGCTAGAAATTAATTCGACAAAAACTAAACAAAATTATCAGCTTTGGGCTTAACTCATCGGCTTGAATATGCATTGCTGGACAAGCGGTAGTGGAGGTAGAGGATTTCCAGTATCTTGGGAGTATTGTCTCGACCGATGGTGAGAAATAACTGGATATATCCAACAGGATCGCCAAAGCAAAGTTCGCGTTCGGGATGTTGTCCAAAATATGACGTGCTGTCATACGGATGCAGCATGAGAAAATTGACCGCCGCTATCACGAGAAAGCTGCAATCGTTCATTAACTGGTGCCTACGCAACATCTTGGTCACACGTTCGTTTGCTAACCACAATGTGCAACTCTTTAACTCAGGATGGCAGAAGACCTGGCGGGCCGAGGAGAACATGACGCAGAACAGTCGAGAACAATTGCGGAAAAGGTGGAAAGAGATGAAACACAATGAGATGCCATGGCGCGTACACAATGGCGCGTTGGTGTAGTAGGGAATATTAGTATGTATCTATGAATAGACTAGGTATGCATTTAAAAAACATACATGTAGCCTTAACAGTTTGAAGTTGTAAGTGGTGTCCGACCGACATGGATCTATACACAAAATTTGAAAATGAAACCGCATTAAATTCCAACGCTATTATTGCGAAACCCTTTACAATTGTTTGAATATGGTGTAAGCAGCGGCTTTTTACCCATTTGTTCATGCTTTTTTTTTAAACATTGCTACCGGTAAACTCCATTTACAACATTTGATAACATATTTCGACAAAACTATTTTAAATAGAAATCCAATAACATGGGCAACTCATAATTACTTCCCCCGTAATTTCATTGCACTTAAACAACATATTTTACGCTATTATGCAATCGTATACACATCCCAACAACTGCATTAGAAGAACAATTTATCTGCCATGCATTTAATGTTCAAATGTTCAGATGCACTCCGGTCCACAGTTGAAATTCGGGGATAATTGCGTTTGGCGTAATTAACTAAATCTACAATTCGCCATTCTCACATCGATTGCAGATGCAAACAATGGGATATTACACTGACCCAAATTGGGGAGCAGTTTGCTAGCCAGATAGCGATTGTGTTTGCCATAGATTACGATGTATCCGTACATGACCAGCAGGAAATAAAAATCCATCAATCCCATTCTCACCAGTGTGCTCGTATATTTTGGCAGAAGTTGCAAGCACTTCTGGTTGCCAAATTGGGTTCGATAAATCAGAGTTTCATCATCACCGATGCGACACACCCTATTGGCATCAAAAGTGTGCAAGGATGCTATCACTTATTATTATGGTAGCGAAGCAGCTTCGAAGGATATATGTACAAATGTAGGTGAAGGTTGACAAAAATGAGGATTTTTTATTTAAACTTACCAGCAAAAACTGATGTGGAATTGTGCTTCGGATCGTATGGACAGACCGCTTGTCCACTTTTCGTAGCCTCAAGTGAGTAGTTGTTCGCATTTATGACATACGAGGTGCATTCAGGTCGAAATGAATTTGTACCGCAAACAAGTAACCTTCCGGGAGATGTCACGACCAAAATTCGAATATAATTTTGGCAAGCCTCCTGTAAAAAGAAAAATACAAGAAAAAAAGGTTTAGTTTAAGGAAAAATTATATTTTAAAAATAATAATTCAGTGGGGACTGCTGGTCCATACATTTTTTCATCTCGAAATAGTCCCGAGGATATAAATAAAATTAAATAAAATTTTTCAAAAGCCTACTATTGCATGGGGACCTGGACGGCGAGAATTATCCAAAACCTGGTTTGAGAAAGTTGCTCTACAACCAAGTTCGTGATATAATGTTTGCTTTACTTCCTTCTGGTGGTCATCGGCGACCATGTGTATGAATCCTTATTGCAAGTGCCGTTGGTCTGTCCGACACATCCAAACGTAATATTGTCATCTTCTTTGACAGTCAAGTTGCTGTAAAGGTAAGTGACTGGGCTATAACATCTCCAAAATTGGTGACACAGCGTAAACAAGTTTCACGTTGCAGTTTCCAAACCGGAGTTGAGGTACCTTGGTATTACAATGGATTCAAGGCCAACTTTTAAGCAACATTTACAACATACAGCTGAGAAGGCGGACCAAAGAACAAGAAGAGACTGCTCTTAGCAGGAGTTTCGGCATCGATAATGCTCTTCGACTCCCAAATATGGGCTGATGCTTTAAAGATGAGGTCGTTCAAGATGGCGGAGGCAGTAGACGGGTTGAGAGCGCCTTCCGAACAACTTCCTACGACGCGGCATGTGTAGTGGCTGGCATGGCGCCAATAGAGCTTCATGCGAAAGAAGCACAACAGAGATACCTTACCAGCTAGACTTACTTTCTTACTTACTTACTTAGGTGGCGCTACAGTTCGGGGTGAACCTGGGCCTCAACCAACAGCTAGACAACAGCATCAATAGTGACAAATCGAAATGATACCGGGGTACCACTAAGGACAAGTATGGAAGAATGGCAGGATTGATGGTATCACTCTGATAATTGCAGGCGGATGCACAAATTCATTCCCAATATCTATAGACGCTTGGGACAACAAAAAGCATGGAGAGCTGCATTTCTACCCGACCAAGATACTTACCAGCCATCAATGCTTTAGAACGTACATACTTTCATAGGTCGAGGATACGGAGGTCGTCATGTTCCATATCCCATGATATTATGAAGAATGGAATCGGCTCGTGGATAAACTGTGTAAAACAGATGATGAGCACGGAAGGAGCTTGGTACACAGTTAGTAGCTGTGGCAACCATTATGAAGGAGCAGTGCAGACAGGAGCGTCAACGTAACGTAGCGCTGCAGGCTGCCAATAATAGCGAACCGCACACTTAAAAGCTTCCCACCTTCTCACGCAAAACGAAAGTGCAAACAAGTTTGCCTAATTAAACCGTCGATTTGCGGTCACTCTTGTCTAGATTCGTGGTATAAGCACCGAGAAGTATTGACCAGGCTTGGATTAGCTCTTTCACCGTCAAGAGCAAAATTCGGAGAACCCATCAGAACGCCTCTAGATTTGTCGTAAATTTCTTGATTCCGGGGCACAGAATTTTTTAAAAACCAAATATTTTTTATCCAAAAACTTTGGACGTGTCTTACGACACGACAGTTATTTCTCTCAAGACAGATGGGTGTCTTGTAACGACAAATACTGCTCATGCAGATCAATGGTTAGATCCAGTTTTGTTAACTTGGTAACCTTTGAATAGAATCCGCTAGTTTAGGTGCCCTGGTTTACAGGAAGCTGTCAACGGCTCACTTACATTAACCGTTGTGTCCAATTTTCGCTAGGTTAAAACCACCTGAGAAGAAATATGAGCCTGAGTAGACTCCAACTCGTCGGACAACACAACCTTCAGACACCGAGCATAAAAGAGTAACAAATAAAATCAAAATTTTTCCAACCACTACATCACAACAAGGGTTAACTCTAACACAATTGTACGAGAGGATTCTGAGTGGCCTGAGACTGATGATGAAGACATCCTCCGTCGTTTTGAGAAACCTTCTTTGAGAAAAAAACCTCGCCTAAGGTGGTGCGCACAAGTAGAAGGTGGTGCGCAGCTGGGGGCAGTTAGGTAGGGAACTGAAGACGCTTATTGGTTGAGGCGCAGCATATGTTGCGTCACCTAAGTAAGAACGGGTCTTTGACCCAAAACAAAGATTTACTTTGTAGGGAAATTAAGTGCATGGGTGAAATGGTTTAAGTTTCTTACCATAAGGGTTCCCAAGGGATCGCGATGGGCATACTATGGAGCCTGGTGTTTTATGATGACCTCATAACCCTAACCTTCTTTTTTCAACTTAACTTTCTAAAGCTATACTCAGATATTTTGCCGAATCCAAAATTGATAAGGTGCATCTCCCTCGCCTGCTTTTGAGATTGCAATGCGAAATTATCTTTTCTTGATCGAAAGCATAATTCCGGTCATAGGAGTCTTCTTTTCAGCCGTCGATGAGTCTTTTGCGCAGATCATGGGCAAATTCACTCAATACTACCCGCCAGCACCTTGAAGCTTCATTACAATCACAACGATTTTATTCCAGGATATTTCTGTTTAAAATTTCAAGTGAACATCAAACGAGCTACTCATTGCACTGAACAATGATCAAATTAACGATGCAACACTCGTAGCATATCTACAAATTACATAAATCTATGAATCCGTACAAATTTCATTATAAAAAATTAACATATTAATAAGATACGAGTATAATTAAATTAATGAACTCACGCCATCGAGTTAAAGTTAATGAATGATATAGCCGCAAAATTAACACACGGCTTAATTACCATAATTCTTGTGATAATCCGAGTGGGATGACATATTCATATCAAACAAATTCCAAGCGAAAATTATTTAATGTATCAACAGTTTTTATAGAGCTTTTTATAATGAAAAACAAAAAGATTACTCGGTGCAAAGTTAAACTGATAATTAGGCGTAATGACATAATGATGGCCACGTGTGCAAGCGACATGTTATTAGAAACAGATGACTTGATTCGTTCGATTCGATTGCTCATTTTTGTATACCTTACTGTGAAGTTGCTGTTCTACTTTATAAGAAAGATTTCATACCCTTCATACCACTGAATACAAAAAAAGGCAGATGGTGTCACATAGTCTAGCAGGTTACTCAACTTGGAATTCTTATTCCTGAGGGACAGTCATTTGAATGAATTTTTTTTCAAAAATAATCGGAAGCTAAAGTCTCTTCAATAACACAGCTATTTTTGAAAACCGTTGAACAGTGTAATTTTGATAGCAATTTCAAAAAAAAACCAACAGATGGACCACTCTTTAGTTGAATGTGATCGGAAGAAGAATACTGGAAAATTTATTCTTAAAACACAGCAGTGGAATATGATACCCATTGGTACGTATGCTGTAGAATTACCGGCGCCTAGGCTCTTCTGCTATGGTAGGGTATGGTGTGGTATGGTGTGGTATGAGGAAAGTGCACCCTAGAGGTACTCGCACTGGGGTCTTTTGGTCCATATCATTCCCTATAGATTTAGCTCTTATGCTGAAATTTGTTACTCGATTTTAGGGGGAGATGGGAGACCCCACCAAGGCCTTTGACGTCAAGTTTTGATGTCGATTTGAGACATGCCCAGTTTTGGCATCCCTGCGAAATTCGCTTGCTGCCTCATTAAGGTCGATACCGATCTCACCGAGACCTTTAATGTCAAAAAGGATTTAGACACCGTGATGCGCTGACATGTACCAGGACATCTTGAGCGAATGGACACCAAAGGTTCGGCCCACAGGGTCTTCGAATCTAATCCGAAGGGACAACGCATTAGAAGACGACCTTGCTTAAGGTGGCGCGCACAAGTAAAAAACGTCCTCAACCAACTTGGAGTGCGCAACTAGAGGGAGGCTTGTTGGTTGAGGCCCCGGTTCACTGCCACCAAGTAAGTAAAGAGTTTACGGAGCTAAGTGGATATTCGACGCTGCTACTTCCGTTTAAAGCAAATGGGATAAAAACATCTTAGTCGACAGGACGTTATGCTGCTGGTTTTACTGTACGGCACCGAGTGTTGAAGGGTGGGCAGGATAGGAGAGCAGACATTGGTTTGACGAAAAAATGCTTCGTCGAATATTATGCGGTGCTGAGCGATGAATTAGAAGCAGGAAGGATGAGTTTCTTTCGTGTAAGGAGGACGAAGGGAATAAAAAATATAATCGCCAACATTACGAACTAAACCGGGAGGACGAGTAGTCTAAAAACTCAAGACACGTCGCCAACATAGGTAGATAATAACGTTGCAGCTAAGTTGACCTTCGAAACCCAGCCTCCAGATTCGAAACCAAGCGATTGCGGACGCCAGTGCGCTTGGTTCGATCGACTAGGATGAATGATACTTTGCTTCTTGACTTTTTTTGTATGGAAGTAGGAAACCCTCAAGATTTCACACACGATGCTTAAGAGATTTCCGATCTCCAGGAAATTAGAAGTGAGCATTGGTGACTGTCAAGAATGGAGAAACAAAAATCTAAACACCACCCAACGTTCAAACTTCACACCGATGACTTCACAGAGGAAAATGACAGAGCTGGTTTGGCTGTGGTCCGGACTGGGAAATCACCCATCATCTTCCAAACGAAGGTCCGAGCTATAGAATTATGTGTTCGGGAATATCTACGAAGAAACACTCCCTGGGCTTAAAGGCAGGCTTTTAGGGAAACGAAGAAGTAGACTCTCTAGCGAGGAGAGGCGCTGGACGCCCAATCATTAGCCCTAAACCCTATTTCGGAGTACTACCCTAATGGTATTTACTCAACAAAACACAATGGGAAGCTAAAAGACTCATCGAACACTGGCTAATGAAAGGGGCCAAAGACAGGTAAAAAAATTCACCAACCCCAACAGAAATAAAGCAAGTAAACTACTTGAATTCAGCAAAGGTTTGCGAACGCTAACGGACCTTAGAATCCATCTTGAAAAAATAAAACTAGCAGATACAGCCATGTGCAGACTCTGTGGTGAACAGAGAGATACAGCTGAACACATTCTTTGTGAATGTCCAGGGACCGCAAAGAAACGTTTACACCATTTAACGCGGCCCTCGATGGACCTAGTGGAAACTTGGAATCCAAGACGTTATTGAGCCTCAATTTTGCTTCTGGTTAATCGGTAGTCATATACTTTGCTGTCCTTCAGCTAGTTTTTCACGGTTTGTAGGTTCAAAAATCTAACCTTCTAAATTTAAACGATAAAAAATATCCTGAAACTATTTTAATCCAAAAGAAACACGAAATTAAAAGAATTTACAGCACGCATCCATTGCAGCGGGATAAACAAAGGGTTGGCTGGCATTTACTATTAATACAGTCCACTTGCCATGCATTTTTAAGAACTTAATTTCGTTTCGAACCGTACATTTGACTTTTGTGTGCCTGTTAACCCCATTGCGTGTATAGATGCAATATGTACACATGTATGCGTGTGTGTACATACACAATTGGAAAGGCATAGTTCGCTTGGTGTCATCCATTGTTTATTTGACCTCAGCAAATTGCTAAAAAAAAACATTTTTACTGTACCCATAGAATGGAAAAAAGTGAATTCCGATGCAATACATGCCGCAGAAACTATTGCACTCAAATGTGTTAGTTAAGGTCGCCTTCCGGTGGGTGGATGTGTGTGGGTGTAGAGGGAATTGGAACGACTGTAATAAGGCTGAAAACATTCCCTGGGTTATTTGAGCCTGGTTAATCCAGTATTCACAGAAGTTAATTCGAGGAATGTGGGTAAGGTACCTACGATACACGTAATTTCGCTTAGGAAAATATAACTCTGTTCGTAAATACATACTCGTAGGTGGAGGTCAGTTAATTGCATTATTCTTTGATGTATTTTACACAGAAATGCAGAGACAGTTGCATGGACACTCACTACGAATCCAGGGTGTTTGGCTTGAGTTTATTACGTTTTGTAAACTTGGAAAATTTAAAACAGGGAATCTTATTTTCACTTTTCACAAATTTTTGCTCAAGAGATGTTGGACTTGGTTTGGCTTGATCTGGATTATTAAAAGATAACTTTAATTATAGTAAAGAGCAACTCGTCAGTACCATGCAGAATAAGCCCAGGATGTCAACGTTTTTGAACAGGAGATCCAATGCCTAGTCAGCGACATTGCTGCACAAATTCCTTTGCACAAATAAAAGGGTGTTACGAGAAACTATGATAAATACCGTTATATTAGTTGATGTCACACACCATGAAGATCGTTGAGCGGGTATTAGACGGCCGATTGCCCCGCCGGAGTCACCGAAGAGTTCCCAATTAAAGTCGGTGTGCACCATGGAAGCGTCTTAAGTCCTTTGCTATTCATTGCAGTCCTAGATTATCTGCTCGAAGGAAAAGTGACTGACCCCAAAGTACATCAGTTATTCTTTGATGACAATGGAGCCATCATAAGTGAGGATCAAACGTCCCTGAGACGAGCAATTGATGTATGGGTGGATGTTTTGAAGGGAAATGGGTATCGTATTAGTCGAGAAAAGACAGAGTACCTGTACTGCACACACTCTGATCCACTCCGACTTAGTCCCGTAATTTGAATGGAAAAATGGTTTCCAAGTGCGAAAAGTTTAAGTATCTGGGATCTATGATCAATAGCGAAGCAACTATTGATGACGACATCAATCATCGCGTAAGTGGCAGGAAAACTCTGCCAAGCTGAAAGGAAGACTTTACACTGCAGTTGTTCATCCGGCGCTCACATACGGTTCACAATGCTGGACTATGTACAAAAAATATGAGAGCAAATTAAAGGCAGTTGAGATGAAGATGCTTCGCATGACAGCAGGAGTAGCAAAGTTTGATCGAATTAGGCGTTCACAAATCCGAGGAAGGTATCTCTAACAAATTGGAGCACGTCACAGCTTAGTTGGTATTCTCATGTTCAAAGGAGGGATCCTACGAACCCTGTCAGACAAGCAATGTCAAAAAACAAACGAGCCCTAATGGTGTTCAGGAAATTTTCAAGCAAACCCTGGGGATGGATGTACACAACGTTGGTCATAACGTACGGAGCAGTAACAAAATTTCATCTATCACGCAGTGTGAGATGCGTGATGTAAAGAAAACAAACACAAATAGATTCCCCTGTCAGTTAACTCTCGGGTTACATATGTAGATACATACTTTCACTGAAAATTTGAAATTATTTTTACGTTCTCACCTCATCCTTTCCCTTCATGACGCACATCTTTACGTCGTTTTCTGGTGAAGACCACAGAAGCCTCTGCTGTTCCGTCAAATCGTGTATACTCAAATTGTACACGACATTTCTGAAAAAAAAAAAAAAAAACACAAATCCATTAAATTGTTATTAGAAATTGCAATTTCATAAGTTCAAAATCATATCTAGGTCGTTAGCTATAGCCAAAGGCAATGCCACTCCAAATTGCAATTAAACCGAACAAAAAGGGCTCACCACGAAACTGTGGCACCACTTAACCACATTTGATTGCATTTGATATGTTAACCATTTCTGCTATTCAAAGTGAGTCTTGATGGCCAGCCTGACCCACCTCAGATAGGTTCCCGTATCTATTCTTCAAAACATATTCAGCATCCACCCAACTACAACGCGTATAGTTACCCCGAAACGGTAGGGGATGCGCGCATGTGGTTAAACTAATTATACCTACAAGTAATAATTTTCTAGGTTTTAATAAGGGTTGCATCGGGATGCGCCATGTTCGCGAATAAATTTGCAGATCACGGTGCATTGTGTAATCTCTCCTGGGTGCCAGTCAATGCACCCGCCTGCTCTGGAGTGTTTGTTAGCAACAGTCGCCATCGGAGTGGCGTCTGTATACTCGAACATCCTGCCGACGAGCTTGTGCATTGAACATATTGCCATCAAAGAGCTGATGGCAATTGAATTTCATTAAATTTGCAAAGGTGTGTATGAGTGCGGTACGGTGCGGTTTAGTGGTGATGGCTTGGTGGGGTTCAGACTGAATTCTAATAGTGTTTACTCTTAAGCATGAAGTTTAGTACTCATGCATAATTTCACATAATTTTAACGCGCTAAAGTTAAAAAATATAATTTTCTACACTCTTGTGCACTCAGTGCCGTTGCGTTGTGAGTTACAGCATGTAGCAGCTATGCACGGTAGAGCTGTAAACGATGTTAATTAAAAGGCCCTAATAATACAGAGGTCATTGATTGGTGCGTATTGGGGTGTGTTCAGTATTGCCGCATGTAGAACGTGAGTTAATATCGAACATTAAGGGCTGATGCCCTTGACTTTAGACATCTGAAAGGATGG
Organism: Blera fallax; assembly: GCA_946965025.1. Lineage (NCBI taxonomy): Eukaryota > Metazoa > Arthropoda > Insecta > Diptera > Syrphidae > Blera > Blera fallax. Next base: position 15,822,352 of record OX337247.1, on the reverse strand, counting down.
GAAGGCATGACCTTCTTCAAGCACTTTATCAACACTGGTAGGTGAAGGTCTGACAGCAACAACGAGTACTGTCTTATGCACGAAAGGATGTAAGTTGTGGACCATAGATTGGTTCCTTTTGAAGTTATTTCGACGCTGGTAACACTAACTCACTTGAAATAGTGACAGATACGTAATATCAACCCTTCAGGGCAGGGGCCCCAAAGGAATACCAGTGTCCACCTTTCCCGACAAAGGATATGAAAACAATACCATGCATCTGCAGAAGTCGGCACAATGAAGAACAATAAGGCTCCGAGAATGGACGGTATCCCAAACTTCGTTTTAAAGGAAGCCATTAAAATTCAATCAGATGCGTTGCAAACCTCTATATGAAGTGCAGCAGGAAAGTTCCCTCTGTAATGGAAACGGTAGAGGTTGGTAATTATCGCAAAAGTCGACAAGGCCGCAGAGCAACCGTCGTCATACAGGCCTCTGTTCAAATGTTCATACTAGACACAGTAAGGTGTAATGCTGGAAAGTATTACTCGCGACAGACTTGACCAGTACATCGAAGGAGACGACAGGCTTTTCAATCGACAATACGGTTTGAGGAAAAAAACGAAGTACCACCAATGTGATACAAACAGTTTGTGATATTGCACGCGAAACTATATCTGGAGCCAGACGGAAAGGAGGGAAAAAGTAGACAGCGCTGTAGTTACACTCGGTGTCAAAATTGCTTTCAACTCGGCCTCCTGGAGCTTCACTATGAGATCGCTGAGGAATACGCGAGTGCCAAAATACTTGTACGCGAGTGCCAGTACAAAAGATCTTAGGGTCATCCAGCAAGAGGTGTCATTTGAAATTTCGCGCCGTTGCTGAACTGTCAAAATTCAACAATCATTGCGATAACTTTTGGTAAAGAAACTAGGAGGTTATTAAATACGGAGCGATACACACTTGCACATGTTGAAATAGTGAAAATTCACTACAAAAACGGTGAAAATATCGCGGAAATGTTTCGTAAAGTTCGTGCTGCTTTTGGTCATCATCAAGCGCCATCACGCCCAGCTATAGTGAATTTAGTCAATAAATCTGAACATCTCGGACAGGTTAGTCATCTGAAAATATCGACACCGTAACTGGGAGTGTAACTGGAGGCGATCAAGGAATTGGACCTATCCGCAACCAATTTGCACCGCATTTTGCATAAAGATCTTGGCCTACATGCTTATAAGGTTGACATACGAATTGAGTCAAACAGACGCGCACAACGCCATACAAAATTATTCAGAGTGATGAGGCTCATCCCCAAAACTGTCGCATCTGGGGCTCCGAAAACTTAAGAGAAATAACTCCATAACGAGTAACAGTTTGGTGTGATTTTTGGGCTGGCGGTGTCATTGCCTGAAATTGATATGCGGACGACGTTCATTTTCAGCAGGACGGCGCCACATTCCGCACAACTAGTGAAACAATGGCTCTATTGCATGACAAATTTCCTGGATGTGTCTCGAAATGGAAACTTCAATTAGCCGCCGGGACCGTGCGATTTAACACTTTTTTTTAGACATTTCCTTTGGGACGATGTTAAAGTCTACGCAAATGCTCCACTAGCGATTCATGCACTAAAAGAAAATATCAGAGCTGTTATTTGCGAAATACAGCCGCAATCATGCGAAAACGTGATGCAAAATTTCATCAAAAGAAAGACTATTTGTAGGTAGAGCCGAGGCGGACTTTTGGAAGATACTGTGTTCCACTACTAACAGAGTTCGTATGTACTTTAGATTAAAATAAAAATATCACCACTTTTCATAAAAATGTTGCGTTCTTCCATTGATTTAAAATGACACCTCTTATTGGATATACCGCCTTAGGAAATCGAGTGACGACTTTTGTGCCACCTTGTACCTACGGCAACTCTTATGACCACTATGCCTAGTGCACATTCCTAAACAAGTACTTTGCTACCATTGTCTATAATTCATCGTTTTGGTGCACAGTTTTTGGATTCAAACATGTGATAAAGGCATAAAGGCAGTTTAGAAAGGAATTTAATTTGAAATTTCCCTAAAACTCTTAGGAATTCCATCGATTAAGCTCTGGGCTCATATCCAATTTAGTAAGTCTTCTAATTCCAAAAATTAAGTTCACAAAATCATATCCGCTTTGAAATGTCATCATTTATCTCGATAGAAACCTTTTCAACTGGCAAGGAACACATACCAAACATGTGGGAATGGTCCCATCCAAGTTTCTAACTGGATTACAAGTCAGAGTAGTGAACAATGCCAATTGAAATGATAATTACATCTCTTCACAATCCCCCAAGTCTAAAATGCACAAAACTCGTATATGTATATAAAATTACTAAACTATTTCAAACTTCCTTGAAAAGTCATCCTCATGGGGACATTGAAACGAATTTACGAATTTTACTCTCTGTCAGCTCACACCATACACACATCCTGTGTGTTGGGAAAGGAAGCGACAGAGCGAAGGAGAGAGAGAGAGTTATTGGCATGTAGTTTGTTCTGCTTTTCCAAAATTCATTTGAAAACTGCCCAATATTTAATTTGAACTTTGAATTTTGAATATTTTACTCAGTACCAGTTTCTGTGTCTCTTTTATGGCATCCGTGTTAATACTCTTATGATCCTGTCGTCTTTTTGGGGGAAGGACTTATGAATCTCCTTTTACTTAGAGTGCTTAATCCTCATTTCGAGTTTAAAATTTAACGATGATCGATTGTTAAACTTATTACGTTGTTCAGGACACACGTGCTACCTGAAAGTTGTGCAATAAATCAATTTATATGAAAGGATGTGCTTCTTTCAAAATGTTGACTGACAAATATGTTGTACTCCTGTATTAATACCCTAGGAGAGCCAATGGAAAACTGGAGTAATGAAAATAGTTCAAACTACACTCCTTTGATGGACTGGTGTTAACATAGGGATATGCATGCATAACTTAGTTTTAAGGACTGTCATGCTCTCAGTGATTTACTTGCGGTTAGTTACGTGCATATGGTAAGACCGTAAGGGTGGTTTTCACAGCCTCTTGTAATGGATACAGATCACAAAATGCAATACTTGAGTTAGCAGAACTATTAGCATATCAGTCTGATTGGAAACATCGTCGAGTGGCCGGAAATGGTCTACAACCTCACAGTTACTTACCGAGCATGGCTGCTTCAACGACTACATGCAACCCAGGATGAGAGAAGTGGAGAGACTTAGATTAGGATGACTGTCTGTTTTAAGATACAGACACACTTAGGGCAGAAGACGTCCGCTGTCATAGCACTGGATCTGGCGCAAAATCAGCTACTCAACTAAGAAAACCAACCGAAGGATCTTGTCGATGACATCTGTGTTTGCCAGGTGACTCCAAGATGAAGTTGCTTTCTTTTGGGAATTTGCAGAGGAAAAAGAGGATGGTTTCCATCTCCTCTTCATCCCTGTAGGGCGTGTCTTATAGGGATATCGATAGTGGAGCTGATATCTGATCGCTTAAGCAAGATAAAATCATTTGAGCGGTTCTGATCCAGCCTAGACGAGTAACCTTGTCAGTCATTGTTTCCATGGGTTAAGAATACGATACCACCGCATATAGAACTTTCATGTTCCTAGTCCTGCCCGAAGCAGCAAAAACCAGGGATTTTTTCAAAAGCAGTCTTCTTGACTGCTTCGAAAGAATGGTTCTCCTTCCGGACTAACCACGACTTATTCCTTTACTTTGGAATTCATCACCATCTCCGATGGCTAGGAGATTTGGAATGAATGGACAATAAATCTCATTAGAAGAAAACGCTGAAGATCTCAGATACACAAGCAGTTATTAAAGCACTCACATCACACATAACTTTGAGACAAAACTTTTAAACTGTCTCCTTACCCGCAAGTAGCTTGCTGCATAGAACACTCTATCACTCATATGGGTACCTGGTTACAAAGGCATCGTTGGCAATGATAGTTGGAAACTCTGGGACTTACAAATGGGCGTTAGACATGCTGTTCTTTCAAATACCACTTAAGTAAATTGCCAATCTGACACTTGCCGACTTGGTTTTGAGGACACTGAAGCTGCCGCGCAAATTGTGTGCCAATGTCCCGCCATCGTTCGTAGTAGACCAAAACATTTGCACAGAGGGTTCACCACCCCTTCTGATATAATTTCCTTCTTAGCCCAAGCAATCCTAAGATTCCTTTGAAAACTTGATTTAAGCAAGAACACAACGAACACAGATGTCTCCCTATTGATATAATACCAAAGATCTTCTGAAGGTCGTAGAACTTTGGTGGGATTTCCAGAGCAGGAGAGGATTCGAATTTGTCCTATAGAGACTGGAAGGGAATGTTAGATAAGGCCCCGCTCCATGCCTGATTGTAGCTAATTGATCGTGATAAAATATAAGAATTAACGTTTAATTAAGGACTGCATTGTCCTCAACCAAATTGAAGACTACATATTTGAAGAGCTGAAATGACTGGAAGCGGTTTTGTATAAAATTTAAAATATCTCACCTAGCGCCCACAAGTAAACTGTTTCCATCTTTCGTTACCAATTTGAAGTGATCCAAAATAGTGTCGTTGCCGAGAAATTTCAGCACGTCTTCTGGACCTGAAATTAAAATAAGAGTATCGAAATATAAGCACAAAATTAATTTTAAACAAATTTTTAACAAATATATGTATGTATGTATCTTACGCTACCAACGGAAGGAGAAGAAAATAAGTTTATTTGGAGAGAAAAACTGGGCTACACTTTTGTAAGGTAACGGATACTTATTGTCTGTAACAAAAAAGGTCCTCAAAGACCTGTGAAAGAGTGTGAATTAAGTCAGACTTTTATTTCAACGCCTTTGGCCTATAGCAGTCTACCATGAATGTGAAATTTGAAACACAGCTTAATCATACAATGAGCCCAACCCCTCCTCTTGGCTTCATCGTTATTCAGAACAAGTTTTCCGAAGAATCTTAAGCAGAATTTCTTTAGAATTCGGCAAAAACCTAGAAAGTGAAACACGTCTTCTCTTACTTTCAAGTCACAGATGTCGTAGGGGAAACGGTGTGGCATGAAATTTAAATGTAAGCCTTGGATAGGAATGACCGTACTGTTGACGACCCTGGCAAACGAAATAAGGACAACGATTTTGTATTTGCACGTGAAATGTTCGGACCCTTAATAGACAGTCTGCATCAATTAGCAGAGGCCCAAGACTTCTATAAAGCAGACATAACAACCATCAAGGAAGTGCCTGGATAAAAAACTTTGATATCTACTATGGCGATTCCTACAGAGAAAAGCGGCGCTAGTTCGAGTGCGAATTTGTTAAGCGACTCCAAGATCGGAAAATAGGATATCTATAGTAAGCACATGGTTTTCTTATCTCAATATCCACAAGGGAACATCGCGGTCTCCTTATCATGAAAAGGTCAACAAAATTGATCATATTGCAATCGACGCAAGGCATGCCTCCAATATTCTCGATGTCCGAATCAACGGAGCAGCTAACATAGCCTAGGATCACTACATTGTGCCGATATCCCCAGCGCCACAACAAAGAAAAATTGCTGTGAGAAGACATAACGTCGAAAAGTTGCAATCGCAAGAGACCGCCAAAATATTCGCCGAACGTGTATCCCGAAATCTCTCGAACAATCCTATGCTACCAGCATCAAGTGCCAAAGACCAGTGGCAACTATGCCCCAGAGACGCCGCAACTGTTGTGCTTGGATTAACCTGACCGCCACCAAGTAACCTTTGGTTTGACTAAGAAAGTCCACAATCGAACAAATCGTCACACTCCTGCATATTCTGGAAAAAACCCGAGAAGTCCAAACCGATTCCCACCATATTTTTATCGATTTATGGCGTGGAAGCATGGACACTGTTGAAAGCGGATGAAGATATCCTCGATCGTTTCGAGAGGAAAGTTCTTCTAAGTTCTTCTCTCTTGAGTTGACGGGCTATAGGTTTCAAACCACATTTTTTCCGAAAAGTATAGAGCAGACCCAGAAGGGTTTTGTCGTCTTTTCAATGGTACTGGGATTTCCAGCTGAGTTTGTGATCTAGAGTCTTTTTTCAAATCTTGGAAGCACGCAGGGTCTATACGGTCCATTGTACTACCAAGCACTAACCCCTTTGTTGGTATATTAGTTGGAGAAACTCCGATTCTATTCGTTTCTCTGTTGTGCGGGGTTCGAACTTACGCCGACCAGTTCACAAACACAGCAAGTACACTGCCTACTACTCCCTGGCCACCACGCGATCTGGAGTTTCTCCGAAATACACATGTGTTCTGTCTCTTTTGAGAAATCAGATTGTGGATCAATTAATTCTCTGCTCTTGGTTAATGGTATTATGGCTGTTTTGTTCGGGCTGATTGGCACCAGCACTTATTTAGTGTAAACCATTTAGCATTTGTCCAGTAATAAGTACTTCTTTGCTTCTCAAGAGTATGTAATAAAGGCAATCCCTTTATTTTCATTTTATTGGTCTAATTTACATGGACTAAAACCTGATGCCAGGATACTTCTTTACGCCAAAGTCATTCCGTCAAACTAAAATCAGTGAAAAGTCGATAAAAAAAAAAACACTCATAAATCTCCTTCACGATTTTTAAATACAACTGACCTTGAACCAAAAATTTTATACCCAAGCACTTATTTTACGATGATCATACCATAAATACCTAAAAATAAACCTGTGACTTGGAATTTGATTTACCTTTAATTTATATAAAAAAAAAACAAACGGAACTAATCAATCAGTTCGTGACATAATGAATATTTTTTTTATTACTACTAGTGGGTAGTTGGCTAATGAAACGTTAATTTAATATTAGCGTGTCCTAAAAATACAAGGAACTCCTCTATTTTCGCGCTACACGTTTAACACACCCCACGAATATCCATTTATTTCAAGAAACTTTTGACAGGTTATGTTTCAATTAAGAAAGGTTCTCCCAAATACCAAACTTGAAGGCAAATACATTTTCATATCTCGCAATAGCTATGTACGAATATATACCTAAATATATTTTCTTAAGGACTAAACCAAACAAAACAAGAAAAAATGAAAAAAAAAAAAAAAACCGTATACCCTTCGAAGAAAAATTTTAATTAAATCTTTTGGAAACGTTTGATATGAAAGTACGAGTAACATTAAATGTAATCTGAAAAAATCTGTATTCGAGTCGAAGCAATTTGACCTCATTAATATTTTATTGCTTGGATACATCTTTGAGGCACCCACGTACAGGGTGGGAATTAATGTTATCCTTAAGCGCTTTATAAGTTGAACACTTTAACCTAAAACGAACGTAAATTGTCAGCCAGCCTCCAGAGATTTCTTTGACACTAACTTGAAATCACCTTAGTGGGAGGCATATGTACATCGAAGAGGCTTTTAGTGAGTAGGGGGGGAGCAACTAAAAAGTTCTTAATTGAAGCAATCAATTTTGTCACTTCGTCAAGTATGGTATTGTTGTCGTCATGCATGTTGAATATTTTCAGACGAAATTGTTTTCTTTTCCAAGAATGTAGAAAGTAGAAAGGGCGGTGAAGGTCAAATTGTTGTGAATTTAACGGAGATGGAATTCGAGTGAATGGACTGCTTTAATGGATCTGTTTTTGAACCTATAAAGAGCAATTAACTAATCGTGTTACTAAGAGGTTGCGGACAAAGAGCTGGCTGGCACCAGGGCTGCCGAAAGGGTATCATAGCAAATATTCTGCACCAACATACATACATATAGGCAACAATGGAGCAGCACGAATTATCGATATCCTTATGGAGACCTAATACGGTGCTGCTGACAAACTCTTACTCTTTTGATGACAAAATACGTACTTATAGAGAGAGATACAGGCACGAGAAACACGAGGTATTCAGTAACCTGCACGTGCTCAGCGTTTCGAACTTTGCCTTCAAAATGATGACAGACAGACAGACAATGGTCCTCTGGTATGCCGTATTTGTGACGGTATCCTCGGAAGCTTCCATTTTCCGTTAGGGTATGGTTAAGGCAAAAGTTTATTCATCGTGTTATTCTGGTACACTCTTCTATGTTCGGCAGCAGTTTGTATGTCCACCGACCGTTTTCTTAGGTGTCCCATCGCCGTTGAAATTCTATTTTGGCAGTTGCTCTAGTAATCCTTCTCTAGCCCCGGTATTGCACTTATTGAATCTTCTAATGCCAGCATACTTAGGCAGCATATATTTGGCATTAATCTGGATATTTTGCGGCAGCAGCCCCATTGGCCATCACGATTGTGTAGGTTAGATGCTCTCTAAAGTTGAGGGTATGGTCAAGGAGTTGCCGTAGGAACTTTATGTAAGGCTTTAACTCGATAGCGTGTTCACCTATGTATTTGTATGTCCAAGCGCCCAACTTTCTTGCGGCTCCCGCTCCCTTAATTCCAGACCAGTGTTGCGTTACCTCCTTTAGAGTTTTAGAGCCACTACTACCACCGCTTCTTCACTCCTTTTGGTATTACTTCATCGTACATAATGTTTCACAGCGCTGGGCCTAGGCCTGATCCTTCTGGGACTCCTCCTGTAATTGTATATCGTTTTGGGCTTTCGTCCATATAGTAGAAAAAGTTCGGTTTGTAATTATTCGCAGGAGGAAGTTTGGCACTCGCATATTCCTCAGCGCATGGAGCTCCAGCAGATCGAGTTGAAGGCATTTTTGACGTCGGGGTTAACTAAAGTGCAGTTTTTTACTTCATTCCTCCATTCCATCTGGTCTCATATATGGTTTCGCGTGCGATATCGCAAACTGCTTGTGTAGCACGGGCAATACTTAGTTTTTCCCTGAAAAAGTATTGTCGATTGGGGAGTCCGTTGTCTCCTTCGGTGTACTGGTCAACTCTGTCGCGAATAGTTCTTTTCAGCACTTTCCCTACTGTGCTCAGCGAACTGTATGACGATGGTTGCTCTGGAGATCTGTCGCCTTTAGAGATTAATACGAACCTCTGGCATTTCCATTGCAGAGGGAAATTTTCTTGTATAGAGGTTTGCAATAGCTTTGATTGTTGCTTTCATTGTGGCCATTACCTTTAGGACTTCTGCCGTTGTCATGAGTGCTATTGTTTTCATATCATCTGTCAGCATGTGAGAAAGATGTACACTGGTATTCCTTGGGCATAGGAATTTGGCTATGGTATTCATCATTCTCGGGTATGTCGGAGCAGCTGCCGTGCTGCTTTTCAGTTTGTCTTTAACATTCTTGTAGGTGCTTCCTCACGGCTTCTGTTGCAGGTCCTTTCTAAGAAATTGGAAACACTGGGTTTGATGCTTTTCAGTTTCTCCATGACTATCTTGTAGGCGCTACCCCTCGGGTTCTATTGAGTCTTCTCTTCGCGAGTTTATGAGTTCCCGAAGTTCCTCTCTTTTACTTAAGAACTCCTCCCGGCCTTCATTATTTCTTTCATTTATAAATGGGTAGCGAGCAACAAAATGGGACAGAATTGAGCAAACTATTTTTGTACCTGCGCTCAATAGAGTTTCGTCATGTTTCTGTGATTTTTTGTCATATTATAAAATTTTTGCTCAATAGAATAAGGTCTAAAATTCTAAGTTTCAAACGGGTTTATGCATAATATAGATGCGAATATAGAAGTCAATGTTCTCTATTAAATCGTTGAACTACGGTGAATAATATGCTTGTAGCTACGAATTCCATTTCAATTCTTTTCGTTACCTACATCAAGTATTTATAAGTACGAGTACGTATGTACATATGTATGCATGCACAAGTACCGTGAATTTTTCCTATTACAACACTCAAAAACCTTAAAGCTTGTGGCAAACAAAATTAATTATTTAACCATTATAGTTCCAAGGGAGCCAAAACTCCAATTTCTTCTTATCTCGACCGTAAGAAATGAATACAAGAGCAGAAGCCAAAAAAGCACAAAATCTTAATGCCACCTCTTACGGAACGACGAAGGAAAAACCAAAAAGGAATATAAAAGGATTTGTGCTTTTGTTTTTCCCCACTAACACACACCCACACACAGGCAGAAAGTCATCTGTAGACTATACCATCACCCGTGTTCCATACACATGCCAATGTTTGTGTATTGAATTAATATTCCTTCAAAATGAAAACAAAGAAGTTTTTGAAATTTCCAAAATATCACATTCAAGGAAGGATATTACACCCTTCAAGTGAAAAAGTTTCTCTCCACCCTGATTGGTAATCATATGAGGATATAATAGGCAATCCTCACACACATACACAGTAGCATAACGACGTTTCTACCCTCGTTGGGCTCGTTGGGTGTGTGAATAGGTAAATGCGCGCGTGCTAAATTTCACCCCAGAAAATAAGCAATTCGATGCCGGGAGGCTAGAGCGCAAGAATTCCGCACCAGAAAAAAAATCAATATCCCTCAGACACAAAGTTTAAAGCCAAATGACATTGTATTTGCTTTAAGATATTACCTACATTTCCAATTTGCCTACTCAGGGTCCTTGGGCATTTCCCTGTGACACATGTTATATTCGTTTTTCGTTACCACTGTGAGGGGTAAAAAATCAGGAAAACTCCATTAAGCGCACTCATACAAATTCGATTCTCGGATATTTTATACGATAACCTTCAGTGACAGAGAGAGAAATGGAAAAAACGGATATCAAAATGATAACCGTCATAAAAGTGATATTTGAGGGATGGGCGGAAGGGGGGATGTTCGGAAGAATAACTGTCAACAAAGGTGAAGAAAAACGCTTTGATTATATTAGATATGCGACAAGAATAAATTTCTCGGCGGCGCGGCGGTAGTCAACATCAGTTTTATGCTTGCCATCAGCGCTCTACCACAGCGCACCGTACGTATCTGCGAATGGTTATCTGGCGAATGCAAATGAAAATTTAAAAATTCCAAACGACTCTCTACGGCGGAGCTTGAAGCCTCTAGTAAAGGTGGAGGAACGTTTTGGATGTTTTTCCTCTTCAGCTTATCTACTTCTTTTCTTTTTTTTTAACGTTCACTACCGGTCGCTCTTTCGTTTCCGCTTTTCACTTATTTTTTTTTAATGCTCCATCTATGGGATATGGATACAGATGACATTATTCCTGTGCAATTGCATGTGTGAATTCGACCATTATGAAACAGTCGGCCAGAATTGATCAAACATAGCCAGAAAGAGGGAGGAGGGGCTGACGAACGAACGAACGACTGACAAAACTTGGTAACGGAAGAAAAAAAAAAGAGTCAAATTGATTTTTTGGATTCGTGAAAATGGGTGCGGTGCAGAGCTGAATACGGGGTGCAGTACGAGTTTATCAAGTGAAAACTCCAATTCTCAATGGTTGTAGCACTTTTATCCAAATTGGCTTTAGGCATTAACAGCAGGTGAGAGACAAAACACCGGAAATTCTTTCCTTTTTGTGTGTGTTTTGCTCTTTTGAACGTTTCTTGTGTCAGCTATTTTTATATGTTTAACTTGAAAAGAGGGTGAGTGAATGAATTCAACCCCGGCATGAAAGGGTGTGAGAATTTGTTTTTTATTGTTCTATTGTCATGCATTGAAAATGATAAAAACGGTTTTGAATGCGTTGTGGAAAGCGAGATAATTTTGATAACTGCCTTCAAAATGGACAGCAATTTAATGTATTGTTGAAATCTTTAAAATATTCTACAATTTGTGTTTAAGGAGTGTAAATGGAAACGTCTACTCAAGCTGGGCGCTCTCAGCAGGGCCAACCGCAGTTGGGGTGAATGGCTCGACATATCATATGTGTATCTAGACAGATCTAGTCTAAGCTGGATCAAAAACGTTCCGGGGTGGTTATGCTAAAATGACCAGAGATCGACATGCTTAAACATTGAGCCACTTTTCAAATGACTTCTTCAGGAGCTGCAGTAGAAAACTATCCCTCATCTGCTATGCATCTGTCGGGTCCTGTCCCAAAGAAGACTGCTCCATTTAAGAGCTCTTTTCTTAAATGACCTGAGCAAATGTCCTTAGAGCATCTGTTTTCTTAGTCATTGGGTAGCTAAAATGGAGAGATTCATGGTATTACTCATAACCTATTACGGTCTGATTGTGTCCGTATCCTCGACAGGCACCCCAACTAACACCTAAAAAACCTAAGAAGAGTAATTTCGAAGTGATTTTTGAAAGTTCGATGCAGCTATTTGAACATTACTCGTACGTAACTAGGTCATGCGAAGCCAGTGAAACACTTTTTAAGTTCATTGATACACGCTCTTGATGTGGCTATTCCTCTGTTTCACAAAACAGAATAAGTCCTCGTTTGGTTTTTGGCCTAAATAGCAGGAAACAGACGCAGACTAAGAAAACCTTTGGGTATTGGCTGCGGATAACGATTGGATTCTCGAATTATAAACCTCTGCTAGACTGACGAAAAAATGTTTGCAGATTCCTCCGATGAGAGAATTCTAAGAGTCGGACACAGAACAGCTGCTCATTCTAACAATAAGTAAAAGGCACACACCTTGGAACGGATATGGACGGGGACGTTTTGGCGCAAACAGTTCGTACACGGCCTAACGACTAGCGTCTCGCAACAATTTGTGTTGTGCATGTTTATAGCTTTGTATTGAATCGTATCCAAAAGGCCCTTATTCGTTGGTTGGTTAAATCTTCGTCTTTCTTACCTCTGCTACTGATTGTTCTAGATATTGAGTGGCAGATAATATTCTCGAACGGCGCGTTCTATGTCTAGGAAGACACATAAGGATATTTCCTTGGAGCTGAGTGTACCTTATAACTTTTTGACTAGAGAATGGAGAGCACATTCGCTGCATTTGCCTTTTCATACTGACTCGAGTGCGAGTGCAGAAGGGAAGACAGATTTAACCGGTGTCTAATACGAACTTCAAGGAGAGACTCATAGTTTTGAGGACAATGACTTGTGGGTCAACAGTATTCCCTTCAATCAGTCACCTCTGGGTGACGGGGCAGATGAGCTGGCGAAGTGCGGTTCGGCCCTCGAGAGGTCCCTCGGGAAGAGTTCAACACCAGGTGGCTCGGGTTGCAGAGTTGTGTCATAACAAGGCAGATGTGGCCCAACTACAATTGGTCCAGAACATAAGATATAGAAAACAGGACTCGATTAGTACGGGTCACTGGCCCATAGCAACATACGCGTTCAAATCAGCTGCAACAATGAAAGAGAGAAAGGAAGTGCTTTATCTCCTCTTCGGGTGTACGGCTCTAGACGGGGCCAGGCAACCCTAACGAAATTTCGGGGAAAAATATAAGCGAACTGGTCAGTTTTCTATATCTCTACTACTACTACTCTACTAGTAGTACATACCCTTTGTTAAGTTGCTTTAGGGTACGTGTGAAGCACATAAGTGGAAAATGAATCTGAAGTAAGGTTTTTAGTGTATCCGTACGGTAGGTAAAAATAGCCTTTTTAGTTACTCTACGAAATTTACGTAATTTTTTTCGTGCGTCTTATGAATTCGTGTCACTCTTTGCATGCAAGCTGTGTTTTCGCAGCTTTTTATCTTAATATTATCTTCGTCCTTAAAATTTCTTGTGAGCTGTTTACTCATCGTAAAAAAACTATGAAATGACGAACGACAGCAATTTCTCAAAGTCAATATTTTACCACCCACACACACTCCAATGTGAAAGATAAATTTGTACGTAAAACAAGGTGGGGATGCAGATTTAAGTGCATAATCACCTCTTCTGGAAAAGAGCTTACAAACAGTGAAAAATTTTTGTTTAAAGATAATTACTTGCGCTTTTAATTTTCAATATCCAACTTAGTCATTTCTTTAATCTCATTACAACTTCAACTGATGTTTGTTGCTGAATTTTAAATTCATTCAACTTTTTAAGTTTACCGTGTTATCCTCTTACTTGTCGTTATCAATTAAAAATTAAAAATCACTTTACACAGGATCAACTTTCGAATATAATTCAGTATTCATTAGAAATTAAGTAGTAAATTCGTTGAGAATTTGGCCAACACCACTACTTTTGCAGATTAAAAGATTTTTTTGTCTTTCATTAAATTAAAACAAAAAAATTCGACATGGGAAACGGTACACACTTCGATGTCAGAAAATAATTTTTGTACGTCAAATGCGAACAAATGATTCTTTTTAAAGTACAAAAAATTAATGAGTGGATTATGGGATACAGCCGGCGAGAAACACTTTCAAAATCAGTCCCGCTACTGGACTGGCCGAGGGATATGTTATCAAGAGATACTGCTTCGAGAGAAAATTTAACTGGAAACGAAACAGCAAAGGAGATTGGAGCAGCGAAGTCGGAATGTACCAACTCATACGAAATTTCAAAAAGTGGTACACAGGCGGCTCCAAAGCATCCAAGAGGAACTGGAGCAGGTGTACGGATACATGGGCCCAGTTATTCTGGACACCACCCCTGGAGTTAATGTGAAACCTAATACACCTGAGTTTCAAACCACTACACCAATCTCTTTCTCTCTCTCTATCTATCTTTCCAACGCCCGCACCGTGTGAAAACATGTAAAAGGGTATTCACAACCCCTTGAGTGCGTGCAAATTATAAAAAAAAAAGGGAACACACTCCAGTATTTTCCAAGAAGAAGTCGGCGCGACAGGGAGTTGCTACCAAGTTAACTTCAATGGGAAATATCGCGGACAAATACAATCAAATCAAACAAAAAAAACCGGATGCTTTGGCAAGGATGAGGTCGGTAATGAATATCAGCGAAGCGGATATATCCATACTATAGCCGATTGGCAAATTGTATATAGTATAATGGGAAAGAAAATAGAGAAAGAATCAAACAAAACAAAAATAAAGAGCCTTCTAGCATTGGATCGTTCGTCTATTCGCATCTTATCTGGAGTAATCACCGAGCACAGCGCCATTGGAGTCATGCTTCACGAATGGAAAGTAGAATCCAATATTTGCTATTCCATTGCCCCACAGTGCAAGAACGATGCCTACGTACCTTAGGATCTAAGTTCTTCACAAGCATCGTAAAGCTGACAGGAACTCCGATATCGGTTCAGCTTCACTTCATGAAGCCTAGCAAATGGTTTGCAAGTGGACTACTGACAAGATTGGTTTGGTTCCATATGTTTTTATCCTTTTTCCACATAACAAGAGGCTTCACAATGGACCATCAGGTATCTACCCTTTTGTAACCTATCCTTAGTATCGCAGACAAGACATGACGATACTGTTTGATAGCTAGGCCACCGTCAAGACCTTAAGCTCTCATGAAATAGGTCTACACTGGTTTCGAAGTGTCTGAGTGAGTAGAACAGAGTCACTCCTTTCTAGAAATGAAGCAGCTGATGAACTAGCAAGAAATCGCTCAGAAATGGCTTTTACTCTCTCGGAACCATTCAGCCGGACCGGGAGCGCATCCGATATGGAAACAGTCATGTCGTTCAATAGCTTATGTTCCATTAAGCAATTAACAAATTTTGTTCACTTAAAATGGTTTTCTGGTTTGAGTTCGAAGGTCAGCTGGAAGTTGTACAATTGCTGATGCAGATCTGTAAGCTGTTTTCTCGCACTGCTGATATGTTTTCGAGTGTATATTAGCAACGAGCATGGGTGGGTGTCTTACTGTTCAAATTTAGTAATTTTAGACCACTTTTGAATTTTGTCTACCAAGGGTTTTGCTGTTAAGACTAAACCAAAATAGATTTTTTTCCGAACAGTTCCTGCTCAATCTGATTTTGGCAAAAATTAACTTATGTCGTTTGGACCAAACTTCATAGAATTGCAGCATTGTTAGATGTCATTTACGAAATTTCTCAACCAAGGTTTCAAACCTTGCAGACAAATTTTGAAACGAAATTTAAATCCGGCGCTCTTATTGGGACACCCTTTGCAATCAGAATACGGGCCATAAAAGTATGTGCACCACCACACACATTCATTTCATGGAAGTAATAAAAAAAAGAAATCCAAACATCCCTCCTAAATTTAGTATTTATGACATAAAAAGCTGTAAAAATAGGAATAGGAAAACTTATTCAGGAAAATTTATTTTTCTCTAATTTTTTGGAATAGCTCCTGTAGAGCTCTGTTAGTAATAATAATTGAAGACACTTTCAATAAAAATTCACGTCTTTTTCCTATTTGGGCAGCTTTTCAATTTAATTTGAATAATTTCTTTATTTTTCAACCGATTTCACTGAATCTAAAGCTTAAAGTCCATTCATCACTTTGATTTGATACGAGTATTCACATTTAAATTAACAGAAAAAAATGCAGGCCTATATCACCAGACGTTTGCCGACAATGTATAACGTTAATGGCCATCACTGGCGTAATTGAAGCAATTTATTAATTTCAAGTACAAACACAGAAAGGTCGTAAATCATTAGATTTTCATATTTGTTTTTTAATTAAATGAAATGTTGCGCTTTCGACTGAGTAATCGCATGCAGACCCATTGGATGCTACGATAAACAAAATAATTGTAATTTATTGCTGATAAAGTGTAATGTTCTGACATTTCGCTGCATGGTAACAGTGTCCTTGATTTAAGTGCAGAATTTTGTGGTTTCTGGTGTAGTAATTTCAGATCTGTCGGTCTGTTTAAAAGGCACATACATATCGACTCACTTTAGTGTTTTGTGGCGGAACTTTTTCCAAACATACTTCCTTGTGAATTCCGACACTAAAAAAAGGGAGGAATTTATACGATTATAAGTGAAAGGATTAGAAGGCCTGTGTGGTTGTCCTCCAACGTATTGCCTAAGAAGCCATAGGAAATCACTACAAGAAGACTCACTGCCTCCTAGTGTAGCCGCTGTCATCCGGCTGGGAAACCTGCCACTGAGCTTTGTGCCTCTCAGGTCGGCACGACTGAATGGTTGCAGTACGACACTGGGAACAGTATGAGTGAGCGACCAGGGAACTAAGCCCCATAATAAAATTCATAATCTAAGCGATGCATAGCTAAGAGAGAGCTTGTCGCTATTATGCGGGCTTCGAATACCTTGGCGATTTGCGGCTCTGTCATGGGCAACCTCTCTACGTCAAGACTCTTGGGCTGGTAATGCTGTGGAGCAACCAGCTGTTATACCAAATTGAGATGTTGAGCTCTCGACGGCCACTATTCTCATTGTATACATATTTCTGTACTTCAACTTCGCGGTCCCAAAAGTTTGGAAAGCGATGCTATATGGACCCCATCCGAGCCGCGTAGGTGGAGACAACCGCTTCTAATTATGACACGTCCACTCTTGTAGCATAATCTTAGAGAAATCTGAATTTTCCATTGGAAAGAGGTTAAATGGGCTGCAGATCTAAATTAAAAATATTTGAGAGGAGGCGCTTTAAGAATGCTATAGGCAGAGCCGAAAGCAGAGAGTATGCCCTTGCTTAAGCCAGAGCCGGCCTCTCACTAAACAAGATGCGAAAGAGTTAGATCTAAGTAGGGTTACTCTCTGGGCATTGCCTTTTGAGGAAGGACACTACACTGCACGTCTCAGAGGTTATACCGCATTGATTATCTCATAATCCTACATAACTTAACCTACATACATAGATCTGGAGATCCAACTCCAGCAACATCGGCCGCAACTTGATGCTCCCAATTTTAGTCCAATTTGGCCAATGTCCAGTGTTGTCAGGTAGGGTGTTGACCCGACCGACTTGTCGAATCGATTCCTCTCAACTGAGCAAATGGCACTTTTCCAATAGGCGGTTATAGACGTCTCGATTGAGTTAAGCAATTGCGGCGTGTGGCCATATGCATATGTACCCGTGGTTCGTATTTTAAATCGGGATAACTATCAGTGCTACTGCTAGGTGTATGCACTCGAACTTCGTGAAAATCCGAGGCAAGAGCGGACTGACCCTGGTGGAAGACGGATCTTTTGTTAAGCCACACATTGTTTGAAGGTTCTATCTTAGAGCCTTGCGCCCCTATCCGAAAAGATTCTATCCACTACATCTGCCCAGACTGACTGGGAGGGCAACTTAGGGAAAGTCATCCAGATGGTAGAGGAAAGTGCACTCCTCCACCTCGTGCTGTCCATCGATAACGCTTCCATGAAATGGCTCAATACTCTCAGGCGCAAGATTTAATACCGCTTTGTCCAGGTCAAACTGATCTTTAAAGTTCCAGCGTCAGATAGCGGTAACTGTAATTAAGAAGAACATAGCCAGACTCTTCCACCGATCGCTCTTTCAACTGGCGGCCTTTTCTGCAACTGTGTAAATTGGTTTGTGAGTTGAGGTTAGTTAGCCAACACACTTGGTGTAGCCTAAGAGGCTCCTAATGTCTAGCTCCAGTTTTGGCCAAATCCTTTTTGTCGTTAGACATGTTATGCCACTTGTCGACAAAGACTTGCGCCCTCGGCAGCTACCAAGCTTAAATTTGTAAAATTAAAATTAACTAGCGACCGGTATATCTATCTTAAGTACCTTTTTCTGGAAGGATTAGTATAACTCTTCCGTATCTGGCCTAACAATTTGCCGGAATGTCCCTAAATGTCCACCTAACAGAGTTAAATATTGAACTGATTTGCCATCTCTATGAGAAACGATCGGCAGTCTAGAGCTGCTAATAAATTTAGAGATTTAAAGGATTTCATTACTGCTTGGCTATTCGATGTGAATATCTCTAGCGAAAGTTACGTTTTTCTTTAGCTAAGACAAGACTCCCTTAATCGCCATTATTTCCTCATGGAACACACTACAATGATTTGGAAGCCGGAAGGAAAGGTTAAGATTAAGCGTCCCCCAACCCTGTCGTCGGTTCAGCCTTCGGTGTAGAGTTGAAGCTTACTGATTAGTACATAGTTAATCAACATCGGATGGGGCACGGATATAGAATAAAGGCGCAGAATCATTGATAGCATCAAAGCAACCGAAGTTCAGTCATCAAAATACAGCTCTGCATGGTTGTACTTTACTAGGCTGGCAACCAATGCATCTATTATTTCACACATCGTAGAAAATTAATTCAAAATTATTTCAACGATTATAATTAAAATCATATGTGGTTTACTACCGCAAAAATACATCCAAATCATCCCCAGTCGTTGTGAATTTAATCCTCTAAACCAAACACCTCAACATTTCCCAGAGCTCAGAAACAACCTACATAAGTGGTATTTTATTAGTTTTTGCGGTGGAATTCGATCAGATTTTCGAAATCATTGGTTTCGATGAATCCGTGGTGGATATTAAAACACACATCTATAGGCATACTCATTTATCCATACATTTTCCACTGCGGTAGAATTATTGGTTGCAATTTACAAAAATTACGAAGAAAAAAGAAACGAGGCGAAACGTTGAAATCGATTTTTTCAATCTATGGTCTGAGAGCAAGCAAGCACCCTTCCATGAATTACATAAGTAATGAGATTCGAATGGAAATGTGAAAATGGCAAAGAGTTTCACTTGGTCCGTGTCCATTTGGGCATTGTCACGCGAAAATGTTGTTACATTAGCACAATATGTCATTAAGATAGAAGACTTTAGGTAGGAAATTACAAATTTTAAGTTCACCCTGCATTTAATGTCTAAATCGTTGCGAAAAGAAATTATTGAATAATTTATATTCGTGTATAGTGTGCAATAATGACATTAAGATATCACCTGTGGGAGGAGGAAGTCTTTGTATTACCTGTTTCAGTAGCCAGTTAATTAAGTCAGGGGTAAAGCAAGAAATAATACGAGATAGACATTATGGAGGTGGAAGTCATTAGAATTTATGGGCTCTGTTATTGTTTGGTTTCGGAGAGATAACAGGGTTATCCTTCAACGGCCTTAAAATTTCGATTACCCTGGTACGGGAAGCAAGCTTAGGTTAGGTAGAATATGTGGGTAGGCGAGGTGAATGTGATCCACAACGCCAAACTCAGGTCAATGCAGGCCCATTGTGTTATGTATCTGTTTACTGGTGGAATGAGAAAATTTCACAGCCGCCACTGTAACTGCAGATGTCCAAGGAGGCACTCAAACATCAACCAAACGACGGGTCACGCAAATTTTCATCAATAACCGCCCTTTACAACGAATTTTGGTAAAGGATGTGAAGATGAAGCCATATTTGGGAATACTGCACTGATTTAATAGTACATTATTCAATGCATTGAAATAATCAAATCCAATGCTAATGCAAGTGAAATTTCATTACCATTGAAGTTTTAGTGCAAGAGAACTTAGCATTGAAATATTTTGAATCCCATAGTTCACCTGTTTCGATATTGATTTTTTAAATGTTGGTGCAAATTCAATGTTAATTTTTAAGTTCCCAGGTCTTCTGCAGACCGGCAATTACGTACATGTGTATAAATTATAACCAAGCCCTTCTTAACCTCGACCACCATGAGGATGATTTTCCATTCAAAATCGTCATGAACGACTAGGTGCATTTCCTACTACTCGGATACGTAAATAAGCAAAACTATCACTTCTTGGACACTAAAAACCGCGTGTAATGCACGAAGAGCCATTCCCATTGCATCCTCTAAAATCCTTAGTTGGATTCGGCGTTTACGGAGGAAAAGTGATTGGTTCATATTTTTCCGACGACAGCGCCAGGAACACCGCTACTGTGACTGGTACAGCGCTATAGAACCAGGACCAAAGACTTTTTGGTACCTCGAATTGAGGAATCGAGTTTGGAGAACATTTGCTTCCACCAGGATGGTGCAACCGCACATACAGCACGAGCGACAGAGGGCATTTTGCAGCAAGCGTTTCGAGAACTCTGTCTCTGGTTTTGGCGAATTGCACTGGCCGCAAGATCGCCCGATTTGACTGCTGCAGACTATACTGTATGTTCCATCCTATACAAACAACTGACAGGCCTTGGCTGCCCTAAAGGAGAACATCCGACAAGAAGTGGAGAATTTATCGCCAGAAGTCATGGAAAACGCTGTAGAACGAGCCCAAATGTGCATCAACTCTGGCGGTGGCCACTTGACCGATATTATCCTAGCGACTTACCGGAAAAAAAATTTAAACGTCTAAATAAACTTAATCAACAAAGAGATCGGATTGTTTTTATTTGCAAAAAAGTTACTGCCTAAGGAAATCGAGTGAGGACTTTTGCGCCGCGTTGTACACAACTCAGTTAAGTTACAGAGTTGAACTGGTTCAAAGCTCGCCATTTTCCTTTCGTTGCTCCTTATTTGATATCCACATAAGCTTTACAAACAAAATTTCATATGAAACCGAATATTCTCGTGATATTGGATCTGTCTATGCCTTATAGTGACGTAAAAAGCCTCTCCTATATGCTTTGCCACTTTAATATATCAACCAGTACACTCTAGGGCCATGGCACGTGTGCGAAATAGTTTGTTCGACATTTAGAGGAAAAGTTTAGCGTTATTGTCTCCACGAAGGGAGTCGTACGTATGTCGTATCGTATGTACCTATGTGTATAATGGGTGAAATGAGGGTAAGTTGGTAGTGCGTCACCTTATCACCGCACCCGCAGTCCCCGTCTTAAAGGACTGACTTTATTTGCCTATTGCATAGCCTTTACCATATAGTAACGCTGGGAAAGCTAAGTGGGGCATGTTTTGTAGTGAGGCTAATAGAATGAAATGGAATTTGCAGTTTCTTCAATCCTGCGAAAAAAACGATGTTAGAAGAGGACTTGGAAGGATATAAGACTAAACAAAGAAAATTTTAAATAGAGACGCAGCGCTCTAAACGCAACTCATGGCGTGTTTTCTGTAGTGACATAGAAAATACTACTGAATCAGCAAGATATATGTATGAAAGTTCCTTTCTAAAGAACCGGTGGCATAAGATTTCCTTAAATATGCATCTGGCTGTTCAACTGGCTTTAAAAAAGGTAGTAGAACCTCTGCTGGATGCTCATTTTTAGTATTAGAAGACAAGAAAAGTCTCGACAAATTTGATCACGAAAAAAAATTTAATGGACAATAAGCTGCTTCTCATCGTACAAATCCAACGCACTAAGCCACAGCGCCAACTAAAGCAGACAGAACAATAATTAACTGCTTCCAACCGCGCAAGATGCCACTCAGAATGCATAGCATAGGAGAGTAGCAAAAACGCTGCAGGTGGACACATACTCGTATACCACGATTCCAGCCATGGGTAGATAGACGGTCCGGTGAAGGAGGATATCACCTAACCCAGAGTATCAGCTATTACCGACTGTGCGTGGACTGTATCGAAAACGCCGAACACGTGTGTTTCCAATGCCCATGGCTTCGTTGAGAGGCGTCCCACCAACGCAACCCCCGAAAATATAGTTAGTGACATGCTTAAAAGCCAAGAGGTTTAGGATGCAATTGTTGAAAATGCGAAGAATATCACGAAAGGAAAGAGTTTAACCAGACTAATACAAATCCGAATGACAGTTAAGTCAAAAAATCCTCTTGAAATAAAATTCCAAGCAGGCGGTACCGCAGGGAAAAGGGGTGAGAATGGAGAAGGGTTTAGTGGGATTAATTTTGTCTTTTCCCAGCGAGAAAAAAAAGAAGAAGAATCATGAAATTCGATGCAGATCCTTTCTGGCTAGAATGTCCGCCATTTAAGTGACTATATGGCTGTGCTGGGTCCAGTAATTTGTGCTAGAGTTTGCTCAACTATCGAAAACATTGAATTAACTTCTCTGTCCACAGGTTTTAATAAGTACTCATATGTATGTACCTACATGGATGTAAAGCAATGAAGCGTTACAATTTTTAAGCAAACAAGAGTTCAGAACCACACGTACAAGCTTTAAATACTTAATTCTCCGATGTACTGACGCATGAAGTTGAACACAAAATTTAATTAAAAAAAGAAAGAAAACAGACACGTCAATCTGAACTTCACCTTATCAACAATAAAGGTAGACTTTGTTAACAAATTAACGATCATTTTGAACAAAATGCTACCATTAAGGTGATTTAAGCTTTTATACTGAAACGCTTACCCCATCAACGTAAATAGCCCAAAGTTAACAGTCCAACTACAGTTCAAAGTTAACAATATAATTCCGACGAATTTAAAGAAGGCAAAAAAATATATAAATACGGTCCAGTGCCTTAATAACATTACATTGCAGCATTATATACTTTTAATTGCTTTCATTACGTTCTGATAACTCACGCACAAGGGGAAAAGTCAGTTCCGTTCTGCAAAAGGAACTCACTCACCGGAACACGATGTTCTATCTCTTTAATGGTATCTCATAAAATGTAGTTGACCCTTGTTAAATTAAAATCAATATTGTCCTTGCTAAGAAGAGAGTACTCCCAAGCAATCCCTGATGAAGGAGTTAATAAAATGGAAACGTGATTGGAAAAGTAAGGTTAAATTATAACCCTACTGCAAATTGCGAAAACATTTTTCTTGAGTGGGTGTGCTGCTGTCGCATTGCGTCTACGAAGTAATTTTATTTTATATCCCTTTGTTTGCTAATCAACGGGGGCCACAGAAGGTGAGACCTGAGTATTAAATGATAAGATAAGTTAAAACCTCTTTGCGAATGAGAGCGTACAGCATCTGATCTTCAGAAGTATTTAAGATTTTAAATAAAATTTTATTTTTTTAAACAATGAGTGCCCATTGGTCAGTTTTAGACTGGAAAGTCCGACGTTAACATCATGAAAGGATCAAAAAAGAAGATAAAATTATAGTCTGTAACGTGGTAACTTAGGATCCGAACTCCACCTTTTTTAACACAGAATTTTTCAAGTTAAGTATCCCCACCGATTTACACAAAAAAAGTTGAAAATTATCAAGATGTTTATAAATCTTTACCCACTTTCAACGAAATAGTATTTGGTTGAAAGCGTTTTAGCTACGGATCATTTTAAGGTATTCATAAACTTTGTGATTTCTCCTGAAACTTGGTAATAAGTAAATTAAAATAGATTTCATAAAATTATAACTATCGTAATCAATTTTTAATCAGTGGACGAAATCGCCGTTACTGGTGTGGTAGTATCCACAAGTAATTTACTATTTCGATGGCGTAGCTCCGCATTATAAACTGGAGACAGCTAGCTAAAGATCGAGCTGGCTGGAGACGTTTATTGGTTGAGGCCCAGGTCCACCCCACCGTAGCGCCAACCTAAGTAAATAAGTAAGCTCTACGGTTCATATCCTAACGAAACGGTGGGCACTGACTCGCAGTAGAGTAAACTGTCCGCGGTGCTACTGGGTTAATGAAAAATATCTTCGGTCTCTATATCGAATGTCAATCCATAGTTTTTCAGGAGAAACCAAATAGTACGTGTAGCTTTGCTTTTGTCTACAAACAGCCTAGTCTACTTTAATAGGAAGGTGGGACAATGGATCTTATAAGTTGCAGTGCAACAACGCACCTCAATCATTCATTTATTAGTCGTTAGACCAACATTATCCTACATAAACGCAATCTGGTGGACAGATATTAATAAACTCACTACGGTTAGAGAGCTCGAACTAGTACACCTTCTAGTGAAAAACTACATGAAGAGCGGTATGCAATGTGCCACCACCATCTCCTATCCCTATTTAATAACGAAACTGGAGCGCGAATTTGGTTACCCGGAGAGTTTTCTGAAATGCCTAAGACTTTAAATGCCGGCCATCCCGATGGATGAATGGTCAGTCAACAAGGCAGAAGAACCATAAGGTAATAACCTTATTTATCTACTTCTCATCAACAAGGAATGCCTGAGGGCTTTCGAAGAAGCTGATTCTAAACTAGCGCTTGATATGAGGTTTGTCAAATTTAAGATCTTCCGATGGACGGGCTCTGAAGACGACGACGAAATCGTTTCAGCCAATAAGCTGTTGGAGGACCTGGCGATTATTACAATACATAATTATCTTTATAATCTAAAGGTCATCCAAGCGAGTCTCCACCACTGAAAGTGTGCTTTTGAGAATCTTTTGGTCTTCCTATATGAAGAAAACATTGACATGAGCATTATTCATCGCTATGCTTAGACGATCTCCCTTCCATTATGTTGAAAAATTTTTAGGGAACAGTGAAGCACACGGCCGTGGGTTCCAAGTATGGTGGCCTGCCTTAAACAAAGCCTCCAACATCACAAAACTGAGCAGAGTTCAAAGAAATGCTGGAATAGGAACCACGGAAGCTTAAAGTGTGTGATTCTTAACATATCCAAATCCTTCCGCTTCCCTAATTCACCCAGCATCTTCCAGACAGATGTTCTGGCAATTAGAGAAGCGTGTAAGTAAGTTATTTATGAACAAATCGACACCCAAACAAAGGAAAGCTAGCTATGTTTGTCGACAGCCAGTCGCGGCAAGACTATCAATTTAATCACGACTTCGTCCAAGCTTACCCGGCTATAGGAACGTAAGTGAGAATAAAAGAGCCGACGAACTGGCAAGACGTGGCTCCACTCTTCATGAATCGTCAGCGGAAGAAGTTTATCCCCCACAAGGATTCGTGAAGGGAAAAATCTTGCATTTTATCTCACAGAGTATAGGTAGACGAATCTGACGAATTGCGTCATATGCTGAAAGACTGCACTGACAGTCAGAAACCAGAAAATAGAACCTTAGATACAGAACACGTACAGACGTCTCTAGACTAGTGGCCATGAGTACAGGTCAGGGGCTAATACAGCTAGTTGCGGACACACAAACGAGAATGGAACATCCCATACCCCCATTATGGTCCCCGAACTCTTCCTTGAAGTTGGCTGCTCTTTCGCTATTTTTCTTATATATTTTCGAATGTAGATGGCGCACCATCTAATAAGTGGCTACTTACACCTACTTCACATTTCCATTAAAAACATTACAACGAAAAATGTTACAATTTTAAACATGACAACTCTCACTTTTTCTCCTTGCAAAATTTATAGATCTCGTAAGTAAAGGACTCAAAACGACCTTAAAGCACTAATCAGACACTTTATATGACCTAACGAAAAAAAAAACTTGTAAATTGCGCACAACCCACTTTTTCCAACAGGAATTTATATATTAGATTTTTTACGCGTTCCGAATACCTTCATTGGTTAAAAAAAAAAAACCTTAAAATTCTAAATACTACCCACGGTATGGACGTAATCAAATTAAGCGCTTCTCCCTGTGTTTGAATATTAAATTTAATTATACGGCAAAGTCATTGGCAGCACTATGACAACATGGCCCGATTCAAAGAGGCGGATGGCAAATGAACAAATTATAACATGGCTTTACGCCTTCTAGGGTTATTCGAAACTTGTACAGTACCAATAGAAAATTATAGTTATTCCTAATCAAACTGTAGGCTCTGTGAATTATTTATTTACATTGAATTGGTGTACTTCAAAGCCGTAGGTAAATTTAGGTCATCGCCTGGGATTGTTTTGTGAATTGGATTTCGAATGTTTACACACAAATCAAAGAAAATCGTTACTTCTAATTGGTCGAGCGTTGTATTCAAAATTAGCATCGACTTGTACTTATTTGTTGTCTATCGATGCATTTTGTGCATTGCGGAATGCTCAAAGCAATTCAATTTGTTCGCGTAGTCTACTGCACTACTCTGGCATCCGAGATATTCTTCGACCATAAATACATTTCTGCAATGTGTGTCGATTGACGTGCTGAGTCGTTGAGGAAGTCGCTTAAGTACAAACATATGTACAGCGATAGATGCCACTAAATATCTAGTCTGCGATGGAAGTCTTGGATGTTTTGTAATGTTCTTTTCCTGCGCCCGGGGTGAATTCGAACAGATAGCAACACGTCGTTTTATCTTATTGACTGAAGTGTAGTAAATCATATTGTAGACAAGCTGGATACTTAAGGTATGACAGTGCAACTTGGACATAGTGATTAACACTTGTGGAGACGGAAGTCTCGACAGCAATTGTCCTAATGTGTCAGAAAATGTCACACTTCTAGCCAGAGTTTCTCAACCTAATCAAAACGTAAGAAAAAACGTGAAGCCTTGCTAAGAGTCAGCATATACCTTTTGTCTTGATGGTAAGACGTCGTCGTAGCAAAGGGAAAGAATTTCTTCTTCTGGTGTTTGTTGTTGTCATTTTCCTTACAGAACTTGACCCAACGACTCAGTTGGATTCTACTGTTGAGTATATTTTTGAGGAGGCAGATAGAACGCCGGCGTACAGGGTTGTAACGGAAAAATCAAGGACCCCAAAATGCCACAAGAGAATATCGGGGATACCTGAAGTCAATTTATTAAAGAAAAAAAGCTCTCTTTTT
Organism: Blera fallax; assembly: GCA_946965025.1. Taxonomy (NCBI): domain Eukaryota; kingdom Metazoa; phylum Arthropoda; class Insecta; order Diptera; family Syrphidae; genus Blera; species Blera fallax. The sequence continues at coordinate 15,795,235 of OX337247.1, read as the reverse complement.
TCGAGACAGGGCCAGACAGGTGCGAATTAGATGAAGGGTGATTTACCCCTCCTTTTCATCTCTGGAGATCATGCAGAAATCATTTGAAAAGAGACCCAGCCTTTTTGCATGTTGGCCTATTAGGCAGTGTTCCGTGAGAACACCAATTGCGTGGCTGATCCTAGCTTTAACATATCCAACGTGGCATTACTTTTCTGATCCAGTTTAGGCCATATATGTCAAGATTTAAGGCATGTCGAGACAACTTCCCTTCTGTGGTTGATCCAGCTGAAAGCGTACAGGTTAAGTAGTTATTTACATGTAGAGAGGGGTACATTCAGGTTTTGCCATTTAGGCAGAAGCCTAAAAGTCGTACCCTATCTGGCGAGCTCGTCAGCCTTGCAATGTTTTCGACCGACCTGGCTTTACGAGCATGAGTTGGAGTCTCCACTTTACTAACCTTGCCTGTTGACTCAAATTTGTTAATCTGCTTCACAATGGCTGGACGAGTAGGTGCTTTATAGCTATCGAAAAATTTTCTAACTTTACGAAATGTATCCCTAAAGTGCACACCATTTTTGTAGTAAATGTTCACAATTTCTATGCCTTGTTTATTTGAAGAGGAGGCTGGTTTTTTCCTACACTTATTTATCTCTCTTCTGTCCGAAATCACTTATTATTACTTAACATATTTTCATAATGAGTGATCAATATCAAATAGCATTTTACGACAGTAGTGAGTGCACTGCCATTTCACATCTCTCCATAGCCAAAAACTATATATATCCGTGCTTCAATTACTATTAATTATGCATTGACAGTTGAATTAAGGCTTAAGTACAAAAAAATGTATTCATAAACTTATTTCAAAGACAATTAACTGTTAATTAGCCATTAACAATTTAAATGCAGGATTCAGAATTGATTTGTGGAGACAGAAAGTGGATCTATAATATTATCCAAAGGAGGTTACATTTTTCCATTAAATTTCAATTTTGTCAGAATGTCGATAGTTTTTCCTTTTAAGGATCAAGCCTGCGAAATGTTTTTGAAAGTAATTCTGGGTTGCAAAACAAAAATTTTTCCGACGCTGATGCCATTTTTAGCACTCTTTAGGAGAAAGAAATGTCTGGGAATTCGTAGATGAGTTACCTTTTTATTTAAATATAAATAAGCCGTAGGTTTTCAAAGCAGAGAGCAAAAAGTTGTAGTTAATGCAAGGTTATACCTAGCAGGTAGGCTCATCTGGAAGAGGCTCACAGAAAGGCAATGCGTTTACCTATGGCATGCAGGAGTCTGGAGGCCAAATCTTTGGGATGTAGCCCGAGCGTCCTGAGATGGATGTACACTGCATCAGGTCCTGTAAGACCTACGATATCTTATGAAGCAATAGCATTTACAAAGCGGACCAGCTTAATCACAGCGAGGGAGGCACATAACAATGTGCACATTGTGTAAGACGATCACAAGAATGACAAAAGAAGGAATAGGAAGGGGATGTGCATCAAATCGAAGGAATTTGATGTGCTTCTCAAAAACCTCCCCATTATAGCAATCCATAGGAATGATAGTATTAGAAAGATTCCCTTTGAAAAGAACCTCCTTACGAAGCTTAGCAAAAAATATAAATTGAGCAATGAATGATACACAAACGGGTCGAGGACTAATGAAGGAACGGTAGCAGGAGTATATGGACCAAGAACAAAATACCAGCATCTTTCAGGCGGAAATATACGCCATAGCCAGATGTCTAGAAGAAGAAGATTTCTACAGGTTCTGCAATGGGTCCATTGGAACACCTTCTAGAGTCTTATGAGGTTTTGACGCATAAAAGAATGAAATATCTGGGAAAGTACTAAATATCAAATAATGATATGCCGTCCATGGACCCACTTCTCCTTATCAGAGTCCTTAGAGAAACTGGACTAAAGAAAGTGATCTAGGGCCGACGATTCTCGCCTAGGCAAAGCAAGCGTATGAAACCCTCAAATATAATTACGAGAATCATAGGACAAGGGGAACTCTGAGCAGAGAACAACCCTCCCCAGGGCATTAGTAGGGGCCACAACAGACAACTAGGTCGCAGTGTAAAATACCCTTTTAAGTAATATAATAGTGTGCCATGCCAGTTTCTCCTGGTAGCCTTATGGTTATAAGCGGCCATTCAACACTAACACCAATGAATTAATGAAGGAAAGAAATGAAAGCAAAATCCTGCTTTTCTTAGCAATTGACGTCAGAATGAACAGGTCTTGAATGTTAAATTCGGTTGTAGCTAGACCTCTCTTTAACGTCACATTTCATGTACGTTAATATTTTTATAACGCTTGTGAAAAGCAGACACAGTTTTAGTTTTCTTTTTATGTCGTAAATTGAGTTTCCTGACTAATTTTGGAAGCCAAATTTGACTTCCGACTTAAGGATTAGAGAGTAAATGAAGGATAATTGGTAGTAAAAGTAATAGACTAATATTTTTGGGCAAAAGTGGTGCTAGATTGTTTGGCATTAGTATTATTATTATAATAGGCAATCAAAAAGGTTTACGAAAAGACTTTCTGCTTAAATATGTGTTAATTAAATTAAAATTAAATCAGCCCAGTGAATAAGTTTATTAGTTGATAATTAACTGATTAAGGCGATAAAGTTTTGTTTGTTTACACTTTAAGTTAACGCACTTTTTTAATGCCTACAGGGAGGGCCTTTTAATTTTTAAATATGGGAATAAGGATCGGGTTCGCTAGTATTGAAACAGAGGCTGTCAAAATGGGTTTAGCGGGAAATGTGGCCAAACTAAGTACGTGCCAAAAAGAAGGGACACACATAATCGGTGAATTGGACAGAATGTCACAGTTGACGGTTATAACTTTGAGGTAGTAAGTGACTTAGTCTACCTTGGCTCTGTTATAACGTCTTAGCCGAAATAAAATTAAGAATAACTCTTGCCAATCACTGTTTCTTTAGGCTGAGAAGCCACTTGAGCTGAAAGGTCCTGTCCCAAACAACTAAGGAGATTCCATCCAAGACCATTATAATCCAATGTGCCACCATGGCTCGTAACAGACTAAAACATTTTGGGAAAGAGTTCATCACCCCTTCTTACATAATCTTCTCCTCAGCCCAAGCAATGCTAAATTGCCTTCAAGAGGTTGATTTCAGCTAGGACACAACTCAAAGTGCAATTGTAAGTCACAAATAAAATATCCGGACGTCACGATAGATACAAGATTTTCATAAGACACATTGGCGATAAAGTAGGAGAAAAGAGTAGACTAGGTACTAGCGCATGCCCAACAAAGGTGAAAGTAATTACATCCATAATCCCCTACGCTGGACCAATTTGGGCCAAAGCAACGAGAATTAACTCAACCAGTTTAAAAATCGCGTCGCTATACATAATCTTACCCTCACTTTGTGCATTCCGCACTACTTCTAATGATGCAGCCTGCGTGCTGGAAAAAATGTCTCGAATTGACATCCTTGCAGGCGAACAGCAACACAAGTACTTCAGAAACCACACGGTTGCTGAAAAGTGGCCGAGGGACTGGCAAGAGTGTAGGAATGCCTCTGAGAAAGGCAGGTGTACTCACCGACTTATACCGCAAATACTGCGGTGCTTAGGAAGGACTCATGGGGAAGTCTAGTATCACCTAACCCAAATTCTGGCAGTTTGCACTCGCACATAAGCACAGCATGATAATAGCCACTGTCCGCACTGATTGGAATGCGCAGAGATCACCAGACATGTGATCTTCCAGTGTCCACGATTCATCGACGAAAGAGATGTACTGGCGAGTTGATTCAGACACTAACACCTGAATATACATACGTATTGTTGGTGAAAAGCCAAGGGGCATGGGATGCAGTGACAGAATAGAAAAGTATCATTATGAATAACCTGCATTCTAAAGAGGGAAATGAAAGCGTCCAACCGGACTAACAGAAGCAGGAGCGACAGCTAAGTCAATCCCTTCCTGCCATGAAATAGGTCACAGAAGAGAAGGTGAGCTTCACACTATGAAAGGTAGGGCACAACTGGCTCCATAGGGGACAGTTCAAATGCTCACCTTAAAGGTCGCAGATGGGACTCTATCACCCTCAAATTTATATTATCTCTCCCCAACTCCACATGCCATCATTTACCTTCACCTCAGCTAATTTAATAAGGTACATATACTCGTACTTTACCCTCGAAAAAGAAGCATTTAAAACCATTTTATACAAAATACTCGAAAGAGAAAAAAAAAACTTTTAAACATATCCTGTGTAAGCACTTTTGAAACTCCCTATCTCCTCCAGCTGTGAATCCATTTCATAAAGTATCATACACAAAAACATATCACTCTTCTGATAATAAGTAGTTTTCACACGACTTATACAAAGCAATCAATTTCCCGCCAGCAAAGTCCCTGGGAGTCCACGAAGCCAGCAGTAACCTCCTTCATCGGACTCTGCACAAACAAGGAAATGACAAAAAAAAAAAAAAAAAACCCAAACACATATACGAGCACATACACAACTTCTCGAATATTGATTCACGTACTTTTCCCTATTTTTGTCAACAACACTCCATCTTTCTTCCATGTCGTTCGTCGTGATAAGATAAAATGTAACGGAAAATGTGAGTTATGCCATGAGAGGTTATCCTTTGACAATCTCCCACAGCAAATTATATGAGTCATTTTATATGGTACCACTGATGATACTAACTGTGCGACCACCACCCACCGCACATTATGGCGGCATTAACGTTTATAGGAACATGTAACATCTAAGGCAAGGGAAATACGAGTATCATGATGGCAACTGTTCGCGCTACTGACAGCGACTCCGGCTAAAGACAAAGTTGCTGCCAACCCACATTTAAATCCATATCAGAGCGCCCTATAGTCATCCAGTCATCCAGCTTCTCAGCCATCACCTCAACCCCCCTGAAGAGCACCAGAATTGAATGCTCTTGAACAACCGACCGTTTATATCTAGATACTCATACGATACTCACATAATATATACGAGTATAAAAGTATCAGCTAGTTTGATATGAGTACCAGAGTACCACCGCGCGCCGTGTGTACGACGCAGCTTTTTAACATACCACTTAGCTAAGGGTTTTCCTCATCTTCGTCTTCTTCGTCAGTTCGTCAGATCGTCAGATCGTCAGGGCGAAAATCCGCCCCAGTTCCCCAAACCGAATCGAATTGTGGTTTTATTGAAAGGAATTTAATGTGAATTGAGTGCTTCTGCGGGGGAAAAAATGTATCTATACGTTTTACGCATACTTTTATGCCATTGTTATGTAATGGATATGGACCTTCGACCGTATCATCAGAGTCTCTTCTTTCCTTTCCTATTTCGTATCCGAATATCACATGCAATTGGGACACACCAAAATCCATTGCTTTTGGCTTTCATCTGCTTCTCATGTGTTTGTCACTTTTTGTGCCAATGAAGTGAGAGGTTATGTATGAAAAAAAAAAAAAAAAAACAGATACGAGATACTAATTGATACAGTGCCGACCACAGAGAATCAATTACGGAATAGATACAACACGAAAGCATAGTTGCGTCTGTGTGAATCTGTATTTGACATTTCATTTATCAACTGACTAATTGTGTATCATTAAAAAAGAGGATGATAATGAAAGAGGAAAACTGAGAGACAAAAATATATTTTAGGGATATCATGATTCGCATAAAGCAAATGGCCTGCCATTAATGTGAGCAGTAGAAGACGGGTTATCATCATCATCATCATTATCATCGGGGAGTCAACCGCACACATCAGTGAATAAAGCAGTTAAGCTGATATTGAACAAAGGATAATCTTCTTGGGCATATCTCTAGCAGATATCGCACAAAATGGATTCTTTGAAGATTTATTGAAAGCATGTGTTCTTGAAAATGATACGCAATGGTGAAAGGGATCTATCAATTCAGGGACGTGCAGGAGTGTATCTATTACATTTTACGGATACGTTACTCTAAGTTTATTTTTTTTATGTGTCTGACATGTTCTTCAGCTTAGCGTTGTATACTGTCGTAATTAAGGGCATGTCTGTGGCACTGAAGGGGTGAAAGCCAAGCCATAGTGGTGTATGTTAAGAATGTTTTCTTCTTTCTTGGAAATGCTAAATGGATGGTGCAGCATTCTATAAACTTTAGATTCCACTACATAGTCTGGTATTTTCTATGCAATGGCAAAACTGTAGGTATGTGTGCTTTCTGAACGAGCATCCCTGCCCGCACTGAATGCGACAGCGATGTCACCTTGGAAGGTAGTTCAGCCCACTTCTACACAAACGGTTATAAGATCGATAGCGGGGTGGATTGTGGCGTCTTCTCTGAAGAGCTGAGCATCTCTTTCCGCCTCACAGATCACTGAAGCGTCTTTCAAGGATATTAGCATTTTCACTGACGGTTTAGTGGAAATCAAGTCCTGGAATCGTCCTCTTTCACTTCAAAGGCCGCTTTAAACTGCCTTTCGTCCATCTAAGAGATGACAGAGCAGTTTCAGATTCACTTTTGCTGTGTGCCTCGCCATAGAGGCATTCACGGAAACTGCAAGGCTGACGGGCTCGCTAATTTGGCTCTTCGGGTTCGACTCTTAGAATTCTTCCTAAATGGCAAAACATGGGTATTCCCCTCGCTACATGTAAATATCTACTTAACCTTCCGATGGCAAGGCTTTTTTTCTACGTGAATAGCAGAAGTAATGGGGTTATGGGTAATCCCACTTGTGGTCGAAAGGTTAACCTTGACGCTTTCAGCAGGAACAACCGAAGAAAGGAAAATGGCTCAACATGTCTCATATCTAGGCAGATCTGGCCTGATATGGATCAGAAACTTAGTGGCGGGTTCGTTATGCTAAAGCGATCACAAATCAGCCACGTAATCGGTGTCGTAAGGGACATTCTTTGATAGACCGACATACTAAAAGGCTGGGGCATTTTTGATGACTTCTGCAGAAGCTGAAGGGATGTGGAGGAGGAAGAAATCATCTATCATCTCTTTACACCTAGTCGGTCTTGTCGGACTGCTCCATTTAGGGGGTCTTCAGATTTTCGCCCTGGATCAATACCATGTGGATCATTGTGGGCGCTGTGGCTCAGGGGTTACTGCGTTGGACTACTTAACGAGAGGTTCGAGGTTCAAGTTTTTTCACAGACCGAGCTCTCGCGACTGTCTGTCAAACGTATGTAATTGTAGCAGAATAGGCAAAGTTAAGTCTGCTTTTGGAATGCGTTCCAAGATGAAATTAAGGTGAGCACTAAATTACAACCGTACCCTTCTAATGTGTAATCCGTGCGTTTGTATAGGAGCAGCACATGGAAAGTGATCACTCCTTTATTCGAAGAATATTTATACATACATACATACATACATACATACATAGCTTCAACGAAGACAGAGAACGGGATAGGAACTAATAGATATCACCATTCAACGACAGAATTGATGGCCACGACTCACCCGAATGAAAAAAACCTACCTTCTCGATGCATTTTCAGATGTCCGGCAAAACGACGTGATAGTCTAAAGCAATGAAGTCACAAAAAATGGATAAAAGAACAATGATCTAAGGCTTTGCTTACGAATGAGTCTCAATTTGGATTTCATCACCCGGGGAGTTATTATATGGCGACAACTTGACCGATAAGAGTGCCCATACGAATGGTAGGGTAGTACTTCCCCCGCTTTGCCACAATGGTTATTGCGTTGGAGGGAAATTCGAAATTCGAATTCCAGAAAACAAAAGGTTTTTTCACAATCCCACCTCTCGCGGATGTCTGTCAAACGTCCGAGTTTTATGAGAATGCTTTACACTGCAGGTCCTTCCTTTTATGAAAAATATAACACGCACGACACGAATGGTTGCGAGAAGGTAGGCCCTGGACCACATAGACAGTATGTGCCAAATATTTGTTATTTTATAACAAAGGCTATTCAGTTAATGCCTCGAGAATACCACTTCTTTCGCATTACATGAGAGTACGGTTATTGGTGTTAATCCGGAATTATAAAAAACGAGTGCGGATTAAAACTTAAATGATGAAATCGACGAAGTTCTCCCCAACTTTGGAGCGCAATGATAACACTTCTCTTGCATTCACTGCACGGATTAAATTCGCCATCTACATACATCGTATTTTTGGTCCTTCAATAAAAATATATGAAGAACTTTTAATCGCTTCATGGATAGAGTATATGTACTCTTAATTTACCCCCTTAAATACCTGCACTCAGAAAAATCGTTCAAAATCGTAGACTTGTCAGAATTTAATAGCTTTGAACTGAAATAAAAAAAAAAAGATTGTTAAAAGGAAACCGCACTTCATTAGTTTCTGTCCGTACCCATGTATCTCTGTTTCAAAAGAAGAACAGTGAGTATACAGTCCACACCTAGAGGTGTAGACATGCACACTAAAGGCAGGATAGTTGCTAGACGAAAACAGAAACCTAAACGCAGTGTTCTTTGTTCCTTAAACTATAGCATCGGGTTTCAGATTCAAAGGATTTGGACGGATATTTGTAACATTTGTAACCTTGGCCTGCAGTGTTAAGCAATGATTGCACTAGTTTATAAAATGTCTAAAGTTTGCTGTTTGGTCGCTTGACACCATTCCTTTAAATCCTTAAGTCAGGTATCTTTCTTCTCAATACCATATTAAGGTAAAATGACTGTGAATATGCTTCTCAGTAAGAAGCATAACTCTCCTTCTTTAAATTATCCAACGCATGTGACAGAGGAAGCATTTTAACTTGGTAAACTGAGGTACTTGTCCCCAAAACTCATTTAAGAAATAATTTTCTTTTTAAAGGGAAACCAAGTCCCAGGAGCACTCAGACACGGTTCATTGTAGTCCAACGCAATAACATCTTCTGGGTGCAGTGGTTGGAGAACCTGCGCCGACTGCTTAACAAGCCCACATACTACCACTACACTGGCCACTATTAAGCGATACCCCAAACCACTCCAGCTCTACCATCAACCATGAATGCATCCGTGAAACTTTTATTAAGATTCTATCTTGTTCTGCTTGCCTTAGTTTTGGTAGTTTTTAACAGAGAGCTTAGCCTTATTGATTTCATTCTCGTCCCCTACCTAGTTCCTTTTGTGTAATTGGTTCGTCCACCTCGTAGACGGGTTCCGGTTCTACGAAACGGGTTCTTAACACTTCTTTCGCTAGCTTGTCGGTTTCATTCGCTCTCTTTCAAAATAATATGGCCCGGTATCCTGAGTATAGGATGATCTCTGCCTCCCATACCATCCCGGAGCTGATTTCATCGGATTTTACAGCTTTGACACACCCGGGCTATCTGTTATAATTGCAATGTCATGGCTGCAATAGACTCTGTAGAGCGGTCCTGCCAGTGCGGTTTCTAGCCAGGAAATAAAACAGTCGATCAAATCAATCCCCACCATTTTTTTTATCGATGTCGACCGCAAATGAGAGCATTTACAGAGACGAGCTATGCAGAGCCATGCCAAACTCGTCCGTCTGTGCAAGATGACGATGGAGAACGCCTATTGCTCTATCAAGGTTGGTACCAACCTCACCCAGACCTTTGATGCCAAAAAGGATTTAGACAAGATGATGCTTGTCATGTGACTTCTTAAGCATCATACTTGAAAGAATTTCCCAAAACTCAGAGGCCAACACTGGAAAAGCAATCTTCCAAAAGTGTGTGCAACTAGTAGCATACGCCGACGATATTGACATAATTAGGGGAACATTGGCGGAGAAGGGACACAGAATATCGACGAATTGAGCAGAACGGCGCAATAGGAAGTTTTAACTTTGAGGTATGAAAGGGCTTTATCTACCTTGGTTCTGCTATAAACTCTTACAACAACACCTTAGCAGAAATAAAACGAAGTAGAGCGAATGGACATTAATGCTCTGGCTTGCATAGTCTCCAAACCTAACGTGGAGGGATAACGCAGTTCATATAGGACGAATTTGCCTAAGGTGGCGGGTAAGTAAACGGAGACCTCGTCCGACTTGGAGTGGGCAAATGAATTACCTAAAGACCGGGCCAATTGGAGAGGATTGTTGCTTGAGACCCAAGTTCATCGCGAACTGCAGCGTCATTTACAATGTTTTTAAGAGCTTTTTTATAAATTTTTCGCTTAAAGTCCGTTGGCCGGGAGGCCGGGAATTCAAATTTTCAGGAAGTAAATTAGAACGGGTATCCAGAATGACTTTTCTAAATTCAACGTGCTTCACAGCGCTGTTTCTTTCCTTGCATCTGTTCTCATCTTAAATTTAATTTTGTAACCAAATAATTTCATGGAAACTCCTGCAAGTGGCTGTCTGTTCAAATAACCCAAAATTACCACCATTTTGGTCACTAACCAAACGCCAATCTAATCCAAAAACATAGGGGAAAAAAATCTCATATACAAAAAGGTAGAGAACAAAAACTTCACCCAACAAAGAGCACAGATTGAAATCTGTGGAATCAGCAAATTACATTTTTTCCCTCGACATTGCTGTTGTCTGTGCCACAGAAGCTTCTGCCCACTACTATCAAAATGATGAAACAACCGCAGGAATAGATGTGGTATAAAGCCACAAAAAACCTCAGAAAAAAAGGAAAGGAAATCAAAACAACTCGAAAAAAAGGGAGAGAAACAAAATAACAAAGAACAGATAACAACAAGAAGGAGAAATATTGCTCGAAACGATCCAACGTAACTTTAATCACTTTTTCTATCCTTTCCTTTTCGTAATCCCGCAGTGAACTATTTTTCTTACTTTTTTGTTGCTGTTGTTGTTGTTGTTGTTCAGTTGCTTCTGTTCACCGTTCCTATTTCACGACCAAAAAGCTAAGAAAATGTTCTATAATTTCATCAAAAATGGGTAAACAAAGCTAAAAGGAGATACAGATACGAGTACATGAGACTTATAGGTACACATACTCGTGCAATACATGCTTCTATCCTATTGCAGCACAATTTTTTTTCGTAGTCCATATACCGTGAATGTAATCTTTGTAGAGACGCATACGCCTTTTGGTATTTCTCTATTATTTCTGGCCAACATCAAGGTTTGTACGGTGGTCTTGCTTTCCCAATTCTATACAAGCTTCGCCCACCAAAAAAAGAACAGAAAAGGAAACAAAAATTTAAAAAAGAAAATAAAACAACAAAATTATTCCCTCACTATTGCCACCACCACCACAGGGATCAAATGATACCAAACGAATCCGTTTGCATCCATGACGATCATATAGTCGGAGATTCCAGGGCAGAAGAATACAACTGCTTTTCAACCCTAAAATTTATTTGGCTTTCATCCTTGTTTCTCAGTTCGCGGGGCGCACAGCGCACACAGGCAGTAGGTACTGCTTGATGGGTGCAAAGGGATACCTTCCCAAAAATTCTACCCTCATTTCCTGATTTCTTCTGAATAGAAGCTCCCTTCTGATTTCTCAATAGATTGCACATTCATCATCATTGCAGTCGAGCGACGTACGTGTGCACATACATATTTAACATCGATTCTATTATATCCGCCCAACCCAGTTCAAAAGGGGTCATTCGTCGTCGTCGTCGTCGTCGTGGAAGTCTTTTTTTTCCTCTTTTGGCATTTTTTTTTTTGTACGTCCCTGATACTATACCTCTACAGTCTGCTTTTGCTGCAACCCCATGCTCACTTGAATAACTCCATCATGCCCTCATAACCAATCCATCTGGGAAATTGGAATCAGGAGCAACATCGAAGGGAGATGCGGACGAACGGACGACGACGATGGCGATAGTATCGTTGTTGGGCAAAACTAAACGATTGCCCGTTGCCAGGACTAATAAACGAACTTTGCATAAAAGTGTATTGTGTTGATAACATGAGCAGAAGGAGAGTGAGGAGGCTCAAAGGAACTGGCCAACTGAAGCTGCACATTGACGGTTAAAAAAAAAAAAAAAAGGCGAACACTAACAAAATGGCAGGTTCACTAGAACAAAGTAAAATAAGAAGGACGACGGAATGGAATAGTGGTTTTCATTTTATATTCATTTTATTCCCGTTGGAGTGAGGGTAATTGCGTCCTTTTCTTTTTCGGTTTTTGTTTCAGTGGACATTCTGAGATAATGGAATATGATCATGTACATGTAAGCAGCAAAATGACCCATCACCGTTTATTACTTAGCTTGATGATAAGAAGGTAAGTATCCTGCTGGTGGAAGTTCCTCTTTTAACGAAAGGTGAATATCAGAGTATTTTTTTTTTTTTTTTTATTTCTGGGGTGGCATAGAGCTGGGGAAATCAGGGAAATCAGAAGAATAGCACATAAAAGTAGGGCATTCGGGGAATTTATGGATAAGGGACGACGTTTCTTTCTCCTTCTCTCCTTTTATGCTTATGTACATACATATGTATGTAGGAACGTGGTGCAAATATATGAAAATCAATTTTCAGTTATTTAATACATTTTCAAGGAATTAATCTCGAGAAGGTATTTTTAAGGGAGTCTTCTACAAAAAAAGATATATCTACACATACGTACATATATGTATCTGATGTAAATCCAATGACTCCTCACGTATAAAAGGTCAACGACCAATCTTGTTTCGAAGTAGACGTGTACTAATTTTAAGTTTTCTAAATACTTGAAATGTCTAAGTTCACTTTTCGTCGGAATTAAGTTTTTGGTATATATGTACATATGTACATATGTATGTATACATATACACATACATATATATACATATACACATATATACAACTATGAACAACTTATTAGCGTTCTGACGGGACTTTTGCTAAGCATCTGAGTGTGCTAAGCTTAAGAGGTACCACCGCCTGCGACGCTTGTGGAGAGGGCAATGATACTTCGGGTCACTTCATTTCTTTTTGTCCTGCCTTTGTTCGGATCGGGTGGCAGATCTTTGGTGCTGATGTTATGAGTGCTGATACTGGATCACTAAAGTGCCTTCTTAGCTTTCTCCGAAGGTCGAGAAAATTCCAGTGTAATGTCTGTTACTAGGCCTTGCTTTCTGGCAGTAGAACGGAACAGTTGCGTCTGAGTGCTCCAGTAAAGTGTTTCTTAACCCGACAAAAGAAAAAGAGTTGATGGTGTCATCTTGTGGTGTTTTGCGAGCACTATCTGATGAAATATGTTTTGTTCTGAAAAACAGTTCACGTTCTTTAAAAATTCCGCTAAAATCGTAAACAATGCTGGCGAAGAACGACATAAGTCGAGGAGACTGTATGGAAGTATGGTTTAAGTCTATACTACAGTGCATTGCAGAAGTTTGATCGTACCCCATAGAATTCCTATTACAGGAAACGTAGAGCAAATACAATTGCTTATTTATATGGCAACAATTTCCGGATATGCGATGAGTCATGGTTTTCCACAAATCAAATTGCATGGACGCATATACATATGTACTCATCCGCCCTTAGATTGAAAAAGAAATAGAAAGCAGGAACACGACGTAACGTTGGAGAGGCTCTACAACAGTCGTATCTAAAAGAGGATTTACAAGTCCTCACCAGATTCTTTGAAGAACGAAGAACAAGAGACCAATAAGTTTTACAAAAGCTTGACTTTTGTTAACTAAAAGAAAAGCGACGATAGATTCGTGGACGGGTCACCAATGGACGCTTGATTGTCACAAGGCCAAGGACTTCCAATGGAAAAATGGCTTAAGACACGTGATACTTACATTTACCTCAAACCATTGCTTTAGGTTTTATGCATTCATTTTGAAAATCAAATTTAACCGATATTATTCTTGATGAAACGCAATTGTCTACCAAAAATGTTTTTTATAAAAATTTCTTGCCTTTGAAGTTAGCTTTGATTAGTCGGTAAAGAACTCACCAAGACCTGTTATGTCAAAAAGGTATTCAGACAAGGCGACGCGCTGTCATGCGATTTCTTTAACATCGTTCTTAAGAGTGCAAAACTCAAGCGCCAACACCAGAGGCACGGTTTTATAAAAGTCCGTCCAATTACTTGCATACGCCGACGATATTGGCAGAACGGAACGGAAGGATGCAGCTTGATGTCAGTGACGCTTTCATGAGTATTGAAACTGAAGCGGCGACGATGGGTTTTACTGGTCACTGAGAGCAAGGCTAAGTACATATATGCTGTCAACAAGACAGGATATCTAACACCGAAGTTTAGGACAGAATAGCACCTTAGACAGATATGACTTTGAAATAGGTAGGAACTTTGTCTACCTAGGCTCCGATACAGATGAAATGAAGAATAACTCTTGCCAACTGTTGTTTATTTGGGCTAAGAAGGCAAGAAAATAGCAAAGCCCTCTCTCAAAGAACTCAAGTGACCCTTTATAAGACCCTAATCATCTCAGTCCTACTCTATGACGCAGAGGCATGGACCTTGCCAAAAGTGGATAAGGTTGCTCTTGGTTGTTTCGAGAGGAAAATTCTTTGAGCGCTTTTCGATCCCGTCTGCTTGGACGGTGAGTGAAAGAGGAGATAGAGTAAGTTCGGGTATTGTGATATACATGTTTCTATTTTGGCAGAAACAAAAAATGTATAAATCCTAATCGACCAAAATTAAGCAGAGTGCAACCTTGAATTATTAGCTCAAATTTGGTATACTAAAGAACTGATTACAATAATCATTAACAAAGATTTTGTCAAAAATATGCCACGTCCCCAAAAGTGTCATTCTGAAAAAATGGCGGGTAATGTGGTATGCTATGTATTTTAATGTGGTTATAGTTTACAATATTACCAGTTTGTTTGTTTTAGGTCACCTGAATCATTGGTTTGTGTTAGAGGAATGTCTAGTTATAGGTATCTGACTGTTTGGTTGCGAATTGATAATATGACCGATTTTGAACTTTTAAGGACATGCATTACTTCTCTCACTGCAATCGACATTTGTTGACATGGAAATGCTGGCAAAAGTGTGCTCAGTTTCCGAGAAAACCACCTATACCACATTACCCGCATATATCACAATACCCGAACTTACTCTACAACAACGAACTGTACAGCGATATTGACTTAGCGATGACTGAAGGTTCAACGACTGACTACTGAGGTATCTGAGTTGTATAGAGCGCATGGACACTAATACTAAGCAGCTCCGGAAATTCTTCTTCGAATCCACACCCGATCGACAGGGCAGTAAAGGAAAATTGTGACTTTAACCAACTCAGCGTGCAAAACAGGTGGCGGCTAGCTCTAAAGATCGGGTAAAGGACGCTTGTTGAATGAAATTGATCCCGACGAGATGTGGTTTCAACAGGATGGCCCTACGTAAATAAGGCAACTTCAACTAATGATTTATTGAAATCAGAATTTAGCAAGGAGATGATTTCGCGAAATGGACTTGTCAATTGGCCTTTGAGATCATGCGATTTGGCACCTCCTGAAGGCATTGGTTTATACGGATAAATCAGCAACTATTGACTAGAAGCCAATATTCTGTTTGCTGTTCACGATTTACAGGCCAAATTACTCGAAAAAAATGGGCAAAAATGACCTTTGTAAAACATAGTGAAGGTGGTCTTATGTATAAAATTCTGTCTGTTTTATTGATTTTTGTGTGTTTCACTTCAATTTAAAGTTCTCACGCTCCAAGAAAAAACACCGTTTACATCCCAACTGCTTGTTAGTCTTATTGACTAGTTGTAGTGTCATTTAACAAAGCAATTGTTATCCTATCACCACTCTTACTATCGCAATCAGACAAATGCAAGCCGCATAGGCCTCAATTTAAAACTCATTATTCCTAACTCCTTCAAGAACTGTTAATGCCATGCCATCAAGGGGACCCAATTTCGCAAAATAATTAAATTTGGCTTTAAAATAACATCCACATCTGTTGTAATTACAGCCATTAATATGTTCACATAGCGCATCGTACAACCAACATCACAACAATTGCTACACCAAAATACCTACTACTCTCGTTGAAGAAACACTTCAACGAGTGAAGACGTGTTAGTGAGCGATCCGTGATAATAACTAAAAACTACAAGGATTGGCGGTATTTATTTCGAATATTTAGCAGGTTGTAAAAGCCGGATGATATTTGCGAATAATAAAGGACTTGGTGTAACAGAAAAATGCGGGAGTGTTTTAAATGCAAAGGTTCGATTCGGGGTGAATCGGGTATATCATGCGCGGGCGTTTGCGGGAAAAACTTCCACACCGCGGTAAAATGTAGCGGAGTTGAACAATATAGTAGCGGGATACTAGACTCTAACCCAATGATAAAATTTATATGTGAAGATTGCATTTTGTATATACATAATGTTGATCTCGTATTAAAAGATATGCAGGAGGTAGTAAAGAAAAATAGTAATTACTTAAAAGAGTACAAGAATGAATTCGAGGAGTCATTAAAAAAAAATGAAACTGAATTAAAGAAACTGTTAGAGGCCATCGAGGAGAGATACACCGACAGACTAAGAGACATGCAAATAGCACAAAAAACATGTGAAAATAGTGTATCAGAATTGAAAAAAATGAGTACTTATAGTGAATCGTTTAAAACACAAAGTAATAAAATATATAATAGTGTGAACGAAATCAAAAATGACATAAGAAATGAAGTTAAAAAAATAAAGATATCAACAACAAAAACGGAAACAAAGGCAAAAATGAATTATGCGGAACAATTAAAACAAACAGTTTACATAAAACCGAAAGCAAAGCAAGAAAACGCAAAAACAACTAAAGAAATCAAAGAGAAAATCGACCCATCATCTCTCTCTCTAAAAGTCGATAGAATCAGTAACAGAAACGAAGGAGCCATAGCTATAAACTGTACTGGTGAACACTCAGTACAAAAAATCGAGAGAGAAGTAAAACAAAAACTTGGTGAAAAATATGAAGTCAAAATTTTTACGAAAAAAAACCCGCAAATTATGGTAACGGACATCAGTGAAATGTGGAAGAACGAAGATTTAGAAGTGGCAATAAAGAAACAAAACAATGTAAACGGTACGGTAAAATGTGTAAAAGTCTTCAAGAACAAAAATAAAGATGTGCATAGTGCAATTATAGAACTAGAGATGAGCTCTTACGATGAAATAATTGAAAATCGAAAAATTAATATCGGATGGGAAAAATGTCGTGTGTTTGAGTATTATAACATAAGTAGATGTTACAATTGCTGCGGATATCACCATATAGCAAAAAACTGCAAAAATAATATCAAATGTGCTAAATGCGGAGAGGACCACGATACGAGAGGATGTACATCAGAAACCCTAAAATGTGTAAACTGCGTACGGTACAATGAGAAATTTAATTTAAACCTAGACTTTAACCACGATAGTAGAGACGCGAATTGTGCGGTATATAAGAAGCTCCTCGAATCCGAGAAAAACAGAACGGTACACTAGCAATTAAATAGAATTCGCGGTATATATTGCAACATCCAAGGATTGACGGGCAACCTTGCTGAACTTCAAATTAATTGCGCGAATAAAAATTACGATTTTTTAATACTATCAGAAACCCACACTACTGAGAATATTGAGGATAGTGAAATACTAATAGAAGGTTACCAAAAACCCTTCCGTTGTGATAGTCACTCGAGACATACAGGCGGCCTTTGCATATATGTAAAGAATTATTTCCAAGTAAGTGATATTGAAAAAACCATGGATTCTAGAATTTGGTGGCTGAAACTTAAAATAACAAATAACAACCAATCAATATTCATCGCCGCGGTCTATCGCGCTCATACCTCGTCGAAAAGAGTATTCTGTGATAAAATGAAGAACTGGATTGAAGACCTCGTAGACTCTAATAAACGATTCATCATAGCTGGAGATATGAATATCGATTGGCTAAATGATTCTGATCTGTATAAAAATGACTTCAAAAATATAATAGAAATAGATAATCAGTGCCAACAGATTGTTCGAGTTCCTACGCGAATTACCAATAATACGAAAACTTTAATTGACTATGTCATAACTGAATCGGGCTCTTATACCACAGCGGAAGTAAATGTTGACCTAAAAATGAGTGACCACGAGACGTTAATAATTCAATTATATTCCCGTAATAAGTTTATAAGAGAAAGTGAAGACACTAAAACTAAATTCCTAAAATATAACAAATCATTATTTCTAGATAACCTGAGAAACAGCAATGCCTTTGAGTGTATTCAAAATATTGAAAATCCGACTATAATAGGTAGTCTGATAGAAAAAGAACTTATTAGAGTAACAAATCTGTTTGTGCATACTCAAGTGTTTAAAAGCAACACAAACTACTGGTATAGTGAAGCGTTAAAAATAATGAAACAGAATAAAATTTCAAAATACCAGGAATTTAGGTTCTCCAATAGTGAATGGTGTTGGAATAATTATTGCGTAATAAGAAATCGGTATAAAATTGAACTCGCGAAGGCAAAAAATGAAAATATAAAACGAAAAATATCTACCGCTCGTGATCAAAAATCTATGTGGAGAACCGTAAAGTCGTGTGTCCTTAATGTACAAAAAGACCAAATAAAAAATATAAACTTTAACGGTATTTATATTAAAGATAATAAAATATTAGCTGAAAAATTCAATACATATTTTGTAAATAGCGTTATTGATATAAATAGATCCATTCCGAATGTGATTTTAACGTACCAAATCGATTACATCGGCGAGGCATTTAAATTTAAGTGTATTGATTATACCCATGTTAAAAATATATTAAAATCATTGAATCAAAAAAAAGATTTTAATCATTTAAGCGCTAAAATGTTGATGGATGCAATGAGCATAATCGGAGATATTTTTGTGCATTTAATAAACAATTCCTTGAGTAGTGGCGTATTTCCTGAAACATGGAAAGAGTCAGTAGTGACCCCTATCAAAAAAGTAAAGGGTTCCGATTTATGCGAAAACTTTCGTCCGATTAATTCCCTTCCGGTATACGAAAAAATATTGGAAAAAGTAGTACAGATCCAATTAGAAGAGCACTTTGAAATAAACAACCTATTCCTGGAAAGTCAATCTGGGTTTAGAAAAAGACATTCTTGTGAATCAGCTTTAAACAGTGTCATAATCAGCTGGAAGGAGGAAATTACCAAAAAAAATTACGTCATCGCTGTTTTTCTCGATTTTAAAAGAGCATTTGAGACCATCGACAGGGGAATTCTTCTGAGTAAACTTAGTGAATATGGCATACGAAATACTGAGCTGATGTGGTTTAAATCCTTTTTGAGCAAGAGAACACAGCGAACGGTGGTAAATGGTGTATCGTCCACCAGCATCCAGACAAATTTAGGCGTTCCTCAAGGATCTATACTTGGAGCGTTACTCTTCATCATCTATATCAACGATATAAAGAATGTGCTGAAATTCTCGCAGATCGCACTATTTGCAGACGACGCCCTAATATTCATATCAGGAAAAAACATCATTGAGTGCGAACAAAGACTTCAAGACGATCTATATGGACTGAACATGTGGATCAAATCGAACAAACTTAAATTAAATGTATCTAAGTCTAAATGTATGGCCTTTAAATATAATTACCGATTAAACTTAAGAGTTGACGGCGAAGTTATCGAGCAGGTTGAGGAAATTAAATATTTAGGTGTAATAATTGACTCGAAATTAACATTTAAACTACATATAGATTACGTAATTAAAAAAGTGTCTAAAAAAGTATATTTTTTGAGTAGAATAAGAAATAAGATTTCAACAATCAGTGCAATAAATATTTTTAATGTAATGGTTAAACCTCACTTTGAATACTGCTCGTCAATCTTATTTTTGTGTAGCGATTATGCATTATTAAATTTACAACGCATCCAAAATAGAGCAATGCGAATAATTTTAAAATATAATAGATATATTTCAATTGTTTTTATGTTGAATATGTTACAGTGGTTAAGTGTCAAGCAAAGAATCCTTGTTAATGTTTTGAGTTTTGTCTTCAAAATTAAAAATGACTTGTTACCCAGTTATTTAAAAAAATATATAAGATATGTTGGTGAAGCCCAACCCTATCATTTAAGAAATGGGGAAGACTTTAGATTACCCCCCTACTTATCAACCGCGTCACAAAACAGTATTGTATACAAAGGTTTTCAATTATTTAATTCAATGCCACAAGAAATCAAAATGGAAAGAAATCTTGGGATATTTAAAAGAAAAAGCATAAGCTTTGTAAGATGTAACTATCCTCATATGTAATTAGTTTGGTTAATGAAATTTATAAATGAAGGTCCTTGTAATTTTGTAATTTTGTAATATGAATATAAATAGTGGATTTACCGCTAAATAAATAAATAAATAAATAAATATACCTACTCGTATAGGCTGTAATGAGAATTGTTCCACAAGGCCGTGAACTGCAAAAGGCAAGGATACAATCCACTGCCATCCCCTAATCCTAAAGTGTTGTTCTTTCTCCTTTTTTTAGAGAACCTTTTCCTAATGACTGGCAAAAAGGGTAAGCGGTAGTCAAATGCATGTACTTATTTACTCATTTGTCAAAGTACTCTGATGATCAAGGGGTTCTACTCAACCTGCTGGAATAATTCAATTTTAATATTGTTAAAGTGGCAAATGCCTGGTGCTGCTAGGATGAACTACTTGCTTTGTTCAGTTTCCAATGATTTTTTGTTTTTTTTTTTTCATGCTATTTTGCCATGTGTAATGAATAAGGTGAAACAAATGGTTTTGAGCTACCGAAAAAGGATATGATTTCCATCAGAGCCGCCCCTATTGCACGATGCTGTGTGCATAAGTAAGGGAGAACGCATAACGATACTGCTGTATTTACCTCGTGCTTTTGTAGATAAACGTTAACGACACAATAGCAGACACTTCTTATGACTTGCTCAAGAGGGTACAAGGACTCAATTTTACTTTATATGCGGGTTAACATAACGAATGCAAGGGATTACAACAAGAAAGTATTTTGTCGAAAGTTGAACAACTTTTGGCAGTGGAATTTGAGTGTGTACTACATTGAGATAATGAAAAAAAAAGTATAGGTGTTGGGGTGTATAAATAAAGCTTAAAATGTTCCAGAAGACAAAGTAATAACAATTGCAGTGCAAAAACTAAATGTGGAGCAATTGCTCTGCAGTTGGGTTAAATGCGTGCTTAACAACAGGATAATGGCAGAACTTGGCACAAGTGACTAGCATTTGTCAGCAGAGTTTTCTTAAACAGTTTCCCCTCTGATTTTTCTTTCCTTTTCTCTTGTGAAGAGTTTTGAAAATTTGAAAATTTTTTATCAATTCAATGGCGGTATTGGTACTGTAAAAAGAAAAATGTGAGAAGTACGAGTAAATGTGGTAGCCACGGATTTTAGCAAAGCCGTTGGCAAAATTACACACAACATTATTTCCATTCTCTTGGCTTTCAACCGGGGTTTATAAAGTGGACGAAATCCTACTTAGAAGACCACGGTCTCCGACCCAATAAAAGCTTATTCTGAAGTACATCAAGGTAACCACGTTGGTCCTACATAATATGTCTGTTTATGCAAATGAAATGAAAATCTTCAAGTATATATCGTCCTGATATCTTCTGATTGTCTTCCACTGAAAGAAGGCTTAAACAATTTTTCTACTTCTTGGCAAAACAATTTCATTGAACTCAATGCCAAAAAGTGTCAGTCAATAACACACACCCGTAAGCGTCCTCCAATCTGTTAGCTGTTATAGAGAACTTAACTTCCGTTCCCATATCGATATCATCAACCAAGCACTTGTCTAAGGAATTGAACAAAATCCACAACGTCCAAACCGATAACCCACCATCTTTTTGTCGATTTGATGGCCGCATCTATAGAGACGAGCTATACAGAGCCATGTCTTTTTTTGGCAACTACGCCGAGGTTAGCGACATTATTCGCCGAACACAGTGGGTTGTCTCTGGTGTGTACGCTAGTATTAAAAAGTAAGCTGTTAAAATGGGTTTAGCTGTAGTGAAGAAGGGACACACAACATCTATTCCAGAGGGTCAAAGCAGTGGAGGACGACTTAACCTAAAGAATCAGCTCTTAACAGTCTCAAGAACAGCAATTATGATGGCAACATCACATGTGCTTAAGCGATGTTCCTGTATCTATTACTTAAAGATATAA
The DNA here is from genome assembly GCA_946965025.1 of Blera fallax. Taxonomy (NCBI): domain Eukaryota; kingdom Metazoa; phylum Arthropoda; class Insecta; order Diptera; family Syrphidae; genus Blera; species Blera fallax. Next base: position 15,773,201 of record OX337247.1, on the reverse strand, counting down.
AAGGGCACTTTAAAACTAGTAATGTGGGACATAGTTCCATTCTTAGGGAATCATTTCTCAATATCCCTGATGGATCGGTAACCTTGACTTCGATAAATCATACGGAGTAAGGCACCCAGATAGGGAGGACTGGCAAAGGAAGGGAGTTCCTTTCCAAAATGAAATTGCAGTCTACAGGGATGGTTCCAAAACCAGCGAGGGTACGGGGTCAAGTACATATGTATGTACATATGTATATGTACGTATACTAGAAAGATATAAACTTACAGGTGGCCACGAGACTTCCAAGCAATTACTAGAGAGGGGATTAATATCCGACAAGAATATCGCCATCTACATCGACAGTCATGCTGCGATAAAGTCGCTAGAGTCCTGCATAACAACAACGTAAGGTACTCGTAGTAAAAAAATTGCTGCACAATGCTCAGGACATTATATATGCAGAACTGTGCCAGAATATGCTGGGTACCTAAATACTGGAACTCTTAAAATCATTACCAAGCCACCATTTATCTATCCTTCATATAATCGACAAGCACTCACGTTACATTCCTCCGTATGTCGTAGAAAAAAATAAAAAATAAACGAGAACCCATTTAATGCTAATCACAAAATAAAACCATAATGACTTCACCTAAGTATACATACCATTCAACTCAAATGCTACGAACGTGCAGGAACAACGAACAGAATACTATCAGAAACCCAATCTTTTATGCTTTAATGATTTTTAAATGACCTGCGGAACCTATTTACGAAGAAGAAATGCCACAGTAAACACTAAACATGCATCCCATTCAGAAAACGTTGAAACGTGTGATACAACCTATCTCGACGACAATTTTTCAAAACAAACAAAATCTCCTGCTGAGTAAATCCTATTCCCTTTTCAAATGACGCGTATGATGGGTAACAGCGGGAAAAAAGTACTCATTTAATCCAAAAGTTAAATAAAAAGGCAACAAAAAAAAAATCCCAAAATTAGAACAAAATTTAAAGACGCTTTAGTGGTTGACGTTTCTGAGTGATATGTATAAAAATTTTTTATCTCCAGAAAGAGGATGTTTGCCTTGCTATCAAGGTCGTTGAGAAAATTCAGCTTGTTGAGGGGGAAATTAGATGAATTTTCTTCAATGCGATACTTAAAGAAAATATCTCGAGTGATTAGAAAGACCTCATTTTTTTTATTGGAAACTCAATTTCGTTACAAATCTTAACGAAAATCTAAAAAAGGAAACAACGCTGCATATTTTCAAATAAATTGTTACTTTGTTAAAGGGAGTACATATACCTTCCGATTAGGAGTGAATCTGAAGATAATAAATTAGAATGCTTATCAGTAGAGTAATCTACTCAGAGTTCGGAAAGAGTGTCGTGAGAAAAACGGCTACAAGAGGAACTGCACAGGGGGGAGTAATTTCTTCTTTGCTGTGGTGTCTATTCGTTAAGTCTGACGACTCTCAAATCCAAGGGAATAAAAACAGTGGCCTATGCAGATGACATAGTAATCATGATCGGTATGAAACATCTTCCTACAATTATTGATCAGGATCACAATACCTGGGCGAGAAGGTGTATCATACTTGCTTAAATCCTGTCACCACTCGAGGGGCATAGGGGGTCAACAACGCCTGCGGACGTTTGCAAGCGTCGTGATCGGACTTTTGCAAGCTCAACGCTCTCCAACTCATTCGCAAAGCTCTAGACTCCTTTTCAATCATTCTCCGCCAGGTATGTCTAGAGCGAACACCAGTTCTGAGAAAGCGTATTCCCTTGCATGGCGTGTTGGGCAACGGAATTTTCTTCGCGACTCAAGCTGTAAGCATCCACTGCCATTTTCTTTCGTCGAATTGTGATGTCAATAGGTTCCTGACTCGTTCTCGAGTGGAGGTGTTCCTTCGAGATGAGATTAGGCCAGAAAATCCTAAAGATGATGCAGATGCAGATGATGCAGATTTCAAAAGTATGCAGCTTCCGAATGACAATGACGTTGATTCTAGAAATACTACATCCATAAGTAGTACTGACTCGACATTCGAGCAGAACAGTCGCAGCTTAGCCTTGGTGCTGTAAACATTACTCTCCCAGATTTTCGATAGCATGGCGAACGCACCTTTTGCTCTCCCGCTTCTAATGTCTACATCCAACTCGGTGCTGCCGTCGACCGAGACGATTTTCCTCAGAAAATTATCAACTTTTTCGACCTGCTATCCAGCAATGCTCACTTGAGCGGTGGACGTTGTAAGGCTGAGTTACTTTGTCTTGGTCGTATTAATCCTCTATCCTGATGTCTTTGCCTTGACTTTCAGACTATGGATCATTTGGTACAGATCTATAATTCTATGCGAAAGCAAGCAAATATCGTCAGCGTAGTCCAGATGTTTAAGGTAACAAGTCATTGTTCACTGATTCCCGATGTTATTTACTGAAAGGGCTGCACGAAGAACATCACTGATTACGACCAAAAATTGCTGTAAACATGCAGCCTTGTTTGAAAGGTTCAAGACACCGCTAAATTTAAAATGAAAGCTCTTAATGAAGACGCTCTTTACTTCTGCACATGAAAATAAATCAAAAACCACAATTCTGAGAAAAAAAATTATATCGGCGAACTATGCCAAACTATTTAATTGAATTCTCGTCTGTTGTTTTTGTCTAATAACAACTGTGGATGCATTTCCTCTCGAAATAAAACCAGAAATAAATATCTAAATGCTTTCTGTTTACAGACATAACAATGAAAAACGCAAAAGATATACTCGTACATAAAAGCAGATAACATTGACATCTGTTGGTAAAGCAAAGGAGCATTATAATCCTTATAGACATTTCCATATGGCATCTGCATTTGAAAGCAGAACCATATACCCACAAGTGAAACGTTTTGCAGGAAGAATTTGTCGGAAGACATTCCTTAAAGATTAAGTGTACACCAGACAGAGACATATTATAGAACATACCTACACTGACGGAAAACCCCAAAAGGAAATAATGCAAAAACAAAGCAAAACAGCTAAAAAAAAAAAAAAACAGATATAACAAAACTCCTTCTCGTTTTTTCCCAGTGAGAACTCTGACAAATGTTCTTATCTGAGGGAAACCATATATGTGGCTTAAAAAATAAGAAATGTGTACACACAGTACACACATAAACAATACGTTTCAGTTTTGGAATGTGCAGATAAAATTGTACACCCCGAATGAAACAATTGGGTTTCCATCTTGTTCTTGCCTCCTTTTTTTAGATACGTTTATGTTTATCGTTCAATTTTGAAAATGAAAATAGAAAAAGCATATTTTCCCTGCAAAGAGTGGGGCATACATTGCTAACACTAACGAAACTTAATTTATAATTTCATTCTTTGACTCCAACTAACAAAGCGTATTCGGATTTGGAATTCTTTGCGTTGACCTGTGCATGCATTTGGATCGAAATCGGGTAACAAGGAAACATAAGGTTTTTCCTTGCAAATTTCTCGAGACATGTCTTCCAGGACCCGTAGACCACAGATAACATCTTGAACTACAACAGGATGGTTTGCAAGCAAGAAATCGAACCATAGACACAGAACAAGGTTAACTATAGAGCAAGAGGCCTGTACATCTCCTCTGTAGGTATCACAATGGGTCTGTATTGACAAGAGTGTGGCGTAGTAGATCACTTCAACCTTGTCTACCCACATGCGTATACTAACCGAGGATTTTGATTTTCTTTAGGAAGTCCGGTCACAATCGCGAAGCTATCGTCAGGTAAACAACTCATGCATAAAAAAATAGAGACTTTATGGTTTTAAAGGACGAGCTTACGCTCTTCACTTAGTAGGCCTTATTGGGCAGACAAGAGTCTGTTTCGTTAGAAGCTTTCTTTCTCGGACGTTGTTCAGACATACGCGAGAGGTGGGACGGTGAAAAAACTTGTTGGTGTTTTCTGGGATTCAAACCTCGCCCCTCCCGCTTAGTAATCCAATTCACTAACCACTGAGCTCGCATTGTAGATTGTAGAGTTATTTTACTGCTACCTTGTAGGTCTATTGTGCTCTCTAGACTTGCAGTTGTGGTCGATGAGATACTTAGAGCACCTATTCCAGTAAAATTTCCTTGATGAACTGAAGTATCTGGAGTGGATTCAACGATGGCAGATCTTACCCGATATCGTTGAGGACCCCAGCATTTTCTGTCTTAACCTCACTGTTGCAGGCCAGTTGCAGATGAAGTCCTACATTTTCCTACTCCTCTTCACAGCTACTGACTGTAGCTCTACCTAAATTGAAATAACTTCGGGACTAGCCAATCCACTACATCCCACAAGTGTCCAAATTTTATTAAAGAGGAATTTACTAGGTGAGTTTTAACACAATCCTAAACAAAGGGGGAGGTAGTTTTAGTGGGTAAAGCTGAACTCTAGGTCAACTACTGTCTTTCAAGATTTCAATCGACCCAAGGAGAAAAAAGTGTACAGAATAAAATTCATATTGTTAGCTGTTTTACATCCAATTAAAGACATAAGAAAAATTAGACAAGTTCGCCTGCTCTCTAAAGTTACAAAATAAGTCACAAGCTGCGGAACCAGTATCTCTTAGAAACACCTGTACACAAAGATGCAGTATTGACAACTATTGCTAAAGCAACAAACAAACAACAATTTTCCGATTAAGGAAAGTTGTCGAAAACTTCTTATAAACTAGTTAAACATCGTGGGAGATAAATCGAAAATTCGACCAAAATAGGAAGTTAAGCGAACATTAGAGACGTGCCGGCATGTGTTTACCAAAGTTGCAATGTGTGTGGTAACTTTTATTGGAAATTTTTGGTAAATACGAAATGGAGACATCTTAGAAGTTGTGAAATAAGTGTCAACTAATTGGCTGCGAAATACGTATATTAAACGTTATATAAATATTTATGTGTTCAAATATTTATTCCATCCATCAAAATAGCGATGAATAAAATGTTTTAAGTCGAACATTGATCCTTTAATTCCAGTGTTTATGACTGTTTGTTTATACAGACATGCTTTGGGAATAGTTATCATTTGAAGACTGCAGAAGGAAGAGTTCATTTCTAGTGCGGATATCTTTACGGTTTGTTTATGCTCGTGCATTCTATTTATTATTTTATATAAAAGCGACATTTGAGGGTGCCCATCATCAATGGAGCACTAAACATTTAAAAGCTACGAAAGAAAGCTTGATTTGTAAGCAATTAACCATACCCTTGGACATTTAAAACGTGGGCATTCGAAATTTATGACTATTTATGACATCTACTCTCAACCTAAGCACCTAACTACGCATTAAAATCTCTTGCAGTCTCTAAGTTTACTAATTGGACCAGAAGACTGCGGTCTTGGAGTTAACCTTAAAAAAATAAAGTAGTCCTCTTCACAGTCGCCGCAACTCAGTAGTTAGTGTATTGGACTACTAAGCGAGAGGTTCGAAGTTAAAATCACAGAAAACACCAAAAAAAAAATGTTCAAGGTCCCACGGTTCGCGAATGTCTGACACACGCCCTAGAGTAATAACTGTCATCAGATAGCTTCTCAATTTTCTTTTTAGTTATGGCTTTTAACTGTAGGTCCTCTCCATTTGTGTGAAAATCCTACAACAACCACAACACGTATGGTCGCGAGAGCCTAGGCTCTGGAGCACATACGGTCTGTTGCACCAAATATTTGGTTTTTTTTAGTCCTCTTCGCGAGGAAATATAAAATTCTTTATCTTTATCCTCCGTAACTGTGTGGTACCAGCCTTTTACTAGCAGATAAAAACTAATATTTATTCAAACTAAATGCGACCAAGATCTCAAATCGCAGATGGGGACAGGACCCTTTAACGTTGGAAAGCCTGCTAATAGGTAACAAAGAGTGCAACGGGCGAGCTGATGAACTAGGTGGATATCTTCTGTTGACAGATCCCTCGCGACAGCTGTACAAGTTCTCAAGGGGCTCTCAAGGTTAGCATCTCCGCGCATTTTCTATCAAAGGCTAGTAACAGATGGCTTGGATTGCGCAATTGCTTCATGTTGCATAGAGCACAAGGTCTACAAAACAGAAACCATGCAGATATTCTTAGAATTGTGGTGAATAGTACAGGCCAATGGCTCTTGGGGTTCACGCGGCCAGACAGTGCATTGCAAATGAGACAGAAACAATTTACCATTTTCCCTGCAAGTGTTTGCCTTTAGGTACGGCCACGCAGCGTACACTAAGTGAACCCTTCTTTGACAACGTGAAGGAGATAAACGAAGAAAAGTATTATTCCACGGGGTGGACCTAAAGTCCTTTACTTTAATCCACTTTCTCTAAAGTTTAACTTCCGATCAACATCCGATAGCTCACGTGAGTTGTGACATTAAAACGGCGCCAAAGCGCTAATTAGGTTTCGGCATGGAATGCTGTTACAGCCACTCCCGTCTACCTAGCTAAGTTACTCCTCCAACTCGAACTGTGCCGATATCCAACTAGTCTTACTTCAACAAAAACAAAAAGAAGCAAGATTTCGTCACATTAAGTAAACAAATTTTACACAAAATTTTCGTTTTGTAGGAGCAACCACGAGTATCTTTTAGGCCCAAGCTTTTTACATATTCAAACACCTAACCTTTGACTTATGCTTTATGATTTCAAATTCGCTCTTACGTAAGTTTCAATTCATTTATCTGATGAATATTCATATAGAAATTTCTAATTAAATTAATTACTAGGAAAATAAGCTCTGACGAGAATGCTTAATTTACCAAATGCACGACACATGCACATAGCAAATACCACAACGACGGTGAATAGTTAAGCAAACAGCTAAGCTTCCTTGGAGGCTATTTGATATTTTAATTGCTTCTACTGTCGTCAGCTAAATACAAAAGGATATTAACATTTTGCCTTTGCTATTGCATATTTAATTCGTTCTGATGGTCTAAGGATTTGCTCGTGGTATTAATAAGCTTTTTACCTTGTATCGCAAGAATGTAAACCCTTCTTTAGTGAAGTTGTTATCTGATTTGCCTTTCGAAAAAAGGGGAACGAGTACATATGAAGTCACAATTTTAACAGTACCAGAACTCTGCATTCACCTGGTAGTTAGAGTAGGTAAAAAGAAAAAGAGATTTAGTTTTACTAAGGCACACCATACTAGGGCTTCCAAAGACTCCTTTAAAGATCTGTTTTGAAGGAAAATATGGTAGTTGATATCCATGTTTAGCTCTTAACTTAACATATTTTTTCCTACCACAACGGGGTTCAGTGGAAGATGGGCACCGTTCGTTAGTGCATTGAACTACTGAGCAGGAAGTTCGAGGTTTAAATACTCCTAAAAAAAACTGTCACGTTCTCAATATCTGAGAAATGATACAAGATACAAAACTAAAATGTAGGCCCAAAACTATAACACGCACAACACAAAAGACAGCGACAGCTAGGTCTATGAGGGGCTAATGGACTGTGGAGCCAAATACTTCTTTTAAGTCCAGTAGAACATAATTCTAAAGAGCCATCCCTTCTGATTGCAAATATTAGGTTGGTCATTTGTCCTTTACATAAATTTTCCATAATACGAGTACCTGTATCCAGCAACTTCTGAAAACAGGATTAAAAAAAGAGATCACAAACCGAGATTTTTGATTTTTTTTAATTTCGTGCCTAAAGTACATTCTGCAAGAAAAAAAGCGGTAAGTGCTACGTGAATGAGTTCCAAGGATCCAGATGGAAAACACCAATTTCTCTTCCTATCACAGTGGTAAGCGATTGCCCACGAAGTTCTAACGTCCCTGTTGTAATCCCTCGTCTTAGACAAAAACTAAAATTATTGGACTCTGAAACGGACAAAGCACTAATTTGCTACGAGCCTTGCAATGTTTAATTCTGTTCCAATACACTTTTCTCCTGTTTTTTTATATTTTTGGATACGCCTATGGACGTAGAGGCACTGGGACAAGAAAGATCTATTGTACCAAAGGCCCAACCTTCTACCTTTTACTTCAGGCGAAACCTCCTGATAGGAGCGAGTATTTTTGCCACAAAATTAAAGATATTAAAGACATGTTGTTTCAACAAGACGGCGAATCTTGCCACATATCGGTTGCAACGTTGGATATTTTGCATGAAAAGTTCCCAGATCGCATTATTTTACGTTCTTGTGTAACTGATCGCCAATATTATGCAATTTAACGCCGTTGGACTTCTTTTTGCAGGGTTTACGCGTCGTGTCCACGCCAACAATCCCGAAACATTGGAGCAACTAAAAACCAAAATCCGTCAAGATTTAGCCGAGGTACCGCCCAAAATTTATGATAAAGTCATCGAAAATTGCCTCGAAAGGATCGACTGATGCAGGAGGTCCAGAAGCGCTTATTTAATGAATATTACTTTTCATACATAACATTTTCGATAAATAAAAACAAATCCGATGATTTCCTTCAATTTGAGTTTAATTTCTTTTAAAGTTCCGGAGCGTAAATTAGATAACTCTTTACTAGAACAATTTTTGAGTAATTTCGAAATCCAAAATTATGTAAAAAAATTTCTTAGTGCTAGGAAAATATGAAAAAAAAAAATAAATTTACTTTTCGGATTTGTGCTTTTTTCAATTCGTACTGAAAGCCAAAAATCTGAGATTTTGTAGTATCCTAGAAAACCCATTTCTTTTTTCGAACTATGACACAAAATGTGTTACCAAATTGGGCTAACTAATTTTCAACTTAAAAAATACAGTTATTCTCGAAAAAATTAAGAATTACTACATGCGGTTTTTTTTTTGTTGCGCGAGAGTATTTTCGGGCTAAGTGTATCTCATAGAGGTTACAACAGGAATGCACGATAGCGTTACAACACTCAAATTTCAAACTTGCAAAAGTGTTTTCAGTTTTCCATTCTCTCCGTGTCAAGGTGTTCGAAGTTGAAGTACAATTTCGTATCTACACATCTATGTACATACATCACTAGGTAAAATATGGAATCACCAATGTTGTTTTCTAAGAAAGTATTTTTGTTGGCCAAACTTAATCAAAACAACAACTTGCATTGCATATCTAAGCATTGAATGCCTTCCATTTGTGGAACATATTTTTAATAAAACATTAGTGTTATCCAACTTACCTAATTCTACGTAAAGTTTCGGCCGAACATTCTCCTGCCAGGCACTTAAATTTCCAATCACGTACAATGTTAATAGAAGGAAGATGTGTGTTTTGTTAATGCATAGTTTCCGCAACAGTTTCGGCGTCATATTAGGCCAATAGATGGTCATCGTTAAGTTTAGTTTGAATTCTCAGATAAGGATTGCTGTGATAATATGCTTCAGACGCTGTTCTGAAATGATGCCTAAAAGAAATATTCGAAATTTTAAACGTATTATAATTAATTGAATAAGATGAGTAATTTATTTCAATCAATGTCATTTAAGCAATAAAAATTTAGTTTGTTTACATGCTGTTTTAATTAATAGCGAGCAAATGTTTTAACTGATTGATTACGTTTGCCCTCGACGTTGAAAACGCCTTCAAATCGACCAGTTGAAGCTTCATTGTGAGAGCGCTAAGGAATACGCGAGTGCGAATGTACCTGCTGCAAATAATTACAAATAGAAGATAGAATCCTTGTGTACAATGGGGAAGAAGGTCAGAAAAAATAAATGATTACAGGAGGAGTCCACAGGAATACTGCAACAACACCATCAATGACGTGAAAATATGCTTTCTTTCATCAGGTCTGGAATTAGCGGATCACAAATCGGAGGCTGACCTCATTAGCACCCGAAAGAAAGTGGAACGCCTTTCTTCGGTTGCGGCAATGGATGTGGTAATTTTCTTGTGCGATTTGCAAACCTGAATAATCGATGCCAGGACCCACAAACTACACACTTCTACCACTCTCTTCGAGGGACTACTGGCTGATTAGCCTCAATTCTTCGCCGTTTTCTATTATTAAGCACTTGATTCTCCCGAATTCAACCTGAACGCTGGAGGATGCAAATACTTTCTGTATCCTCCGTGGCTAGTTAGGAATTGTGGACCATTGTTATAGTCCTTTCATGCCTTCTGAACTCTAGCAGTGGTGGGAAGATCTTCACTACCTTCGCAAAAAGATTTCCAAGTTTTTCTTTTGGACTTCCTAATCGCGATGTGCGTTTAGATCGATTAAAGAGTTTTCGAACTTTTATTTAAGATTGCTTAGCTTTTTGTCCCACAGGATACGTCTCGGTTTAGCGATCTATTATTTATTTTGCAGCTTGCTATAAGCTATAAGATCAACCTCATAGAGTTTGTTTCTAGAGCAAATGGTCGGTGTCGTGAGCTTCTGAGCGTTACTTTATAGAGCCTCTAGTCAGAATGCTAATGAACTCTATTGGTGATTGTTTTGTTGGCATTTAGTAGACTCAATATTAAATCTAATGTAATGACGATGATCTGAAAGGGAAGCTTCTTTTGAGAGGTCCCCATTGGATATTTGATTGCAGATGAGAGGGCTAGCTAGTGTTAAGTCTAGTACTTCAGGTCTGATAGAATTTATTCACTTAATTGAAAAGAGACTCATTCGTTCGTGACAGAACTGCCCCACTGTGAGTGATAATATAGAGAAAGAAGAGTAAGCGCAGCATTTGTTAAAGCTTTTCTGGACAACGATGTGACGACTTCTCATGTCACTAAGTCACATCCAAGAGCTTCTTTAGGGCTTCATTTCTTCATTCTTCGGCTTCTTCGCTTAACCTCGGCTTTGAGCTTTTTACTATGTACGAAGCATTTACATAAGTTTTTCCAACATTGGTGTCAACACATTTTTTTTCACATCAATTTCAGTTTTATTTTTAGCCGAAACCCATATCATTGACTCGAAAACTTAGATGTTAGAGGAAACTTCTTTCTCTGTACATCCCAATGTAGTCTAACTCTAAAGACATGCTAGAACAAATAGACTTAATTATCAATTATGCGCGATGTTTGCACTCTGTGCAGCATAGCGATACAGACTAATTTCCATCCAGACGGCCTTTATGGCTTTTCTTCCCACACGCAAATTATTTGATACATTTTCCCACAGCTATAAAGATCTCTTGTCAGACGATGCCAAAGATAGTAATTTCCAGCTTACATGTCTATTTGAATGCTTCCTCATATTTGTTGCACATTGCTTTGTTAATTTAAACAATGTGCAGGATTAGGTCACATGTCACATATATTACTTGCTCGTGTATCCTTGTAGTTGTTAAGGCATTTACATTGAAATCAAAATTATTGCCTGTAAAGCCTAAGCCATGTAAGCAAACATTTTTCTTTCCCCCTTTGGTTTTAAGTTACACAACATGTTTCATGTACATCAAGGCCGTGGCAATGCCATTTTTTGTCAGGGGCCAAACAAATAAATGTAAAAAGAAAAAAAAGCATGTTTTTGTCCTCGTAATTTTTCTAGAGATTCAAATATGTTTCTAGTGAACAATATGTTCATTGTCTTCGTAAGGGTTGGCTCTCGAACCACGGCCACTTATTTAATCAAAAAATAACTTACAGAAGCTTTTACTCCGAAGAGTATTCCTTTATAAAGGGTCTTCTATTGAGAAATTTAATTTTAAATTTCGCGGTATTTTCGATCTTTCAAACATAAAGCTGTCATTCCTTGACAGCTGTCAAGTAAAAATTTTACAGTTCAAGGAAATGGAACGTCATAAACGTGAGCAACGCATAGAAGTTGTGAAAATTCACTAAGAAAATGGTGAAAATTTCGCGCAGGCATTTCGTAAGTCGGGCGACCGACGAGGACGATTTTCAGCTACAAGGTTTTGTTAATGAACAGAACTACGGCATCGGGGGCACCGAAAGGCCGAGAGTGATTGTCGACCAACATGTCCATGCACAATGTGCGACATTTTGGTGTAATTTTTAGACTCGCATTTCTTCGAAAATGAAGTCGGTCACATCGTCACAGTCCCATTAATTGCGCTGCCGAACAATGCTATTTTTTTTTTTGCTTGGAATTGTGTGCCACCTAGACCATGCGATTTGCTAAACTTCTTTTGATCCGCAAACTATTCAAGCATGCAAAGATAATGTCTGAGCTGTTATTCGCGAAATGAAGCCGCAATTGTGCGAAAACGCCATGCCATGGAAACTTTCCCCAAAAGGATGACTATTTGCTACTGCGGTAGCAAGACCGACAATACTGTACCAAATCATATTTTGGTGGACTGCACTAGACAAAGTAAGTTAACCTACCCAATAAAATTCAAACGGCTACATTTGTATGTGTAGTCCGGAGCTATACGGACTGGGAGTTGTCCGCGGCATTAGAAACCATACTACGCATTCTCCGTTTGGAAATCTACGCAAGGGTCACAGTTATGAAATTAGAGTTCCGACTGAGAGAATTATCCCAATGGAAACCTTATGACTCCAAGCAGAAATATTGGCTATGCGTAAGGCCGCTGAACAGCGGTGATCTTTAAAAAAACCAGCAAATTGCCGATGAAATATGAAAATTCATCAAAATGGTTTCACGAGTAACGGTACCTACCGTTACCGTTTTTGTGGATAGCCACCTAACCTAATCCTAGGATGACAAGAGAAGACGGGGTGGAAATTTATCAGATATCGTGTTCCACATGTAATGGTAATCTGTCTTCGGAAAGAAAAACATTTTCATTTAAAATGAAAGAAGCTTATGAAACCCTCATGGTTCACAAAAGCTATCCGCGTGCTCTTTCGGTGCTCGCAGATTAAAGAATTGAAGTGTGCGTGAGAACCTCATCTCGTCACAGAGTTGACGAGAATATTGCATAAAGACCTCGGATTATTTGCTTACAAGGTCCAACTCACTCAAGAGCTAAAGCAAAATGACCATCCGCTTCGTTATCCCTTATCTGTGTGAACTTATGTGTCTTATTATATAATCAAATATTAAAACCTAATTGGACGCATGACATCCAACTATGGCGTTGCACAAAAAAAAAAGAAAAGAATTCACAAATAATCCAAACATTCCAAAGCAAAGTTGTTCCCCGAATACTTAATGCCACATGGTACGAGTATATTAGAAATAATGACTTGCATCATGATTTGCAGAATGACCTCGTAACAGAAGTCATAAAAAAGAACGCAATTCGTCAGAACGAGCGTCTGCAGATGCATACTAATCCTGGGAAAGAAGACGTCTTAATTGCAAAGGGTGATCCAATTGCGACCGCGCCTGAGCGAGAGACTCTTTACTGTGCTTTCACCATCCAAAAACGCAAAAAAATCGATGGAACTAGTATCGTGTCATCATCAAAAAGGTAGCCGACACCACCGTTGGATACCACCCACCGCCTAAAAACAACCCCCGTGATATAGAATGCATACAAACAAACATATCAGCGCAAAACAAGAAGATCGATGGAGGAGTTTTGAACCAGAAAAGAAGAGGAGAAGATTCTGCGCTGAAAGAAAATGGCATACGCAGTCTCCCAGCTCAAGGACATCGAAGAGTACCGGAACAACATCCCTATGTTTTACAAGAAAACCAAGGAACTGGCAGCAGGCTTCAAGCCCGCAGTACTTCTGAACTATTCAAAACGTGTACCGGATTTCGGAAAGGAGATGCGCTAACATGTGAAGGCACTATCTTCAAAAAATCCACCCAAAATACGCAGACGACATCGACATCATCCGTCGCTCTCAACGTGCCGTCATAGAGACTTTTAAGAGAATGGAAGAGCAGGCGAAAGGAGTTGGAGTTGGTAAACGAGGTAAAAAATGTAGTAAATGTTCTCGGTATTTGTCCCCCGCCTAGAACAAAAAGTCACTGTTTATAAAAGTAACTTCGAAGTTATTAAGGAGTTTACCTACCTCGGAGCAAACATCAACTTTATGAATTAAATTTTAGTAGACATTTGACGAAGACTAACGCAAGGAAACCGCTGCTACTTCGGTTTGGCAAAACAACTGGGTTCAAAACTCCTAACTCGGAAGACGAAATGCGTGTGCTCTGCAAAACAATAATCATCCCAGTTCTATTGAGTATGCTGCCGAGTCCTAGAAGATAAACAGACAAGCAGAGCAGATTTTGAATACTTTAAAGAGAAAAACTCTTCGCCGAATCTTCAGTCCCATATGCGAGGATGGCAAATGGGGGAGGAGACACAATCGCGAACTCTGTGTGCTGTAACAAAACGTGAATGTACTCCGAAAACCCAAAACACGTCGACTTCGCTGTCTCGGCCACGTCAAAGGAATGGACAATAATGCTCCAGCTAAGATGATCTCCAAATCTCAGCCCTCAAGTTCGAGATGACAAGGTCAAAGCCAGAGCGCTTGGTCTGGAAAGTTGGAAACCGCGTGTGGCGTCTCGGGCTGGGATCCTTCAAGGGTTGGGAGCCCTCTAAGTAACTAAGCAAGCAGAACTAAAATAAATCAGAATAGTTCATTGGTCATAATTCAGTGGCCACATACTGAGCACTAATTAAAGCACAAGTTCCTGACATTTAGCAATTTATGTAGTTTCGTTTAACTTTAAAGGGAATATCTTAAAACTTAGACTATTCAAATTGAATTTTACGACCTGAGCTATCAAAATATACAAACTAACCTTCCGAACAATCCCACACTTTAAGATGAGCACTATCAAACCACAAACAGGATAACGAACTATGCTCTCTCTCACACAAGCATTACGTTCTAAACCTTATAAAACACTTCAATCCAAAGACTTTAAATTTATACAAATTACATCAATAAAACATATCACTTAGTCCCGCATCATCATTACATGACTCAGAAGCATTAATAACATGGTAATTTATGGGTTTAATCTTCGTCTCAGTGGTAAAAAAGGCACCATAAAGAATGCCCATAAATTACACAATGCCAAGAACAAAAAGAAAGTAACCTACATCTTGGAAGGACAAATCATACGGGATATTTGCTCTCATGGGCGTGACAGCACGGCACACGCACAGAAAACTCATCTTTTGTCGAGGGAAACAACAGAAATGAAAATAAATAAAACAATCGAAAAGGAAACTACACAGCCATACATATGTACATACATATCAATGGACGGGTGTATACAAAATCCAACTTTGACACTTCGGTATCTACCCCGGCGATGTATATGTTTAATCTTCTTTTAAGAACCGCACCCAATGCCGACTTAATTTTCCAACTCGATAACGAATAAGAACTTATCCAAACATATCAAGCGAACACAGTTCCCGTCATTTTAAATGCGGATAGATACGAGTGAATGAAGGAAGGAACGGCGACCTAAGGAGACGATTGCAATAAACGACTTAAAATATTTATTAAGCATCAAAGGCAATAAATGAACTTGGCCCGCTTCGGCATCATGGCAATAGCAATCCCCGGACTTATCTCGGAATACATTTGAATACTTCGATGACGTAATATTTAAGGCATGCACCCCCATTGGTGATTTAATCCCACTTAAGGCCGCATGCTACGACAACGAAAAGACCGATAGGGAAATCGCTTTTCACCTCGGGCCAATGTATCCGGGGTGGTGGTGGTCGCTTTAAATTTCAGCGATTCAAGAGTACATTGCATGTGTTAACAGGGGCTTTGCATAAATCACTTATGCAGCTTAATTACGTGATTATGATTTATGTTTATGTGCTGTTGATGGAGTATCGTCGACAGCGATCGAAGGACGTGTTTATACCCTGAAAAGACAACCCAAGGGCGAGATTTGAGCAGTTGGATGTATTTTTTCTATTTTTTTTTTCTGTGAAGGGTTTAATCAAATTCACCCCAACAAAGTATTAAAGATCGACGTTAAGAAACCACTGGAAAATGCAATGTGCCTTCACCCACAGGCAATGAAAGCTGAGGCTGAGAGCGAGACGAATCCATAAAAGCAGCCCAAATGTCTGTGGGGTGTGGGAAATGTTTAATTTTCACACTGCGTACATCATCCGAATGGAAGTTTATAAATAGAAACGTACATGTTCGTGCTGAGGGCAAGGGTGTTGGCGTACTCACTGTAGAAATGTGATAATGCTTCCAGATGCGTTGGATACGCGACATTATAGCCTTTATTTTTTTGAATGACAACTGCAATTAGCTGTTGTTGGCGTAGCAGCACATCTGTGACCAATTAAATTGATCCGCTTTAAAATCTAGTATATTTTCCATGATGCCTTTTCGAGTTGTGTTCTGCAAATTTTCTTTAACAAGGCGAAGGATTCAGAATTGTTTGGGAAAATAGAGTTTATAAATACTGATAAGTAATAATTAACTTATTTGTATTCAATGTGCCCCTTTAGAGTAGAACAGACCTTGCAACGACAACAAAGACAAATTTATTCATCCGAAGCTATTATGTATTGATTTTAGGGTGGAAGAGGTCGACGAACTTTGTAACTCATGATTCATTCTATGAAATTTGGCTTTTTTTCTCGGTCATTTCTCACTAAAACCTTAAATCTAACGCAAATGTAGCACGTATGTACATGTGTTTTCTGCGGACCTCGAACCTCACGGTCAGTAATTCTACCCTCTAACGACTACTACTCTCTAAACACAAACTGTGTCCGATGCAAAAGGATGTGCCAATAACCCTAAAACTATACATACATATACCTATGTACCTGTGCATACGTATGTATGTACATATGTACAACTTCTTGCAAACGTCATCAACCTATAGGAACATGCTTTCATTTTTCCAAATGGCGTCTTATGTCGACGCGACTTTGACATTTGTGAAGTAAACAGAAGCAGAATATATGTAAACAGAAGCAGAATATACGTAAACCATGGATTCATATACCTTTCAAGAACGGGAAAATAATTCTGTCAATGTTTTTAACTGATAATAACCAGTAAGTGGGTTTGGCTCAAAGTTAATTTAGTCGTTGATTCCTTGGTCGTGTGGCACCAACTGGACAAACACTACAGCTCGCATCGAGGAGACTGGTTCAACACAGGACAGTAGCAGACGTGGTCGACCTGGAGCAGCCATTTGGTCGGTCAAGGAATATCGCTGCGACTGCTGGTTTCCAAGGAGACCACCAAACATGAAAGACGACGGACCATGCAATTAGTCATCAATAAACGGTCTTTACAGCGAATTTTGTGCAAGTGCAAACAATGCTTCAGCTATTGCCTGGCGACCCTGCAGACCGCCAATGGCGTGTAAATTGCGCCCAATACCTAGCGACGAGGCCCATTTCCACTTAAACGGAAAAAGCTGAGGAGCTATTACATCATCTCAAAGCCACTATTTGGTGCGACATTTACGGAAGAAAAGTGATTGACCCATATTTTGTCAAAGCGACCGTCTGCAACACTGTTACTGTGAGCATAATCAACATAATCAACAAGCGGAACTAATTCCTTAAAGCTCATTATAATGTGGCAAGTTTTGACAGTTCGCAGACTTCGTAAAATTTTCAGTCGAAATATTGCTCCAAATTGCTCCAATTTCAGGAAACTGGTTCGTCTGAGAACAAGAAGTCACACATGCACCATAGTAGCGATGAAAATGTTACTGAAACCCCGAAGCCCCAGGGAGATCGTACGAATTAGACGTTTCAAGAAGCAACTCATCGTGAACTTTCACAAAAGATTTGCATCTGCATAAAAGATTCAAATGATTCAAGAACTCAAATAAGTAGACCATTTTAAGAGAAGAGAATTGCTAATCGATTGATAGATCATCTAGCGAACAATAACTTTGCTAGTGAGCAATCTTTTGCGACGAAACACGTGCTTGACTCAATTGCTAAGCAGATTAGAAAAAAGTCAGTGAACACAATTGACGTCAATCCATGAGGAAAATAGTATCAAATATCAGAATAATCGATCGGCTTATAAACTTTATAAGGGCTGAGACCTTACGCAGGAAAAGTCGTTGGGACTTCAATTGATATCTTTATTACCGAGTCGTCTCGTATAAGGATAGATCTATTGCAATACTCCTGTCGACATTTATAACCTCTTCATCTCCTCCGCCAAAATTGGATCTTTTATGTCTCGTATATTGTCGAAATTTCTCATTTAAATGACATCAACCTCAGGATACTAACCGGAGTACAAAGAACGGCATACACTGGTGTCACAGGAGCAATGGGAACCACGCCAACTTCCGGATTAGAGACCACATTTAATCTACTACCTCTAGGTATATTTGTAGGGGTATGTATCTGCACAAATCAAGCCAATCTGAGGGCAGATTTACCGCAAACACACTGGCGCAGATGTTAGTAGAAACTACATAGTGCCCTACCCAGATTTCCATAAGCCGATTTCCAGTTCATTTCCTAGTCAAGAAAAATGAGAAACTGATATTCCACTGAATGATAACTATGTAGGTATGGGAGTAAATGCAGGGATATTTCATGCATTTGAACAAGTCAATTCGAATTCCAGACTACAGCAGTATTTTCCAAGCGGTCGTCTTGGCGGTGACGAGAAGCAGCGATGAAGGGTCAATAGCATGTAAGGATATGACTCTGCTGGATTCCTGGTAATGAAGGTATATCAGGGAATTAGACGGCCGGGCACATTTAGCCATGAAACAGGAAAAAAAGCTTGAATAAAGGCAAATAACAGATTGAGTTCTCTGAGCACATGTGCTACATCAAGAAAACTGCAGGAAAAACCGACAGACTTATAGAAAAACAAGGAATCGCTAACTTCCCTTAAAGGAGTAATAATGGGGTATCATGCATCTGCGGTATTGTATGAAGAGATTAACTTATGAAGATCTGTATAGATGCTGTGGTGATGAAGAACTCCATGACCACACTACTCACTTTCTGTGCCAGTTCACAAGCCTCTCCACTCTAAGAAACAAATAAATTTCTCTGAAGACATTTCTTCCAGGACATTAAAGTACTGTCCGACAACCCGGTGAACGACATCTGTTGATACATTAAATCGACAGGATGGTTTGTATTCCAGACACAGTAAGTAGGGTACTTATGTAAATTAGAATCTACTATTGTACGGGAACTCCTCCATGAGCTAAAGGATACACCTTTTCCCCCAATGGACATCGCATTGGGTCTATAGTGACCTGAATGCGGCATAGAGCAGTTCTCTCTCCTCTTTGCCAACCATTCTTAACCTAACCTAAATCTGTAATTATATCAGCAGCGGCATTGACATTCCCATATTTCTAAACTGTTTTTCTATGGAACTTATTTTTAACTGCATGCCAATGAAAATATAAAAAATTTATCTGACTTCAGGCAATGGTCGGACCTCCCTAGGGGAGCTGAAACTTTACTGGAATATGTGTTTGAAAGAAAGGTGGGAAACGGGTAGGGGACGTGTTATTCGCGACTCTAAATATAACAACCTTAGTAAGGTTGTTCAACTCAAGGCAAGAACTCAGTATAACAACCTCCAGGCGTCGACGCCGAATATCATTGTGACCATTGAAATCTACCGCAACAACGATTTTAGTTATGGGAAAACGAGAAACAATACGACTAATTTATTCAGAAATTCAGTAGAGGTGTTAATGTCAGTTTTTCATCTGAATTCGGGATTTGACACCGTAGGCGATGAACATTTTTTTGTAAAAAATTGAACCGAATTCGAACTGCAGTTGGAAGGTTATTGCACCACAGTGCGCGATACCACTGTATACCCTGCTACTCCATTCTCTGGCATCGGTTTTATTGCTCAGCTGAATTTTACTTGAAGCTATTTCCGCAGGTTCGTTCTTGTTTCTAAACCCACGAATGAGACGACAAATATCTCCACTTGAGACTATAAAATGCGATACCTTCATAAGAGACTAATATTGAATCTCAGTTCTCCAGGGGGGAATTTCCAAACCATAAACAAATTCAAAACATCCGAAACGTTCACATTTACCAAACAAAAGTAACCACCACCGACTAGGAACCAGCTAGTGCGGTTCTAATCAATGTCCTTCATGTTCCATCATAGACGCCTCCGCATCCAAGTGCTTCCACACAATACGGATATAATTATGTAATTATTCCTATTAAACAGTCGTAAAAATAAAGTAGCTACCTATAACAGTAAATTAATGGAAATTTATTCCATAGACTTCTTTTCATCGCTGCCATATGTATGTACATATGTGTGTTCCTCCGAACATTCTTCGGATTCATGTTTTCGTTAATCTGTGTATATTTTTACGACCATAGATCATCATCCTCATGGATAATACAAGAAAGCATTTAACTTAAGAGACACATAAGAGAAAATAGATTTTTAATTTAAATTATTTTTTTCTTTTTTATGACAACGACTCTTTTATCTGACTTTTACAACGTTTCCACGATTTAATCGTTCCCTCATGACTCGCAGTGGATGTTTAAATATCTTTTGACCAAAACACTACAAACACACAGATGATACATACGTTATACAGTACATTAGCTTATAAAAGATACTCCGATGCTTTTCCTCAACAATTTCCCTGACTCACTGTTAAAGAAAAGATAGAAATCTTCATAAGGCTCACTCATTAGAGAATCTTCCCTTCGCTCGTTGACACGTCTTCTTCCAAACTACTATCAATTCTTCTTTTTATTCATTTATGTTATTTTTTTGTTAGATTTTTCCTGTTTCTCTCCGCCTTCGCATTTGGTAAACAAGACATTTTTTATAAAAAAAAAAAAAAAAAAAAAATATCTCACAAAATACAAATCAACTTGAATGCATCGTTAATTTATTCCGTTTGACAATTGATGCTCTTATTAGCTCGTCCAGCCCACCACCAGCTGGAGGAAATTTATACAAAATAATAGAAATCGTGTTGTGGTGCTCAGCAGGATGGGAGGTTGCGCGTATAGTTACCCAAAAATGCTATATAGACACCCAACGAACATTGTGTGGCTTGCGATCAATATAAATACATCGTAAACTATAGGGACCCATTGAATAATTGTCTTCTTTTTTTTCTAGCCCCCATGTCTGGTGGAGGATATACCCTCTACTTTACTGCGTTAAGCTTCGCCGCCATTCTCATTTACGGAATTGTGATATTCAATGAAATATACGAAAAGATAAGAAAGAAATGGAGGAAGAAAGGAAGAACACAACTAAAATGTCATGAATATTTATGAGCGAATAGCTTTGCAGTGTACGATGATAAATGTTTGTTTTTTTTTTCGTTTTTTTTTTTTTTGCTGCTTTTGAGTGACTATTTGTGATTCGAAGCTATTATACGAAAATATTTTGATAAAAACAAAATTCACCATTCTAGCAGACATGTATGAATTGTTAAATGTATATTGTGGATGGCAAACAATTAACAAAAGCTTCGTAGAAGTAGCACCTCTCGGTAGATGTTAGCTCGTAAAAGTAGGAGGAAGAGTCAAAATAGCTTAATATCTTGTAGCTCTGTTGACGCCAATTGGATGTTTTTGCCCACCAAAAACAGGGCAGGCCAACAACCTACTCAACTTACTGCAGGCTCAAAAACCAGCGACGGGGTTTGTGTTTTATTTGTAGAGGGATGTCCATCATTGAACAGCAGCTCGTAGTCTCATTGTACCTCGCCCGAAGACAGTAGTAGCGAGATACTGTTTTAGTAGCAGCTCAGCAACTGTTTGATTAAAGAATGCCAAACTGTAGCTTATTGATGGATGAGGGCTCACGAATGAGCCCCATTGACCTCTCTCTGGCAAGAGCATCTGTACTTTCGGTACCCGGTATCCCGGAATGTCAAGGAACCCAGACAACCGTCACCGAGTTTTTCCACCCAAGCCGGTTCAGCTTAATAATTGCCTCCTTCGCGACCTTTGTGGCAATTAAGTAAGCGGAACAAGCCTTATTCGTGGACTGGCTGTCAGAGCAGATTTAAATAGCTCTACCACTGATATTCTTTTTTAGAGCTACGTGAGCTGCACTTGCGATAGCATACACTTCGGCCTAAAAGATTGTAGTATATGTACCTAGTGGAATAGGCTTGTCTACACTCGCTTCCTCCGAATAGATGCCTTCTTCCGAGAGGCCATTAATCAGGCACTCTTCTGCATAGAAGACAGTACCAGCTCCTTCAGACCCGGCCCATCCGCCATTTCTAATGCTCCGAAAAGGAGCAATGGAATCGGTGCTCAAATATAAGTTTTATTCGGATGAAATTCAACGCCCCACCCAAACGTGTGGAATAGGGCTGAGAAGCTCTTGAGCTTTACCTCCTCTGCGCACTTCGCCAAAGATTAACGTCCGCTCAAGCAGCGTTTCACTGTGAAATACTGCTTTCCTGGCCACGTACTCGATCAAAAGATGAAAGGGAGGAAACCTCAGAAGAGCTTCCCTTGCGGCAGTTGGACTTCCTCTAATCGCACCAGTAATGCAGAAAGAGGCTAGGTGCTGTAGTTTACCGAGCTTGCATTTGAGGGATTCCGCCCTTGACCACCATGTCAGCGCACCATACACACGGTACGGGCTGACTATGCCAGGGTATATCCCCCAGGATAAAACTTGGTTGGGTCCCCTGTCCCCAGAGAACTGACTCAGAATCTACGTACATAGAACCAAAACCTTACTGTGGTGTCAACTGGGCTGCCAGTGCAGCGCTTATTAATGACTGGAAACATAAACTTCATCTAGTCCACTGGAAATATATATGTATGTCCCGGAACTTATACAATATGTACAAATGGTTAATCAGGCTTTATTCCTTAACTTAGGTAAGGAAACTATTAGAAAGATGGTGAGCTTCCTTACAGGCCACTGTGGCCTGAAGTACCACATTAACAAATTAAATCAGTGCTCAGAGACAGAATGTCGATTTTGTTTGGATAATACTAAATTACATTGGTTAAGGAAACTTGCCTTCCACAAGGAAATATGTTCGTCAGTGTCGTTTGAAAACTTCTGCTCAAAAGATGTACAACTAATAAGGCAATTTGTTTGAAGAGCTGCTAGTTGGAATTCTATTTTGAATACGCGTTCGAATTAAGGACAAATCGAAATTATTTAATTAAAAAAGAAGGTTCTTACACCATGCAGAATACAGCATATGATTATATTTATCAGCTGCGATAACTGATAAAACTTCGCGACCACGCCTAATTCCTAAAGAAATTGTTGAGGGCATTCTAATTGTACGTCTATTTCCTTCTTTGAACCAGAACTGGGCAACTCATGAGGGAATGAATCAAAATGAGCTGAATGTGGTCGGTGTACTAAGCCCTGCTTCGTTGCACATTGTGCAACACCAACATGCGTTGCAGGCAGGTATGATGCATATTCGTTGCTGAGTCAACTGACCTTATTTGAGCCTGTACACTTCCTAAAACCAACATGCGTTGTTTGAAGAGATAACAGACGTAACAGGGTCGACTTACGTCAATTGAGGTAATATGTACAATTCGCAACACCACCATAATGATGATGCATGGCAAGAAGCTTCCGCTGGATTATGAATGTGGCTGGGGTTTTACTAGCGACTCTTAACTTCTTAATTATTAAACCATTTTAAGCTACAGCTATAAATAAAAATATTTGCGGGGGAACCACCAGGAGAGAGAATCTCAGTATTGAATCGGCCATTAAACATTAAAACGCCCACATCTTTTGCAGAAGTCATTATGTGATGACCAACATGTCTACCTACAGCACTATGTAGAGTGATAAGAGATGGTTCTTTTATTAAGTAACTTAAGTCTGTTATACTTTCTTTTTATTTTTCATTGCAGCCTAGCAGTATTGTTGTGATCAATACGTTTCCATTTGTAGATAGCCTTATCAACCGCCTCGAATTAAAAACCTGTCCACAGGGCAAATGTTCAAAGATGAATGGAATATGACGTTACATCGATAAGATACTGACATGTTTTTATGGTGTTGAGCCTCTAAGTCTTCATATGTGGCTATCACACGATGTCGAAGATGTCGATTGGAAGAACCTGCAGTGAATCGGTGA
Source organism: Blera fallax (assembly GCA_946965025.1). Classification (NCBI taxonomy): domain Eukaryota; kingdom Metazoa; phylum Arthropoda; class Insecta; order Diptera; family Syrphidae; genus Blera; species Blera fallax. The sequence continues at coordinate 15,749,362 of OX337247.1, read as the reverse complement.
TATATGAAACGTTGAATTTTTTCCGTAATTTTCCACCATACACACCTACGTAAGGACCGACTTAACTACAGGCATTACAGTGCATAATATGTGACTGCAGATCCCTTGTCGATTCTACTGCTCTTTTTCGTAAGCAAAGAACAACCAAGACTTTCCTGGCACTCAGTGACATTTTTCCTTTCAGTTGAGCTAGCTTCCAAACAGTTCTAAATAGTTAGCGCTATTCGAGAAGCTAAGAGTGATTCCTCTTAGGATTTTGTGTTTTCTGGTAGACAGGATCGACTCAGTATTGTTCAGGTTAACACCACAGTTAATGGACAATGTGACTAGCTTGGTAAAAGCAAGTTGCAGGACATCGGTAAGTGTCTGCAGGTAATTGCCTGATACTGAGATAGCGGCGTCATCTGCCTAGGCAACAACACTGCATCTGGTGTAATCTATTTCTAGTAGAAGTTCGTTGAGTACCAGATTCCAAAAGAAGGGAGAAAGCACTTTTAGGGGTCACTCGATCTGCTTATGTCTGCAGAGTTCCCTTCAAACAAAACATTAAGTTATCCACTTGTTAGAATGTGCTTTCTACCGCAGTAGGCTTTGGTAACCGATTATATTCCAACGTATTATTATTATATTTCTCTGTCAAAAAATGTCACCATAGAGAGTGAAATATTGATGGGGTGTATAATGACCGTCTCAACAAATCTGCTTTTTTGATTGCGATTTGTTATCAAGGATCCTTAATATAGTGATCTATGATTCTCTCGGGGGTCTTAAGTACATAAAAGGAAAGTCGGGTAGTCGGAAATTTGAGTGGTTTAAAGCTTTGAACCGTCCAATGGTATTTACGCAGTATTAAGCTAATGTCCTTAGGTATTCCAATCGCTACTCGCAAACTTAAACTTAAGCTGGATGCTATCGAGAGTGCAAATCTTAGGTTGACAAGCGGTTCAACATGTCTAGCGACAAAACAGATTTGGCCAAAGCTGGATCTAAACGCTCTAAGAATTTGATTTCTCTCAACAGATTGCATATCGGCACCACAATAGGTGTCATCACTGGACACTGTCTAATAGACAAGCACGCTACAAGGCTGGGCCTCTTCGCGAACGATTTCTGTAGAAGCTGCATGGATGAAGAAGAGGAGGAAACTATTCTTCACCTTCTTTGTTTCTGCCCAGCTCTCTCCCGTAGAAGGAAACTCCACTTAGGAGCTCCCTATTATAATGATATAGGCGACCTGATGAATATTGACATCAAGAGCCTCCTACGCTTCATAAGAAGCTCTAATTGGTTTTAATACGAGTAGGTGGAGGGAGGATTCTCCTATGATCTACGTGGTATCACAACGGACGTCATAGGTCTAAGTGTGCTGGCGACTCCTAGCTGGCCTAAGCTAATCTCCTTAAAGTCGATGAAATATACCGAAACTCCAGGCCGAAATGGACTACACTACAACATCTCATTCTCAGAATGGAACCGACAATTCTCTAGAAGAATTTTTAGTACAGAAGAATGGGGAGAAGATAGAAATTGAACTGCGTGAATAATCGCCCTAAATCAAAAAAATTATTGATCTAAATCGAAAAAATAAAACGGAACAATCTTTGGTCAAATATTCACTTTTATTTGGACGACCGTGAACTTTCATGCGTTGGACTATTGTTCATAGTTAAAGATTGTTCTGAGAAATGGGAAATCACCCAATATTTGGGTTTCTTTTCCTAATGAATAATCGCTCAAAATAATGAAAAGAGACTTTAGCTCCAGGCGACTACATGACGGTTGTAGACATACGGCACAGTTTGCACCAAATATAAACTCGATATCTACACCGACGGATCCAAAAAAAGGATATTGGCGTGGGAACTGGCATCTGGAGTCTCGAAGTACAAATCGCTCTTTCACGCTGCAGCGTTTTTCAAGTCGACGTTATCGCTATAATGAAAATAGTGAAAATGATTATGGACAAAAATGTTTCTGGAATGATAATAAATATCTATGCAGATAGCCACACAACTTCGTAATCAATTTCAAAAAAGTCCAAGAATCGTTAAAACGTGAAAAACAAAGCTGCATGAGATATCAACAATCATATAAATGTAGGGACCCTCGGCTGGGTGCAGGGACATGTAGATGTCTCCGTAAAAAAAAAAATAGATGAACTAGCTAGAAAGGGATTTAGCAAAAATTCAATGGCCTTGCAGCGAATAGCATTGAATCCATCGAGTAGCCAAATAAGCGCTGCTGTCAGACCTTTATGGTTGATCTTCGATAAGAAAAAATCTATACGTACTGCTAGGTTTATTCGTAATGTAATCCATGGCACTGCTCGGTACGCAATCCTGCATCACGGCTAGGTCTTTCATACTTCAGCAATGAATATGAACACCGTAGCGACAAAGAAGTCATGCGACTTCTTTAAGATTCTGCTTGGATGAATAATGCAAAACTCATGCGCCAACACCCGAGGCACAATATTTCAAAATTCCATCCAATTACACGCATACGCCGACAATATTGACACAATCGGAAAAACGCAGCGTGATGTCAGTGGCGCTTTCGTGAGTACTGAGTCGGAAGAGGCGTTTAACGATCAATGAGACCAAGTACATGTTGACAACAAGAAAGGACAACCAACACCGAAGTTCCGGACAAATAGCCATACTTTGAGGTAGTTAGGGACTTTATCTACCTAGACTCCGCTATTAATTCAGACAACAGCGCTGCCATCAAACGAAGAATAACTCATCCCAGCCGTGGTTTCTTTGAGCTAAGAAGGCAATTGAATATCAAAGCTCTCTCTCGAGCAACTTTGTACAACTTTACGCATAGCAGTCCTACTCTATGACGCAGAAACAAGGACTGACAGAAATGATTGAGGATGCCCTCGACTCTTTCTAGAAAAAATCCTCCGGGAGATTTTCGGTCCCGTCTCCAGACGGTGAGTGGAGGAGGAAATATAATGACGAAATATAATCAGCCACATGGACTTAGCGAAGAGTGTAGAGCGGATAGACACGGAAAATCTTCGAAACCTCGAGGGACCGCGAGTCCCAAGTGGAAGGGGAAGTTAGTGTGCAGAACTAGCTGACGACCTTGTTGATTGAGACCCAGGTCCAATTCAGACTATAGTGCTACCTTAAGTAGACCCAGGATTATTCATTTACATACACATATTTGTGATTTTACTAGCGGTTACTAAACATATACCAGGGTTGTTGTGTAGTCAAAGTAATCCGTTGATATCAACAAGGGCACTTCGGTAAGAACATGACACGAAACAAATGTTTTTTTTCGAATCCAGTTGTAGGAACTCGCCACTGAGGGAAAATACCCCAGAACAGTTTTCTTCAACATCACAAAGCAATACAAAACGCTAATAGACAAGAAAAAGTACATATACGCATATATGTATATGTACAAACATTTGTACGTTCATGGCAAGAATATAATTTTATAAGCATGGAACTCGTGTTTTTCTCATATTTCCTTCTTAGTGATACCGGACACTTTAGTTCTAAATTTCTCTAGATACTAGCTTTGTAACACAGAAAATATATGTACATATGTACATATATGTATATATAGCGAAAGGTAAGGACATATGTATAATATATTGAAATCCAAACCGCAAATAAAATCGTTTGCACTTGACGATAACTATTGGACCTGCCTGCCATTGTAGGAGCACAAGAAAAGAAAAGCACATTTGTTTTGAAAAAATCAATAAAAACTGTAAAAAGAAACCTACCCGGTGGTTTGGGGCTGACGTATTTGCAAAATCCTCCACGCACGTCCTTTGAATCCTCCTCGCATGCACAAAGGTAGGTGTATTCCGCAAAAGTTCGTCGTTTAATCCTCGTTTGTCCCGCTCCGGTTCATTGTTATCGTTCCACACTGTAAGTGTGTCAAGTGAAAAAGACAATCCTTTCTTTAAATGCCGTTCTTCAGATGTTTCTATGCAGTCGTGCAAACAAAAAAAAAATACTTCTCAACTTCACTAACAATTACTGCATAAACAAATTGTGAATTTCCTTCTTTTCCATGCAAAACATTTTCAATTGGAAAACATTAATAGATCAGAAAAAAAAAACAATAGACCACACCGAAATGTACACAAAAAACATTAATTTTTCTCTCTCTCTCTCGCTCTCTTTGGCTTTTCTTCTTTTTTTTTTTCTATTTTCAACACAATTGCAAATGGATTTTCCTTAAACGAGACCAACACAAACACATAAAATAGAACTGAAAATTTCCCACTGCATATATGAAACGGCAGCCAACTAATCTACACAACAAATGCACACACACGCAAGCACAGGGGAGAGACACAACACCAACACGGGAAAAAGGACAACACTCAATGCTGTCGCCGCTGCGATGCGATGAAAAGGGATACAGCGAGGCGTTCTATGAATACACGACGTCACACACAACACTAAACCGAAACGAAACGAACTGCTTTTTGTTGACTTTTTCTTCCTCTCTTTTCTTTTTTTTTTCTTTTCGGGTTTCATAAAATAATGCACACACAAATATACGCTCTGAGAAGAGACAACACACACCACACCATCAAGGATGGAGAGAAACCGAAAATCAATGAATTTTTCTGCCGCTGATGCTACTGCTGCTGGAACTGGAACTGCTGCTGCTACTGCTTCTGCTACCGATGGTGATGTTCCTTATCGAGCTGATGTTCATGTTACTCCTGATGCATGAATCTATCGAATCCAGCCTCATTATTTCGTTCGTTTAATAATTTTTCATAGTTGAAAAATGCGTAGCGGAATTAATAATTTATATACAAGTCGAACGGTACACGGCACACACATACGCAACACGCACTAATTTGTATATATCCTCAAAAAGATGACGGTCTCGTTGGTCTTACTGAGCACATAATTTTCAGGAGGGTTTTCTTGAATTAGAATAACACATTTCGTGGTAAATGCTAATCGATTATTGTTCTTTGATGCTCGATGTATAATAGTTAATTGTTTTCAATATTAAATTGTCAAAATTTAGCAATGAAAAATGAAAAAAACCGACCGAACGAACGTTCCACTATCTGTGTTCCACGGCAGACATTTTGAGAACTTATGAGAAAATCTTCTGATGCGACTCGGGAGTTGAATCGATATTTTGTTTTCATATGTCAAAGTGAAGTTCGATGCCGGCGACATCTGGTGGGGGATAGACTTTAACGGCGACATCTACTCGTGAGTTTACTCGTTGCAGTAACATAACCCAACGCTACGTATATGTAAGTTGGTAGTGCTTATTTGCCATTTTCAAACAAAATTTAAATAAAACAGTTTAAGTTTTGAAAACTTGCAGTGTTAGAAATTTCTCGTCTTTTATTTAAGAAAAACTAAAAATAATCTAATAGACATGTGTGTGAACACGTGAATAAAGTTTAAACTTAAAGCATTTAGTGAAGAGTAAGTCTTTGCTTACTAATAAATCTCTAGACAAAAGAAATATTTTTTTCACTAGAACTCATTGTTAAGGATTTACATCAGACTAATGACGGTGGAGAGAATAGAGATTATAATTTTGTCAATATGCTGAAATACAGATATAATCATTCGTCCGGGTAGATACAACTGTTCAATCAGGAGCCGGAAGGAATGTATGGCGGTTGATATCTACTGTTTTTCTAGCCAATATTCCCAGTTCCTTTTAAATTGTTTATTCCAACGTGTTTTTTTCCATTATTTGGCTCGCCGACCACGTGAGGCATTGCTACCTATAACATCTATTGTGCCGGGAGCCTTTTAGACTAGGAGATAGAGAAACGGAGTGTAGACGCACTGCGGCTTTTGTAGATATACTGTACTCCACCGACTTGGTGCTCTGAGTCCAATATCTCAGCGACTACTCCAATTTTCCTGATGGACAAGTACTCCACATTCCTTTGGAAGGTGCCCTGGGGTTTCCTCAACGTCTCCGCATAATCTGCAGTCTTCACATTGCTCTATACCCAGCTTCCTGATGTATTTCTTAAATGACCCATTAAGAAGCCTGTAGGGATGCGCAGCTTGTTTTGTTGATAGACATACAGACCTTACTTCTTTTCCGGTTATAGTTCACGAGAAGTTCTTTGGCCTGTTTTAGCCAAGCGAGTTCCTCCCGAAATTTCGCTCTTTTTCCGTCTTCTCCCTTTCTTAATCCTTTCCGTATCGTGTGCGTCACCAGCCCACAAAATTGTTCCATGTGGATAAAGCGGATTATGAGCCTTCTCTTGGTAGTTTATCAGCTGCTTCATTTTCCTCTACTCCCACATGGCCTTGTATCCGTAGACAGTGAATCCGTTGTTGTCACTTAGTCGGTTTATCTTGTCAAAGCAATCCCAGACAAACGTGGACTTGATTTTATAGGAGCTTAAAGTATTGACTGCGACTCGGCTATTTGAAAGTATCGCGATGTCTTCCGAGATATTTCTTATCGATGTTAAATTGGGTATATCTTTTGATTGCGTAGATCTCCGCTTAGAAAATACTGAGTTATGTTCCCATGGCTTCCGAATACTTGGTTCTGCCATCAACCCAAATGAGACTGAATGTTTTACGAAATTCTCCATTTCTTGTCGGGCGTTCTCGTTTAGGGCCTCCAAGGTCTGTTCTTGTAAGCTCGCGACTTCAAAAAACTCTAAAACGAAGAAAGAAGTCTGGAAGTCTGGTCAAATCGGGTGATCTCGCCACAACGAGAGCTTCAGCAGCCGGGAAACGCCTGCTGCATACGAGTAATGTTCACTATTCCTAGCGCTAAGTGTACGATGGAAGCGATCTGCTGGAACCGCATATTTTACAAACCCACTTAGTCAATTAGTCGTTGATTATGGTTCTGGTCCAGTCATAGTGTTACCGATTCCGCCGTTGATATGGGCCAATCGCCTTTCCTCCGTAAACGTAGTGCCAAACATTGACTTTGAGCGGCTCTTCGTGCATTAGACGCAACTTTTCCGTGCCGCAAAGGTGGAAATAGGCCTCATCGCGGATAACATCCTGAATTTTGGATGAAAAATTATCCTCATCGCGGTCAAGGTTTAAGAGAGTTTACCTGTAATTTACACGCAATGGACGATCGACAGAGAATAGATGATGCACTGTTTTCACTTTGTAAAGGCACATCTTTAAGACTTCACCAAAATTCGATGTAAAGACTGTTAATTGAGACCCAATTGAATGGTCCATTGTCTGGGTGATGTTTGTTTGAGGGTTTTCTTGGACATCAAGCGAGGACTTAAGCGCCGCAGTGCTTCCCCAGTTGGTGCCACACCACCAGGGAATCAGTGACAAAATCTTTAACGATTATTTCACAATTATTCCACGTTCTTGAAAAGAACGAGTATAGCAATTCACAAATGCCTACGTGTATTTTACTTCTTCACAGATGGCAAAGTCGCGATGACATAAGACGCCATTTGCAAAAATAAGAGCCATCCTATTAGAAGAGTGATGCCTTGTATCTGCAAAATACCGAAGGAAACCCAACATTTTTTGGCATAAAATAATAAACTGTGCACTTTACAAATTCTTAAATTCTTTCATTTATTTTCAAATTTATAACGATTTCTTTACAAATATTCTCCTGATACTCCTGGTATTTACCTCAGATTTTACACATTTTTAAACAAAAACTTTACATTCTGTGGAGCTTAACTTAATGTGCGTTAACTGCACTCCTAAGAAATAAGATAGATTAGAACAAAAAAAAGTTACAACAAATGATTAATCTAACTGCTTAGTTTCATCCCTTTTACGTATTGAGGGTATCAATAATGGCGGAAGCGATTCTCGCAATGCCTTCAATCGTTTGCTTTTCTCCTTTTCTAATTTCCGCGGAGTTATGTCATCACTAGAAGTGGATGGAATCGCAAAATTCTCCGAGCTCTGAGTCAGTAGGGCCGAACATCTAAAATATCTTGGCATCGAGTAGTCCTCCTGGCCGGCTTTTGCTTCATTGGCCGTCTGAATTGAGTACAAACTCTGTGAAACTTTATACTTCTCAATCGTAGGTGTATCCTCGTAATTCTTTGGCAGATTACTGAAAGAAATGGACGGTACTTCAGGAGTCATACTGATGCGACTAGTGGACCCAGAAATGGCGAATATATCTGTTTCGCTAGCCACCGGACGAACATTAAAGTGTGGGACACTTTGTGCACTGCGTAAAGGCCTCTTCGGCGGTAAAATATTCAACCTCAAATGTGGATGTCTATCTATTAGTCGTGGACGCAGAATGACTTCATCTAATTCGTCTTTCGGTTGGTCGACCTTTTCAGTGATAGGCTTCAGTGGTGAATTGGGTGTTAGAATTTCTTCGGTAATTGGTTCAAACGTTTTCGGTGTCAACGAAACATTATCTTCTGGTGATGAATCTGATGTAATGGTGAACGTAATGCGTTTGTCTGTTGGTTCACCGGAAGATTGACGATTAACAATATTGACAGCCTCATCGAGATTTTCTGCAATAACAAATAAGATACAAAAGTTATAGTAAAAGATTCAATTTTGAAATAAATACAAACGAAAAAAAAACGACATGAAATGTTTTTAAAGTTCGGAAGAAGATATTAAATAAGGACGTTAGAGAAACATTTGTGTTAATTTGATACAATACTCAAACAGATATTTTCTGAAAGAGTTAAAAAAGGAAATTATTTAAACATTGAAAGCAGTAATTCAATATTTTTTTGCACAAGCGAAGAAGATACACATTTTAAAGAAGTCAAGGATAGTAACTCACCAAAAATGGGCAGGGTTGAGGTGAAGAATTAGTTTTTACACCTTTCAAAATTTTCTTAAGCTATGGTGTTCCAAGTAAATGTTCAAAAATTAAAAATAAAAAATTATAATGTATAATTTCTGATCTCAATTGGAGATTTAATAATATTACGCTAACGTAAAACTTATTTAAATAAAATGCTATTTACAAAAATCTACCTCTGTGTTGTAATTTGTTGATGAAAGCAAAGACTAAATTCGGTCAATTATTTGTACATTAGGAGGAGAATTAGGAAGGAATGACTTCCTAATGAGTAAAATATATCCGCACATCAAGGTTGGAAGTGAAAGATTTTGAAGGAAGAATCCCATTCTAACCACAAAATCATAGAAAGTACCCACCTACACCATATAGAAAGCGTAGCGGAGCCAATGGGCATCTTTTAGTTGAGAGATGGAAGAAAGGAGCAAATCTCTGCAGGAGCGTACTTTCCAGGGTTCAAGTGATTTTGACAGTATATCTAAAGAATTAGCTAAAGTTTTTAGGAAAGCCCACTGTAAAGCCTAATCTGCAAAGAAAAGTAGGACCAAAAAGGCACCTCCGTGGTAGAATAAAGAACTCGGAAGCATTAAAAAGGAAACTAAAAACTTCCAAAGGAACGAACTCCGATGAAAACTATAGCTATACGTGCTTTACAAAGGCAGTCACAAGAATTTCAAAAATTAACCACAAAGAACGAAACGTCGTTCATGGCAACACTTCTGTTATAACATTATGTAGACCACAGAATCCGCGAGACTGAGTAAGATCTTCTCTAGGGAACCTGCAGCTTTAGGATCTCTCAAGAATTCTGATGGCAATTAAACTGAGTCCTGCTCAGAAACACTGAAATTACTGATGGATACAAATTTTCCAAGGTGTACCGCAAAGAAAACTAGCTAGTGTAGTAGAAGTTGATAGTAGAACAAGGCCTGTGGCACCAACAGAAATGGTGAAAGATGAGAAAATTTATGACATACACATATATTCTGTGGTATCCTTCGGATTTGGGACGAGGTAAAAGTCATCGTTTTTCCCAAATCAGGGAAGGTCAGTCATAGTCATAGTTTCATAGCGTTGTTGGTAATAATATACCCTAGCCGCGTTCCTGAATGTTGAAGGATGCCTTCAAAAGATATGCGAGACGAAGAACTCTAGGTAACCTCAACTTAAATCACACCCTAATATACTCGATTCTGAGCATGGTTGAGGAAAGACATATTAAAAAAGAGAAGAATGGGTAAATGGTACAATACCAAACACTTAAAGCGATCTGCACTGATGGGTGAAAGATGGACATGGGTGTGGGGCAGGCGACTTTTCTGACAACCTGAGCCTTGTTAAATCAGTCAGGCTCGCGGTGTTTTCCAGGGGGAGGTTCCGTCAGACTGCGGCGAAAGCAATACCACGCGATGATAACATCTTTATCATCGACAGCCAGAGAGTTATGGAATCTACTTCTTAAAGTTCTTCGCGCATACAATGAATTGAAACTATGCTGGGAACGAAAAAGCTGACTCTAAAAAAGGATTTCCGGTCGACCTAGAGTAAGACCATTCAGTAAAAGTCCCAATAGTAAACTTAAACAAGAAGCAGGGGGAATAGGTCTCTCGCGCATGAAAGCTCCATAAGTACTTGTGAGGTAATGAGGAAACTATGGCCAATATACAACAAGACCAGCTCCAAAGACAGAATAACCACTTTGGTAGGAGTGATTAGAGTACAGAATAGTCAATGATATCATATGAAAAAACTAAGGCTAAATGAGTATCTGTAGGGGCGTCGGAGACGAGAAAGGCAATGAGGGTACAACCCAGGCTCTGTCACCGCAGACATAAATCCCTTGGACGACACTTCTTCCAGGATATCGAAGAACTATGTAGCATCTGAGGGTTTTTCAAAGCTTCAATGTGGTTCGAAATAAGAGATTGCTTTTGCGATTGCTCTGTGATCGAGGGATACTTTGCTTGCATTTCAACCCAATTTGCGAATACACAAAACAACCTGTGCCAATGCTGGAAACATGAAAATTAGATTTGTAACACTAACTGTTCCTGAAAGAGAAGACTTCGATACTCTCACGGCTAATTGATTGACCCGCGCGCCGGCTATCAATCCTCGACGGGATATACAGTCTACGTATAACCTTGAAAATTGGCACAGAGATAGTAATTGCGGTGTAAACAAAGCCTAAGATAAAAAAAAATTACACCTATGCGGTTTTCCTTAGGTTGGTAGATACAACTTGCCTCCCTACTTTAGCTAGCTATAAATCCTTGAATAATCTTAACTTAAAACTAAAGACGAAAAACTTAAAAGCTAGAAAGAGAGGGAAAGGGGACAAAAATTAAGGACTAAGAGTCTGCGCGATTACGAGAACAACGCCAGCCATAATATGAGCGGTGATAAACAAGGCGAAAAGAGGTACATGCATAACTTAGATTGTGATTAGTGTTTAGCGAAATCATTTGCAACAAAGCAGTCAATATTCCCGACCTTCAATTGATGAACAAAGAGAATACCGATAACATCGGAATAAAACTTAATGAGTTTCAAACGATCAAAGTAGGGTGGTAGGTTGTAGTTATCAGTCCAAAAAAGACCACCTACAGCGAAAAGGACCCTTCCATTCTTCTGATATGAACTTCATAATGAGGTGATTAAACTGGTTGTCGTTTAGACAACGTTCACAAAGCCCAGTGCTGAGCTAGATTTACTTATAATATTGTCAATATGAGGACGGAAGTTAGGTTTACTATCGCAGATAACACCCAGATCAGGAAAAAAGAAATAAAAGGTGCCAGTTCGTCTTGAATGAGATAATGTTCTAGGATGTAGTCGGAGGCGCCTACGGTAACAGGTAATCAATTGACACTTGTTGACGTTAAGCTCGAAACAATTCTTCTGACATCAGATAAAGAATCTATTCAGGCCATTCTACAAAAGGTAAGAGTCGCCAGGCGAAAATATTTGTCTAAAGATTTCAATTTCATCGACATAGATTGAAGAAATGGAGTTGATTACTAATTCGATATCATTAATTATCAGAATGAAGATCAACAATCCACGATGGATGCCTTGAAGTGCCCCAGAAGTGGCTTTGGGAAGATTAGATACTGAATACATTAATCGACTGAGTTCTGCCGCTCAGTATAATTTCATCCATATTAAACTGCTATCATACCACTTTGAGAATCTGTAAGAGAAAAGCAGAAAATATCACTAATGACAGCTGATGAGCTCCTTAGCGGAACACAAGATGGAATCAGTACTCATTATTAGCCGCAAAATAGGTGAATCCCTCGAAGTAAGAGTTTGAAACTACTTTTTAAAAAAAATTATCAAGTACCTATGCTCAATTTTAGAAGTCACATGAAGACTACAAGGTGTCCAAAGTCTTTCAGCACCTTCGAGAATGCTATGAGATGTTACTGACCCAAGGAAAAGCAGAAGACTACTGCTGGCCGGAGAAGTAGACTTAAGTATGCTCTCTGCTTCCTCAAGCATCAAAGGTTAAGAAAATCCGATCTGCGGTAAACAGCGTCTATAGATTAACCGCATTAAGAGCTATGTATAAAACTAAATTTGAAGAAGCGGCTTATGGCAACCATGATGGGATGGCTAACACAAGGGTATGTAGACCTATAATCTAATTACAAACATAGAGCAGTGGATTAACAGAAAGCACAGAGAGGTTAACTACCAACTTATGCACTTCCGGACAGGCCATGATGGATATCACTGATACCACTATCGTTTCGGCCGTGACCACTTTTCAGAATGCCCAATTTATGCGGACGAAGACTTCTAAACATGCGGTATTTGGGTGCCCAAAATTCCTGGATAAGACAGAGTGGAGAGTGAAATGAATCCCCGAGACATACTAACAGAGATCCTGTAGTCCGAGGGCAATTGGAATACGGTCAACACACTGGTAAGGGAAAATCAAAGAAGAGTTCAGGAAACGCAAACGTTGACGCTCATGTAAGATGGGAAGACCCGTCCGGTGAAGTAATACCTGACACTAGTCCCGCCGGGTGATGGTTTGAGCCAGCGGAGGTTAAGTTTAGTCAGTCACACTAAAGAAGGCTCCCCCTCCACTTACAAAAACCAAGATATCAATCTTCATTCGATCTGAATAAAATGACATGCATATAGGGAGCACACCACCATTACTCCTTATCTTTTCAACTCTATTGCCCGCCCAGTTTTTTATTTAATAATTTTAATTAAATTTAAATAAGGGGTTATTCCTTATAATTGTTATAATTGCCTGTGTTGCAAAATCCGCCATAAAACACTAGGTACTTACTTCGTAAACGTAAGTAGTGTTCCAACCCAACTATAGGTTCGCAAACAATTGATTTATATCTCGAAGCTTATCAGGATTGGCATGACGAATATAACAAGCCATAGACAAAAGTTGTTTATCAGTTGACGCCCGCAATTTCAGTTCTAACATTTTGTTCGGAATTTCAATCATTTTCGTCAAAACCAACGTCACATAATTGCTTCTGAACATGTTCAATAGCAGTAATAATAGCAAAAATTGTACCTAAGTCTGTATAATCGCAAAACAAAAAATATTGTCACGGCGAATGAAGTAAGCGTAGCCTTTAAATAGTCACAACATAACATAAGCAACTCACGACAAACGTAAAACAATAAAATAATAATAAATTCAATTATTTGTGACGTTACAAAAAAAAAATGTACTACGGGCGATAGATAGTACTCGTTGGTATGTACACAGTTGTTATAACACATTTGTTTATTTATTTTATTATCATTTTTTTATTTTTACTTTTCGGGAATTAATTTCATCGGCACTTGATTTCGGTGTCTAATTTGATGGTTATTTCAGTGTCATATCGCAATACTCATATCAGTGGCCTTCGTAGATTATTTTTTTTAGTGCACTGAAGTCTATGAACAGTAATTCAATTTATATTACTTACTATTGTTTAACTTTCGGTTCTATTGACAAATATTCCTTTCAATCATTCAAAGGACGCCGAACTCGCGATAATGTGTGAAATGAGTATTCTACTTCGAATTGAAGCCTTTACGCAGGTAGTCAAAAAACAGCGTCTCAAAAAATTACAATAAGGACAAATAGGCAAAACTGGTTCTATGTATTCACACATGCATCCAATAGAGTCTTCGCGATAAGGGGAATTTCGACTTCCTCCCTTGCATCTCTTCATCAAGTCGTGGGTAGGAAAGCAGTGTTGACGGTAATCTTTTTACGAAGGACGCAGAGGAGGCTGAAGAGCTTATCATCGCTATTCCATCCGTTTGTGTGGGGCGTTGGATATCATGGAACGGAACTTATCTTTGAGCGCAGATTAAAATGTCCTTTTCGGAAGCGTTCAGGCGAGTGCGACCAAGGCTAATCCACTATGTACACATACTGCAGTCTTTTAGGTCAAAGTCTATGCTATCGCAGTGATTAAGGCCTGTTCTTGTTACTCGGTGACTTTGGTCTGGGTTCCGGGACATTCCGGGATACCGGGTAACGAAAGAGCAGATGCTTTTGCCAGAGAGGTGTCAATAGCCGATAGCCCCTTTGTGGGTTATCAGCCATCAATAGGATGCAGTTTGGCATTCTTTAAACAACCAATAGCTGAGCTGCTACTAAAACAGCATCTCGACTACTGACGGCGTCTTGGTGCATGTGGATCGACGCACTCAGAGCGGGCAGAACCAGGTTTCTGCTTAATCTACCCAAAATGACTTGAGAACTATTGCAGAGATGTGCCTGGAAGAGGGCCAGAGGAACCACCACACACTTCTGTGCGACTGTCCTGCTTTTGCACAAATCAGCCACTTTACCATGGGCAACTTCACCATTGAGTATAAGGATTTGGGTACGCTCAACCTTGCTCATCCGTTGCGTTTTTCAAAGCTCACTGGCAGGTTTGGAGTGCGAAAAATGCAAACCACAATGGGGGTATTGATACTATCTCGCATGAGAAGGCCTTCGGCCGAAGGCCAAACACTATGTGATGCTGCTCAATGATGGACAGAACCCTATGTACAAATACAATAGACCAGTAAAGTACAATGTGTTACCATAGGTTCAGCATTCGCAAAGAGCTGCGCACTAAATCAGGATTAGGTAATAAAAAAGCACTGGAGGCTACTAATGTTTGCATAAGTCAGTTCACCGAGGTTGTTGAACAAGTAGGCTCTTAAGTGCAGCAAAGAGAGCTTCTCATGTGCAAAGTAAATGTAGTAGGGTTTCTTCCTCTACTTCAGCCATGCAGCTTCTATAAAAGTCGTTTAAGAGGAGGGCCAGGGTAGTGGTGTGCCTGCCGATAATGCAGTGCCCTGTAACACCTATTATGTTTGAAATGATCAACCTTCTGGAAAGCTGTTAGGCTTATAAATGGGAAGAAAATGGCCTTGAAGGCGAAACGATTTCAGGATTCTGCAAACTACGTAGATTTCGAATCACATATAGAGGATCTTAAGGAAGCTCTGGCCAGCATCACAGCAAACTGTAGATCATATCCAGGCCTATTCCACATTCTTAATTTTTAAAGGGATGCTAAGCTTTAAGCCAAGAACCACATTAGCTCAAATCGGAAGGGGCAAAATACATACATATATCTTATAGGTCACTGGTGAATCATACAACGTCGCGCTCTAAGTGCGAATGACAGTGACCGATAACTCAGCACTTTCTTCTACAAAATTCTGCAGACAGACAGCCGCAAAGGCGAATAGAAACATTGCACACACATTTTTATACAAATAAAAATATTGTTGCAAACATTGACCCCAAAAATTTAAACAAAACCCCATACCTATCAACATCGCCCATTCGTCTCCAATCGATTAATTTGATTCAATTGATTAAGATCCTTTCAGTACAATTGTAAGCACAGAATATTTCTTGTTTTGTTTTGATTAAATTTCATTTGATCAGAATAGTCATGAAAACAAAAACAACAAAAAAAATCTGCGTATTGGCATTCAAAAACTCCTGATTGCAATACGCTGTTGTTTTCATCGATTTAATTTATTTTGTCAGGTAATGTTATCTTAGATTAAACGATTTACAAACTAAGTTAAGTAAATAGATCACCCTGTACTGGGGAATTCCTTTCATGCTTGGATTTGTATTCTTTTTTTTAAAGTTATCGATGTATATGTACATAAATTCAAGAATTTTATTATTTCTTTCTGTTATCGGTTTCATAAGTAGGTACAACGTTGTGTGGATGGATAATCGTGTGCAATAAAAATCACAGATCGCTGTATTATTGCAACAGTAAAAGAAAATTAATTTTATAATCAACTTCCTCTTACAGGTACTTTATTACCCAAACATAAAGCTCAGTGAAGAGCTTTCATTTTAAATTTCGCGGTATTTTTGACTTTTTAAACATAAACTGTCAATCCTAGACAGCTGTCAAGTAAAATCGTACAGTTCAATCAAATTTAACATTTTATACGTGCAAATGCATAGTAATTGTGAAAATTCACTAGAAAAATGGTGAAAATTTCGCGGAGTTCGACTTTTTTCGGTCGCTATGAAGCACCTTCTAGCCCAGCTGTTGTGAACCTGATCAATACATTTGAGTCATCCTGCCAGGCTAGTTTCAAATATTGCGTTAGTTTCAAATATTTCACCCATCAAAGAACCTACAGGAAGGCTCACTTCCTTGTCTATAAAACCTGAGACTTACAACTGTGCGATTTAAGTGGAAGCTTTAGCTATCACTGAGGTTGTGCAAGAATTATTTTTGCTAACAACTTTAAAATGAAAATGTTACGAGACACAACATTCTGTTCGTTCGCTGGACATAGAGGTTGCACCGAAGACCTATAAACTGGACAATATTGATCGATTGCTCACTCCTAGGCCATAAAGAACTGCTAAAAATCTGACTTAAGCATGGCTTTACAAAAACAACTGGCAGATAAAAAATTTAGCGCTCTCCTGTCGTTGTGTATTAAAAGACAACTACTTCTACAGCACTTGCAACTATTTTTCAAATAGTGTCCTCATCTATTATACCGAAAATGGACAAATGAATTCAAGGTCGCAGGCGAAGGTTCACGAGGCTCAGTGGCGGCCCCTCCCCAGGAATGTTATGTTCGAAGATGTATTTACCCATGCTATAGGACGCGAATATTATAGGCTTCGATATTGATATTGCTATAGTGGTGGTGGTCATGCTATTACATGAAATAGAATACATATGTAAGTGTAGTCACTTTACGAATGGCACAACGGTGGCTAATAATCTTCGCGGCCTCAGATTAGCGGAAGAAAACACAGAAGTTGTTCTCATCAGCAGTAGAAGAATAAAGGAAACCATTCCGGTTTCTGTAGGAAGACATCAAATCGTACAGAAAGAATCACTCAAGTACCTTGGCGTACTGATCCACAAGCAACTATCATTTAAGGAGCACCTTGAGTGAGGTGAACAAGGTAACGAATGCAGTCAAACACTGCCTCCCCAAAATACAAGAGAAGACTTCTACTGCCTCCCCAAAATACAAGAGAAGACTTCTACTAGCGGAGGTCACCAAGTCAATGATGCTATACGGATTCCATTTTTGGGGGAAATCAATGCACCTGCACGTATATGAAACCAATTAGCGTAATGAATAAATGAGTTGAGTGTGAGTAGCGCTTTTCGGACGACCTCATGTGTCACTGGTGTGGTACCAGTCGATATCTTTGCAGCAGAGATGTACAGAAGGTATCAAATAGACTAAAATGGACTCTAAGCCGCCCAAAAGGTGAAGAAGCGTTGCAAACTTACCTCAAAAATTGCTGTATAAGCGAATGGCAGAAACCAAGAGACATACTCAGCGAAAAGCAGGTGGACATACATATGTATAAATTGATCCCCAATCTCGTATGTTGAATAAAACGAAAATATGAAGAAGCAGATTTCTATTTAACCCAAATGCTAACGGGCCACGGATATTTTCGAATAAAACGCCAACACGTCATTTTCCAGTGCCCCGACGCAAATTGGCAAGGGAAAAACTCGAAGAATCTCTAAAAGGAGCTACATATATCCGCAGACAACATTCTTCGACGTCAACAGAAGATAAGTGGAAAGCTGTAGGTGATTTCATAGCTACAGTCATGAACGATAATCGACGGCAAATAAAAAGAAACCCACAGCAAGCTCAGACGGCCAAGAACGCAGTTAGTGCCATGCACAAGTCAGGACGGTCAAATACAGACGGTTTAAGGGAATAAAACCCTTACACTACCGTTGCAACTTGGCGCACAGTGTCTATTTGAAAAATCCTTAGAAGGTGACTGTCAGTGTCTGCTGTAAACTATGCACGAACAAGTCAAGCCAAATCCCATTTTAACTATTTCGACACCAAAATTCCACGAAAAGAATGGCAATAGGTCGACAAGAAAAAAAATACGCAGTTTCAAGCAACGCCGCGGAATGGAATCCACTTACTTAATTCGGCCGAAGAGTATGTAAGTCACCACTGAACACCTGAGGTAAAATGCAAACATTAGAAACCCAGACACGATGGCAAGCAGGCTTGCTTGAAATCATATGCCCCCCAGGGGTGAGAGTGAAGGCCGTTGTATTTCGTTCCCAGCAAACTGAACTTCACCAGCAACCGGGCAGAAAAGAAATCAAGTGGAAAAACTATCAGCGCTTAACGTAGCACCAACGTGTTCACTTAGTCATTTTTTTCGGAATTAATTGCAGCCAGGCTTACGAAAGGTAGTGCACCATCCGCTGCAAATATTTCCAATATACCCTATTCTCAGCAGAAATCAGAAAACAGACGTATCGAAAATGTCACAAATAATTCCTAAAATAAAAATCAATTTCAAACAAATGTCATAAATAATCATTAATTATTGGTGTATCGCATTAAAGAATGAGTCGCATTTATCTTTCACTTTATTCATGTGCAATATCTAATAAACTAATTAATAAATCAATCAACTCCATGACAACTCCGCCTAACCATGTACACGTACAAAGTATGTATATTTCTCAAACAATACTACTACAATATTGTACACTGGTTTCCTTATTCTATTTTGCTTTTCAAACAGTTTAAATGCTTCTTGGTAGGTGATTCAAAGTCAGTTCTCTTATAAATAATAATTCAATGGTATAATGCGATTATAGTTCGTCATTGCAAGTAAAATTTTACTTTGAAATTATGATTATGATGATCTTTACCTTCCAGTCTCTTGATCAATTTATCTTGATCGATATCTCGAGGCGACGAAAGATCCTTTGCTGCATGCACCCCCGGCAAATAGGATCTCGTACTTATCCTGTTCAATTTGGTCGGCTGGTGATCCTGGAAAATTTGTGAATTTGCAAAAACCGTCAAGATCTCAGGACCCAACATCGGTACATTCATCTGAGTTTCTCTTCGATAGTCTTCTTCATGTATTTTTGCGCTGACAAAAGGAAAGCTTAAAATAAACAACAATTTTTGGTCATGTGCTTCTCTTTGTCTCACCTCAGCATGGAATTCCCCCTTCGTAGCGGCTGATTACAAACAGGAAGGTTATTATTGTCAATTGTCTGTATTCGTCCGAGAGTTCCATTCTTCTCGGTAATATATTGCTCATCTTCATCCGGATTATAATTTGCTGCAAAAAAAAAAACAGAAACGTGATTTGCTAGTATCTGCGAGTGGAATCTTTGATTAAAAATAATCAAAAGTAATAAAACTCACCTATCGATTCATCAAAGCAGAATTTCTCTTCGAAGCAATTCCAGTAGATATCTTCCCAACAGCTACATACATATAACAATCAGTCATCAAATCAATTTTCAGAAAAAAAGCTTAAACATTCTAAACTTAAAAATATTTACCTCTGACAACATCGACACATTTTTAATGTGATTCTCGCCAACCGACACAGATAATGATGTTATTCTTCTTTTTTCTTCTTCTTATTCTTATTCTTCTTTCAGAAAAAAAAATCAACAAAAAAACCAGCTTCGAAATTCGAAATTGTTTTATTTCCGACAAGTAGGCTCAAAAAAAACTCTAATTTCGCGAGAGAAGCGCTGACAACTGAGTAGTGAGCATCAAAAAACGCAGTCCTATTATACAATAAACATTCCGGAGGCTACCTGTCTTTATGGGCACATAGAATTGCTGTTCGCATGTCGTTTACCAAATCACCTGTATAAATCGAAAAAAAATATTTTTTTTTTGTTTGCTATACTATATGTACGAGAGTATTATACTGATAAGCGAGAAGTGTATGTGTATTGTTGGTTTGGTAAATACTAAAGGCAACAGAAATTATCTCAGTCGAGTTTATGTGGGTACGTACCCACAGTAAATCCCTCGTCGGTATACGATAACGAGCTACAGTCTTTTATATTCATTTACGTTCTGCCAAATAACCGAATGAAAAGTTTACACACATTTTAATTTGATTCACACTCCAACAGCGTAGAATTGTGAAAGTGCAAGATTTCGGGATATTTTTTAGTTTTTTTCTGATGTTTTGATGTTCAATTTGCGAATTCTTAAAATAAATAGTGAATCTGTTATACTTGTCCCAAAAAAAAATTAAAACTTCAGCGGATAAAGGGACTTTTTGTCACAAATATTAACCGTTTATGTTTGGAGCGTGTTTTATTTGTATTCAAGCCATTACCAGCCATTAAGTGGAAGCGAGTATGAAAAATTCGAACAATTTAAAATGTGCATATCTTAGGAACCTACAATACACTGTGAAGTGAACTCGTTTAACAGCCGATTCAAGCAAGCTAATTCTGAACAGAATTTATAATATCTTTGTGAAAAAGTTTCAACGTATTAATTTTGCTAGTCTTAGACCAATGATACCCTACCTCTGCTGTTTGCTTTTTTTACAAATCCTTCAATAATATGTACGTAGATTTGCGATTAAAATTTAAGGGGGAAACGTCGGAATTACTCCTACGTCGTGTACCTCGTAAACAGTTATATAAAAATAAAAAAAACGCCTTGTTTCATATCTCGGAAAAAGGCAAGATAGGGTGAATTTGTACGCATGTAGGTTGCTGTTAAATTTTATTGTTTTTTGATATATTCGCCTTAAAACTGTACATACTTTTGCGTACACTTGAACCAGTAATGAAAGCATAGAGCCCGTTACACCTCTGAAATTAGACTATCGAAAGCCTCAATTGCAGTGAGCGCTGTGTTTCAATGGTTAGTTCGTGAGACAACTAAGCAGGAAGTTCAAATTTGGAATCCCAGAAAACACGAAACAAGTTCTTCACCTCACGAATGTCTGACAAATATTCGAGAGTAATAACTGTCAAAAAAAAGAAACTTCTCAATTCAAAACACACACACAGCACTAATGGGCGCGAGGAGCTAGCCACTGGACTACATATGTACATAGGTCTGTTACGCCAGATGTTTGTATCTGAATTAGCCATGACGTATAATACACACAACTGCAGTTCTTATGACGGACCGTCTACATACATATGTTCATGCTTATCTACTTTCTTTGCAACTTTCACTACACCAGCCAAAGTCAAAGCGCACTCCCAGAAATCACTTGATGAAGTCTAAGGAAAAGGATACTAAAATGGATCCTCTCTCAACCCTTGTGTTTATAACAACGTATTTATTTATTTATGGTTAATACAAGAAAGCAAGCTTAAAAGTAAATTAACCTAATCTAACCTAAAACTAATTGTAAGCCAGGATTAAAGAGGAAGGGGGGAGGGGGGGATGGGATTGAGTAAGGGCAATTTCTCAGTGCAAATCTGCTGAGGTGAAAATGAAACTAGCTTTGCATTCCGTTCGCCATGCGTAACATTCTTGAAATTGGCTCGTTACACCCGTAATTAATCCGGTGAAAATTAGGGTGGAAAAGTGGTAGAGACCTAAGGTTGCGTGGATTCGTTTTAAGTGAAAACATTTAGAGCAGTGCGGGGCAATCAGTGTTTCCTGTTATCAAATAATGGACAAAGAGTACGTCGGCTACTTCCGACGTTTTTGTCGAGTGATTGTACCTAATTGATCAGTTTGAAACGATCCACCTATGGGGTAAGTTGTACCTATCAGTCCATGGGAGGCCGCGTAAAGCAAAACGAATTAACCTGCGTTAAACAGCTTCAATTCGAAGAGAATGGATGTCTTGGTGGGCGGACCTCACTTGGCTACATTTTACGAAACCCAGTATAGAATTGGTTCTGCTAATAATTTGATCGATATGGCAGCGAAAATTAAGTTCTCAGTCGCATATGACACCTAGATCGCGAAGAAGGGAGACGGAAGGGACAAGCTCATCACCGATGAGGTATGATCGAGGGACTGGTGGAACACGTTTGCGGAAATATCTTATGGCTTGACACTTATTCACATTTTTTTGGTACCGTGTTAAGAAGTTATTCAAGTCATATGGGAGGGGGTGAGAGTCTGCGGGAGAGTCCGAAGATTATCATGTCATCAGCGTAGATGGAAGGTTATAAGTATTTAATAGCACGGTCAACGAAATAAGTTGAAAATATGAATAATAGTGGACCCAGGTGGCTACCTTGAGGAACTCCGAAAGTAGTTGTTATGGGCTCAGATATGGAGGATCTAAATAAAACTGCGTACTGACGTGTTTCGAGGTAGGATCTAATCCCCATAAAGAATTCCTATTGACTGCTAGCAGTTAACGTGAGGTGTGATATCAAAAGAGTATAAAGCATTAATTGGAGACGTTGTACTAAATCAACCTAGTAACTGTTCCTGTAATCGACTCTCAGGAATTGTGAAACAATAAGATTGGGAAGATATGGACAGAACAACATGGAACACTAATGGCGCGAAGCACAACTCGCACTTTTTATTTAATATTTAATATTTTTGTTTCATTAATTTTTCTTTTTTTTCATTAAATTACAGTTATATTCTTGCAACCTTTCGAAATAATTAAATCAGGCCACGTTAAGTTCTTCCCCTTGATCTTTCATTGAAAAATGAAAATGCTTGGTCATCCAGAGGCTTCTAGAGAAGTGTACAAGGACACATACACACAGAGATGTTCCTACTTCTACGGAAATGAGGGTATGACCACTAATTTTGTGTAAATGAATTAAATAAAGCCATCAACATGTATACCCTTGCACAATCACAGATGAATGAGTTTCTGCGAAGAGCAAAATTAAAATTGGGATGGAAAAACCCCATATTCCCATTAACTTTATGTGAGAGAAGGTGCTGCCTCTTACTCGTAAATAATTGTCATGCCAAGGTGCAGGGTGTCCGATGGCAGGTTTATGTTTTCAAATGTGAATATCTCAAAAAGTTATTAACCGTGGGGAGGGGTGGGGGGTGGTTTCATCATTTGAATCACGGAGAGTGCGGGTTTATCAGTCACAATACCGCATTGGCCGAGAGATCATCGTGCGTTCGCATTCGAGGCGTTTTTTAAGAGTGGCGATTCATACATTAGAGCTCGCCGACAAGTTTGTTCTTAGTATTCGGCGATTGAGCGATGGGTCAACTGTAATTCGTCTAAAGTCACGCGAAACATCTTCAGCTCTGAATACCCCTTAGTCAAAACCTAGCATAATATCAAGAACCACCGAAAACATTCGGGAGGTGGAACAAAGCTTGTTTGAAAATCCAAGACCCTCAGTGCGGAAAAGAGCGACTACTTTCGGACTCGCAAAAACTATCATTTATGAAATTCTACAGAAAGACTTAAAATTTCACCATCTTAGATTCAATTGGTGCAAGAACTTAAGGAAAAATTACTTTAATTTACGCAAAAACTTTTATGAAATAATGTTGGAGAGACTTTTCACTGGCAACGAGACCCATTTCCACCTGAATTGGCATGTAAATAAGTACTGTCGCCTTTACAGTGGTGAAGAGTTGGTGGTTATTAGTGCGCCTTACCGATGAACAGAATCATCGGGCCATCTTTTGAAAATTCAGAGTATAAGCGATAAATGTGAACAGTTAAAATTATGGGCACATGATGACAGATTACTTTTACCTTATTTACGAGCACATTCATCTTACTCGTCACACACACGGTTTCAACAAGATGGGTCGACTTTCCATACCACTAGAATCTCCATAAATTTGCTGAGTGATCAGCAGCTTTGGAGACTTTCCGTGACCACCAATGTCTTCAAACTTAACCTCTATTTTGATCACCAAGGACCGAAAAGAGTGGGTATATGGCTTGCTTTAGCTTCACAGCAAAAGGACCACAAAAAATGTATGCAGAGATGCCCTTGAACTTTTTGGAAAGGGATCAATTAATAGCAATAAATGGTTTTCCCCAGAATTTGTAGAGCTGACCTCCGAAGAGGGCACTAATTATTGCTGAGGCTTGTACAAATATATCCAGCGGAATCAGGATATACACCCGATGTGGGTGTAAAGGAATACTTGCTATGAGAAGATTGCCAATCAAACTCTAGATCCCTTCTTTTCGTCCAAATAATATAACACGCACAACAAGAATGACTGTCGAAAGCTCTGCCCCAGGCCTTAATCTAAATTTAAAAGATGTTTCCGTCAAATATTAGTATTTCCTTTAGCTTACTCGAATAATCTACGAACTTTGTCAAGAAAAATGCTTAAGAAGCATTTTTATCAACTTAGTACAATGGAAATATAAAGTATTCTCCGATAGGAAGCATTATATGGCACATAGGGCTACAATAACTGCACTAGGGGTGGAAAAAATAACATCAAGTAGATATTGATCATCACTATGGAACGCAATCCATCTCTATTTGCATAAATGGATCAAAGATGGACATAGACGTAGGCTTAAGTGTCTTCTCCCAACCGCTGGACGGTATCACATTTTTCATCGACAGCCAGGCAGTAATAAAAGCGATTTTTCTATTGAAATTAGATCCAAGTTCTTGAAATGCTGTCGAGAAGAGCTAAAGGTTCTTGCAACATAACACACGGGTATGCTCTGTTGGATTCCTGGACATCAAAGCATAGCAGATAAATAGAAGGGCGCCGTGGCTCAAGTGGTTAGCGCGTTATGAATCCCAGAAACTCAGAGTTGCGCCAAGTATTTGCAATTTTTTTTCTAGGAATCGAATATTTATATTTTTGTGCATATTTTGGTATCACACTGCCAGCCTTTTGAAGATAACTTCATGTCAGACTACATCGAATTTTCGCCTTTTCGATCAAAGTCATGCAACAAGCAAATCATCCAAACCGATGCGATATACATACATGTATATCTACTTAGAGATGAAAGAAATGGAACTGTCCTGCACAATATCCTTAAGACTCGATAACGAAATAATTAAAACCAGAAGAATTGCTAAACACTTGTGCGCCATCTTTGTCTTAGCGAAGATTCGTTGCTACAACAAGTGATACAAAAATATATGTATCACCCTATCAGAAGATGATCTCATGTTTGCAAAAGCATCTTATGTCATCGCGTCGTCTACATTTGTGAAATAAACAGAAGCAAAGCACACGTACACAAGCCATGGAGAACTCCATTCTTCATGGACGCGGAATAATTGTGTCAATGTTTACGTTTTTCCGACACATAATAGGTGGGCTGTTTTGGCTCAGCGTGAATTCCGTCGTCAAATTCCTGTTCATGTGACACCACTGCGAAGTTTAGCCACTTGCCTCGAGGAGACGTAAATGTTCTCGGAGTGCTTGTTCGGTCGAGAATATACATAGCTGCTGTAGAAATCCCAGAGGACCGTCACACATCAACCAGACGACGGACCATTTGGGTATCAATAAACGGACTTTATAGCGAATTTTGATGAAAAACTTGAAGATGTACCGTACAAAGTGCAAACAGTGAATCAGCTATTAGGGAGGTTCACACAATCCAACATATCTAACAGACATGGTCCGAACGACTCTAATCTGATAGTGTGAACGCAAAGAAATAACGGTTTGTCAGACATGTTGGATGGTGTACGAATTTTTTTTGATATTCTGGTGGTTGGACAGTCATATCTGTTCGTGATTTCTTTCTCTTCTGAAATTTTATCCATCACAAGCGCTGCTATGAGTACGTCCACCAGTTTTGAAATTCACTTGATTTACAAGTGAAGTCTGACAACATGCCTGCCATTGCAAATGCTTACAACATCGGTCCGTCTAACAGCCATCCGACCAAATCTGTCAGATACATATGTTGGACAGTGTGAGCTCCCCAATTTCCTGCTCAACCGCTCAGGCGCATTTTCAATTATGTGGACACGAGAATAAGCATTAAAAATTCGGAAGTAATGAAGAGCCTTCACATCCTTCGTTTACTGAGGAAAGTTCATTGACCAATATTTTTTCAAGGAAGGAATCGGCAAACTGTTATTGCTACATAATAATGATCAACGACTTCTTCCTGCCAAAAATTGTCGAATTAGGTTCGACGAATAGTTGGTTCCAGCAAGGCGGTGCAACCACATCCACAGCACAAGCGACAGTGAACAAGCAAAGCGTTTCCCGACTGCGACAAAATAATATTTTCCTACGAAATTTTTATCAGAAATGTATGCACATCCATCCGTATTTAAAAAACTCACCTTGAGCAGTCAATCGAACTATTTGTTTATTTTAACTGAACCAAATAGCCGGCGGCTTATGTGCATGTCGACATTTCACTCAAGGTTGTTATTCACACAGTCAAGCACCCCCCGCACCACGGTAATTTTAAGTCTCTAAGTAAAGAACTTTCGAAGATACTGGGACGATAGTCCGTAAGTCAATGGGTTTTTGCCTTTTGCATTATTTAAGATAAAAATAAAAATGACGCAAAAATTGGTGTGACGGATTTGTTGCAGAGAAAACCGCAAGAGAATTGTAACTAAATGTATTTAAATGGGCTCTAGATACATATATACGTATGTACATACTCATAGCTAAGCACTTAGTCATGTAAAATTTAATTTTCTTATGCAATTTTTCCTTATCATCACGAGCATTATTTGGAGCTTAGTTTATGACCGGCACAATGTGATCATGACTGTACACTTCATTATGCATAGCACGTGCAGATATTAAAGCAAACGGAACTCACGCGATTGACTTTAATCGTTAATTAGAGCATCAGAACAACATTGTTTCGCTTTATTTAATGTAAGTGATGTTTATAAATTCCATTATCTTCCCGTCAATGAAAGTGTTTCAAGGAAAGCGGAAATATTTACTGCATGTACATATGTATGTATGGATGTTTGCAAGATATGATAACAGCTGCCGACCTTACATCAGACTTTCAATAGACTTGTACTTGTATAGCACACAAAGCTGTCATAAGCATTTCTCTTTATCGTGGCATCTGTAGTCCTGGCAGAAATACAAATTAGCCAAAAAAGGATTTGTGTCGACCTTCATGATGCCAAGACCATTCTGTAGGTAACAAATCAGCATATTACAGGAGCAAAACCGAATGTAACAGACAGGGAAAAATTTGTATGCCAATCATTTCCCATACAAGAACGAAACAACTCCTAGGATTTATTATTTCTTACTGGACACGAGTTAGAAGGCACCTCATGACTATGGGAATATCCCTCCTCCTCAGCATAAACAATCCTAAGCATCCTACGAGAACTTGATTTCAAATAAAACACAACTAACACAGCTTTCTTCCATAGGGGATAGTACAGAAGATCACTCTGAAGGCCACAATGCTTTGATGGAACTTCCAGAGCCCTATAGCATACCATATTCTCAAAATTGACCAATTGCAATGGTTTACATACCACGTTCCATTAAACATGGAAATATATAACGAAAGCATTGGTTTTGTAAGGAAAAAGGTGCTATTGAAGTTTTTACTCCTTTTAACGTCGCTATCCGTTCTACTTATGTCCCATATATCGTGTTAGTTCTTAACTTATCGGGAAAGTCATCAGGATTTCGATCTTTAAAGGCTATCCGCAGGGACACCCATCTACTCTCCGTACTCGAGAAGAAGTTTTATCATGCCTCCAGTTTCATCGTCATAAGTTCTTTTCAAGCAGCCTTAAGAACGAAAGAATCCAATGCAGTCAAATCAAAGGCGGACATAGCAATATAGAAGTAAACGAAAAGGTGGACGTTTTGTCAAGGATAGGGCCGGCAATGAACATCAGTGAAGGGGACACATCCATACTGCCACCGATTGGTAAATTGTATAGTATAAGACACGGTACAATAGAAAACAGAGGCAAACTCGTCCTGGCTATGCAGGAAGAACTCTGTCATCTCTCGTACGTTAATGCCGGAACTAAAAAAAAACGAAAACAAAGAGCCTTCTGGCATCAGATCGATCCTCTATCTCCATCTTACTTAGGGTAATCAGAGGACACAGGCCATTAGAGGCAAACCCCGCTCCGCAAGAACCTTAGGATTCAGGCCCTTTATAAGCAGTCTAGAGTTCAACGGAGCTCAGATATCGGATCTACTTAGTGAAGTGTCATAGAGAGTAATAAATGGATGCAAGTCAGCTATTAACGAGATAGGTTTGTTTCCCTCTATTTTTATTCTTTTCACAATGGACAGGTCCTTATCCATCACTCAACCTTCCAAAACATAACCAAACCTAACTCTGTCGTTATAACCATTGTTGCACATGTCTTTCAGTATGAATCGTTAAAAACTGCGTAGAAGAGGTTCAGGCGAATAAAACCGACAAAAAAAAAAAATATTTGGACCAAACTTGTGCGTGCTATTTTTTTTCGCACGAGTAAGAGGACGTAAGTTTTACGCAATATTCGATAGGCGAAATTAAGAAACAGCTTCTTATTGCAGTTCTAACTCTCGTATGGTTGTCAGACATTCCCAAGATGTGGAGCCGTGAAAAAACTGGTCGTTTTCTTGGGTTCACACAGAACACAGACCTTACTCTAGTTCAGATCTCTGCCGCCTGCGCCTAGAAGATAAAGAGACGTCAACACACATTCCACGCAAATGCCCAGCTGTGGCTCACAGCAGACACAGAATACTCGGAAGTAGATTTATGCCACCCTCCGAAACCTAAAACTTATCCACAAAAATTTACTCAAACTCCTTTAGGAAGTGAGCCTTATGCAGGATCACAATCCTAAGTAAAAGAATGATGGATCCAAAGGAATTAACAAAAAAGGTCTATTCTAGTCGCAGTGTTAAGAGACCTTTTAGCCTCTAATCCTAATTAAAATAATATTCTGCTTCCAAATCGCAATATTACAACTTAACCAAATCCAAGGCTCTGGAAAGAAGGCTTTGTATCAGTGTCATCTTTGGTGATGATCAAGTGTTCTGGTCAGCGCTGTTTAGCGGTATTGCGGTTTCACTTTTGCAGCGCCCAGCAAAGCTAGCCTCTAGGAACACCACTACTGATATCCTTATCCGGCAGCCTCTCGAGTTGCGTCTCAGTGACACCTACCCAACCTGCTCTACTATACGTACATATGCCAGAAAACATTGATGCAGTGAGGTAGACTGTTTGTGGATGTATCTCTCTCATCGAAGTGCACAGGAATTGGGAATGTCCCCATTAAAAGTCCTCAAAAAAGATTTGTCTTTTTACTCGTATAAAATTTAACTGTCCTAAAAGCTACACGAAAATGACTATAAATGGCGGTGAGATCGGAGTGCTTCGGTTTTACAGCCCGGAATAGACGACCACCATTTTTTGGCAAAAATCGTCATAACCGGCGGGGCACATTTGAACTTGACTGGCTTTTATTATAAACAGAATAGCAGCTTTTGGGGCACTAAAAATCTTTAATTGATACACCAACGACCATTATACCCTCGTAGAGTAATTCTTTAGTGCGCCATTTCGGCCGGCGGCATCACTGCCCCCAGGACTAAGAGTTACTGGTAATCACTATCGTGATATGTTGGTAATCTTTCTTGGATCAATTCGGCCTACAGGACATGTGGTTTCAACAGGATGGTACCACATCACACATAGCTTGTGCTTTGCGAGAAACTTTTCCCGGCCCGATAATGTGAAAAGTGCTGATATTCACTGGCTCCCACGATTTCCTGATTTGACTGTCCCCGATTTTTTCCTTATGGGGGGGGTACTTGAAGGGAAATGTATACACCAACAAACAAACTACTATCCTTGCTTAAGGACAATATAAAAAAAAAAATTACCGAAATAAGAGTAGAAATCTTCGAGAATGTTATGAAAATATGCTTTAAAGGACTCGCATTTATGCCGTGGCCGAAGCTGGCCACTTGACACATCATATTTCATACATAACCATATAATTAATAAACTTTAAACCATAAAATTTTGTTTGATTTGAAGGTTATTCAAAATGAAACATCGGCCTGGAACATAAAATGCAACCTGTATATTACTTCGACTATCCTACCTCTGCTAAATTGTTAACACATCCGAAGCTAATGACTTATTTAATTTTAGGCGCTTAATGCAAACATCTATTCGCACTTGTTCAAGGTGACACATACTTAAACGATGCTAACAAATAAATCAATTCAACCCTTTCGTATCAAATTTAAAAACCACGTTGGCTCCCGTCAATCAGATTTAATTGAAGTTTTTTTTGGACACACATGAATATTTATAGAACTGTTAATTTAATTTTGATTTATACACCGCTAATTGTATTTAAAAAAACAAATTTGCCTCGCTGAGACTGGTACTAAGCGATGTTAACATTTTAATAATGAAAACAAACTTCCAGTAAATTTGTTAGGAACTCATGGTGCTAATAATGACAACCAACCCAAAAATAAAATGTTGAATACCTTACCCGCTGCAAATCAATTCTTAATACTGTTTGATCTAACGGATTTAATCTAATAACCAAATTTTTAATCAAGTGCTTGCCTCAGCTCTGTATTTGTTTATAACCTCTTGCATAGGTTAGATCTTAAGGTAGACAGCTCACTTTGCGAATTGATTAATCACGGTTTACTGATAGGATTATCAGCTCAAAGCTGGTTCGGACATCTATTAGAATAGAGGCACCCCGCAAGGTGGTATCATAAACTGAGATGATCTAAGTTAAGTCCAACGATCAGCTTGTTTGTACACAAGCGGAGCACTTTGTACAACTCCCTCTGCAGCAGTGAATATCAATCCATTGATTTGAAAAGTTTCACTTTTTGAGCTATAAGAACTCTGAAAGAACAAAGATAAAGGTTTCGATTGCAGACTTGAAACCGTCCAAGATAACTTGAATTGAACAGGCCGAAAGGTAATTTCCATTTAGTGAAGAATAGATTCATTGATACCAAATGCATGCATTTTCGACAAAAGAACTGCATGCCAAACTATTTCATTTCTCTGCTTTAGAAGTATCAAGGGCAATGATTTTACTTTATCAAAGTGAAAGGACTGGTTCCGCTTTTCGGCAGGATATACCATCAAAGCACTATTCGACCTTTTGCTACGAAAACCTTACTGTTGGTCATTTAATAGTAAACATGTAAACATGTGGGCGCCGTGGCTCAAGTGGTTAGTGCGTTGGATCGCTGAGCGTGAGGTTCGAGGTTCGAATCCCAGAGAACACCAAAAGTTTTTCACGGTCCCACCTCTCGCGAATGTCTGACAAACGTCCGAGAGTAATAACTGTCAAGAGAAAGCTTCTCAATTTGCCTTTCGGATATGGCTCTAAACTGTAGGTCCCTTCCATTTGTGCGAAAAATATAACACGCACAACACGAATGGTCGCGAGGAGCTAGGCCCTGGACCACATACGGTCTGTTGCGCCAAGAATTTGTATTTTTTTTTTTTTTGTATGTAAACATCTATTCAAGCTTAATGCTATAAGCCAAACCAACCTCAAATTGCCAGACGGGACTATTTGTCAGGTTGCTAGATAGATTTGGCCTGATCCAGTTTGGTATCACTGAAATGATTGAATATTACCACATTAACGAATACTGTCCCATTGGTGGACACACCTAAATCAAATGATTTCTACATGCACTGTGAGAGCAAGGGAGAAGAACGGATGGATCTTCTTCTCTTCCGTATTCACCCAGCCCCATCCATTCCACTTACGAGCACACTTGGTGTATAGCACAACGACTATTGCAGAAGCTTGGACGAGGAAGAAATTGAATGGGCTCTTCTGCTCAGAACTGTAGGACTTAAGTAATGTTGAGCTGATGGACCTACTGAGATTCATATAATGGTTATAGTACAGCGGATGTGTCTTTTAGAGCGCTCACAGGTTAAATAAATGGAACCAAACTGCTGGTCTAAGTGAGCGTTGATTCTATTATTCACGAAGCACCGAATTACCTAACCTGCATAGGACTACACTCCTTCGAAACACAATTTGGCTTAATCGGAAGTCAGGTACCTCCAACACTCTGTGTGGAGCCTCGATTATTTCTGCGGGTAATTTTTGAGGAAGTGGGCGCCGTGACTCAGTGGTTAGTACGTTGGACTACTGAGCAGAAGGTTCGAGTTTCGAATCCTAATAAACACGAAAAAGTTTCTTACATCTTGCGAATGATGGGGAAAAATATAACAAACACAACATGAATAGTCGCCAGAAACTAAGCTCTGGACCACATGCAGTCAGATGCGAAACAATTTATTTTTAAGCGTTATGAAATCCTGATATTTTTTTTCTTAAACTCCAATGAAGAGTCCTTGATATTAATCACTAACAGGACTTAGAAATGTCATCCTAATGAAATGAACTTGCTGCATCAGAGTTAACAGCCGTTCCGACCTCCTACAATGAGGTAGAAATCGTTTGATATTCACGAATCTTGTAAGTACATACATGACTTTTTTTTCTGATAAGATCTTAACACGACACGTAGATCTTAATCAAATCTAGACATTTGTACTTTACATCGAATAATACCCGATTGCATAAGCCTAATAAATGAGGAGCGTAAGAACTCTTATCTATCTAATAACACAAAGGAAAATCACATTTTAATTATGCATCTTTTTTCACAGAAACTATACAGGTTCCCTGAAACACACGTGACTCTGACTGACACATCACTCTAATAGCGTTAGTCGTTAGTGTTTTTTTTTTACTCACGGATATTGAGGTATTTTATTTTCTCTGTGCAAATATTTAGAAATGTCATAAGTTGACCATAATTGAAATAGCAAGTACCAACGTTGACAAATTATTCCAACAAATATACACAACTAGTTATCAGTTAACACTAATATATCCTAAAACGATTAAGTACACAACACTGCATATAATGAGCGAGTGTTTTTTTTTTTTTTTTTCTATCAACACGACAATTTGAATTGTATGGGTTTTTCACAGCGCGCACTTCAAGAACTCAAAAATCACATGCTCATCGCCTGATATGAGATTTTTTTTTTCACGCTCACTCGAAGGTGCATTCTTCAGCACTGAAATGACTTTCCAATTTGCATTCCATACGATTTGAGAGTTCTAAGTTTCGAATTTAAAATTTCACTTCAACTAATGGAATAGTCACGAAGGTTGTTGGTAGTCTCACCTACCCTAATTAAACACTTGATAAATTCACTATTATGTACTTCGAAATAGCCACGAATTGCTAGCGGCAAATTACTCCAATGACGCTGGGTCGATCGTTGGTCGATTTCATTAATTACCTGCGTACACTCTTGTGTTTTATCTGAAACAGCTCTTGTCGATCACTCAATTTCAAAATTGCGCACTGATACCGAGGTTTCGACACAAGTACTCGTACGTTCGAAAAAATAAAAGCACCACTTGATCACATCCAAAAACGATAAAAACGAAACAAACCCGTTTTACAGTCCATGAGACTACGACTATATTTCATCTTCATGTGGCCTCGCCAAAACAAAAAAAAAATTTTGCGCGAAACAAATATAAAGAACCTCTCTAGCTTGTTCAGCTGATCACCACGACACACTACTGAGAGAGAATTCAATTTTAGACCGGCTAAGGTTTTGGTATCTATGTATCTACATATGTAATTTTTTGCCACCGACAATTATTTATTGAAGAGATTTTTACGCACTTTATTTACGACTTTAATCTGCGAAATTTGGTGGTACCGCGAAATGTATCTGAACGTTAGAACAGTAGCGCGCTAGATAATGCGGTCGATTTGGACTAAGGCTCACATCAAAACTGCACAGGCAAGTTGCATGCGTGCACGAACGAAGCAGATGAGGCCGTAGGCTACAACACCAGCAGCACCAAAAGAAACCTGTTGGCGAGCAGGTTGTGTCTGATGATCGTACGCTACCCTACCACCACTGATCGATGTTGTTGTTTTGTCTGACTGACAGCGACGCGATGATCGTCGATATGTATACATATGTCAGTATGTACATACATATATCCGATAAAATGTGAGTATATTTAATTTGTTGTTTTTAATGGTCGAATGAGAGCGACACGATCGCATTAACAGGTTCGATGGTCGGAGTTTAACTGAATTGGCTGGATAAATAGAGACCCATGACTCTGTTCGAAAACGACCAAGACGACAGTTTCGAGAGGTATTTTTGAGCGTGGCAGGCATGATTTATCAACAACGTTAATCGAAATTATAATAAAAAAAAAAATATGAACTTATACATTTGTACTTTTGTTTCAATCGTGAGATTAGATTTATTAACAATTCTCTCGCATACTTGAAACAATAAGTAAATAAACGCGGCAGGTATTACTGTGTTACGATGGCTATTGAAGAGAGAATCACATAAAAAAAAGGTAGAAAAGTAAACTTTTACACACTTGAGTTGGTGAGCAACATGTGGCGAGTCGACAGAGTGGATAGCTTTTGTACCTTGCCTTTTTGGAAGGGTGACGCGGCGGGACAAAACACAAGGATGACGCATCTACTGGAAGTGACAGCTTGCACTATTTTAATTGCTTTTATTTTTTTTTTAACGTCGAGTATCATTTGAACTTATAGCCTAGGAATATTAGGTTTTATGGATGATCATTTGCAAATACAGTTAAAATCAATTATAATGACACTTTAGCGGTGCTTCAATCGCAATTGTTTCGATGAAATACATACATACTCATACATAAATACATGCATTACACATGCGCTTGTTTTTGGCCTGTCTTCGATAGCACCATGATATTCAGAAAATCGCTTTTAACCCTTCAAAACAAATGTAGAATAGATTTCCTTCCTCAATATTCGCCGATAAGCATAATCTATTCATAACGTAAGCAGACAAATTGATTGCGTACAGGTCAGGACGAAAGATCGACGTGATTACAATACTCTAGCAACGTGTCTTGGATAAGATTAAGAGACACTGCGCCAACTGGAAGCTGAAGGTGTACTTGCAATAGTCCAAAGCTACATACATATGTACATTGTTCATGTCGTTATATGGGGCCTCAACAGATGCCAGAAATAATTAGCGAAAGTCTCAATATGGGACAGAATGCCCATTCGAATGGCGTGTCGAAATGTGGTGATACACCTTGGGATCTGGCTAGAACAATATCTTTTATTTTAACAAACGTAATACATATGATGTATACATGTACATATGTAGATGCTGTTTTGGCCAGAGCCAAAGCTGCTTTACAGCAGATAACTCGATGCATGGGTGAGCGTAATCTGCTACATGGCCTTCATCCAGTTGGAAAGGATTCGGATGTTTTAGACATAACTTTCGTGTTCGTTCATGGAGAACACCAGAGTCTCAGTACAAAAAACTCTATTATAGACAGAGTAGATAATTTCCTGACCAAAATGACTCAAAGGAACTCGACGAATAACCTGATCTCCGGGCCCAATGTATTTGACGATTTTACTAAATGCAAGCGGAACTTAAGCAATCTTACATTAAGACTAGAGCTTAAAACTACAGATGAAAAAATAGAGGGTAGGAAGAGAAGAGAGAGAGTAAGTATAAATGATTTAAATAATTTAGAGGATGGTCAGAATAGAGGGTAGGAATGGAATGGTTAGAATGGAATTTGGACGATGTTGAAGATTGTTTCGAACGGTGGTTCTGCTGTAGTGGAAGTCAGAGGTGTTTTCAATACTGCCAGATACGACATTATGGACAGTGGTGCATTATAACCATAATTGGTGCGATGAAAAATGAGACAAAAGAGAAGAATGGATCTAAGGTTGCGGAGATTGATAGCAAATGAGACTACTTTAAGAATCAATAAAGAGAAAGTCAGCAATTTTGCGACGACTTTCGAGAAACAAAAGATTGATCAGTCTTAAGCGATCAGAGTAGGGAGGTAAATTGTATCTCTCAACCCAAGAAACACCTCGTAGGGTTAAAGGGATAAACCCGGCGCTTGACAGGTTCAATATGTTGGATGTGGACAGCTTAGTGAGACGTCCAAACCTGACATATTCGAGGATGGTTCTAAAGTGATTTGGTGACGTAGGGATTAGGAGATTCCTTGGACTAACGTTTCACAAGGCCAAGCTCAGAATTGGCTCTACTTATTATGTTGTCAATATGCGAACGGAAGTTAAGTTTCCTATCACAGACAACCCCCAAATCAAGCGTATATGAAACTGGTGGGACAATCTTGTTGTAATGAAAGTAAATAGTTCCTTTGGGATGGTGGAAGACATTTACGGAAGTAGGTGATGGATAAACATTTGTTAATATAAAGTCCGATCAAAGTTAGATCAACTTGAAGAGAATTGGCATCAAAGAATTTTAATGTCATTGGCATAGGCAGAGAGATAGGAGTCATTCGGCCTTCCAAGTAAATTTTCAGAGCTAATTTGGATTTTTCCGACTCGAGGTAGTACAAATTAAAATATATTTGTATTGAATTTCGTTGCAAGAATGGTTTATTTTATATCGTTACGAAATTCAGGACTGATTCGTATGGCGTTGACAGAAATACTATTGAATATTAGGTACAAGTTCGTAAAAGATACACGGTAAAACGAATTTGTTGACTGATGCAAAAAAAAGCTACAAAAACTGAAGGCAATCTTTAAACATTTCCTGTTAAGTCCAACAAATATGGTAGAAACCACGTAAAAATATTGCTACTGAGCTATAGTAGACTTTTCTGGCCTACAACATCACTGGTAAGAACTAATAAAGTCTTTGGTGAAAGGTTTTAAGAGTTCATTCCCGAAATAAATGCAAGTATTTAGAGGGACACTGCTTTGTAAGCGACCGAAATGATGATTTTCATAGATGCATTTCAACAGAAGACTAGCTGTGTTATGTAATCTTACTATGAATGTCAGTGATCGAACTACATAAGGAGCAGATCATCTGCCCTGTGCATCTCGATAGGCTTCAAGCAAGACTCGCATTAAGCTCTTCTAATAAAACATATGCTACATGCTACAACAATTCTACCGATAGATGGACAATTTTATTCCGAAGATGTTAGTTAGCCTCGAAGACCTGCCGAACATCTTGCAGTGCGAAAAGTACTTAAATTTAGTAAGCTATTATTCAAAGAAAACCCTATTTACACCCTTTTCCAGAAAGAATACGGCTACTATACGCAGCTGTGAATGGAGAGCCAAATAATCAAGCCTAAGGAGATCATGATATTTTCTTGGTATGTCAATCAACTCTGGGATAAGTGTAACATGGCATAATCACAATTCTAGCAAAGCCAATTTATGTAAATACATATATTAAGAGCAAGAGCTACTTGCTCAGCAAAAATATACTTCATATCGGCGTAGCTCCTTTCTCCAGCAGTTCTCCCCTTAAGTGGATCGTGCACACGAATTAGTAGCTGATGTATGCTCTCTACCAAATTGTCTCATATATTGCTATCTTTACTTCTCATGCTGCTCGGGTGGCCGGAAGTGTTGGTGGTCATTGTTCAAGAGTCATTCATTCTAAGCTAAGGTTTAGTTAGAATGAAATATTCCCGTTGATGTTGTGATGTAGTAATATCCGCAGCTATCAAGTAGGCCAACATATTTCACAAAAAGAAAGATGATCAGTTTCTTGTCCTTCGTTTTGTCAACGTCCCAAGTCACAGAATTTATACAAAAAAAATTGACAGTACAGTGCCCAGAACAAGGCCAAAATGACTTATACATGGGGTGCAAGGATGAAACGAATACCATGCAGATAGCCAGACAGCAGCCGCTTCTCTGACGGTTAAGGACTTCCTATGGTCCATATTTCTATACGAGTGGAATTGTGGTAATTCTTTCCTTCTTTCAGGTTCCCAAGATAATCCAAAATAGGTCCGAACAGATAGTCTACGTAACGTACCTATCAGCTGAAGTACATCACTACATAAAACAAACAAAAGTGCACTCCCATAAGTTCTCTCTGAATGGAAAATTGATCCTCAATTACAAACGGTATAAGAATACTTCTTAAAATGTTTATTTGAAACTAAAAAAAGAAAATACAAGATATAAACATTTGCTCTTAAAAAAATATATATGTACATATACGTATGTATGTAATAGTCTTCTGAGAGATTCTGTTACAACCAATAGTAAGCCTTAGCAACTTATAATGAGAAAGTATTTTAATTGAAAAAAAATCGATGTAAATGAGTAAATATAAATTAATGATATGTTTAAATATAATATAACACTTCAATAAAAAAAAATATCGCTCAAAAAATAATGTGCTTTGCATCTACTAAAATAGAATATGTATAAATATATAAATAATTTTCACTTATTAGTAAGCTCTTTGTTTGAGTTTCTTTATGAAATCACGTGCTTGCTTATCAGCAAGCTGTCTACATTCTAAGGCACGAATACTATCCGATTCAGCGGTATACTCTGGTCGCGAGAGATTCATTCGTATCTGCTCAGCATTAGATTTAGCTATATCCTCAAAAGATAAGTAGCATTCAGCTAAATATTGATTTGACATTCCAAACAAATCCCTATCCTTAATACTGAATACCACCATATTATCATCTCGATCTCGTTGATCCGCAGTAAGTTGAATTTTAAACTCCTCGTCAAAAAGGGGGAAAAGTGTCTTTGATTGAACTGCAGTTTTGTGCGTTGGTATGCCAAGGAATTTATCTAAGGGAATAAAATGCAGCTTTACAAACGAATCACAAGAGTTATTCGAATCCATCGGTAAAAGATTTTTGGCATTCAAAACATGGACGTGCAGCATATTGTTATCTGAGAAATAAGCTTTAACTGTAAGTTGTCCATATACGGATTGGGGTTTGTCTTTTTGCCTTTGGAATCGCTCCTTATAGTACTGATGAATCAACACGTCTGTTTCTGATGCATGCATATTTAATAGTTTTTCAATGTTCGCTAAGGTATTAGTTGTAGTTTCTGAAAATGGTGTGTCACCATGTTTAAAACTCGATGCCATTATTCTAAGTACTTCACGAAGATTTGCAAAGAATTTTGGTGGCCGTCGTTTATCCAAATTACTTTGCACCAGCTCATATAATACAGCAGAGAAGCCATCCCAAATGTTGTCGATCATTCTTTCGAAATTAGTCTCCTCCAATTCAGCATGCAGCAAGGAAAGCGAGTTTTCTAAATACATAAAAAGCCCTTCCACTGATGTAAAATCTTCATTTAAGCTATCAACGCCATTAAATAGATTTGCATGCATCACAGGAATCATTTTGCCAGCTACAACTGCTATAAGATCAGCAATTCGATTTTGCACAGTGTCTTCAGCATTTTCGATTACATTCTTGATCGTTTCAGCACAACGTTCTATTTCAGCAGCGCTCAACGATTCTCCCAACTTATTTAAAATGCTATCCACGCCAAGATCCTTCACGAATGCTGGCAAACTCTTTTGAATATGGTCAATATTATTGATTGCAAAACACCATTCTTTTGTAACTTCAAACGTTTCCGAGTTTTCTACCTCTCCGTTAAATTCTGATATTCTTTTTGCCATACTGGTTGCATAAAAGGCACAACATCTACAAACATCGTCAACAATTTTCCCTACAAAGGCATATGATCCTTCAATATTTGGCCAATCAAGTTGCTCCCAAAAAATCTTAATTTGATAGAAAATCGATAAAGTGTCCAAAGCCGATGAACTGTGCTGGACATTACCATCAACAGGCTTGAACTCATCCAGATCGATCGCTTTTTTAATTCGAGACAAAGCCTTCAGGACAGATATATCTAGCCAATGTGTTACTGCCGGCGCAAACCACTCGTGGTAGATCAAAACTTCTGCCTGTTCCTCTGCAGAACATAAAGCAGTTCCAAGCGAAATAAACCTTTTCAAACTCAAGTACAATTCAAATAAATGTGTCCCCATTGTAAAATCATCAATGTTCGCAAACTGCTCAACATCATCCAAATCGGATACTGGTAGTCGAACAAGATTTTCACAAGCATCAATCACAACAGGCTTGCAGTATTCGACAAGATTTTCTTGATAGCATTGGTAGAGGATCTTAGCGTATTTCAGTTTCATGATCTGATAGAAATGCTTGTGGTGGTATTCAATAGCACGCTGTATATCGATACGCATAAGCTGTACTAATTTTGTTAGTTGCTGAACTGCATCGTCATTTTCTATTTCACAACTCTCTTTAATCGTATTCACCCATTCTGTTGCACCGATTTCGACCGCTTCGGTGAGTATCAGTTTAATATCTTGCGTAGAAGTTGGATCATCGCTCTTTGTAAGCCATCCGTAAGCCGAACGCGGGAATAGATCAACGTCGATAGGAACATTTAACAAATCAAATATTTGCAGGATTTCCAAGACATCACAAAGCATATTGATTCCCGGTTTCTGTGAAAAGGTTTCCTGACGAATTTTTCGAATAATGTAAAAGCACGACGGAAGAATTCTCTTTGAAGCTTCCCAAAAAGTTTTCACGAAATCACTGTCGGCAGAGTAGGTAGGCAATGTTTCTATAATCTTGTGCAATATTGTGTTGAACAGACTAAAAGAAAGCGGATGATGTTCATGAACATTTGTGTATGCGTCCCATTGACATAACGCACAATCGACTTCAGACAAACCGCTCTGGATATAATGCTGCGTTATGATTGCTTCTGCTTGGGTGCTATATTTTCCGTTCCATAGGTAAGGGTCAATAGTGGAACACTCCAACTCATACATTAACAAAATTCTTAGCAAGTTACGATGCTCTTGTGCTGCTACTCGATTGTCCTTCTCAGCACTGAAACACAAATGCATGAGTACCGATCCTCTAGTTTGATTCGTACGTGACCCCTTCTCCAGATGGTACCAAACCCTCATTCCAGATGCAGGGATTGAATTCAATGGAATTTCTGTTCTACCAATTAATTCATTATCATCTTTAACCGTCGTAGAAGCTGAGTATGCAATCTCCTTCATCAACTTTCGTAAGCCCTTTACACCTTTAACCTCGAACAATTTATTCATTTTTGCACCAACACTTTCAGCCGCATCAAAGTCCCATACCTCCAATACAAGCGTTTCCTTGCTAGGATCGTCTGGTATGGGAAGTGAAAAATATTCATTCCAAGCTGGATTTAAAGTCATGGGTTTAACTGAGGTATTATATCTGTGAACTGCATTCGATCCAATATAAAGCGTAACAAATGGATCAGACAGACCATTTGGATCTTTGGGCATTAGATTTTCTGCTTTGATTATCTCCACATTTAAACGAACTTTTGGAGGTTCTTTTCCAGTTGCAATTTCCAACAGTTCATCATGCTTTTCCTTTGATATTTTGAATGCATTTCGCACAAAGTCTAACAACGATTCCGGACAAGCTTCCTCTGAGCTGGGACAACCAATATTATTCAATATTTCGAATAATATTTCTTCATACAATTCGTCGAGATTTCTGCCGGACGACTTTTCAATGATGTTGTCCGGAACATCTCTGTTAATTTCTAATGGTCTCTCTTCTACTGAGGATAGAAGGGATGCTACTTTAGATGCAGTAACTTTTTCTTCTGATATTCCATCTTCCCGAAAGGTAATCACGCACATGTCGTCTAATTCCTCTTCTAGGATGCTAACACCTCTCGTAAGAGCCTCCATTTTAAATTATCAATCAAATCGAGTATTCAATATTTTTTTCGGATAAATAGGAACCTCTTTTGACGGAGTATATAATATTATTGCTTATATATTTTTGGTACTACTGCCTCGTTAAGGCTTTATCACGAACGGATTCTGAAAAGGTAAACAATTTCAACACTTTGATTCGCCAAAAATAAAAATGGTCAGTTACCTTTAGCCCAATTAAACAACAGTCATTGTTTTGAAATCACAGGTTAAAGCATAGAATAGATACAGGGTGTAGGTATCTAAAAAATAAAAAGAAATTTGTTTAGTTTAATATAATTTAAAAAGAAAAAAAATCAAGTAATGGCAATATAATAGATGTTTGCACAAAATTTGTTTTATATATTAAAAATCTAAAATTTTGCAGGGAGACAGTGCACTGTAAACTGTGAAAAATGATGAGGAAATGTTAAAGTCAATCTATAGAGACGGTTCCATCAAACACAAACCTAACAATAGAAAGGATCATCAATTTAAAAAAAATGGAAGGATCTACAATTTGAGGTCATATACGAAAGGTGAATTTGAAGTCGTTATAAGCGATTTGCACTGTATTACACTCTCAGGTGGGACCGAAAAAAAACTCATGGGTGTTTCCAACTCCAAACCTTCTGCTCAGTAGTCTAACTGAAAGAATTACTGAAAAAAACCAAACGCCATTAAATGAAGAAAAGAACACAGATAAGTCGCATTTACAAGGAGAAAACGAGAAACCTTTCAGCTTAACCAAGCATCACATGCTTTAGACCCATGATTAGCAGATTGTAGTCTTTTCGATGACAACATATTTAATCTTGATGGGTCTTATGGATATTGATACCTATCAAAGTTATTTTATACTGTCGTACTATTGTTTTGAGTTTTGAACAATCATATTAGAGCTAGCACTCCCATGGTTTGAGGAAATTTTTGGATTAATATTATTTACAGAATAATGCCTCTATAAGCACAGATAGTGTAGTGATAGAGATAAAAGGTCAAAACCTCTACCTTACCACGGCCACTCTTTTACCCCATTTATTCTGATATAAAATATTTGGAGGGCAGTTCAACAACCATAAATCGCTAATTAAAGCATTCAAAGTTTAGGAAGCAATCTCGCTGATTTACTTACTATCCATAAATGATTCATTAGAGCACAGAATCTTTAAAGTTATTTTCACCCGTCAAAGTAATCCCTAGTTCTAAAATGTTACAGCACATTTTTTTTGATTGCGCCAATCAAGTAAAGCATTGAAAACATCGAGTTTACATAAGATGTTTGCAAAATTAAGGAAAACAAAATTTATATAATACCATCAATAAATTAAATTATTAATCCGGCAAACTTGTTCCGATAAAATTTCCATAAAAGAGGTTATACAAATTTTTTGCATATGTGCACACTGTGATGAACGGAGTTCATAAATAATCACATTCTTCTCCTTTTCAACCGGACATATGTAACGGATCTGTAACTAGATTTCGCAATAACACTTTACACAAAGTAAAAAGGATTTTGATTTAGGATGACACAACTAGCGCTTAAGGCAAATCAAAATCGCGCCACACTTAAATGAATAAATACTCGTATCAAAATCAGTCCAGTGTTTTGGGCTCTAAAAGATAAACATAGTCACATGACGTAAATCACATTCTTATTTGTTAACCACTCTCCCACAACATTTTTTTAATAAGTTCGCATTCCAAAGCCTTATAGATTTCTTGTTCTATAATTTTTGTTGCGAATGCACGTGTTCCGACGAGAACAGTGGCAAAACACACACACTATTCTTCTTCATAAAAAAAAAAACGACTTTGCCCAATTATACTAGATCTTCAAACCCTACCGAAACCACAATGGATATGTTATTCATAGTATTCTTAGCTGTTTTTTTTATATAATAATTTTGAGAACAAAGATCCAACTTACAGTAATAATTAATTACTTTGCTTTTAATTCACCATTAACATTCGGTGTTTGAAACAAAGGTTTATCCA
The DNA here is from genome assembly GCA_946965025.1 of Blera fallax. Taxonomy (NCBI): domain Eukaryota; kingdom Metazoa; phylum Arthropoda; class Insecta; order Diptera; family Syrphidae; genus Blera; species Blera fallax. The sequence goes on along the minus strand of OX337247.1, from coordinate 15,705,747 downwards.
AAACAATTTAATTAACACCTTTGATGTATACCTTTAATTCCTAGTAATTTTTCTTCATCAGTAAACAAAAAATATTCCCTTGAAGTAATTTGCTTATCAAATTAGGGATGAAAAGCAAATCTCGGATGTTTTCTTCATGACTTCTTAATAAGCACTGCAAAACCACCAGGCAAAAAACCGAATCATATGCCTTCCAACACCGGCGAGCTATTATAAATATGTGATAAGTACTCATGGGGATTTACAATAAATTCACTGTCCATTTCAGTAAATATATACAAATACATAGTAAGTTACGTATCAAGCGGGAAATTTTACATTTCTTAGCTTGCAGATGGAGTTTTATGCGATCACGAGGTTAACAAAATGTACAATTAGGTCTTTCTTTCATTATATTTACTCAACCGTCAATCGTCACCCAGCTGCTATGGTTTGCATTTAGAATTAGAATAATGGGGCAGTCGATTCACTAAGAGCAGACGAGAACTGATTAAAGGATTAAGTGATGAAGATATAAAGTCCACGACTGGATCTACACCTACATGTGCACCTGAGCATATACTTACTTACATACGTATATATTTAACGAATTTTACAAAACAATTTATAACAATTTTGGAAAACTTGATATGTAATTGCATAGGTCACATATTGTTTGGATTTTTATTTAAAAATAATCGGTCCATCAAACTGTAACCAATTTTCCAAAACCGTTCAAAAAGTTTATATCCGTTGCACGAATTTTTCGTTCAGAACCTTGCACGCCACCAACTGTTAAGGCGGCAATCTAGCGTACACACAGGAAGACAGCCACTCAGAAGCTAAAAATTTTGGAAGAAAAGGGAAAACTGGAACAGGGGCCTACACAAAAGGAAATTTGCAGTAAAGAGTCGTTGCAGGTTGGATTTATTGTCGCGTACATCCAAAGGCACTTAAACGTGTTATAATTTTTGTGCAACATCGTCATGACCATACATTTTTTTAAATTTGTTGCTTTTCTTATTTCGGTAATAAATGTGGGACGGTTTAACGATGGTTTATGGCCAAAAAGTTTGGAAAATACATTTGAAATATTCGAATTCCTGAAGAACAAGGAAAACAATTTTGTTTATGGTCACAATTTAATCTAGTTATTAAATGAAGAAAAAAAGACAGTTATGTCAAAAAAAGTTATGTACAGCCATCGTTCAACCATCAAACTTTTGTCGCATTTTAACAGGTTCTCTTTTTTTAAAAATTAATACTATGCGTCACCTGATAATAAACTCGCATGTACGATTAATTTCTTCAAAAGCTAGAAATTAAATTAACACATTTCTTTTGTTTGGTTTCGTTGATATTTTTAGATTTTAATAGAAGTGAAGCCCCGTACGACATTTATATACATACCTACATTGTTTCGCCTCATTCGCAGGAACATTTTTAAATCGTAACTATCCGTTTCAAATAAGTTGACCATTCTCCTATGCATGTTGAGAATAAAATAACTTTAATGATCTTTGTTAGATAAAACCATCATAAGCAAACTAGATAAGAGAAATAAAAATCTAAGATATAACCATACCCGAGGTGGTGTATTCATCATATGAATTTAATGGAAATAAATAAAGAGTGCTAACTTTAGCAGGGAGTAAACAAGAGTCAGATATAAATTGAGGCTTACGTCTGAGTTATCACGATTTCTAAGATAAAGGGAAGTAAATTCAGATAAAATAAAATAAAAAGTCCTTTGTAATAAAGAGTTTGAATAAAAGCAAGTGAAAACATCTCATAACGCTAGCAAAGGATTGTAAACGTTATTTGATGAGATGTTGTTTTTCTTGGCAAATATATTTCCTATGGTCAAGAAAGGTTTTACATTCAATAATAATACAAGGCGCATGTATCTCCTCTCAAACAAGGTGCGCGTATTGATAAAGAACAACACAGTGTGTTATCCATTTACAAAAGAATAAATCCCATTATCTTCCCGATCCTAAAACCGAGCCCCTTTATTATTATATGAACATCGTTACAAACCATTTGTGTTCCTCGCTGCATAGAACTTTTCGCATGGTAGAGCTCTAGGACATTTTAACGATAATTTCGACTTGTCTACATTCGACAAAGCTGCAGCAAACTCCTTCTTAGGAAGAGACATATTTTCATTTCCTTCTAATCCGAAAGTATTCTTTACCCAGGCCAGTGTCAATTTGTTTTAATGTTGCACATTCGTTGTGTTTGTACACACTCCAAATTCAACAATGTCGTCTGACTCTCCTGTAAGAAATCCACCACAAATAACAAAGCAAGCATCACCGCTTGGGAGACTGAAATTCTTGTCCACAAATGCAGCGTATTTAATATAACACCTGTTCCAGCTCTGGCATCCATTATGGATTCATCTGCGAAGATGTGGGACTGCTTTACCTTCAATTCTTAGACATATTCATATTATTGTTTTTGTTCCCAGATGGTATTGTTGCAGTGTCATGTAACAGCACAAACCATACCAAGCAGAAAATATTTCTTCGCTCTTCCCTATTCCTAAAAAAGTTCCATTCAACTCGCAGATTCATGATAAATAATAATGAATCGCTATTCTACCTGCAATAAGAAACAAGGTCAGTATATCTGTTCAAGTTTTTACAGATTTTCATACGGCCAGACGAGTCGAGTGGTGCTATTTTTAAAAATTATGTCTGGCTATAAAATTTTTTATTTTTATGTGCCCTTCCTCGACTGGCTGATTGCGTCAATTTAATAATTGTATTTCTATAATCAATTTGTTTCGTAAATTGGCTGCACATTTAAAATGACTGATCACATTATTATTTAGCATTTGTTTGTGTGTAGGGTTCCATTATCTGTATATACCAATAATAAATTAAGAATTCCCAACTCTTATAAAGGCGTACCAGCGTCAATGTTATCAGATTTTTCAGGAACAGTCAATCTTCTGACCTTCAAAGTAAAGAATAAATCTCAAATAAAGTAAACAAAGGAGGCCGGTAATCAATATCAAAAAAAATTATTTTGTATTCCCAAAACAATCATCTATTTTCGCCAACAAACGAATGTGTTGGAATGAATTGATTAAAGTTTGAATATAAACTAAATTTTCCTCAATACACAGCCATAACTGGGCGAAGCTGTAAAATAGCATTTATGGGTAGATAGAGAAGCGCGGTCTAATAAATCAATTAAGAGAGTTAATATCTGATGGTTATTTGATAGTGTAATTAGAATTTTTAAAACAAGGAAATAAGCAGCTTCATTAAAATAAAACTTAGTTTATATCGTGCAAGAGCAACAAAGGAGTGGAAATGTCAAAAGCATACGATTGCAAAGCATACTTTCGACGTTTACGAACAAATTATTTGCTTTTTTGATTTAAAAAATAAAGTGGCCAAGAACTGAAGTGGATTTGAACAAGAAGATAGACGAATTCCATGTTCTTAGAATTTATCCATTCCCATTCTAACTTTTACCTTTCTTCTTCTTCGCACATTTTTTTCTCCGAATCAAACACAGTCCGCAAAGTCAACAAATGAAAAAACCACCACGATTTAGACATTTGCTTAATTTTGCATATATTTGCAAAAAATATTTGCGCTACTGCGTTTTAGAATTGTTTGCTTTATCGTATATGCATTGCCGAATGATATACTTTGCATAATTTGCGCAAAGTTTGCGTTTCCGAATAGGCCCAAGGCCAGTTACTATTATAATCTTGTTACTAATAACACTACAAATTAGAAAAACAGAAACTAAGAGTGCTGTGAAGTTTGAGAAAGCTAAGTTCTTGACCAAGTTATTCAAGCATATGTTTAAGCGTAGGCGACAAGCAAAATAAGAAGGGCAGGTGCATAGGATTTTATGAATTTAATCTAACAACGTATAAAGAGTAAATTGTTGCTCCATACAACAAAATCCTGTTTAACTTTCTCCAACCTGACTCCTGTCTACCAACAACTATGTACTCAAGTCAATAAGAATTTTCAATCCACCTTGAGTAAATGAAGCAACCTTCACTGCAACCCTTAAAGAAGATTTCAGCACAGCTTCTGAAACCTGAGAAGCAACAAAGGCGGTTTAAAATGATTGATTCCTATCAGCGCAGGGTTGATATATCAATAATCGTTTAAATTTTTATAAGAAAATTCGTGGAAATGCCTACCTATTTTTTAAAACCGCTGCCCAGCTGCTGAAATCCAAATACAGTATTGACATCATCGACTTTATTCCGACAATAATAATAATAACATTAATATTTTTGCGGTTTCCCGTTATTTACATTATTTTATATCATTTTAATGTTGACTTTACGTTAGTTGTAAATTATGTCGTTATCTACTCAGTTATATCATTTTGTTGACAATTTTTTTTTGTATGAAAATAAGTGATATCTAAATCATTTCTAATGAAAAAAATTAGAGCGTATGATAAGCGTGGTAAAATGAACAGTTTTTATGTAAGTTTTCTCAATTTGCCTTCTGATGTAGCTTTAAACTGAAGATCCCTTCCATTTGTGTGAAAAAATATAAAACGCACAATACGAATGGTCGCGTGAGGCTAGGCCCTGAACCACATACGGTCTGTTGCGCCAAGTATTTGTATTTTTTGTCCATATACATATGTATGTATGTATGTATGTACATGGCATAGTATTTTGGTACATAGAGCTAGATTGAAACTGCTAAAAACTATTTTTGCTCAACTGATTTGGAACTATTCTTTCTTTCTGGAGCAGTTTTCAATGGTTAAAGTTGAAAATAAATGAAACAAAAATACTCTTAGAAAGTTGCATATAATAACCTCTACTATTCAACATGTACTCAGGAACAGCAAGTAGAAACTGCTACAAGTTATTTTTCAAAGAAAGATAAAAAGAAGAGGAACAACAAGAGGACCGAGACCAGTGTTGCCAGTTTGGGGGTTTTCCCCCCAGATTTAGGGGTATTTTTGCTCGTTAGGGGCGAATCTGGGGGCACAACGCATTTAGGGGGAGATCTGGGGGGAATTTTTATAGAAGAAATTTCAATCAACTTCAAACCCTTCACTACACTTGTGTTCCACGCCTTTTTCGCAGATGTGACACCTTGGTGAGAGACTCCCCATCAAACCATTACGGAAGCAGGATGAGGGTCAAGTTGATCCCTTTGAACAACTTTTTCCGCATCCTTAAAGGATGTAGCATAAATTTTATCATTTTGTTTGTTGAAATTTTGTGCCACAGTAAAAATTTTGCCCGCGTGTCACTGCAAAAGCCGCTTGCATCTTTTCAGTCTAATTTTTTTCAATCGAGCAGTTAAAAGATGACCCGTGGACCGACGATAGGCTTTCATATGCAGATCACCTCGAATCAGCCTAGACATGGATCTGGTTGATATATATCCAATTCCTTCGACATGATTATTTGTTTCGTAAGGGGATTTCTTCGAAGTCGTTGACGCATCGGCCAAAGCGGCCAATAGCCAGATAAATATTAATAAATATTATTGATGTTTCGAGTGACTTTAGCAACTCGAAAATTTGGCCGGCACTCTTTCCGTACTTATGACGCTATTACCGCTAGTCGATTCTCTATAACGCCACACTCCATGTTAATAGATCACAAGCTGAAACCAAACTGACTGGTATTCTTTACTAAGTCTACTAATTCTTTACTAAAGAATACATATTATGTTCTGAAAAACAAGTTAACGATTCTATTCCTGTAAGGAGTTTTAGACATTCTCACAAACTCCTATTGTGCGTCGATTTTTATTGGAATTTGGATGGAATACATTCTAAGAGTATGGTGTGAATTGCAAAAAAAAATGTTATGTGTTTAATATATTTCTTGGGGGGATTTTTCGCAAAAATGGTCAATTCTGGGGGGATTTCAGATTGTTCTAGGGGGAAGTTAGCCCAAGCACCTGGCAACACTGACCGAGACTGTCATGGTTAACAAATCTTCGCGGGTAGTTTAGTTAGTTAGGCCCCTTCCATTTGTGCGAAAAAATATAGAACTCACATCACGAATGGTCACATCATACGGTCTGCTGCGCCAAGTATTTATATTTTTATTTTGACAGGAGTCTTTACAAACAAACAGACGCTCTAAATTATTTCCAAACTCCGCAGTGAGGAACCTTCAAAGGAAGATTATCCTCCTACCATCTGTTTTTTGATAAATCATAAACCGGGCCAACTAGTATAGAAATCTGAATCGACAAACAGGCAGCAATCATATACGTCACAACGAAGTCAGCGAAATCTAGACCAGTGAAGAACTGTCACTCATTTTTTAACTAAATATATACATGTACATATATATATACATATGTACATTCATATGTATGTACCTTCAGAGTTTAACATATTTGTCTGCTGCTCATTGCAACACCCCAAGGTGTCAGGGTTGATGAATTGACTAGACAAGGTACAAACAGCTGACATATGTACATATGCACAATTTTAACGCGCCAATGATATTTGTGAAGAACGTGACTCTAGGCTGTTTAGATAAAAAAAAGCTAATAGGATCTTAAGTATTGCTAAACTAATAGGCCCACAAAAGACCGTAAAAGGTTCAACTGGGCGTTGCGACCAGTGATTTGTACAAAACTAAAAAGATGGCGGAGACGAGAACATTTTAGATATTTTCTCCACGCACATCCTTTCCTTGCCGATACTCATTATGTCTTCAGGAATCTAAACCAGGAGGGTTGCATACAGTATATGCATCTCCACTCATATGCCAGTTGGCTCTTTGTAAATGCACTTGAAGTACATGAAAGACATGTGACTAACAAAACTTTTAGTTAGAGGTAACTTTGCTAAGTCGTCCAGCCTTTCGAAGAATCTTGTGCTTAGGCAGCTCCCGGAGACCCGGCCAGTTGCATAGGAGGTGTTCTACTGATAAGAGATTGTTCCTGCAACTTCTACAGAAGTCGTTAGTTAGTTACCTAGTCTTCTGTCCATGTTTTTAATGATACAGTTTCCAGTTATGACGCTGATAAGTATCCGAATTTTGCTTCTACCTGTAGCTGAGGCAGATTGTAATCTGTTTAAACCAGGGTTTAAATTAGCATCCCGGAAACAGGTATAATACATAGAGGCCCAGCCATACGACCTACAGAAGTGTTAAGGTAAAATTATATACGCAACAAAAAGCGTTGTCAACTCAAAACCAGACATACAGGAATGATTGTTAAATTTAAAAACCATCTGCATAAATGCATATTTATTTACATTTGCAGACAAATTTGGAAGTTTAATATAAGAAAATGCTTTTTTACAACAGTACAACTTCAATTAATCAGCACAGGGGCCCAAACATCGATCGGAAACGAAGCGCATAAAACGTGAGTTAACAAGTAAAATTTACTATCTCCGAAAATTATTAACAATTTTTCAATGCCTATGTGAAGTTTCAAACCAAAATAAGATCTAGTCACTAACAGTTAAAGAAATACAAAGTAGAATAACTTGTTTCACATTTCCCATAACTTTAATTTTTTGCAACTAGTCAGTTCATATTATTAAGCCGACGTTATGTTTTATAAAATAATACCTATTCACGTCACGAAAATACAATGGAGGAAAATTACACGTAATGGTAATGGTAATTTGGTATCTCAAGGGTAGTCTTAGTCCATTTAAACAATATTCGTAGCTATTGTTAACATTTTACGCAGCAGATAGAAGTTAACTATTCATTTATGCATATTCATACAACGCTAAGCACACTACGGTTTGGCTTTATTACAGATTTAAATTGCATTTAAAATTTTTCACTGCTTACTTTCCTGCCCTAATCTTTGCTAATTACAAACAAATAGAATTACGTAAACTTACGAGAGCACATAAATGCTATTAGTCTGAAAATCTTTACACCGATCGAATGATTCAGGCTCTAACAACGCATTAGTTCATTGAACAAATAATTAAAAGAAACAAATAGTCACGGATTTAAACAGAAGATTGTATTGATCACATCAATGCCTAGAACTGAAAAGCAACTAATACTCATGTATCTCAATTATGAGCATCGACCTCTAAATATTTATAAACAATTTTGAGAGCTAGTTAAAATCACCACCCTTATACGACAACATAAAGCAAACGTTCTGGCATGCATCATATGATCTTAATTTCATTGTTCACCTACGGAAATCTCTCATAAAATATTAATGAATGTGATTTAAAACGTCTTCACACCTATGATATCACTGTACTCGACAAAACCCACAATCTCTGTGAATAAGAGAAACCATGTCAAGAGATGATTCATGCCACCAAAGACGAGTCTGTTTTATGGAGAAACCAGAAGTGAGATTCACTTCGGTTTTGGGAACCACCGAGCCGGTATATTACATAAATAAAAGAAAGTGTGCCCGGTAAAAGGCTCTATTTGATATCGCAAAAACGTAAAATATTTACTTACTTTATGTTATAAATAGTTCAGCTGCCAGGGGAGTTTATTGAAGCGTGATGTATCTGCGGGACCTGATAAGAATAATGCCATGAATGGATTTGATTTGTTTGCGGATATGAATTTCTTACCAAGTTATGAGAAAAAAATATGCGACAGTAAGAACAGTTAACAGGTTCCTTTAAAATTACATACTGCCTACAAAATAGGCGTATTTAAGGCACTTGCTGAAAAACAGACTCCGTCCTCGTCGTTCTCTACCTTCACTTTACTATAGAATGGATTCCAAAACACTGCACATTAGTTCTATAAATGTCAAAACAATTCTCACCTCAGCGGAACGAAAAAAAAGTTTAGTCCATACTTCCACCTGCGTGATGAGTAACTGCAACCATATGACAGATAGTTTGCACAGTTTGAGAGTCACAGTAAATCAAAGATCGTTAAAACCACATTGCAAATCCATTTGCAATCATTTTAATTTTCATGGCATTTTTATTTTGGCAGACATTGGTATTTTCAGTACAAAACACTACACGAATTAGAAAGTCTTTTTTTGAAAGAAATTATGAACAAAATTTGAGTGAACAAATTATGCGAAAGCTTCACAATTTGCATAAACAATTTGACGTACAGAACCGTCGACCTGATACAAACATTCTGAATTTAATGTAACAGAGGTGGTTGTATCATAGCAACTGACGCCTACATAAATTTGTTCACACAGTTACACGGTTGTATGTACATACACAGGCTCTAGTTCACTTCAACACGGTCACAAACGACCACACAGCCAAAGGGGTGTCATGAGCTCAATGAAGTTGTTTTTTTTTTTTTGTCAAAGCGTATATACCTCGCAAGGTGTCCAACGACTCCTGCTGAGACTTGAATGGTGTTGGGGATGTAAACTTCGATAACAGAGCGCTCTAGTTATTCCGCGCCATCGGGTTGCAATAAAGTCTTATCATATTAGTAGGGCATAAAATGGATGACATTATTCCCCCTATACTCGTGGTCCAAAAATAAGCCAACTAAAGCCATTTAAATACTACAACAAATTTGATAGCAAATACAAAAACAAAAAAAGATCCAAACCCTAGCAGATCCCTTTTGAAGGAGGATGTTTCCGCTCATACTTGCAAAAAAGGCAGACACGACGACGCATATGATGCGTGGCGTACCATCAATCTCTCAAAATATTCTTGGTGAAGTGCTTGAAAGCCGAGAAGCTTGGGTTTCTTATGTGAAAGCATAAGAACTGAAGGAACTTAGAGTCTTGGAAAAACAAGGAGATGAACCGAACCGTTTTTACGAGCAATGATTGAAACATGAGCAAGCGGAATAAATAGGGCTGAAGTCCCCATCGTGATTAAATTCTTTACAGCAATACCGCTAGGAATGAGGTGTGCGAAGGACATGGTTTTAGTAGTTAAGAATCCGGCATGCTCTGTAATCATTCCTACGAGATGCTGTGATTGATTCGATTTCGACAAATTCCAAATTCTAGTAATGATTTGAACGTGCACTTATATATATTTTTTTATAATTTACCCGCACTCAAGGGGTTAATACCCTTTTAATGTTTATACACAATGCGGGCGTTTTGAAAGGAAGATAGAGAGAGAGAGAAAGAGATTGGTGTAGTGGTTTGAAACTCAGGTGTATTAGGTTTCACACATTAGCTCCAGGGGTGGTGTCCAGATAACTGGGGAGAGTTTTTGTTGTCATTTATTTGTTTTGCCTTCGCTTCTGATTCACAGTATTTTTTCCCCGATCCACCTGATGTCATGAGCATATCAATTATCAACAGAGCGATCAATTTCTCCACCCATATGACAAACCTACTGCCAGTGTTATGTCTTCGCAGTAGTGTTGTCACAAACTTTCGCAATTGATCGGACTGTCTCTTATCATATAATGCTTGCTGACATCAGGGATTGAACTGTGAACCATCAGCTCGTCAAACGATGACGCTACCACTACACCATTGCCACCCTTAACCTGTTAAAATATATTAAGAATCGACAAGATTCTACATATTAACGTAGTTCTAACAACCAAACATTTGAAATGATATGCTTCATATTTATCTTTTTAAATAAACTTGGTTCATTTTACCGTTTTACACGAATGATTACATTGAGCTATAATATTGCAACACGAATTTTTATAAAAATGAATTATGCTCTTTAAAAAGTTTAGTGTCGCTTTAAAACTGTGTGAATGCAAAGCAGGATTCCTCTATCGCTTTAACAGCAATGATTAATATGTCTGTTGGCCTCATTGATTTTATCCTTGATTAAATAATTATTAAGGCATCAACGCCTTCGAAAGGGCATCCTGCATTAAATTAATTCAACGCGATCACGAGAAAGATTAGTAGAGGATTTCAAAGACTTAAATACAAAATTATGAATATACGCAAATTTTAAGCGATTTTAGTTTTCTAAGCTAAACAGTTTCATTTCTGTGCTGTATAGCTTCCGAATATGCTTGAACATTTGAAAGTTTTTCTGTCATTGATGTACTCGGCTCATTTGACTGATGGTTTGCAAAAGTATATTCACGCGACAATAATTGTACAGGAAACGTTGTTGATTCAGCTCGATAACCTCGGTTGTTAATGTGGATACAGGTTTCATCATTCAATCGAAACCTTTGTCCATAAAAAATTACGTCCGCTATTAATTTTTCTGCAAAAATGCGCTGCTCACTATCCAAATTCTTTAGCTGTAAGCCAATTCTTTTTCCTGTTATTTCATGTTCATCTTCTTGGAACGAATGTTTGGGGAGGATTTTTAAAGGTGATTCCAGATAAACTTGGCTTTTTTTCTCACTTGTAGAAAATATTGCCTGTCTTTTTCTCGAATTTGATGTCGGACAACTTGAAAAGCTCTCAGCATGAAAAGAGGAGTTGCTCTACAAACAAAAAGAAAAAAAACAACGAAAATAAAAAAATCTTGTAAACATTATTTTGAATTTCATATGTATTTATGTAAGATGTTTAATAAACCTTTATTTCAATTTAATATATATTTGTAATCGGTGTTAGCAATAGGTACTCTGTAGGTCTACTACGTGGAAAATTTAGAGTTCATTTCTTGGCCTACACACCAGATCTATCTCCAATATCGTGCGATCGATTATTTCATGTGGGTCTACGTTTGGAGCTAACATTGTTCGTGTTATTCATAACATAAGACCGATATTGCACTACGAACAGCCACGGTGGCCTCATACCAAAAATCATTTTTAAATATTAATGCCATGAAAAATTAAGGTTTTTATGCTCAGACGAAAACGGTTTTATAATTCATTAGCACTTGTTTGCAACGTTGGTCCAAACAGAATCCTAATCCTGGCAATACTAGAGCAAACCATTAATTGATTGGCACAAATTCACCACAAATAATTTTCTACCTAAGAGCTTTTACACACAGATAAGACTAGTTTACTTACCTCTTCATCCGCACTCAAAGCTTCAAATTTGTCTACTTCTTCCGAAACATTTTCGTTCTCATACAAAAATAATAAATTATTATAAAACCACAAATTAGGCATATAAACACTCTTGGCAGAAATATTTTTTTGCTGTGACTTCTGTGCTTTTAAGAACTCTCGACGAAATGAAGTTCGCAGTGAATTAATTTTCTTTTTCATCGTGTCAACATTCGCGTTCGGATCAATTTCTTTATATTTTTTGAGTAAAACTTCATAAGCATCACTGCGTAGGACTCTATTCTTATACGAATCACACTTTTGATCCCACAAACATGGATAATTCTTGTAGAGTTCGATAAATTGAATTAGTTTTGTTTTCGCTACGTCCATTGTTGATACTGTACATTTGACAGCAAACAAGGTTTCAATATCAAATGTATGACAATCGTTTGAATTACTCTTGTCAAATTGGTGCTGGGGATGGAGAATACGCATGGCTACCATAGCACGTTTCAATCGTAGTGCATTTCTGTAGTAACAAAAAAATACTCAGAAAATGCCTGCGTACAGATACATTATGTAGAATATTTGGTGAGAAATGTGCGTACGAAGCTATACTTAAGTACTAAAAAGTGTGATTTTGTTCATTGAGGGTTTCGTATAAAAACTACTGGTTTTTCGACCTTTTTTTTAAGATATTAAAATTAGGCATATTTAACAGTATAGATCGGAAAATGCATTCGTAAGATATTTCTCAAATTTTTATGCCAGACAGTTTCGAAAACGAGAGATTCACTTGATATATTTTTTTTTTATATAATTAGCGCGCACCAAGGGGCGTATGAATACCCTTATGCTGATTATTCAGGGCACGGGCGTTTGGAAAAGGGGAAAGAGGAACAGAGGAGAAACCGGTTCACGTTGGCTTTAAATGTTTGAATGTTGTACCGATGAGAAAATACAGAGCCTGGAAGATCATTCCACATACGTGTCGTTCAGTTTATAAACGAATCCCTATATTTGACAGTACGTCCGAAGTTGGGCTTAAGGGTGAACTGATGTGCACTCGAAGCGTGACGCGTATTGCGGGTGAAATTTTGAAGGGGAGGTATGCAAGTGGCTATTTTGTTGAAACATTTTTTGTGGAATAAGCGATAAAATAGGGAAAGACGAGACATTTCTGCGATGTTCAAGTGAGTCTATAGAGCTCACAATGTCTCTATCACCTATTAGTTTTATCGCGCGGTTCTGGACCCTATCTAGAATTTGCAAAACGGTCTTGGGTGATATGTCATATGTCGTCTTAAATAACAAGTCTAAACCATTCATGCCGCTTTTATAATTTAGGAGCTGGATGGTGTTACAGACAGATGGGTGATGCATAAGCGAAAGCATTATGGTTTCGAGATCTACTCGTATGAACATATGTATGTAGGCACATACTTTGTATTTTATGAAACAAAAAAAAAAAAAGGCATTGTTCCTAATACTCATAATAAACTCATAGATCGACGATGTGTACCACTTGAGTAATGAAAAAATAATAATTACAAATAGTCCATATATTAAGAAGCTTTTCATGACAATCATTAATGTCAGATATTCACGAGAGAAATTTGTTGGTATTTTCTAAGATTCAAATGTCAAAACTTCTCATTTATTTTAGTACGCACTATCAAATGGCCTACGTTGTTCACGCTTGTATACTGTAGGGAAGATTACTTCACAGTCGCATATTACTGTATACTATATATACAATCTCTTCAAACATTATATTAACGAAATCGCATGATAGCTTTTCACCTTTTTACCTTTCTTAATATTGAAAGGTTCGGTGGTGTCCTAACCAACCATAAGGGCAAAATTTAGCCTTGATACAAATCTAGGTCTGCCTCTAATGATAAATCCGCAATGGCTATCGCCGTAGATAAATATTGTAGTTTTTCACACTGCTTTTGTCGAGCCAATCCATCGCACTTTTCGGATGGCGATGATGGCATCGACTACAGGGTTGTCAGCAATTAATCTATTCATATCCTATGCAAGCGGTTTCTTAACTCTTATGAGAATGAAAATAAATACTTTATTTACATTGCATATTGGCTTTGTAAGTTCTTGGGACAAAAAATATAACAACCTGATTAGACGGCAATTATGAGGACGTTCAGAAAGTTTCTGTTAAAAATACGGTCATTTTAATGGTTTCTTTCATTTTGAAGGCGTTAAGTGATACAGACGATTATAAAAAAAAAAGCAGGTAATTGTTGCTAAGAGCAGAAGAATCAAGCTGCTTACTCTTGTGGTAAGATAGTACGAATTTTCGAAATTTTCATTGGATGCACTATGGTTTATGGACTTGAGATTCTTCTCAACAAACTCAAAGTCAGTCATTACCTTTTGTTGGTATGGCTCAGTTGGAAAACAGTTACGTTGATGCTACTTCTTTTGGATCATATCGCAACTGGTTAACGCTTAGATTTTTTCCCTGGATCGTATAAGTGCTGTCGTTTAACAAGCAGACTTACAGCTTTAAAGGATGTACAATATGTCTACTGTGTCCATACAAGGACACTTATAGTTTTTCCTTAAATATACATGTACGTACATAGCGGAGCTCTAATTCGATACCTTTTTGAATAAAAATTATTCAGGACGGTCTAGTATTTCAAAAAAGAGGCCAAAGTATACCCACGTGCGTTGAAAGACCAAAAATGTAGACGTTCCATTTTTAAAATTGTATCATATCGTGTATTCTGTATTTTCTTAGTACTCTACCTTACTACAGAGAGTTAAGCAATAAACACCGATCGAGCAAATATACATATAAGGGAGAGGATAAAATTTAGGTTTGTAACGGACGTGAGAAAAATTTGGTGTGACCTAGCTCTGCCAATTTTTAGAATTCAGACGTGTAGATTATGCTCACTCATTTAAGTTCTAAAACTTAGTACTCGTATAGTCCATGAAAATCCAGTTACATGTTTGATAACAACTTCGATAATGGTTTTGCGGTCGAAAAACAGATCTGTCATTCTGATTTCCGCAAGTGCCCGTTTGTCACATATTTCCAGAGTAAATTTTTTCTGCAATCAAGGTACTCGTTAGTAAAAACTTAACATATTTAAACTTTCTATCAATATTCCATCTAGTGAAATGGAGAAAAATCCTGCGTCGGACTCTGTAGCGAGTAATCATGCGCATATACAATTGTCACCAAAGAAACTAGCAGAAATGCA
The DNA here is from genome assembly GCA_946965025.1 of Blera fallax. Lineage (NCBI taxonomy): Eukaryota > Metazoa > Arthropoda > Insecta > Diptera > Syrphidae > Blera > Blera fallax. The sequence continues at coordinate 15,690,669 of OX337247.1, read as the reverse complement.
CATTAAATCAAAAAATGATCAAAACCAGAAGTTCATTGGAAAAGCTGATGCGTATGAACAAAGGACAAGGGCTGTTCAAACAGAGCTTAGAAAAAATAATTTGCTCTTGGCACAGTTATTGCAAAATCACTCCAAATAATTTAATATTTACCTCCTGTGTAATAAGAGGAGTTGAGTTGCTTTCGCACTTGTTTTATTTTATTCAATTAACATGAATTAATAAATTTGGTATGGCCATAGAAATATAGAATTCTGACTGTTTTATTTCATTAAAGTCGATTTTTTACAGTTTTGGTTTTCGGTTGTGCGTACAAAATATGTACAAAGAAATAAAATCAATTTCCCGTAATTTTATAGTCTTTAGTGAAGTAGCATGCGTACGTTCTTAACTTTTTTTTTCTTTAAATACCACTTTACTTAACGAGTTGGGATTGTACAGCTTTCTATAAAATACGCAGTGCATGTAAGCCAAAAATATCGGATAAGGGAAGCGTGAGAGGTGGAAAGTGAATGGAATTTATATATTTCATTGATTTTGTTTCTGGACTCAGTTTTTTCTTTCAATTTTTGTGTTGTTCTTGCAGTATAGACAAAATTTATGGAAATGACAAAAAGGCTGTACATATGTATTCCTTGGCGGGAAATATGTATGTACGTAACTGTGCATTCCCTGTAACGTAGGTTTGAAATTTTGATATTTGAAGACATGATATATAGCAGACAAATTTAGTAATACTTATTTTTTAATCAATTTATTCATTTTTAGATATTTTAAAATTTCACCTGCAGTAGCAGGACGTTTTTAATCTTATGAATGGCAAGTCTATACTGTTTTAATATTGATCTTGATATTACTGAAAGCAATATAAGGTGGTGGTCTGTTCTAGTGATATACATAATTAAGACCAACAAAAAGACTAGCAACAGAGAACACTTCATATCACTAGATATCGTAAGACATAAAATTATTTACAACTGTTAAAATTTTTCCCGAAAATGAAATACTGTTGCTATAACGTAACTAAAAGCAGCTAAATCAAATATGCCAGTGTTAGCAACAATGAGTCTACATATATGTATGTATACATATAATAAATATCCCACAAAATCTTGCTGATGGTGCTCCGGGGTGAATGTTTTAGCTAGCTGTAAAAGAAATCGTACAAAATTGTCTTAAAATAAAACCTAGATAAGCTCATGCACATACACACTTTTGAAGCCACTTTCTTCAAGTACATTAATTACAGGTACATATGCTCAATGCTCTTGACAGGTATGAATAAAGCATATTAAGAAATGCATTTGGCTGACCCAAGGTAATAGTCCACATTTTTCTTCAAAGAAAAAACAAATGAACAGAAACAGGTGTAGGAATATGTTACTTTATTGGAATCAAGACTGCCACGGTTCTACGTTGGCTGGCTGTTTCCAGATGTTATATATTAGTTAAGTTGCTAAGTAATAGTCTTACGTCTAGACAAAAATAACAAGGACATAAGCTAAATCAGACATCAAAATTTAAGATACATACAACGAAATATCGAAATAAAGATTTTGAAACTTCTTTGCATGCTTACTTAAACGGAGCTACAGTTTGGGATGAACCTAAGCCTCAACCAACGATGTTCCCCAAGTAGGCTTGTATTTAGCTCACTGCATCGAGTTGTCCATTTCTTCTAAGTGTGCGCCAACTAAGGCGAAACCTTTCTCTTCTGCGTAGTCCCTCCGGATTTGATTTGAAGATTCGAATTCCGGGTTAGATTGTTGTTTTGCCTTTTTCTAGACTTTTTTGCTTAAGCCACTTGTTATTCCCAAAATAGATATAAAACAATTTTCCCTAAAAACTAAATGCGTAAAATGTTGAAATGAAATTTACCAAGCCAAACATTGCCATCTATATTTTGAATCTAGTAACAAATGCGAGAAGCTTTCCGCCCCTTACCTACTACAACACCTGTCAAACAAAAAATTTACAAACTGTCAAAGTGTCAAACTCTTGAAGAGCACGCAAATTTCGCTCGACCTATTTTCCCACATCTTCATAACAAGTAATCGAAAAGGACAATAGTAAATAATAAGTTATCATTTAAAATTCAATGGATTTGCTTAAACATATACAATGAAAGTTAAAATAAAATCATGGATGGGTGTTGCATCTTGGCGATGGATTGCTAATGATGAAAATTGCGGTATTTGTCGTATGTCGTTTGAGAGTACGTGCCCAGAGTGTTCACTGCCCGGCGATGATTGTCCACTGGTTTGGGGTGTTTGTTCTCATTGTTTCCACATGCATTGTATTGTCAAGTGGCTCAATTTGCAACCCCTAAATAAGCAGTGCCCAATGTGCCGGCAGGCTTGGAAGTTTAACATCCACTAGATGTTCACATGTCAAATCTATTGCAATTATTATACTCGAATCAATTACTACTTGCGCTACTTTAGTGAGTACTATTAACATAAAAAAATTTAAGGACAATATCTCTACAAAATTACATATATTAATAAAATTTGAGACAAAAAAGGAAAAAAAAAAAAAGAAGAAGTCGCCACCGAGATGTCGTATTCCGACTTACCACCTCTACCAAAAAGCCTTGCTGCGGCTGTGCTACCCGATGGTGGTGGTTCTGTAAATGCAGATACACCAAGCACATCTTCCAGCGCGCGTAACTTACCACAACGAGACGCATCGGACGGACCGAACAGGCATGGTAGTTTATCATCGACAGCTGATTCTGTGAGCAGCGGAGAGGCAAGCAAATCGCCAACGGTATCATCGACAGGCACAACATCGAACGAAAGCAATATGGATACACAATTAGCAACACTGCGACAAGAAATGCATAATCTGCGACAGATGGACTTGTCATTACTAACTCAGTTGTGGGCTCTAAACGAATCGATTCAAGGATTTCGCGCACGCTTGGAAGAGCGCAAAACTTCTCGTTCGCCTTCGCCACAGAGGTCTTTTTGCTCCGAGGGTGAAAATGAATTTGGAAATACAGCAAAAGCTCCACCGAAAGGATCTGTTTCTAGCAATAGTCGATCTCATCACAGCCAAGGAAACCGTGGGGGACGACCAACGTCAATTCCAGCAAACCCGAGAGGTGATGCACCACAAATAACTGTGAATGCAAACCATTATCCGGAAAAGGCAGTACGTAAACCTCGCCCTAAGAAGAATCTTTATGATTATCCATACGAGGAAAATCGTCTTAAATCTGAGGCATTATATCAACAAGCGAATGCTAGTGCTCGTGCTCAAGCTTCAAATACGATTCCTCAACAAATGTACGTAAATAACGATCTTCCACATTATCCGATGTCCAAAGCTCATACACTGCAATCAGCTGGTGGAGTTGCCTTTCATCAGCAATTGATGCAAAAACATCATCAGCCCCAGATGAATCACAGCAAGTTACATCCAGTGCAGTGGGCACCACCTGCAAACTCTCAACCGAAGACGTCCAAAGGGGCCATTCCTAAGATTCTTTCAATATTGCAGCGGAAACAACGTGCTCCACCACCACCACCACCACCGTTACACAAATCACCACAACGACCCGTTTGATGCGGCTGCCTCAAAATTATGTAAGCATTGCAAATTTTCTTCCCCACCCACTAATTTGATCTCTTGTTTTAACCTGAAAGAAAATATCACCCTTTCGATTGGGAATTTCTGTCAATTAATCCTACTCCTGGGAAATTACCCAATTTTAAGCATCTAACTGTTACATTATTCTCTTATTAACGAAAATTATAATACTAACGAACGATAGTAGAACGGCAATTGAATTGCAAAGCTACCATGTGGCATTTTTCCTTTCCTAAATTCTTAGCATTTAGTCTTAAGAACGATTAAAACAAAATAAAAATTATACTGTAGTTGAGTTTTTGTAACAAATAATCATAATTAAACAAAAAAAAAAAAAAAAAACAAACGCTAAATTAGTATTTCTTCAACGGAAAGCATGTTCATGTTTACAATACAAAAATAAAATAAAAATGAAAATATGTAATCGATTTATAAAGTAACACTAAGTAACATCCTTAGCATATAACATTGTTGAATTCTCATTACTGGTTAAGTTGATTGATATAAATACGAGTAGAGGAAGAACTGTTATACTTAAATATAAAATGAAATAAACATTAATTTATTGACTATTTAAAGGCGATAATAATTCCAAAGAAATACATATATCAAAAAATCTTTAAATCAAACCCACTGTGTTTTTTTTTTAATTTGCTTTTATTTAAGTCCGATAACGTACTTTTATAATTCTTTTTCTTATTAAATAAAATCAGTATCAAATCGTTGATCAGCAATGTGTGCTTAAAGAATAACAATTATAAAGGAAATAATTTAAAATTATGTAATACTAAAAATAGGGAGCATTGACTAGCTACTCAAGAATGATCTTAGCTTCTTTTCCATCGATGAACACTTTCTGACCATGCTTTAAGCAAAATTCACGTTTAACGTAGGCGAACAGTAAATCGGTGACTAGGAAAATCTGAAAAGAAGTACAATTACATAGAAAATAGAGAGAAATATGAATTTATTTATTTAATATATCAGAATGAAAAGTGCGGGAGTGTGTTACGAGCATATTTTTTCCGTGGTATGACCGACAGTGAAGCAGATACGAAGTAAGCGTTGGAAAATGGTTCAGGTCATCCGCAAATAGTTGATTTTTTTCAGCGTCCAAGCTTTATTCATACCGACTGGTTCTACATATGTATGTATGTAAGTCGTTCTATAAACACTACGATATATGTACGCCTTTCCGTTCCGTTTTTTTAGGATGTAGAAAACTATATAAAGGAGGGACCATTTATAATTAGTTAAGAATCTAATGCAAGACTCGATTTTGAAATCAGAACTCCGGAGTGATATTTGCATTTCGTGATCCAAATGTGGATATTATTCCACAAATGCTCTTATCTAAGAACATAATTAAAACTGATGAGAACACGGTCTCATCTTCTTAATCTTCTCGAGTTGAAACGAATGTTTCTGAAATTTTTCTTGTTTATACAATGCATATCGCTATTGTGGGCGCCGTGGCTCAAGTGGTTAGTGCGTTAGATTACTTTTTTTAGGCTCTAAACTATAGGTCCCTTGCATTTGTGTCAAAAAAACATAACACGCACAACACGAAAGGTCGCGATAAGCTAGACCCTGTAGAACATACGGTCTGTTGCGCAAAGTATTTATAATTGTATATCGCTATTGTCAATATATTTACACAGATAATGATGAACGGCAACACACAACTTCTTTATATCAATCGTAGCACTGTTAACAATCCAATAAAAAGGTGAGTTCCATGAAATAAGAAATATAGACCATCAATCTTTTCATGCTTACATACATACTATACGCAACATGCCCTGAGTTTGCAAAGCTGTTTTTCGATATTTTGGCCTGACCAGGTTTAATGAAAGCCAACCGCAGCAGATGATTTTGTCAGCAAAATGACACATTTTACAAAATAGCAAATATGAACTTCTGCAGATCATCTTACAAGAAAGGATATAATTCCTCAACCTTTCGACCAAAGAAATAAGAGATGTTATTGCTATCAAACCCTGAAAATGATGATTTCCAACCATCGGAAAGGAGGGAAACTTTAAGAAGTAGCATTCACAAGCATATCTGTCGAAGGTAATTTTACTAAGTGATCACTGCAAAACCTGTCCGCACCGTCTTCCTAAGGCGTGGCACAGCATGTTTCTTTAAAAGTTGAACCAAATTAACCAAATTTTGAAGAAAAACACCAATAGAAGCCAGTTTTGGTGAGAGGGACGGTTTTCTTCACATCCATGGATATAATTACATTAATACATGTAAAATATGAATAGTAAATCAATGATTTAGTATCTAAATAAAACCAACTTGCATATCACGGTACTAAAACTACGATCTGGAAGATTATAGTTAGTCCGGCTCAAAGGTTAACTCAAATCAAGTCAACTGATTTGTGCAAGGGTTTGGGCCGGTCAGGTAGCGCTGTGTAAAGGCTTTTCATCGGTTCTGATCGCCTACGCAAATCAGGTCGTGTTTGACAGCTTATATCGGCGAGTGTCTTTTTAAAAAAAGTAGTTGTATAGAAAACATTTCGAATGATTTTGATAAAAATCGATATGAGACAAGGTGTCACAGACGCTAGTTTTAAGACGTTTACGAGTGGGGCTCATTTATTATGTAAGCCAAAGATACGTAAGCGTAAACAACAGCTTTGTTGATTGATTCAATTTCTTATTGGGTGCATGCGTTTTGGCATTTTTTCAAGGACAGGTATTCTTTTCTTAGATATACAAAAATTGCAGTTTCTTTGGTTTGTTATATGTTTTAAAGTCTGAAAGATCCAACGTCCGCAAAGTAGTACCAACTGTCTCTAGCGCTGGATTATTACAACATAACAATAGACACATATGTACATATCAGTGCTGGCAGACATTCTGAATTAATGTGCCCCGTATTTGCCCCGCATTTTTCAAAGATATATTTTGCGCTGTGTTCAGGCTCATTTTACTAAGTTGACTGAACATTCGAAATCTGTCACTTTGGACCACGCAGTAAAATTCTAGTGTCTCCAACACGGACAACAGTTTCATGACGTTTCCGAAAAATTTAATAACCTCGTCATCAGATATTCGCCAGAAGTGGACGTCCCATTTTATAAATATGAACTCAGACTAACCTGTCCTGTTGAAAAGGCTAAAGTTGCTCCAAAATAAAAATTCGCATTTGCTGAACCTGCATACATCCATAAATACCAGAGTGCTGGCATAATTAGTACTGTAATCAAGAAGAAACAGAACACAACAAAGTTGTGGGCCATGACTGAAAAAAAAAAAAAAAATATTCACCACTGGAAACTTTTGATCAATGAAATAATCAAACTTACACTTCCAACACCGCCGCCAGATCGGGAGGAGAGCCAGATAGAAAGTAATATCTCCTAGGCATGGATAAGACCGAAATATTGATGTCAAAGAAATGAGTACTGTCGCAAGCATCAGTGGATCCTTACGCAATTTAAATGTTAGAGGAATCAAGTACAAAATTGTGGCATTCATTTGAAAAGTGATCAAGAACATGGTGCGAAAGTGATCGAACATTTCCATAAAGAAGTACCAAAAAAGGCCAATATTTGGTTGAAGCTCCCGGCAAAAGAAACTAAAAATCAAAGCGAAATTAAATGGAATTTAAATTTTTACATTATTTATACGTACACAAATCCTAATGTTCCATTGAGAAACGTCCAGCTTCCCATGATTAAATAGTTAACCCAGAAAAATCCAGCACATGCGAGGAAGAAGAGAATAACGACTCTGTAAGAAGCTTTCGCACATCCTTTACCTTGTATGAGTACGATTGGTGCAATTAACACGACAGGGTAAAGATTTCGTATTGTTTCTAAGGCGAGGAACATCAAACATGGTATTAAATTCCGCTTTGCCAAGAAATAGAAGCACAACGCCAGGAATAAATTGCTAAAGACTGTTGATGTAAGTCCTACACAATTTAGAACAGAAAACGGATTGAAAAGATAAGCGATGAACACATATTTTGGAATATCTATTGTGTCTTGCAATTGCAGCTGTAGTTCTTCCGTATCAGCAGCATAGTTGACCAACTGCTCCTTTTGCTTCATAAACTGAAAATGTTTGTAGTAAAGCAACAGCTTATCTTGTGAATAGTATTATTACCATTTGTTTGACGAATTCTTTACTCATTTTAAATAATACAACAGCTGTCGCTAGGTCAAGTACTATGTAGAGCCAAGGTACCACTTGTGAAGCAGTTGAGAAAACCCAAACCAGACTGAGGAGGATAAGAGGTGTTTCGTGAACCATATCTCCATAATACGGATCTATGTTGTTCTTATATAGATAAATGCCTTCTTGAACTAAAATTAATAAATTTAGCATTTTTATTAACGCTTAAATATGGTATTAATAACCCCTCTTGAAGGAGTTCAAAGGAGTTGAGATTTCAACTCGGTTTCCAATTGCTGAAGAATATTTTGACGACAATAAGATATATCTGATTGTCCCTCCTAAAATGAGGAGGAGTATAAGGTTTTTAGTTTCCATACTGCGTAACTTTTAGAGCCAAACTTCGGCGAAAATTGGAATATTTTATTTTATTTTCTCCACCACTATCCTCCACGATAAACAAAACTGACAATCGGAAAAGTCAACGTAACGTAATGCATTTCTAGTTCGAACACATCGCATCGCGGGTGAAAAGATGCTATTAGGGCCAGTTTCCACTCTGAGCGTCCACGATTGTATTGGCTGAGATGCTACAAAATTGCTGCAACTTCAGCTTAATATCAAGGGTTATTCAATTTGAGGTTGCGTATATTTTGCAATTTTGACTAGCGTAGTTTTTAAGAACTGTTTCTTAATTTAAGGTTGTTTAAAGGTATGTTTACATAGTTAATATAGAATTTTCTATAGTCTGTCCTTGATGGTAGACGCTTAGACTAGGTTCTTCCGCTAACTTTTCAAGGGAAAGAAATATAAATTATCAAATATAGAGGATTGAGAGAGAATATACATATATACTCTGAGTTAAACTTTAGGAACTGTCAAAATAGTAGTAAAAGTGGTAGCATTGATTTTATTCTTCCTTGAGGTGGATATGAAATATACTTCGCATCAATCAGGATTGGGATAATAAGTTTTATGCAAGGTATTTTTTTCTAACGTATTTAAATACTCTCTTCACCGGGCTTGTCTCTTTGTTGTCACAGTTGTCAAAGACTACTTCGATTAGTTTAATACTCAATATTGAAGACTTTTTCGAATATTTATGCGAAGTCAATTAGGATAGGCAAACTGTCGCCGTTCCAAGTTGCACCCGGTATGTAAAATAGTGAAACGTGGAAAGAAAGTCTGAGTGAGCGAGACTCGATGTTTCTAGCACTGACGTCTAAGACGTCATTTATTGTTTACCTCCGATTTTCCTCGTTTTATTTAAGTTGTTTTGGAATCCGTGGCCATTATTTAATTATTTACTAAAAAAATGCCTTCTGTTATACATAAAAGCCCAAAAGGGAGAACGTATAAAGCGATTTTGAAAAAGTTTAAAGCGATAATAAAGTGCCCGGAGGATTTCTTAAGGTAAATATTGGCACGGTAACCTCCAAAGAGCAAGGTTGCTCTGCCCTCACTCCACGTGCGTGTAATCAAATGTTTATTTCTGCCCTTACAGCATACAGAAATTGAAGTCGGAAGATATCCGAACTCTGTTAAAAGACACCTACGATTTGACCATCACAAAGGACACACACAACAAGAACAACATCGAAATTCTCCCGGAACTGGTTTTGGAGGATTTAGACGAGGAGCAAATTTGGCAATTAGTTGAATTGCGAAACAAAATCGTGTGGCCACAGTTTCTTGAGAGTACTTCAAAGCTACTTTCTCTACACGAGGAGAAGCTTCAAATTAACTATGTACAGGCAGAAGATGATGAAAATGAGAATGGTAACTACGATGAGGGTGAGGAAGAAGATGAGGAGGGATCTTTTGGCGAAGCAAGCGAACAGGAGGATGAGGATGACAATGAAGTGGAATCTGAAGAAGAGATTGTGCCCAAGAAAGCACCCAAGAGCAAAGGAAAACCATCAATTGTCGACGATAAATTTTTTAAATTGAGCGAGATGGAAGCATTTTTGATTGCGGAAGATGAGAAAGAACTCAGCAAACAAAAGGGAAAACCTATTCAAGACGATTATAGCATCAACTACTTTGATGAGAACTTGGAAGACGAGGAAGAAGAAAACGTTAATTATAGAGATTTTTTCGATGATGACGTAGAAGACGAACCGAAAAAGCTAAAACAGAGCGCTAAAGATGAGCCAGATGATGAGGTAGGTGACTATTCTGAACAAGATAATGAATTTGAGGAAGATGTCATGGACGAAGATGAAGATGAGGATCAAGAAGTAGATAAGGAACCCCATAAAAATGGTACTGAACCAGCCACAGATTCCTCAGATGACGACTCAGAGGCAGAAAATGAAAGGGAAAAGCCAAAATCATCATTCGAAGAGCGTCAAGAACGCCTTAACCAACGAATTAAAGATTATGAAGAAGAAATTTTAGGAGAGAAACCTTGGCAACTAAAGGGAGAAGTTCAAGCCACTAATCGCCCACAGAATTCTTTACTGGAAGAGATTCTTGAATTTGAAGCAACAACCCGACCAGCTCCTATTATTACAGAGGAGACGACCCTTCGTTTAGAGGACATAATTCGGCAGAGAATTAAAGACCAAGCTTGGGATGATGTTGAACTCAAAGTCAAACCATTGAACACAGCGCAAGAATATCGAAAGCAATTGGTTTTGGATCAGGAGAAGAGTAAAGAGTCACTTGCACAAATCTACGAAAAACAATATCAAAAGGAAATTGAAAAATTAGATCCGAATGCTGCCGATGCTAAAGAGGAAGAACCCAAAGCACACAAAGAAATCAAGGAGATGATGCGTTCGTTGTTCGTCAAATTAGATGCTCTTTCCAACTTCCACTTTACACCGAAACCAGTTGCTCCAGAGCCAAAGATTATCACGAACACACCAGCGGTGAATATGGAAGAGGTTGCTCCAATTTCAGTGAGCAATGCGAAGCTGTTGGCACCTGAAGAGATTAGAAAGCGAGCTAAGGGCGATATTCTCGGCAGTAACGAACGCAATAAAACGGACAAAAATCGTGACAGGAGACATAAGAAACAGAAACAGCGAGCTGTACACAAAGCACTCGAGGAGCGCGATATTCAAAAGCAGAAGCTTGGCATAAAGCTGTCTAAAAAGGAGGAACAGGCGAAGGCGACAAAGAATTTGACGAAGAACAGGAATGTTGAAAAGGTGAATATTAAAAAAAACGTAATCAGAATTTTCTTACTAAGGTTTTACTTTTTAGGTAACCATTTCGAATGATGCTGGTCAAATGAGATCATCCACGGCTTTCTTCAAAAAGTTGCAAGAGACTACGGCGCTGCAAAACAAGAACTCTAAGAAGCAGAAAAAGGTTGATACAAAGTCCTTTTCCGCGAAAAAGCTTAAATTGTGATCTTTTTCCTTGATTGTTAGTTACTTAGGATATTCTGATTAAATAAACTTATTTTATTAGTGAATAACTTGGATCAGGCAATTTTTAATTGATATTGTTTAATGAGATCGCTGAATGGCTGAAGATAAGTTCGAGGAGACACTACTAAGACATACGAAATAGATCTACTGTGGTTGGGCATAGTATGCATCATTTTATATGGTGTGGTAGTATGCCCTGAAGCCGTTTGTCAATAACTTGATCGGTCCATATCAGTTGTGGCTCTATACCAGGAAAATCCACCATTGATCAAATATTCACAATAACGCAGGTCTTCGAATAAGCCCAGGATGGCTATGAAGAATTCATGCTGCTCCATCAAGGAACGTATAGACCTCACCGAGACCTTAAATGTCAAAAAAAAAAAACGATTCAGACAAGACGACGTGCTATCATGCGAAGATGATGCTCAATGAGGGCACAATCAAGTGTATACTGTCAACAAGAAAGGACAACCTACATTGACGGCTAGAATATAACGTCACCGTAGGAAGATATAACTTTGAGGAATATAGAGACCCTGTCTACTTAATCTCCGCTATTAATTTAGATAAGGATACCAGGGCTGAGATCAAACGCAGTATAACCCTTGCTTCTTCAGTTTAAGCAGGCAATTGAATAGCAAAGTCTTGTCCGTAATAACTAATAAGACCTTGATTATCCCAGTTCAGCCCTATGGCGCAGAGACATGGACTCTGTCAAAAGTGGATGAAGTTGCTCTTGGTTGCTTCGAGTGACGTCTGCTTAGACGGTGAGTAGGGGAGGAGATATAACGACGAATTATACGGGCAGTTCAGCGTCATGGACTTAACCAGAAGAGTGTATAATGTACTATATATTAGAAAACAACCTTCTGTAGAAAAGCCTCTTAAAGGCTTCGCAGATTCACATTGTAAGTATTGTAACAGTAATGAATTGAATAAAAAAAAAAATAATGGCTGAGGTATCTGGGTTATGTAGACACCAAAGCTCCAGCCCAAAAAATCATGGAATCCATCCCGAGCGTCGGAGCAGAAGAGGAAGATCGCAGCTCAGGTAGCGTAGGCAAGTGGATAGGGACCTCAACCAACTTAGTGGTCAAAATTCAAAACTATTTATTCCCATAAGGTATTTTGGGTTACCATCAACAATACGAAAATATTCTAGCGTTTGGAAAAGATTCAAACCTGCCTTGTATTCCAGAACTGTCGGCGATAGATTCCTATTGGCATATCAATATGTAACCAGCAACATGTGTTCGTTAGAAATATTTAAGCTGTTATGAATCTTTGAAGTTCTTTTGCATAAACTCTCTCATGATATAATTTTCTACAAAAATAGTGTTATATGGTATGAGTTAGCTCCTTATGCTTAATAAGGCAAAATTTAAAAAAAATATGTACATTGATACATACAAAGCCCTGGTGAAGGCGAGAGAAGTGATGAGACCCGAAACCAGTTATTCAGACTAAATGTTCAAATTTTCTAATATCATTTAGGCTGAACTCCACGCAATAAAAAATTGTGTCCAATTTAATTCTGACAGAAAATATCGCATGGAAAACATCGTAATTATGTCATACAGCAATCTAAGATCAAGGCATTCAGTTTATATGCAATCACCTCTAAGATGGTACGGAATTGCTTAGATAAATTCAATAACCTCCTCCCCGAACTTAAAGTTTATTGGTTTTGGGAATTTGTTCTTGTTTTTACCACCTCGTAAATTAGTTTGCTCCTTTTGAATGATAGCCGATCCGTTCTGCTTGTATTTTTTAATTCCACTATGACCTCGAAAATGTTGGAATATACTGCGCGATGGCATTGTTCTTGTAAAGGGGGACAGTAGAATGCAAACGGAGACCAACAGAGTTTGACTTCATAGAGGATAATAGCTAGTGCATTGCAATACTCCATAACTGCCTTCAATTTCAGATATGCACTGATTTTCGATAAGTGTAGACTTTGCCGCTTTCTCGATTTTATGAATTCATGCTAGGAAGACACTGCACGTCTTCGATAGTCCGATTTTCGCATGCGGCATTAAATTCTAGGTCCCGGTCATTCATGCGGAAAATATAATACGAGAACAAGATTAGTTTGGACAGCTGGGATTTAGGTTCACCTATGTATACCTTCTGTGTAGGTGACTGTAATGAAAACTTTAAGTTGTTTACGCTCCTATCCAATCCTCTGCGGATATTCAACATTTTTTATGCCAGGCTTTATGTTCATACATATATATGTATATACCTCTATACGGAAAGTACATAATTTGAAAGATTGTTGTGAAAGAAAGTGCTGGCTTGTGAGTTTCGAACAATCTTTTTGAAGATGATATTGAAGAAGTCATATGAAAGCTCGTCACATTGTCTAGGTCCTTTTTTGAAAACAAAGATTTTGGTGAGATCATTTCCGACCTTGAGGGATTACCGAATGTTCTCCACATCATCCTGCACAGATGAACGAGTTTGATAGTGATGCCAATACTAGACATGGCTCTGTATAGCTCGTCTCTACATGATGTCATAGGCGGTGTGTATTGATGGTGTGTATTAATTTGGACATCTTGGTTTTCCTCCAGCATCTTCCGGAGTGTAAACATTTGATCACTTGTGAACTTTCCTGTCCTAAGACCGCACTGATAGAGGCTGTTCAGGTTTCAGACGTTAACATAGTATGATAGAAAAGATTTTATTCGCGATTTTGAGGAGACTGATGCCTCTGTAATTGCTGCAGTGAAGGTGATTTGGATTGGGTAAACGATGCTGAGATTCCATTTGTCAGGCATACACTCATCTAACCAGATTTTTTAAATAATTTGGTGTATACTCTCGACTAGGCCATTTCCGACTGGTTTAAAAAGACAGTCAGAGTCAGCGGCTTTGTTGCACTTATGTTTGGATCTTGCTGTCCTCACTTTAGTTTGATCAGGAGTTCTATCACCGTCTAGGTTGAATGTTATATGTTGGTTGGCAGCTGAGTGTTGATTTTTATCACCGTTCAATAGTCAGCAGAAATATTTTTTTAATATTCCTAGCACTGATTATGACTACAAGGGTTCCTTCTTCAACTCTACAGGTTTTTGTTCGAGCTTTGTTGCCGTAACATGTTCTTTATACCGTTTGGTAAGACTTACGAACATCATAGTTGGAGTGACACCTCTTTATGTCCTCAATCATGCGCTTCTCATGCTTTTTTTTAGAGAAACTGATGTTCTTTATGTTTCTTCTATTCGTACAAATCCTCGTCCTACTTTTAAATGCTTCTTTTTTGCTATGTTTGCCTGTCGACATTCTTCATCAAAACAGTAGTTACTTGGTACAGGTCTGGTGAAACCACATCAGTTTTGACTTTCTTGTTCGCAGCATTACCACTGGGCTTCGGCACTTGGTGTTGGTAGTACTGGATTTCGTGAAGAATTAAGGGATACGCGATTAGCGAAATCATGGTGATCTTATCTTATCATATATCTTCGCAGTAATTTGAGTCTATATTAGGCGCTCGGAAGGTTCGAACATCCAGAATACTGGAGCCTTCTTTTGCGTCGATCGCAATGATTGTAACTGCTTCCCTTTTTCTGAAAGCCTTTAGTGAAGTAAAATGCCGTCTTCTTTCTTTTCATTTATTTATTTGTACCACTGTCGGAGCATTGAATCCAATGCACCGTTCGATAATAACTCTGGAAATGTCTTGCTGTTGTAGTAGCTTAATATTGAGTCTGCAAGAATGGCACTCAAGTCCGATAAAAACCGCTCTTCAGACCATAACAAGAAGGTTTTACATGACAGTTAAACTTAACTAAGTTCACTATTTCCAGGCGGTGCCTCGGAGACGCAATAACAATGCTCGGAGAACATCGTAGGTTAAGTTAATATTAGCGCCCACTCATCCGCCCGCCTAAGAATTTATTAATCAAACATCGAAGGCGGAGAATCATCTTGGACCTCGAAATGGCAAATATGCGAAGACAAACGTTTGACCCTGCCAGTCAGTTTTAGGGCATGAGCTTGACCTTACACTGTATCGAATAAAACAAAAATTATACATATGCCTATGTTGGACCACAAGGATATCTATTTCCAGCTTGTTTTATTTATAGAAAAATCGTCTTGAATTTTTTAAAATATTCCACAAATTACAGCTGAAACTGTATGATACAACAACAACCATGAGTCTGGAATCCAATAAATACGAGAACCATCGTTACCATCATTAAATCGTGTAGAGATTGTGACTCCGCCTCTCTTCGCCCACGCTGAGCAGTTCGGATAAACTGAAAATTGAGGATGTGTATCAAAAGCTTTCGTTTCTTACGGAACAGTTGGCTATATCACGTGCCAGGGTAATTGCATTCGTGTATTCAAGAAATGACAGCGAACGATGATGGCTGCTAGTGGGCTAAAGCCTGCATGTGGTACATTCGTTAGAAGGATAATGAATAGCAACTCGTGTCATTTTGATTGGGATCAACTGTTTACGAAAACATTCATAAACTCGTACGTATACTTACACAATAAATACAAATAACATTAAATTAAGGATGGTTTTTCCATGAAAGGGTAATATATGTCAATAGGGGAAGAGTAAAATCTTATTTCATCAAAGGAGTAAGGAGTGCGGCAGATGTCACAAGAGAATAGAATTGAAAATTCGAGGCAAAATCACGATTTTCATTCCAATTGCAGAATTTACGGTGTCTCACTAAATGATTTTAAATTTAGATTACCAGGATACAGAACACTTAGACCAAAAAGCGTTCTTTCTAATACCATGCACCTTTCCACTTTGGCTATCAAAGGACTTATAAAATCAATCGAAGCTTTTGATAAGGCGGTAGATGCTCGTGACGTCTAAATGGAGCAGTTTTATTTGGAACAGGGACGGACAGGTGCATAGAAGGTGTTGGATGATTTACTTCTCCTTTTCGCCTCCTTTTCGAAGAAATCAGGTGAATAGATGCCCACCTTTTAGCATATTGATCAATCAGATAATGTCCCGCGAGGCCACCGATCAGTTTAATCACGTTTAGGTCAGATCTGTCCGACTATTTTCCCACCTGTGGTTGGTCCTACTGAAAGTGTCCAGGTCAAGTAGATGTATACTTGTAACGAGTGGGTATATCCTGATTTTGCCACTTAGGCAGTATCCTAAGAGTCGTACCTTTTGTGTGGAGCTGCTGCAGTTTCCTGGAATATTTCTATAGCCAGCCACCGAGCAGTGGTAAATGTTGAACTGCTCGACATCTCCGAGAGGGACGATCCTTTGACAGGTTAAGGCGGCCTTTGAAGTGAAAGTACGATTCCAGGAACTTGATTGATGCCAGTAAAACTGCTAATATCTCTCACAGAAATTGCAATAAATTTCAGTCAGGACAAGGCTTACTTGATCTCCATGATTTCCGCCTGAAAAATGCTACTGGCATATGGGATGCAGAAAAAGGTTCAGATTGAGTTTATCAGAGAAGACACCACAATCTACCTCGCTTTCGGTCAAAAGGAGTTAAAGGATTGAAAATCTTTAGTTTCCCGAATACGGCCCAAACCATTTTGCTCAAATGTTAAGGGTTTTAGATGGTATGTGACTATAAATTTTTAATTTTAACACATCCAAGCTTACATAATATCTTGGCATCATTCGTTTATAAAACCTTGATGGCTCGCCCTGAGAACCTGCCAAATAACGAGGAAACTATGGCCAATATACAAAAAGGTCAGAAGCTAATGAATTATCAGCGAAAGACAGAATAAACATTTTCATTCTAGTAGGAATGATTGCAGGGCATGATCTTATGCGATATCCTATGAAAAAGCTAAGGCTAAGTGAGGATGATCTCTGTTGAGGCTGCGGAGACGAAGTCAATGGGTATAC
Organism: Blera fallax; assembly: GCA_946965025.1. NCBI lineage: Eukaryota > Metazoa > Arthropoda > Insecta > Diptera > Syrphidae > Blera > Blera fallax. The sequence goes on along the minus strand of OX337247.1, from coordinate 15,673,689 downwards.
AACCCACTTTCTATGTAACTATTCAGGCCTCTGTGATCTCAGAAATAAATCACTAATAAATGTCACAAAACACTTAGAATTTATTTAGAACTAGCTGTACCCTGCGTGCGTTGCAACGCCACCAACTAAAATAAATTTGAAGGAAAGACATTACACAAATATTCAATTCATTTTGAGTCATTTTATTGATTTTGTTCATTTCGAAAAAATTGTGACATTTTCATTCGATATTTATTGAAGTGCTGTGGGATACACAATATTTCTTGTTTTTCCATCTGGTGCGTAAACGAATAAATCAGAAGGTTTTCCGATGCGTGAGCAGGCCACATAGAGCTGCCCATGTGAGAAGCATGGATTCTCCAAATTTAATCCACACACTTGCAACGATTGTCCTTGTGCTTTGTTGATAGTCATTGCGAAAGCGAGTCGCACCGGGAACTGTAAACGTTTGAATTCGAATGGCATATCTGTCGGGATCATTGGGATACGCGGCAACAGTACGTCTTCACCTTTGAATTTTCCAGTCAAAATTGTTGCCTCGATAACATTGTTCATCATTTTCTTGACTGAGAGTCTGGTTCCGTTGCAAAGTCGTGGTGGAATTATGTTTCGAAGAAGAATGATGGGTACGCCAATTTTCAATGTAAGAACGTGCGGTGGCATGCCTGGCAAATCAAGCGAATTCAAGAATTCAGTTGGATAGTTGACAACTTCGTCTTGATTCACCACAGTATCGATGGACTTATATGTTGTCGTTTCGCCGGGTATTCCATTCTGAATGGTGAAGTTGATGGTATTGACATCGATGTTTTTGGCCGCTAATATAGCACGCGTACTGAGCCACTGATGATTTTGGTAGTTCTGTGCAATGTTTGGGAAAAATTTTTGCACCAATTCGTCTATGCTTTCTGTGATCTTACAGAAGTTTGCTGGCAAGGTGATACATTGCGTAGATTCATCAATTTGCATTCATCAATCGATAGGAATAATAATTCATGGCACTGACTTTCTTATTCGTTTCCTCGTCTGTTTGTGGATTTCTCATTTTGATGTTGAAATGATATCCATCTTCTCCTCGCCACAACAGAATCGGATACTGCAATCCGTCGTATGAGCGATGAGTTTCGGAGACTCGCTGAACGTCACCACTTCTGCGATGAAAAATTATGTCGCGCGATTCGAATTCTTCGCCAACTATCACGATCGCCACTTCATCGATTGTGAAGGACATACAGACAAACATTCATTTTTATATATATAGAAAGAAGAAAGATAGCTGGTTGTACCCGCTTTGCTGGGTTTTTTTCTTTTTACAGAACGTGGGAATCTGAAAAAGATACTATTAAAATAATAGGTTCCGGATTTCTACCGACTAAAACCACCTCCCTTCTTCTCCCCTGTTCCATGCAATACCGCCATTAAGCATTTCTTCACAGGGGAAGATTCAGCTTTCCTTGCCTATCATTTTGTATTGGCTGAGTGCCCACATTCTTGTAGCGTTTTCTTCACTCTGGCCGCTTGGCTGAGTCTCGTAATAGATGCGTACACATGCGTGTATGTAGTACGCATGTTATGTACTAAAATATTGGTCAGAAAAGGACATAATGTTAGAACAACAACCTATTATTTCTCTTACCGGTTCTCTTAGTACAACCCAAATTCACAGAACGAAAAACACTTAAAACAAAATACTTCTTATAATTGGACAAATTCCTATTACGCCAAAATTCATTTCAGAAGTGCAATCATACTCTAGAGTTTGGAAATTCATAGGAAAACAAAACAGAGAAAAACAAAAAAAGATCCGTTAAATACAAATGTACATGCAAACAGAAGCAACCCCTCATCACCAGGTGTACTATTGACAGCGAAACAGAACTAAGTTAGCTCCAAACCGTTTTTTTTTTTGTAAAGAAATTGCTTACTTGTGTTCCTTCGAAACAATTGCATATACATATGCATATATGTATACATACATATATACATACATGTACTTAAGACAATGCATAATTACATAAGAAACCCACAGTAGTGCATAGAAAGAAAAAGGTTTGTTTGATGAACATGAATATGCACGCACTCCACTGGTGAGCCATTGATTGCAATGACCTACGCATCTGTGATATCTTTGTATCTTGAATAATTATATTTTTGCTTATTACTTCCGTTATAAGAATCGCAGAATAATGATTTATACCTCAATCTCTTCAGCAGGAAATGTACTAATCGAGGAATCAAGTCATATTCAAATCGGTTCAGCCATTTTGTAGTCATTAGTGTGTAAAGCATAGGAAAATGGTTTTTGTCAGTAAAAAAAACATATAAAAGGCGTTTAAAAGCCCAATAAGGGATTCAGTATACTAAAATTAGTCCTAAAGCATAACCCATCTCACGACAAATCGATTGATATATATATTGTTGGGGTATTGTTACGCACTTACTCCCTATTCGCGGAAATGCAGAAAAAATGTGTTCTCTTTTATAGATGTAGAGAATAATTGGAATGGCAGTGGCGCCATCTGTCGAAAATTAGTCGTACCAACTCAAAACCTTCGCGGGTTCATGCACAACAACTTTGCTGAAGATCATCACATGATCAAATGCATAGTTTACGAGTCTATAAAGGACATACAGACAAACATTCATTTTTATATATATAGAAGATGTAAGAATAAACTGAAAATGATTTCTTTAATCGAATCGGATTTGCTTATTGGAATTTCAGGACCCATGGAACAAAATCTGTAATGCGCTAGCGAAAGAGGACTCGTAAATTTTACCTATAAGCCGGGAACTAAGTAATAATTGGTGTTAATTTGGATAAACATAAAGTTAAACTTGACTTCTTGCGAAATAATTAAGCGATGGGTGAAAGGACCCGATAACAGCACTAAGAAATTTCTTCTCAACGTGTATTGAAACGACTGTAGAAATATGGCTGGGCTGATCAGAAATCATGAAGACTTAAAGCGAGGATACGATGGAACACTTCTTTATTGCTTTTATAAGAACAAGATTATGTACTCTCGGTTTTGATGTCGTAAAAATGGAATCAATTTCTATCCCTGGTTTGAAATTATACGTTTCCTTAATTAAACAAAGAAGTTTGGCTAAGTGTTCTCCACTTAGAGCTTAATAACAAAAACTGTCGAAAATACACGAAGGAGCAGGAAGATTGGCTCGTGACCAATGTGTTCGAATACCGTGGCGAAACGGTGCGACAAATCGCGACAGAGACTAGGCGTGGGAGAAAATAAAAAAAGGCACTCAATGTTTCGCCGCCCGGCTAAGTGAATCTCCTATCGCCAACGATGCAAAAAGTCACTATTAAAGAAATCACCGTCGGTGATAGGACATATTCTTTAGGTGACGTTAGCATGAACGTTTCATAGCATTGTGCTAGCAGATCTGACTTATAAGCTGTGGTTAAGCGCTGAGGCACTTACAAAAGCGTACAGTAAACACCTGGAGTGAATATAGAAAAATGAGCATTGAGTCCAAAGTTTGATATAAAATTCTGAGTTTGCTTGATTAACTTCTACTATTTCTGCGAAATGAGCAAATCCAAGGTTTGTATTCCGAAGTCCAAAGTTAAGCGAATCAACTTCCAGTGAATAAAATCAATTTCTAGAGTTGACAATAACAATTCCCATGTTGTGTTCAACTTCGAGTGAATAAAACAATCCTAAAAGTCCTCCCCTCAAACTCAGAAATCAACCACAGATTGGGCTTCCTGGACCCCTTTCAGCTGCATCGGAGAAGCAAATAATTACAAGTATTGCACCATGACTCTTAATTTATGGGAATTAAATAAACTTATTTTGCACAGCCTAGACGGACATAAATTCCTTTGAAAAAATATCTCTCATGATATTTAAGAATTATTTGGAAAACCTTTGAGTGTTATTTGCAGGTTCATTAAACTTTCAGGTTGGTTTAAAACCCGCTGTTATTAAGGGACTACTTTTGATTCTCAAGAATTGCCCTGCAACCAAGGGATATTTACATTCCTTCAAAGTGTATTACCTGAGTGTGTCTTAAAGGAGTTTGTTTTCCTTCCCCAAACTTAAAATATTATTTCATACAAATGTTTCTAAAGTTTTTTTGATAATTTTTTTTTAAATCCCAGAAATATTCTATGAGAAGCTTGATATCATTCGGTTGCTATGCGGCACTGTGCCGGGACTACTTCATTAGGATTAAATTAAAAAACAAGAGTCTGCATTAAAAATGTTGAATTTATAATAATAACATTTAATTTTGAAATTATTTTATTAATGTTTTTTAAAATAATTCCTCAGTTGTTTACGTTAATCTTAAAATCGGAGATTATCCGAGTTTTCAAAACTCAGCTGACGATGTACTAGTTAATACACCATGAGTGTGCAACTACGTAATTATTATTCAATTCAACAAAGTTCATTTGATTTCACATCCTGATAGATTTAGCGATTAAATTAACGCCTTCATTTTATGCACATTAAATGAAGTGTGCAAGGAGCTTTACGCACATTTGATTTTAACAGCGTATTTTTCTAGTTGAACTACCTGCAACAATCATTTTGTAGAGCAATAAAGTTCTGTGCTGAAAAGGTAAAACATCTTAAGTTTGTTTTGTATACTTTTCAGGAGAGCAATTTCAAGTATTGAAGTAAATTAGTGTAGAATGTAATGAAAATATTTGTGTTTTACTAGTTTAAGGTATATGTAGATACATAAATTAGCTTTCATTTAATTTATGTGGTTTCATCAAATGAAATGATGATCTGGTTGCAAATCTTAAGTCACTTAAGATGTTTTTCTACTCCAAATTTCGATTGAATTCAAAAAATAATAAGGTAAAATATCTTAAGTGGACCTAAGAAATATGATTTTACGATTTTTCGTGCGGTAAAGTATCTTGAGTCGACTTAGGCTTTTTTATTATTTGGGAAAATTAGAGAAATGCTGTAGACTTAGGATGTTTCACTTCAACAGATTTGGATATATTTTCGAAGAAAAGGGGAATATGTATGTCTACTTAAGATGTTTTACCTCTTGATATACTTGACCCTAGATATTTTACCTTGCGCAACGTGCTACACCTGTGACTTAAGTTATTTTACAAACGGCTGTAATTTTTCCATTTCTAAAGATATTGACATCAGGATGAAAATAAAAAATAGTTTATGGTAAGGGCAGTTCAAAAAGAGCTTAAGTCCACTTAAGATGTTTTAACTTTTGGATAATTAACATATCTACACACATGTATGAATGTAAGTATCCGATTGACAGTAATTTCAAATAATGAAATTTAAGTTTAAAAATAACGACTTGATATTAATGTGGCCATCGCCAAAATTAAGATTTAATGTTTTTGAAGCTATTCATGGTAACGATTGGTCTTTATTCTAAGAATGTTATCAAAATCAAGGAAAGGGTCTATAAATTGGGTCAGGCAGGTACATACATACATATGTAGGTAAGTAGAAGTGGCGGTTCAAAAGAGAACCCAATTAGCACTATTTGCGTCACTTTGATAGCACAACCTAGCTGCATGTGTTTCTATTGGCCAATGGCCTGTACTTATTGCTACAATTCTGGCAATATTTGATCCTTATCTGCTAAGAGCTCATTTGACTTAGGTTTGTTATAAATAAGACAAGTGTTTTTTGATATAGAGCAGTTAGAAATCGTGTTTTAACCAAAGTTGGCCAGCTTTAAGTAGAGATTCTAAATGTTACCCTTAACAATTTCTAGCGGAATATTGAATCTTTCTGCCAGAGAGGCACTAAGCGCTGACACTTGCTGGCGAGATATTTCACTCTATCAGTTTTGATGATATGTTAGCCGAATCAATGGCTTTGATAGCAACTTGGCTGTTAATGAAGATGGCAAAATTGCGGTTAGATGTTGGGAAAAAAGACATTGGCAAAGTTCAGTAAATGGAAGGATTTCGAAACGTTTATGTAGCTTTGTCAAAAGAAAAAAAAATTTGTATCAACAATTCGCATTACATTAAATTCTCATATAATTCGTTCCTGACAGATTTTATCCTTTCAGTTTGGAGCAGATCATTTGATATCATCTTCCTCATTGTCTAACCTATTTCTGATGAAGACGATGTGTCAGTGTGAGTTTTTGACTCAAATTCAATGATTTATCTAGCTCAGAGAATATTTTTTTAGTTCTTGCTGTGCGCTGTTCCGCAGACCAATTAGCCATTTTAAGTACCACAACTCATGTGACCTTGTTTGTTGGATAGAGTTAATGGGTTTTTGAAAAGTATAGTTTCAAACCCATCTTGTAGCCCATTAACGGGCTGGTCGACTCTGTTGATATTTTTCTCTGAAATTTCCTTAAGATTGTCGAAAAAAGGTTTACCTAGCGCTCAATGTCGGGCATTGTGACATATGATTATCACTACAATTCTTGCAGCGTCTACCCAAGTCTTTTTCTCAAGCTCTTGTGTTCTGTCTCAGTTGCAGTACGGCCCAGATCTGCTTAGAAATTACCCAGCTCTGCAGGCTGTTCCAGCTTTTGTTTGTCATTGATAAAAAGTTTTTTATCAAACTTGACAGTTTTTGTCGGAACGAGAACAATCTCTGCAAGGGATCTGTTTTGGGCAGACTCGCTCCCCACCCGTTCGCACGAGAAACAAGCTCGTTGCCCTCTATGTTGCTATGCCCTGGCATTCAGAGAAAACTGATTTTGGTCCGACAACCTACCGACGAAAGCTCTTCGCTACACTGTTCCATCAGCTAGACAAATTATATTGTTAAAACCAGGGTCTTGATAGCAGCCTGATTTATCAATGAAAATGGCGATATTATCAGTGGATGAACATACATATGTAGACCTGTATCCTAACATGCTTCATGGAGTGCCAAAACTTCCGCCTAAAAGACACTGGATGCAGTGAAAGCGGAGGAATATTGATAATTTCAGTTTTTCCGAGATAATTCCGAGTTAATTACCAGAAATTCTCAGTTTATTCTCGATGAAAAATCTACTGTGAAGTTTTGATGAAAATTCTATTTGGATACGCTGTAGTCGATGAGAGTTTTCCAAGTTCAGCTGGCAAGGACTCTAGAATTTTACTGTGTCCATAAGGTCTACCTACACCTTCAGATAAGATTTTCAAAATCAGACGCACTATCACCAAAATGGGAAACTAATAAGTAAAAATCATTTTTTTAAAGTAAGTAACTCTAAGAAGTACCCGTGGTCCTATATATGTGGCAAGGAGTCGTGTGATGGGAAATAACTACTAAGTCTGTGAATTTAGTCAAGATTCTGTTTTTTCAGGTTGTTATAAAAATATTGAAAATTTAATCTATTCTTTCCCCAGTGTCGAAAGAGAAGTTACGAAGCGTGTCTGTTTTAAGTTTTAATATATAAATCGCCCGCCATGACATAATTAGTTCCAGCTTAGAGAACTATGTTCCGGTGGAAAGCTCAATTGTCCCGGCTTAGTACAAATTTTCTTCTATTAATTTTCTTAGTCCTTTCCTCATTATTCGTACGAATTTTTTATTTTCACTGACTTACTGCTGCTTTACTTATGTGGTTGGCTATTACCGTGGACGTTAATATTCGTCTATTTATCGCTCGGTTGTGGATTGAAAATTCTAAGTCCTAAATTATGGTCATCATATTCGATGATATATGATCATTTGAATACGGATAAGTCACATTTTGTTACTCCTTCTGATATTCTTATTATTTTCATCCTCGCTGCCTCCTCCTTTTATTCCTTTCATCTCCGCCGGCCGTGTTTAACTCCTGTATGCCGTTGATATTGTCCAAAATTCCGAACTGTCTGTGAAAGCGTCAGATGCTCTGAAGTATGGCCTATTCTGTTAAAACGCAATTTTTTTTATTGTAGAGAATTTTTCATCCAACCTGCGCTCATTTTATTGCGTCATACATCAGTCTGTTTCTTGATTTTAAATGCAAAATTTAGGATAAATATTGAGTCCAAATTCAATGAGGCGTAAAATGTCGCACCATCAACTCCTCTTGATGCCCATTGGATAACTATCTGATAGCGAACTAACGATGGACGTATACTGAGCCCGATCGAATATGTTGAGCTGAAGACTTGGACCTGGCCTTGAATACCTATATTTTCTGGCACCGAAAAGAGGTGAACATTGAAGTGCTTCCCCATCTCTATGAGGAAGGATCGGCAGTCTAGAGCTGCATATGAATTTAGAGAGACCGATTCTAAGTATTTGATTGTTGCTTGGCTATCTGGGAAGATGCGGATATCGCCAGGAGATCTAAATAAGACTTCCTTAATCGCCATTATTTTAGTCTGGAACATGCTACAATGATTCAAGAGAGATGGAACTGTAAAGAACATATTTGGAGCTTTCTAAGACTGAAAGCAATAGTTCAATGCACCAGCGTCTGAGCCATGGTGCTTCCACTTAAAACATTTTTTATGTTTCCTTTAATCCTTAAATTATTTTTCTTTCTTTAAACTAGAACTGATGATTTCAGAAAGCAGTCCTCAAACCTGCTTCCTAAATTTATTTTGCGATTAAAGTTTAGCATTTCCATAAATAAAAACAATTTCCATCAACAGATAATTGCACTTGAAATTCGTTTGTTAATCTACATACATACGGATATATATCTAGCTATGTACTCTTGCATTGTGTCCTTGCCATTCGAAAGTCCTGCAGCTGACATGCTCACGTCGCCATTCAAATGAATTCGCAGAGTTGGGTAATGAATGCAATCGATGTGAATGTACGGATGGACGGACTCACAAACATTTTCAATTGCCTGGTGGTTTTGCCTTGCACCCACCATGACACAAAGTGTCGGCAGATAAATAACCGAAAGTGATTTTTGGTGGATCATTATTTTATTAACAAAACCGCAGCGCGGTTCAAATTGTAATTAAAATCAAAAGAGTGAAGCACTACAAAATCGATAATCCATTGAAATACCTTCCATTTGACTGCAAATTTGCATTAATGTATGTATGTGCGATGTTTTTCGAACACAAATCCCCAGATTATCCGATTATGTTGGTTGGTCTTTAAGTGATTGATTCTGCTTTACATAAAAAACTACTGCTTATGTCCTTCATTGTGTTTTCACTGTGAAACTAAAAAGCTTTTCTGTGTTATTTCACAGGAATTATGAACTAATTTATTTTCATGTAAATTACCCCGGAAGAAACTCAACTCGATTTCAATATTAGAACTTAACCAACGGAGTAAGGGCAAGAAAATTCTCAAAACTATCGTAAACCGAGAAGAATATGTGTGTGTTTCTAAGTTTTAGGACCAACTATTTTGCCATACGAAGATGGAAGACATTCCACTTGATTGCACTGGCATTTATTGCACAGCTATCGTATCAAATTCTTCAAATTTGTTTCTCCAGAGCTGTTATCCTTTGCAATTCTATGTTACCAAGAATTTTACTTGGTTATTTCAAAAACCTTCAATGGTTGAAACAACCAAAAGTATTATGCCTCCGGCTAGAAAAAAAAAAAAAACCAAACAAGTTTCATCCCCATGAAGGATGAACTTGAAACTTTCCAAAAGGAAATTAAAATGCGGGAAAAAATTAACAATGTTTGTATGGGTATCTGTAAAGGGTAAATAGAGAGTACCACTTGCCAATAGATGCCAGTAATTAAGTTACCCACTCTGCTTCACCCTTGAGTAAGGAGGAAATATAAATGTTTATGACCGACACTTACCCTGCCTGAATATCCCGAATGACCCAATTTGACTTTGAAATTCCTCACAACTAGATTTCAGATTGAACGAGGTGTGAACGTTGTCGGAAAGTTTTCCCCTACTGCCTCCCCTAAAATGGGTTTAATGCAAATGAGTTGTTGCATTAATTAAACGAAATCAATTTGCTGCAAACGAGGTACGTAGATCTGAGGTAGTCGTACTTGTTGGCCTTATTTGTAGCCGGTATTGTAGCATTTCTAACTTTACCAAAATTCTCAACGGCCATACCCCCGGGTGGAATTACCATCAATGGATGGGGAATAGAAAATCTCAGCAAAATTTGAATTTGTTTGCACTTCGGATATTAAAATGTAAAATGCTTTCACAGTACGGATGTGTGTATACAATATTACTTGTGTGGACTTTTAAATTCTCATTTGCAGACTCTTGGAGAGGACAAGCTATGTGTACATAAGTGCACATGTGTGACAAAAAAGATTGGTTTATTAACTGAGGTATTAGAGTTGGATTAAACAAGTCTGAGTTAAGTGAACATGATGATGGTGTTGAATGTATAAGCCCCTTTGACCTTATAGGTACTTATATTTATATTAAATTTCTAAGGCGACTTGTTTGGACTTAGATGAGATTTAGGTTAAACGGCTACTGGAGAGTATGTTATGTTTTCATTAAAAAGTACACCTTAGCTGTGACAACTAGAAGAAATGTGCTCTCCACCATCACATCAAAAAGATAGATGGAGAACTCTGCTTCAAGGATATGGCTTTATATGCCTTCAATGACATCGGTTTCGAAGATTCGACCAACCAATGGATAAGAGCCATGCTGGAAAATCAAGTCAAAACTTCCTTCTCCAAAGGAGCGTCGGTGCCTGTAACTGCAGTTAAATGTTGTCCCCAAAGAGGAGTCCTATTTTCCCTCCTGTGGTCATTAATCATCAACAAGCTGCTAGTCGTTCAGAGATTAGGCAACATCGCTCTTGATTATGATGACGAATTTTGTTTTGTTGCGCAAATGAATGTTGGAATCTTCCAAAGATATCAATAGCTCGAGCTACCAGCATGCACGATTCGCAAATCGGAATACGACTATGCACTCACCCACATCCTATACACTTTAAACACTCTCCCTCCGGGACCACCGTTAGGAGTTACTTCGCGGGGGTGGTTAGACTCTTAGGCTTTACTCGGCTTTTTACCGTTTCCTATTCCTAGGCGCTCGTTTCTCTTGAGTTCGACCTGCACACTGGTCACACACCCATTCAGGAGATGCAAATTGCTTACCTTAGGAGTACTGTGAACCGACCAGAGACCAACCTTATCAGGACGGTAAAAGTAAAAGTAAGGACAACATCTATAGCCTGTGGAAAGCCATGTGCGATAACGCGGATAAGACCGGGCAAAGAGAAGACACGGGGACTGCAACTAAAACCACTAGGAAAGACCTGGGGATATAATCCAGCTACACTGAAATGGATGTACACCATGTTGGTCAGGCCAATTACAACTAACAAGCTCAACACAACGAGGAAAGCTCTTGGGAAAGTACAGAGGTTAGCTTGCATTTGCATAACAGATGCTATGAGAACCTGTCCCACAGCACCACTGGAAGTGATATTGGGGTTCAACCCCTACGGGAAAACTAATAAAGGAAGAAGACTGCAAAAGAGCGGAACTTTGGAAAAGACTCCGAAGACTAAGATAGGGCAAATAACTTCTCGGGAACTATTACTGGAAAAACATAAAAGTCTGAATAAAAATTAGAAAGAACCGGCAGCGCATTCTTACAGTCTTCTTAACGGGTCACTGCAGACTTAAGGAGCACCTTAAGACTCTGGGTATTGAGCAAAGTGAAGACTGTAGATTCTGCGGAGATGTTGAGGAAACTCCAGGGCAGTTTCTAAAGGGATGTGGAGCACTGATCCACAAAAGAAGAAAACACCTGGATCCCTACCAACTATTAGAAGAACCAGTCCAGATATTCCGATTCATCAAGGAAATCGGACTGGAGGGGGTACTCTAAGTCGAGTAGTATCTAGCTTCAAGTCGGGGTAGCACAATTAATATACAAAGGTCGCAGTGCACATACACACTATAACCAATCTATAATCTACCACCTTATACAATTCTTGTCCGCTCATGGTGGCTGTCGGAAATATGACCCTACATTGTTAAAGCTGCCTTAAATATCGAGGAACATGATCTTTCCCACCCTCGCCACAACTGTGTGCAGGGGCGTACTTCGTCTAGGAATTGGCCTTGACGTAAGTATATCGATTTGTTGATAACTTTCATATGTGGATGTTTAAGAGGCGTTTCAAAATTTTGGCAAGGACTGAAGTTAGATTGATACGCCTGCAATCTTTGGCCGATATGTAGTGGGCTTTATAACATTTTTATAACGTCCACCAAAACAAAATTCACTTCAACAAAACACATATCTACTTCAGTTGACGAAAATAAACAGAAACTAGTGAAATAATAAATGATGAGTGGTTCCTAATTACCACACACATTTTTGCGATAGCAAAAAACCCACATTAAATTACCGAAATTCGTATCCTTATGGCTGACTTGGGATCATTAATCGTCTGGCAAATAGAACCTCACGTTTATCGTAAGTGACATAGCGACATACAGACTTTCGGAGGCAGAAGCGCAAATCATTCCTAAAATTATCGCGGTGATAAATTTTACGCAAAATGATTCATTAGTTTTGGTAATTGCCATAGATTCTGATAAGATAAAATAAAAAAACTGATATCCATGTCTAAATACTATCTGTTTACCAGCATTCGAAGGCAAAAGGAAACAATTATTTTGGCAAAGTGAAATCAAACTTGTTGATAACCGAACTCGATGATAATGCTGAAATAATTCAATTAAATTATTTCATATCTCGTTCACGCAGTGGCCTAATCGACAACAAATTTGTCAGTTTGATTAGATGTTCTCAGAGGTATATCACAATAGAAGTCCTTCGTCATCCTATTTCGGAAAATGTTATGTCATTCTATAAATAAAGAACCGAGGCGAATGCATTTTAATACCACTGAGTCGTAGGAGGTGTCAAAGGGGTTTTCACTTAAATTAACTAAATCTTGATTATTACTTTAAAATTCTATGAAGTTTGAGGTTTTATACCTATATGTACATATGTATAGTGGTAGAATGCATGTTTGTATGCAGACACATAATAATGTGCAGAGTTCTGCAAAACTTTTCGTCTATTTTGGCAAACATACTCTGGAATATTTCATTCCACACATGCCCTTACATACTCTGTTTTGCTGGGCGTGTCGAAATCTGTCGAAACTCCAAAAACGCTGCAGAGTTTTTCAAGCGCAGTTCCTAGCAGTGACAATAGACGTCCGTGAGACGCCAATGCCATGTTAGGATATCACCTTTTTCATCTACAGCCAGGTAGCTAATAAAGCTATGTACAATCTGTATATCTTCTGTAAAAATAAGATCGAGAAGGGCTCAAGGTCCTGGTAGGTTAAACGGCAGAAGGTAAGACAACAGTATCCCTGGTCATTAAGGTATTACGGGAATAGGGAATGAGAGCGCTGATAAACTGGCTAGGAGAAGCTTGATACTTGACACAGACCCCACCGACCATGCACACTTAGGCACGAAACAGGAAATAAAGCTCTTGTAAAGGCAACTTAAAGATAGAGTTCTCTGAGCGCAAGTGCTATAACAAGAAAACTGTGACCTCTGTTTAATAAAGGAAGAACCGGAAGACTTATACAAAAGACATGAAATCCCTATCTACCCTTCGCGGAGCATAACACTAACACTCCGCGGTATCATATGAAGAAAATGCGATTAACCAATGAAGACCTCTCTATAGGCTGCGGTGATGAGAAGGACACTACCCACTTTCTTAGCCATCGTCCAAACTTCTGCGCCCAAAGAAAAAAATTCCTTACCAATATCTATAATGAGGATTGAATGACATGTCCGCTCGTCTACCTTCTCGTGTATATCATCAGCTGTTTGTTTGAGAAGCATGAGATATTGTATATGTATGCACATCCTTTTGGAATCATAGGCAGTGCGAATATGAAATTTTTAATATTCATCCACACAAATATGTTGGTTAATATATTTAGCAGAAATCGATAGAAATATGGATACAAGTGCGGGCTTGCTCCATAAGTTATCTACGAGTATACATAGGTCTCTGCCTGCTTTTTACGAAGTTTAATATTTTCAAAGCTATTGACGATGAAAGGTGTGAACTGACAACCAAGCTCTTAAATTACAGTAATGGTGTAGATCAAGGCTAATAAGGATCCAAAAACGGCAACCGAGGACATAAGTACAAAAGGAGGATAAAAAGATCTTAGTATGTTGTTCTTTCTTCACAAAGCTGTCTTTATCGTTCGGATAGACAAGTATTCCTACATCGTCGCAGTTTCGTTCGCTGGTGCAGAACTCTACTAAAACACGTAGCCTTCTTCACTCACATTGTCTTTAGAACCTCTGTGAATCGGGAAGAATTCATTCGAAGATCTTGTGGGGTGTATAATATGGTCTTCACTGCCCACTACACTAGTAAGAGACTTGGTGTGCATCTCTGCGTGTCTTTTCACTTCTAGTGTATGTATCTGAGATTGCATCTGCGAAAAACTTAAACGTCTGCTATCAAGCGAAGCGATCAACACTGCGACTGAACAAAGACATGTCCTCAAATAGCCTCTGTTCCCCGTATAATCCGTTTTAGGTGGATTGTAATTTTTCTGTGGAGTTGTAGTTAACGCCTTGGTTGGTGTATTTGTACACTTCTGTCTTGGAAATGATATGCGGCGTTGGCAATCTAAAAACATCGGTTTAACCGAGATCAATAAAGATTATATGGAAATAATGCCATTGCCGATGAGAACGGAACGGAACTGCAACTCCAAGCGATCTTTCACTCATTGAGAAAGAAAACAAAATCATAGGTATCGACAGAATATCCAACATTGTACTTCGACAGCTCGCTTTAGAAGAGGCGAACATTTAAACCAGCCTGCTTAACAATGCACTGAGTAATGCTTACTATCCGGCGAATTGAAAGACAAAGATGCTACAACCTTTTCCTGCAAAAGGATAAATGCTGTTATCCAGTCTAATCCGGCGAAACTCCGGTTGTTAAGCCTCATTACGAACATGAGCAAGATATTCGAAAAGTAATTAATGATGCCTTGAGGTGTGGTTAGATCAATACTTTTATTTTAGCAAACATTTAGATGCTGCTTTGGCAAGAGGCAAAGCGGCCTTGGATTCACAGAGACACGGCTTTATAGCACTCAACTTGATGCAATAAGGAGCAAGCTTAATGCAAAGGATTCGGGTGTTTGAGAGGGCTTGCCTTCGATTAAATAGAACACAGCGCAAAAAATTCTATTTCAATAAGATCCTGCATAACAGAGCAAACATAAATAGTGTGGATAATTTCCTGATCAATATGATTCGATTGCAAGAGCAATGAACTCGATGAATAACCTGATCTTTGGGGCCTGCTACCCCAAACTTCCATGGACCGTATGTGGTCTGGGGAATAGCTTCTCTCCACCATTCGTGTTGAACGTGTTATATTTTTTCACACAAATCGCTCAAGCGTTTGTCTTAGAAGCCTCGTTTATCCAGACGTGTTCCACTACCTCAACCAAGAATGTCTGATCTAGGTGCAGCTAATTTTCCATGTGGCCTGAACAGCTGAGGGTACGCGACTCATCTACGACCGATACGTTGCGTACACTATTAGTGTCCGGTTCAGTAGAACACTGACGTACCGCGATGTTGAAGATTTCAAACTGTAGCATCAGAAATTCTTGTAACTAGGGGACGAAAAGGGAGCTTCCTCGTTGTTTCCTTTCGATATGGATGAGCCTCTCAAGGGGTAAATTTAGCCTTTTTACTATGGTCAGCTTACAGAGGTTAGGTATGTTGGATTTGGTTTAGAAAAAACAATTTCTTGAAAAATTTAACTTATTTCAGATTTCAGTCAGATTCTTCTAGTTCTTCTACATATTCTTACATCGGGAAGCATTGTGGATATGTACTAATTTCGTAGCTGTCTAGGAACTGTCTTCTTTTTGTTTGTCGTTAACAACAACCTCTGCAAATGTGCACCGTTTTCAATTCAGGTAATGTTGGGGAATTTTCCAGTTTCGATTACGATAATTTGTTTAAAAATGCACCGATTTGAATATTTTTGTTGCCAGAATAACATAAATTGAAGTAAAAAAAAAAAAATTAATATAAACGATAAGCAACCACCAGTTGCATGTGAATTGTTTTCAAATCATCACATTTCATTCAGAATTCTCCAAAGTTGCAGTGCGCATCCGCCAGATTTAATTGTCCTCTCTGAGTACGATGAAAAGCTTTCCAACAGGTTTCCCCTTTTTTCAGTTAACTTCGGAAAAGACGTTAGGAAAATCATAACTAAAATCAAAATTTCCTCGCAGCCGGTAATCGAAAATCGTATAAATCCACCCAGTAATCCAAAGTGCAGTTCACTGTTGGTTCTGATTTACCCAAATGTGGTAGTGACTCCTGAGAGCAGGTTCTAAATATTCGTGTCGCTAAGTATCTAAGTATAATAACGTAAAGCAGTTCAAAGTTTTTTTAACAAATAATTACGGGAGTGCATTTGGATGAATATAAAAAATTGTTTGTGAAATAGTGAAATGCATTTTGTTTTGTTCTGAAATTAAAAAAAAAATCTAACTCCTGAACAAACTAACCGATTCAAGTTGTAAGGCATCTTTTTAAGTTGCACATAATAAATATAAGAAGGTAGGTAATTCCTATTTTCTTTGAAATATGAACGTTTTTTTAAATTTATTTATCTATTTTTGAAAAAAAAAAAATTCCAAATTAAGACGTTATCCCAGAAGGCACAGTGAAATTCAAGCTCGAAATAACTATCTAATCTTGTGACAAAATGAATTTATTTTTACGTATAATTTTCATTAGCATTTCCGTTTTAAGATCTCGTTTGTCTTCAGGCGGTCAAGCATTGCCACAAAAACAAATCTTAAATAATGTTTTTATGCTGCAGGTGACATTCCTTTCCAGGAATCGTTTATTATTCAATTAAAATTAAATTTTTTTGTACAAAAAGGAAAAAAAAAATGTGTCCGTGAGTTCTTTTCACCTTTGTCGTAGACCCAGTTTTGTTTGAACGAAAAAGTTGTTTTGTTATTTTAGGTCGAAGGTTTCATCACCAACATTTCCAAATGGATACATAAGAATATTTGATCTGAGATTTTGTGTTTGTCTTGTTTTATAGGACTATGTAGATGTAGATACAATGTCACTTGTATCGTTGTTAATTGTACGTAAGTTTTGAGCAAAGTTTAGTTGTCTATTAATGTGAAAGGGGTTGGTATTTCAAAAACTTTTGAATTGTGAAAGTTATCATACTTAGAGTCCTGTGCGTATGTCTTTATGAGGAAAAGTTTCAATAATGTAAAAACTTCAAAATAATAATTTGCTTAGAATGTAAATCTGTTGCGCTAAAACTAAAGAAAATACAAGATTTTTGGGTAAAAATACGTTTTTTTTTTATAAGTCGTTACAAAAGTTATCAAAGACGTAGGATGAAGGCCAGAGAGTTAAGAAAAGTCATAAAATTCTTTTTTTTTGTATTCAAGGATAACCCTTTTATATACATAGACTATTTGCAATAGATAAACACTTAACTTCTGACTTCGTTTGCACATGTGACTTCTTTTATTTTAAGCATTACCGTAAAAGAACAAGTATTTCACATAAAATGAAATGGTCATCTTCTTTCTAATATAAGATGTTTATCGGAAACTATAGTGCTAAACCCTTTACCGAAATGAACTCCATGCGAATTTTATTAGAGATTTTTGAGTGCCGATGGCCTCCGTTTGGTTCGTAGAAAAATATAGACATTCATACAGTAAAGGGGAGTATAATGCACTTTAGTTATATCGTTTTGAGATACTTTATAAGGCTTTTCCGCTGTCCCTTAATTCTATGAAACGTACAAACACACATACATATCCATGTGTGTGCCTAAATGGTTGTGTCCTTTTTGGATAAGCAATTCCTTGTTCGTTTATTCTGTACTTTGTCAGTTTATTGTGTGCTGTTTTTCATCATCCTAAAAACCATCATTGGTTCCTCCGATTCGATTCAAGACAGGTTTGATGAGTCCGTTGAATACTTAAAATTTGACGCCGAATTAATTTGCGCAAATGCCCTTTATCACGTCCTTTCCGACGGCTTCTGTTAAACTTTAAAAGAAAATCGTTTGCAGCCTTTAATTTGCAACGTCTTTTTCAAATGTTTGAAAATTTTAAACATTTTGCGAAAGGAGCGTTTCTGTTGAACATATTTGTTCCAATCGACTGTTTTTTATTGAAGTTACTCCTGCAACTGACGCAAACTTTGGTACAAAACTTCCTTCAATTAAATTTTGTATCTTTTTCGTTTTTAATAACTCATAGTAATAAGTCAAGATGAAAGGAAGGAAAGCAATTAAGGCCGTACTAACTTTTATCCTTGAAGCCGCACCGCGCCGCGCCGTTCAGTGAAAATTTATCTAATTCTGAGATATTTGCGTTCAAAGTTATGTAATTGTGGAAAGTGAATGTATTTTTAATCTGTATATCATGGCATAGAAAGCTTTCAAAGAATGTAGTGTGAAATTCAGAGAAAAAAATTATTTTTGTTTGGAAACAAAAAGAAAGCAGGAAGCATAGGTTTTTTTGCGTTTAATTTATTTTTCTATAAAGCGGAATTGTTAAGGCAAGTTCAAAGCGCAATAATATTTCATAACAATTGGAATTCCAAAGTTTCTGAATCTTGTAGATAAAGCATTCTGGCGAAGGTTACTGACACAATTTGTAAGCTGGGGTAATAAAACCTGAAGCGCTTATTGTTTTTATTTGAAAATGACTCTAAGTGTGTAATTTAAATTTAAATTTGAACTAGATTTCGACATTGGGTATATAAGTCAGTCAATCCTTTCAGGTTGTACAGATTGTTATGGTGAAACGAGAAACATCTACTTCGACAGCCAGGCTACGTTGGAGGCACAAGAGTCTTACGCCACAAAGTCTGAAGTGAAGAATTGCCTTAACAAGTGTATTATGTACACAAAACTGTGTCAGATTATGTTGCGTTCCTGCACCCTGCGATATAAAGGGGAGGGAAAGTGCCGACGAACTGACCAAAAAATGATCAGAGCTCCCACAATGTGTTATAATTTAAGGCTTACAGCTACCAATGTGAGTGGTTAAGAGTGTTTTTCTAGATAAAACTTCAACTTGGCTGACGTAAGATGGTCCAACTTAGAAGGACATAGGGTTGTTTGAGGTCTTGTGGGCAGTGTTAGATCGGACAAAAATCTGGGGAAATTATAAAACTAAGCAGATCACGGACAAGAATAGCGACAGGGATACTCTCCTCCTAAGGAAGCACACGATGAGTTTAGGTTGAGTGAATACGCATGTATGCAAGTACTGCAATGACCCACACGTCTCGAAGATATAAAACACCTGCTCTTTGAATGCGAGCAGACTGAAACACATTGGAAGATACTTCCTTGACAGTACAGAGGAGGTTGGGGTCTTGGCTGAAAATTAAATTGGCGAGTTTTGCATAGCTGTTATTTTTTTTCTAAATCAGGTGAAAGCTAAACATTGATATGGAATCGATAGCTTCAAGTATGTACCAACTTTCTAAATTTAGTTTTATGTAAGAACTATAAAAGCAATTTAAAAAAAATTTTTTCTGCATGCATTTTTTTTTTATATTGCTAGGGCAAAAGTAGATTTCCACAAGATTTGCAAAAGTGTTATTTCCGTGTAGGTTCGCATTCAAACGATTTGTTTTATACAAGGATGGAGTTGTTTAACCTCATGAAGGAATCGGGGCTTCAAACACTGGAAGAAAAATTTAAATTTTTGGAGGCACACCTTGAAGCCCACCACAATGTTAATGTCGAAGAGCTCCATCATACAATTTCTCAATTTGCAATAAGATTCAGAGAAAAATGGTTAAAATCTGCTAGGAATGAAATCCGTTTTAAAAAACTAAATGAGATTTGGCTGCAGACATCAATTGGCTTCAAACTCGTTTGCGAAATTAAACCGAGAAAGCGAATGACTGCCAAAGAATTAAGTGTCCCATTAGTTAAAAATTTAAGTGACTTCTTGTGATTTTTCATATCATTTTCAAGTTAAGCCAAAACGTAAAAGAACGTGATAACAATTCACATACAAAAATATGGGTTTTTTTACCTTCAAATTAATCCTTTCCACGTAAAAGATATTTTATGAACGAAAATTGTTATGTGCATTTGGTCTCCTCTCTGGCATTTTCAGGATGCCAGTAAACTTTGACTCGTAACTGTAAATTTTAAGGGTTTGCGAATTTTCTTCATTTACATGGCTATAATCCAAGTGTGCTTTGAAGCTCTTACTAATTCAGGATATGTACTGTGAAATTCACGGAAACATACGAGAAATGGGAACGTAAACTGATCACTAAATTTAAAAAATCTTGAAAGAAGTGATGATGGGAGTATTAACAGTATAATTTTACTCAAATTCTTTTTCTCCCGACTTTAGTAAAATTACTTCGATGGTGTTGAAAAGTTTAAATCGGTTTAGAAGTGCTTTGGATTATAGAGGTTTTTAATGACGATTTCGAAATGTTGTACTTAAAAATTTACCAGGAACTTTCTAGTATTTACTATTTCGCTGCATTATTTTAGAAAATTATTATTGCCGTCAACAAGTTCTGAAATCTCATTTACACCAATGCCTAATCGACTTTTGACAAGAAGCTATGCATCTGTTCAAATGGGTAGCAACAACATCCAGTGCATGTGCATGGAGAATTTAGCGAAACGATAAGACACATCGTGGTCTTAGTTTCTGATGCCTTTATGCGCAAAACCCTATTAAAGATATTTTATGAAGTAATATAAATTAAGTTCATACACGATCTAGTATTGTATCTACACGTATACCATTTACGAATGCAATAAATTTTCAATACACTTACTCATAGTTTTCGTTTTCGTCTGCATTTCAACCCATTTTTCATAATCTCTAAATCCCTGACATATGGGATAAATACTGACCCGAGGCGAAACACGTGGTAAGTCGCATTGTACATTTTTTTTTCGGGGAAGCAGTTTTGAATTTAGAATCACTATGTTACTTCCTATGCAACTCACTTTTAAAACACTTATTTGTTGGTTGTAACAGGTATATTCCCTTATCAAATGTATCCTGGGTGGGGTAAGGTCGTCCTCTCCGCAAAAGCTGGTATTTAAATCAGTCTAAAAAAGTAAACATCATGTTTAACTAATGTTTTCTGAAATAGGGAAAATGGGGCTGCAAAAGCAAATGGCGACAGGAATCATGGAATGCTGTTGTACATGAATATATGCAATCAAATTGTCCTGCACATAACCTTTAGTGTTCCTTTTTCTTTTTACAGGGAATAAGGACACCAAAAGGTTTTTTGTATTTGTTTCAGTTTTTTTTTGTCGTGTTAGGAAACACTCCACTGCAGCACTCAGATGCAACTACCAGGAAGCGAGAACCAGTATTACTCATTTTACTGCAATTTTTTCTTCTTTCAGAGAAAGCTGAGAATGTACTTCAGTGATGCAGAGCTTACAGTATCAGCACTCACGACATCAGCAGTGAATATCTGCCACCTGAAAAGTAAGACAATAACAAAGGAAGTGACTCAAAGTATCGCTGCTCTTCCCACAAGCGTCGCAGATAGTGGAAAATGCTTAGCAAAAGGAAAATATCCCCCCAATAGTTAGTTGTCTACAGTCTTTTCTGCTGACAGACAACAAGAATGCCATTAATTTTTACAAACGTGACGGAGACGCATGCTACACACAATTGTGTTCGTGACAAACTCAATCGCCAGTGGCAGCCCTGACCGAGGACGCGGAAAGACTTAACACGAGTTCAGACTTAGCAATATCATCGGAGGTCTCATTTTCCGCAATCCCAGTGTGACCTGAGAGTCAGAGGGTTCAGTCTTGCGATCAAATTCAAGGAGTTCTTACATTCTCGAACTATTTTCGAACCGGTTAAATGGTTGAGTAAGGCCCTAAGCGCAGTTCTGACTGTCACTAAAGACGCAAATACTCCGACCCCTCCACCTATACTTTACAATATAGTCTAGGATAGTATAGACCTCCGCTGGAAAAACAGTGGCACGTTTACCTAATGAGCAGTGAAGTCTAGTGGTGTCGGGAAAGTCGACTCTAAATTTCCACAGCAGCCGAAGTTCCGGTGTTATTGCATCAGACGGCATATCCATAGAACCAGGGTCGTAGGTTATATGTCAAATGCGGCAAGGGTCATCGCAACTCCAGTGCGGATGATAATATGATGATTGTTTTAATAGTACAACCCATGATACATGCACATATGCACGTAGTCAGTAGGTAAATCGAGCAGGGCGTCTAGAGCAGGCCTAGACGTACTCGGAAAAGCTCCCGCGCAGTCCAGACTGACCGTTCTTTAAAGTTTAGTGCATATACTTAAAGTTTAGTCACATACTTACGCGAGATCCTCTCCAGCGAACAACCGACGCATAAGCTAGAAAAGGTCTTGACATGGCATTTGTCTCAGTAACTAAATGATTTTAAATTGCAAATACTGATAGAAAACAAATACGGGTAAGCATACTTTCCATTTATGTTGGAAACATTCAAAACTGAGGAGCTTTATGCAAGGAATCACGCTGTTATTAATTTATAAACTACTCATACGTAGAAATATAACTAATTAAAATCTAACAAGTGGTGGCACAATGTTTAATGCCTTAAACAGGTTCCTTTTTAAAAAAGTATCTTACCCGCAATTCATCCGATTTAGACTCACTTGCTTGTATTTATTGAACTTTATGGGTGCTCATCAGAAATGCGTGTAGAATATAAATAGAAAATACGAAACTAAGAGATAAAACATTAAAAAATATATTTAGCGTCAAAGGTTTTTGCACGTCGTTAAGCTTACCATCAATCATGGAATGAGTGCAACTGGAAATGATGTGGCGAGGTTTCCTGCAATCGCAGGCACTGCATGTGGTTGCTCTCCATTTAAACAGGGATTCTTTGCCATGCCCATGTTATGGTCTTATCCTATTGAAATAGGTACAGGTGCCAACCAACCTCCAAACTTTTCCCCACTCAATATTCATGTTGCTTTGGCCTCTTCATGATGGTATTCGTAATTACACCCGGTACTAGCCTTTTTCGTCGAAGTATAAGTGGATTCGTCGTTTTGAATTTCGATTCATGTTCATTTGGAATTGGGCGAATGCTCTGATCAGGATTTTTTTGTACCTAAGTGATGATAGGGCCCTACTATAGCCATTGAGTTGGTTGAAACCTTATTGAATTCATAGTTGGGTGTAACTTTGTTGGCCCGTGCATAAGACGGGAGCTTCATATGCAGCAGTTGAATAAACTCCACGTAGCGCCGCTGTTCGTAGTGATGATTGTTAAGAGCTAGGCGCCAGTTCTTGGAGTAAGTTGCTTTTGTTTTCGTAAGCTGTTACTTATGTCAATTGTTGAAATTTTGAATAGTATTAAGAGCAGGGATATCGGACATTACAGGATACTGCTAGCTGTAGAAGTACTTTACATTTCAAGAAGTCGCAAGAGAATCAGGTTATGTAGATTAATTTTGTTTATATAAGTCGAAAAAATGAATCCTCTAACTTGACAGTGGGACATTCAAATAGATCATGTTTTTTTAATTTCGTTGTTTTTAAGGCAGAGTCGGCAAATATGTATCCAATGAATTTTGGCCTCGCTACTCGAAATGGGATGTATCACAGGGATGGCTAGTGAGGAAGTCCATTAGCAGCTTTATGTTGCATTTTTCAATTGTTATTCCGAGACATTTGGGATTATTATTGTATCGAATAGCAGTATGATGGAAATACATTTCGGCTATTTAGGTGTATGACTTAAATTTGGCCAAGAGGGGAATTAAACTCTGTCTTCATTGTGACCTCAATAGAGTTCAGCAGTGAAAGTGTGAATCCTTTCTTTGGAGTGGAGAATAGAAGAAATTCTATATTGCAGACTTTATACAAACAACTTGCACTATAATTCTGATTCTGCGATTGAAAAAGGATTTCACACTCTTCGCAATGTCGATACACCTGTAGGACATCCAATTTCTATTTGATAGAAACAAAATATTTTTGGCCGTTTTCGTCGCGAAAAAGATGAAGTATCCGCTGGACTGGTGGAAACCTTTTAGCTCACTAGCTATCCAGGGAGGACTGTGTCATCTCTCTTACGCTTAAAAAACGTAAACAAAGGGCCTTCTGACAGGTTACTTCGCTATTGGAGTAATGCTTCGCAAATGGAAAGTTGAGTCCAACGATTCATGCAGAACCTGTAGCTAAAGAAGAAGTGGAGTCAATGACCATCTCGACTATGCTTTACAAAGTCGATTTTATCTGCCCGATTTTGTACTTTATGAATATCAATCACAATGTTGGCTTCCAGGTGGTCAGAAAATAGTTCAGAGGTGTCAAATCGCATGATCTCAGAGGCTAATTGACAGGTCCATTCTCATCATCTTCTCATCAAATTAAAATTCAATAAACCGGTGGCTGCTGTATGGCACGTAGCGCCAGCCTGTTGAAACCACATCTTGTCCGGATCAATCTCATCCATCTTTTGAAAGATACATCCATTGAGTATGGTCTGGTAACGATCTCCGTTGATTGTATGACGAGCTCCGGGCTCATTTCGAAAAAAAATAAGGAAGGTTACCAGAGCACGAATTTTCGAAATAAATTTCCACAACATATAAGCATTATTGAGGCGTGAATCTGTTCATGATGATTTCCCAAAGCATACTCCAAAAACGTCATAGGCATATGTACATCTGCTAAATTTGACAGCTAGTTTAATAGTTATTCCTTCTGAAAATCCTTCCTACGACAGATACAAAATATGACAATATTCGTCTAACAAAAAAAAAGTTAAAATTATGTTGACTATTTAGTATCATAAAAAATACAAATACTTGGCGCAACAGGCGCATGTGGTCCAGGACCTAGCTTCTCGCGACCATTCTTTGTGAATTGTGTTATATTTTTCAAACAAATGGAAGGGACCTAAAATTTAGAGCCATATCTGAAAGGCATATTGAGAAGCTTTTCATGACAGTTATTACTCTCGAACGTTTGTCAGACATTCGCGAGAGGTGGGACCGTGAAAAAACTTTTTGGTGCTTCTGGGATTCGAACGTCGAACCTTCCTTCCGCAGCCATCCAACGCACTAACCACATGAGCCACGGCGCCCACATTTAGTATCATTAGCCTCCCTTAAATCGAAGGGCGAATAAAATATTAACTTATAAATATTATTCTGTACCTATGTAGGAAGAACCTGAAATTGTTTGAATCGAATAAACAGTCTTGAGCTCATGGTTGTTCGTCAAACTTAAAATAAAATAAATACGTACAAAAGAAAAATATGCTCGAGTAATCGATATCCTGTGTGATACAGTTGCAGAGAATTAATTTTATCTAATTTTCTCGTAATGGGAATGGAATTGAATCAACCTTCACACCACATAAAGTTTTATTGAAGAGTTTAAATTTTAATGTTTTCATTTCCATTTCCGCTTCCTGTTAAAATTAAGCAAAAATACTAAATGCTAAGCCGGAAACCAATCAACTGTCTGAAAGTTGTCAGTCACGGGGGTGCTTGTTTTCTGAAAAATACTGTTTTGTGAAGGTCAGTGAAGAGTTTTTAATTTTTGTTTGCTCCTTATGAATAATTTCAGCTAAGCATTCTGATTTGTTTTTGAATATGTACTCATACCTACTCATTGAAAGACAAATCTAATTTTGATTTTTTCATGGTACGGATATCACCTCCTCTGAATATCTGGATGTTAGAAAATAAGCTTCTTATCCCAATATTCCTTCTATTTGTGCGATATTTCACCTACTACATTTTCACCTGCTATACATATGACAAAGTCATCAGCCTAACAGAAGATGCTCTCATTTTTGCAAATGGCGGCTTGTGCCATCGCGACTTTGACATTTGGGAAGTAAATAGAAGCATAATACACGTAGACTAACCATAGATTGCTATATTGTTCAAAAAGCAAAATAATTGTGTCAATGTTTTTGACAAATAATCTGTCGGTGATTTTGGCTCAAAGTAACTGTCGTGTGACATCAACTGTGCAAACACTGCGGCGCGGCGTTAAGCCTTGAGACGACTGGCATAACACGGGACAGTAGCAGACGTGGCCGGCTCCAGAGCAGCTTTTTGGTCGAGAATATCGTTGCTGTGGTTACAGATATGAAAGAGGACCCTCAAAATCAACTAGATGTCTTCACAGCAAATTTTGGTAAAATTCTTGCAGATGTACCCTTATAAAGTGCAAACAGTGCAGTAACTATTTCCTGAAGGTGTATTAAAGAGGGCAGCCTTATATCAGAAACAGAAGAACGAAAGCTACTTTACTTAACCTAGGAAAAACTTAAAAAGAAAAAAAAAATGTGCAAGGGAATATGCATTTGATAAAGATAAAGACCGGAAAGGAAGTCGCGGACTAACCTAGCTAACCCAAACTACACCTAAGCTAACCTTATACTTTAACTAAGCCCTAAACTTAGTTGCCTTATAACTAATGTAAACTTATTCCAAAATGGGTAACTAACCTTCCTTCACGTTGTCTCTGTTCTCCCAAAGTTCATGACGAACTGGAATTAGGGCAGATGGACAAGTCTTGCGACACAAACCAAACACTATCTTTCTGGCTGGAATTTGTGAAAAAATTGTGAAGTCACAACCTAAGTCTGTAGAAGAAAGCTAGTCGTTCTACGCGTCTGGTCATCATCGTTCGGTTTTTGTCCTGTTTTGTCTTCGTCCATCTACAGAAAATTGTCTGTCCATCCTTATATCAATCTTGAGATCTCTAAACATACATTTATGCTGATGGAGATTAGGGCTCTATGTTTCGTCCAACCCCTTTTCTTATTCTTATTAACAGCCTTCCCTCCCTCCCTTACTTGAAATTCATTCTTTCTTGGACAATAGTACTATTGACCTTGCTTATTTTTTAACGACTCTACGATAAGAGCCCCAAGTTTGCAAGTCCGGGTGACAGCAAAATTTAACTCTGGCGTTAATTGGGTTATGGAAAAGCTAGCTCAATTCAACGTGTCAATAACCCAGTGCCGTCTCCTGTCTCAGAAGTGGGATACTAAACCATCAAACCTTAAAATCTTGGCAAAGTTAATGGGTTGTTAATAGAGTGTTAATGGTTAAAAACACCTTTAAAATATGACGCTGTCATTCTCCTTGACATCTGTTGAGTAGAAACTATGCGGTTCAAGCAAATGGAACGATATATACATGAGCAACGCGTAGAAATACATATAGACCTATCAGTAGATTATAGATGTGCCATAATCTGGTGTTAGATACCTTGGATTCCCCAATATTTTTTTATTTCCAGTCTATCTCCAGTTAAATTTCACCGTCGAAATTTCTTAATACTATCACCTTAATTCTTCGGACGAAATGTATACATACTTGTGCCCTGCTTATTCGCAGTACACGTGCGGCATTTTTCGCCCATCCTTGTTTCTTAAAATCTGTCCTCGGGCGCACGGTGGAATTCAAAAGATCGGTTTTTAACTACTCAACATGAATGTGGGAAGCTTGTCTTCTTTAATATTTCCTGAAACTTGTGAAAGTTCAAAATTAACGCGCATCGCCACCTCACCCCCCAATCTTTAAATCTCGTTTGTAGTGTTTTATTAATAACTCTCACTATTGCTAATTAAACTTTACAGGACAAAGTCCGAAGAGTTGTAGAATATTTTTTAGAAAAAAGTTACACGAATATTTGTAGTTTATCCATACTTCTTAACAAGGACATGTGCACCTCCATTAATGCGTAAGTATATCGAAATAAATCACAAAGTTGTTTGGATGATGTGAGGTGACAATTATATTAATCGATATATACTCGTACGAATGTGTGTTTAATTTGTTTTATATGTGATAAAATCATAACTCACATTCACCGTTAATGGAATCCTTTTGTATGATTTTTTGTTGTTGTTGTTGTTGCAAAAGTAAAAGCAAACAATCATTCTCAATGCCAGAAATATAAACAAGTAATCCACATAATGAATTTCGGTGATAAATGACTTAAAATTGAGCACAGTAATCAAGCAAGCGGCTACGATTCCCACCGAGAAGAGAAGTATGAACGGAAGTACTTAGATTTGAACATGATTTTTTCGATGGTGAATGATTTTCACTTCAAAGAATTTTCAAATTTTATGAAAGAAGGAATTGTGAATGTTCAGTATGTGACCGATGAACTATTTTTATACATTTTCATTTTGACCTCCAAGTTGACAAGTTGATCCGTTTTGTTGCAATGCAATTGCAAATGCGTATTCTTATGTCATATTGGGTTGTCGCCTACTCAAGCAAACCAGTACACCCCTAAGCACCATAGCCATCCTCATTGACAGCCAGGCCGCTATCAAGGCTATTGTATCTGCCACTTCATCCTCCAAGCTAGTAAAACAGTGCAAGGGGGAACTCGCGTCGCTGGGTCATCGGTTCAAGATCAGTCTTCTTTGGGCGCCAGGTAACAACAGGTGCAGAGATCTGTCCCGTTGGGGGTCCTTAGGTGTAGAATCATTACACACAATCTATTAAAAGTGTCAGGGGGTGCGGAACACATTCAATAGACCGGAATAGAACATAAGACCTATTAAACAGAAACCGTGGAAATATTGCAAGAGTTCTGGCAATTAGTGCTGGTCACTAGCCATTAGTAGTCTAGCGGCCTCGATTGTGGTTTCAATGGATTCACAAAAGGTGCTGCAGGACCTTTTTTTGACTCTATTTATGTCGCATGTGTAAAGATTAAGGGCGATGTCGAGGCCTCAACTGAGTTTGCTTCGTCTTGCTTTATGCAGTTTTCTAACGTCTGTTTTGCGCTTTTTAAGTTCGATGGTTCACCAAGTAGCCTTGCTCGGCTGTCGATTGCAAGATATGGGTCAAAACTTATTGAAAGCTTTATTCATTTTTCCTTTTTCAGTGATGAAATGAACACCAAAGTCAATGGATGTACAGTATGGAAGTGTTTTATCGTAATGGTAGTCCAATGTGAGTACCCTGCCCGAGTTCTTTGCTAAACCGAGAGGTTATTAATTGTAAGATAATTTCAAAATGTTATAAGAAAGAGTTTTTAGGCGATACTCTCCAGTTTTCTATACATTTTTAGTTTTTTACCCACATATGTATGTATGTATGTACATAACTGTAGTGGCACAACATCATTCAGATGAAAAATCGTCTTATTCTAAGTCCACTCCCATTCCATTTAATTCACTTGATATTTGATTGCTCAGGATTGCGAATGCGAATGTTATTGAATTTCAATTTGGCTAAATGTCAGCAATCGCTCTTGAAGCTGATACAGGTCCTTGAAGACATAGACATCTTGTACATATGTTCTGTACAAACCGGTAGGGATGTAAACAAAACCATTATTGCCAACAGTTAATACCGAGAAACATATCCTCATCAAACGAGGATAACTTCCTAAATTGCTGAACAATATGCCGTACCACATCAAGTACAGAATTAAAGCACACTTATCTTGAATGCAATACCATTTTAAATTGACTTATCAATTCTGTTGAAAGCCATCTTAGGTCCACCTGATGTTAGTGCGAAAAGTAAATAAATATGATACTAAAAAAATATATACTGCAGTCAATGTCTAAAATTTTATACCCTCCCTCATCAGATGTGGTTTGGTTATGTTCGAAGTATCGTACAATGTTTTATGACAAACCACTAAGACTGGTGTTCCGGTAGGGGGTTGGTTTTAAGACCTTCGTACTCCATAAACGTCATGACTGTGATCGAGCATTATATCATCATGTCGATAAAATCGGAACATTGTCTTTAATTTAATTAAAATAATTCATTTGAATGAACAACATGAATAAGTGTAGGCCAGGGGGTGAATTTATGTTTTATGTATGTGTACTGGTGGAGAGAAAATAGGTTTTTTGGCCTTTAAGGGTATTATTAGCACTTGGATTTATGTTTCAGAATGGTTTTTGTTATCTTCATATTACGAAGTAACTGAAAATTTATTTTTGTTGGGCATTATTGATTCAGCAGCATTGTGGAAATGTTGTACTCGTATTTGTGAATTGCAATTACCACGACAGTTGGCGATAATTTTCCGATTGGTAATATAGTTACGAGAATCTACTTATGTAGTTTGACTACGAGAGTGATTTTTTAAAAATTTTTATACAATGCAGTTTTTTGAGAAAATACCAAAAATTTGATTTAATCATAAAGTAGACATGTGACAATTACATACATACGTATGTATGGAACAACACATCTGATAATTGATTTTCTTGGCTTTACTGGCACATTTGCGTTCTATCGACGAAATTTTGAAACACGCTTTGACATAACTGTGACTGAATTTCAGTGCTGCAGCGTCTAAAGTCCTCCTTCAATTTTTTTTTTTTGCTTACATAAACAAACAAAATGTAAAAACTCTACCGAAAGAAGAATTCAAGACGTGTGAATGTCTCGTGTAAAAATGTGATTGCTTCACGTGATGTGTGGCAAGTGTCATCGTCTTGTTCGAACCACATGTCTTGGATATCCATACCATCCATTTGAGGGACAAAAAACTGAGTTATCATTCCACGAAACCTTCCACCATTGACTGTGTGTGCACTCCCGACAGGGTGTTTGAAGAAAAATGGCCCAATGATGCCTCCAGCATAAAATCCACACCGAACAGTGTAACTTTGGGGATGCATTTCCTTTTCAAGAAACACATGTAGGTTTTCGTCACTCCAAATACGACAATTTCACTTGTTGACGGCTGCGTATATCAACGTGAGAATGAGCCTCACCACTGAAAATGCTTTTTGTTGTTTTTGAATGAACCAATTGACGAACTCTCTGCCATGTGCCTGTCGGTTTGGGTTGTTCTTTCATCAGAATACTCTGCAGAGTGCTTCTGAAAATGTTCAATTCTTGAGCACGATGCCGAATGGATGTTCCTGGACTCTCGGCCACATTCTGGTGAACAGCCGCGATGTTTTTGCTTACAACCTGGACGAACACGTATCCATGGTCTGACATTTAGTAATCGACCAATTTTCGAATTTCGACTTCGAATTTTTCGATATTTCTTTTCACAGTTGATGCACTTGGAAAAATTGAACGCGATTTGAGAACAGTGGCAGACAAACTCTCACAATTTTTGTTTGTGCTGAATAGCGACAATTTTTTAATAATCTCGGACTCTACCATTGAACTGTTATAATGATTTGACTGGATTCGAGGGCGTCAACAACGTCTGGACGTCAATGTGTTCTGACTTCTGGAACGCGCTTCAACTCTCTCCAACTCATTTTCAAGGCTTCTAGACTCCTTTTCAACTGTTAGTCTAGGGTGACCCTAGTTGCCAGCTTTGCATGACGTGCTTGCGAGTTTTGAAATTTTCTGCGCAACGCATAGTGTGACCAATTTCCTTCCTCAAGTTGTAATGATAATAGGGTTCTGACCCATTCTCGAGTATAGGTATTCGTTCAAGATGCGGTTAGGCCAGGAAATCTTAAGGATGACGCGTAAATATTAAACTGTTTACGAAAGTCTGCAGCTTGCAAATAACAATAACGTTGATTCTCGAAGTACTACATCCATACAGTAGTACTGACTCGACATTGGAGCGGAACAGTCGCAGCTTGGCGCTGTAAACATTATTCTTCCAGATACTATACTTCCAGAGACTATAGTTTCTAAGTACAGAAAGTTATCATTTTTCTCGATCTGCTGTCTAGCAATGCTAGCGGTGAAAGTTGTAAGGCTGAGTGCCTGGTCTTGGCCGTATTAATCCTTAACCCTGCTGTCTTTGCCTTGACTTCCAGACTATGGACTATTTGGTGCAGATCCATAATTCTTATAATTGTCCACTGTATACCGTTGTTATGTTATGTAAGGGCTGCATGAAGAACAACACTGATTACGACCAGAAATAACAGTGATGAAAGTATGCAGCCTTGTCGCACCCCACTTTGGATTTCAAAGTCGTCAGACACCTTACCGTTATGCAAGACGTGACACTTAGCACCCCCATACGTTGCATTAATAATATCTACGAATTTCTCAGGATGCCTCTCTTGCGCAGAGCACACCAGATGAATTCCCGATTAACACTGTCGAAGTCGATAAATTGCAGGTGAACCGTACTCGACGCACTGCTCTATAATGATTCGCAAAGTGTTTCCGCTCTTGTTGGGACACCCTTTATTAGTGCGGGTGTTTTTATTTTGGTTTTATTTTGACCATACTTGGCTGGCATACTCAAGGATGACTCTAACGAAGATGAAATGGAGGGATTTTGTTACGTAGGGGTCAGCGAAGTCAAGTACTGTGTTGGATCTTCTCATGACATTGTCAATGTGTGATCGAAAGTTTAGTTCACTATTGCAGAAGACGCCCAAATCCCCTACTGACGTTCCTGAAAGTAAAAGATTGTCACGATTGAAGTACACCCTCCGGTAAGTAGGTAATGGGATTACATTATGCTTTGGTCTATGAAATGAGCCGCGGTTGGAGTCCAAAGGCTGTTAGCTCTGATAAACCTAATCCTCTGATAAACCTAATCTGATCTAGCTAGTTAACTGAGACTACTTTTAAGTCTAAGCCGAGTATGTATTTCGTAGTTGGAGCAACACAGATATACATAAGTGGTCAGTTGCTGAGTTCATTTGTATCTTGTTTAAGACTTCCAGTGGGTGTTGATGGACGCAATTTACGTTCATGTTGTTTAATCCTAGAGGTTCTATATCGCAAGATACTTAGGTGTTGATGAGCAAGTAGTGTGTTTCCTACCTAAAATCCGAATGGGAGAGCAGTATATTTCATGAAGTGACATCATGACCCTTATTGCCATCCTAGTGTGCCTAGCTTCGAAAGGTAGTCATGACTACTTTACAGAGCCTATATTAAGATGTGGTGAAATTCCATACAGCGACAAGGAAGTGAACCTGTGAACTCTGTATGAATACATACGAATACAATATTTCAACATTTCTGTACAAGTTCTGACCTATTTCATTATGCAAATTGACTCCACATGTGTAATAGTTGACTTTGTTATGGTCATTCATTCCACCAATCAATAATAGCTCAAATCCATCACACAGATATGCACAACTGATTTGTTCCCAAAATCAATGTCTTTGTTCCTAAACTATCTAAATTAAGTTCGCAAACACGCATTTAGAAATTTGGGTACCCAATTTCATCATAACTATCTTTTCAATTCGGTCGATGGGATCCAAGTACTAAAGCTCTTAGTAAATGTTCAGTGTTTTGGTTCAATTGCCACAGTCATAATTTTATTGAGATATATTCTTCCATTAATTACCGAACAACCCTTGATGACTGAATTGCAGTAAAGTGGATATTTGCATACGTTCCGGTTTTAAATGCATTTCGCGTTCGTTGATTTTGATGGATAGTGGAATTTCTCATGCTTATGATACCCAATCGTATTGAACTTTTGCTATCCCGCATTGGTTCAAATTTTTTTTACTCATTCAATTAATAGCACGTTTTGATAGAAGCGGTTTTTGATGCACTTAAACGATGACATTTATGAATTTGATTAAAATACAATGAGATGTATGTACATATGATTGAAACGAACTGATGTCACGTTGGTATCAGTTTTATTTTCCAGAAAGCCATAAAGAGCTTTAGGTGTTGTATCCTTTGAAGTATGAATCATCCGAAGTGATAATTCTAAAGCATCTTACACGTAAAAGGTTTAAGCTAATATTATTGGGTTAACATCATCCCACAAAAGAATACAAACATGATTAAAGCCAATCTACAGGGTTTGTCCTTTGTTGAAATCAAAAACTTTAAGTGACTTCCAGTCTTGTAATATCGTGATACGATATATTTTTCTGAAAGGGCGAAGGAAATGCAATTTTCTAACTGACTTAGGTTCCTGGGTCATCTTTGATGAAGGTGTACAGCAAATAGATTTAAGTGACATTTTTTGCGTTATTTGCTGTGAGCGGTATGACAGGAATGGCTTCCTTTATAGCATCTGTATCTCAGTCTTTCTTTGTTGCATCTGTTAGTTTTCTTGTGAATTACTAGTAGTGGCAATAGTGGTGATATCGTAGTTAATTAAATTTAAGAGGAAAAAGAAAGAAATAATACGAAATAAATTATATAGAGCGTAGATATTAATTTTAAAAAAAGGTGCGAAAAAATTAAGACTTATTGTGCACGATACCGGCGATTACTTTGCGTTAAATATTGATCAATGACTGATAATAGAATGAAAAGGACATTTTTGGTGCAGTAATTTACGAAGCAATTTGTTTTTGAAATACAATTAGCTTCCAAAAATATACATGAATGGAACTAATATATTCAATACAACTTCCACCTTTGTTCTACTATCTCTTATGGCTAATTAGCCTCCTTCCATCAACTTCAGTGACCAGTAACACAAAATAAAGAAAAAAATAGAAAGAAAGGTGATTTTTTGAATTTTACTTTGAATGCTACCTTAAAAGCTTAAATTAACCGAAACTAACTGGGCGTTGCGCTATACGTGCAATGGCCGCCAGACTAAACATCAACTCAGCTGATTCTTGCAGGAGCTGTCATGACAAGATAGAAATGGAAACTATCAAACAATTGCTGCGTTATTGTCCCAATCTTCAAATTTGCTGCTTCCGCTAAATCTGGCGCAAGTTTCGCTCTGAAACATAATATGTTTCGTCAAAAATACAGATTGGTTTGGTTTAAGTCCAACAGAAAGGCATCACAATGGACCAAAAGGCCCCTGTGTAAGTACTCCCTAAGGTACACTTCTATCATTCCATACCATATCATACCACACTTAAGGCATGACAAGATTTAACCTAATTACCACTATTCCCTATAGCGGAAGCAGAACACAGATATTGATGGTGGGACTTAAAACAAGCCACATGAATTTTAACAAACATTCTTTTAGGCTCGGGCTAGGTTAAGCAAAAATCTGTTTCAACTATGAGGAAAAGGACGAATAAATAGGACACTTCCCCTGCCACTGCCTTGTGACAGCGAGGTTAAGGCTGAATATACTGGGATTTTCAACGATACGTTATCCAGCACACCTCAGTAAGAAAGGAATCGGTGATATATTGGAGTTCACTAGATGAACAAGATGACTCCTTGATCACAATACGACATGGTCTCTTTTTATACTTTCCATGATCCCAAAACTTGCATCCCCTCTTAACATACAACCGTTCCCACATCACATTACTACATATTCGTAACAGTTCGACAGACGAGGGGAACACAATGGGCCCAATGGAAGCCTAATTGAAGAACAGGATCCTATCCTATAGGATAGTGGCCTCATATAATACATTGACTGTATAATGTGATAGTAAGACTCCTCCGATACTCCTGAATGAAATTATAGTCTGATGGGCTGCACTAGCTATGTCACCCATACTACACATTCTCCATTGGTATATTTACGCAAGGAATACAGGAATGAAATCGGCATTGCGACTGAAAAAATCATCCCAATGGAAATCTTATGACTGAGAGCGTGCCAAAAATTCAAAGCCTACATGGCATTAAATTAGGAGCCATTGACTAGGTTACACCGCTCCTAGACTTCAATATTAAATTCAAACTAGCATGCCCATCTGACGGCGCTGAACTTAAGCAAGTCTTTAAGATTACCGGATCATTGTAGTGTGTTCCAAGCAGAAGTCTTGGCTTCGTAAGGCCGCTGAATGACTGTAGGTGAGGTCGTTGTTGGATTCTGCCATCTTCATTCACACAGGTAGCCAGAGAGCCATAAAAATAATCGAATCACTTAAGATAAGATAAAATATAAATTGGTTGGGAACTGTCACACCGTGCACCGTAGCTCTAGGCAGGGTTCCAGGTCATAGAGATATTCGGGGAATTGCTAGCCAAAATAGGCACCAAAGTTGGGTATCCATACATACCATTAGAAATGGAAAGATACAAAATACCCACGCTAGAACTGAAACGGGATATTGAGAGAGAAGTACCATGTGAGACAAACTTGGGGTTTACTAAGCCGAGATTTTTTTAATTTTTGTGTTTAGCGTTGAAAAAAAGTTACGTTAACGCCATAGAAACCTAGGAGAATTTCTTTAAGATTTTGTTAAAATTAAACTACTGTTTTTTGTTAAAGGATATTGAGGTGATCTACCATGAACGTGACCCATGGAGCACTACGACCTATAGAGATATTTTTGATATATGTACATGTGTATATATTGGTAGATAAATATGGCCTGCTAGCCGAAATCCAATGAAACTTAAGATTGTTTGAGCTGATGAAGAGTTGACATCAGATGGGGATGTTAAGCCTTTACAAACA
Source organism: Blera fallax (assembly GCA_946965025.1). NCBI lineage: Eukaryota > Metazoa > Arthropoda > Insecta > Diptera > Syrphidae > Blera > Blera fallax. The sequence goes on along the minus strand of OX337247.1, from coordinate 15,637,454 downwards.
TAGCCGAGCTATGTTAGGGCATTCACACAATATATGGTGGGCTGTTACAGTGTTTTCAAGAGAGAGTCGGCACGATGGTAACTGAGATAGCAATGACCAGTAAAGAAGTCAACTATGAGATTAGCCTAGTTTTTGTTATTTTTTGTTGCATGATTTAAGACAATATACGTGTTCCAGTAAGACAGTTCTTGGAGTTCTTGGAGTTCACAATGGGTTAGCTCGTCCTCAATCTGGGTTATTGGTAAACCTCAAAATGGTTCGCGTCCGGTGAATGAAGACTGGCCTTCTAATCAAGCAAGTTCATCCGCTGCTTTATTACTATGGTTGCCTCTGTATCTAGGGACCCATATTATTATGCAGCAAGTTGCAATAGAACTCTGGAGATATTTCCAAACCAGCTTAGACTCAAAGTGGTAGGACATGAGAGCTTCAAGGGGTGCTTGGCTATTTGAGAGTATGCTGGTGTGATCTTCGGAGATTCCTTTTATGCATTTTCCTGCACAGACCCCGATTGCAGGGGCCTTTTTTTCGAGGAACTGCTTCTGCAGTTAAATAAAATGCACTTAAATGTATAAAGGATAAGCAAATTTAAAATAATTTTCTTGAAATCTGTGTAAAACTTATATGGGATCTAAATTCCAGTCAATGCTGGGATTATGGTCTTACAGGGTTAGCCTTTTTAAGTCTTCTTAATATTTCATCGTTGTCGTGGTTTTGGAGCATGTGCTTGTGCCGCCTGGTGGATTTTTTTTCAATCAACTGTTCCTACGTCTAGGTCTCTGTGTTTGTTTATATTTCCAATGCACCACGGAGTACTTTATTCTAAAATCTTTGATGTTTGATTTTTGTTCATCTCCAGATCTGAATACCGTAGGTCCATTTCGGCTTTGCTTATGCAGAAGTATTTTGCTTTGAATAGATACACAAGAAAACGTACCGATAAGCCAATGCATTTGTGATACTTAAGGGCCAGTCCTTTGCGCTCCTTTTTGAAATGCAACCAAACCTTTAATATACAAAATCTCCCACCAGTAAGCAATCTCTTAAAACACTAACCAACAACCAATTCGTGAACCAATCAAACAACCAATTAAACTTAATTCACAACAGAAATTAGTTTCAACCCAAACACGCCCTATTACATTTCTCTTAGCCTTTTAAATAAAAGCTTTGATAGGAAAAATCCGGAAACGACCCATTCTTTAAAAAAAAATATCAAGCAAAAATCGTTAGTCGACTTCCTAATGCATAACTTTGTTTGTAAATAAAATGAATTAGTTCTGCTTAATTATGCTTATACATACACGTATGTATGTATGTAGATGTTTATTTTTTTTTTCATTTAAGTTGCGGGGATAATATCGGTCAAGGCTGCCATCAGAGCTGCACAATTGTTGGATTTTCCCTGTTAGTTATAAATTAGTAAAATTGATCTTGCGTGATCTTGTCAAAACGAGAGCATCCAGAAAACGCCGCTAAGATTGTTTTCAGATTGTCCACAATCCCTAGTGCTGGGTGCACGATTTCAGCGTTCTGTTGGAACCACACGTTCTACAAACCCAATTCGTCAATTTGTGGCAGCAGGAAAGCCTTGATCATGGTTTTGCAGCGCTCACCAGTTATTGCCAATGGAATACTGTTCAAACCATTCTAATCGCTGTCTAGGTCTTGGAGGACTAGGTTGTAATTTACAAGTGATTGGCAATCTCCAGGCAATACCTGATGTATTTTCACCGAAATTTGCCACAAAGACTGTCTATTAAGGTCGATTTTTGGTTGATTTTTGAGGATCCTTTTGGACATCACCAGCCACCAATGTTGTCGCCGGGAACGTTTGTTATTGTCTCCTTAAAGCAATCTGATAAACAGCGCAGTGTGTGTCCAGTTCGTACGACAAAAACACCGATCGATTATTTGTCAGAAGACTAACACAATTATTCCACGTTCTTGAAGAATATGCAATCCATGGCTTGCCTACGTGTATTCTGCTTTTGTTTGCTTCACAAATGTCAAGGGCGCAATAACATAAGAAGCCATTTGCAAAAATGAAAGCATTTCCTATACGGTAATGACTTTTGCGCCATCTTGTACTATAACCTTGACAATTCGTTGGACTATTTATACTGTATACTTTGTGACGTTGTGGTTCAATTTTGGCTGGTTCAATATATACATATGTATATTCGATAGGTCCCAGTTTCTTTTTCTGCATTCATGGAGAGCTTTTGTTTTGCATAAGCAGCTACATCTGTTGCTTGTCAGAATACTACTAATACATACACCTCAAAATGGTACACAAATTTTTACCGAGAGAGATTTTCGGGGTAGTCTTCTTTAACCAGTTCTTTAACAAACTTGCTGTAGGGTCTAGCTTTTCTCAACCATTCGTGTTCTATTTTTCAGAAAAATTTAAGGGACCTGAGACTTATTTGGGAAGCTGCTCATGACAGTTAATACGTTTATCAAACCATTGCGAAAAATGGGACGGTAAACAATTTTTGGATTTTTCTGAGATTCGAATGTCAACCCTCCCATGCATTAGTCCAAACGCACTAATCCATGACACACTCATACTTGCTTCACATTCTTAAAAATGGATGTAAATCCTTTTGTTTATAATTTGATTTGCATAAAAAGACAACGCAACGATGACGTATTAAACATTAATCCAATTAACGTAACAAATTTCCAGTAATACCGAGTAAAAATTTAACAGCAAGGTGATAATAAATGAAATTATCTAATAGCGCTATAAACACCCCCGTCGAATCACTTCAGAGTTAATGGTGACGATACTAAACTCATAAGATACAGAATGCGTTATGAGTTTCACTTTCACTTGTTATTTACGTATGTACATGCATGCACGTGTGCTCTGGTCTCGAAATTGTATTTACGATACTTCATAAAAAGAAAGAACTACGGAACGAGTTTTGATAATTTTCATTTTCACCTTCAAAGAAATATGTATCTGTAGGTACAATTGTATGAAAAATGATTTTCGATGGTTTTTGTTTTTCTTATTTGTAATTTCTTGCCTACAATTGACCTCATAACAAAAAGGTATACTTGCAATGCAAATAGACTTGGACATCGAGAGCACATTGCAAATCGATCAGAAGATAATCTTCTTTGCTTCAGGAAGGAGAGTAATTAAACTCAGACACTATAGTTTTCCAAGCCCTTCGGTCCCGAACACTCTGCTGCCAGTTCGCAAGATCAAGCATCCTGTTATGCGCGATTGTTTGATCCTTATAACTGAAGGCTAGGATTCGAAGACTCTCCTGACTGGAGCGTTATCGTCCATTCGCTTAATGTGGCCGAAGCAATGTAGCTCATAGAGTTCCCGGTAAAATCTACTCCTCCTTTCGTCTTCCTCGCATATGGGTCCGAATATATAACGAAGTATTTTTCCTTCGAAGGAGCCCAAGATCTGCTCCGCTTTCCTGCTTATCGGCAAGCTCTAAGCGCCATACAGTTGGACTGGCGGAATTGAACTTCACTTTCGTTTTTCGTGTTAAGAGCTTTGAGCCCAGTTGTAAACTGAAGTACAAGCGGTTTGGTGGGTAATTCTTCGCCACATCTCATGGCAGAACATGTCCTTGTCGACATCTGGAAAAATTCTGAGGTGGAGCTTCCAAGCTGCACTACATACCGCGTGTTCTTCAGTATAACGCTGCTTAAAGTTGATGAACGGATCGTGAGTTTCAACTTGAGAGTCGAATCTCACAGGCCGATATAGCTGTGAGATCTTTTCTTGTGATGCCGCTCTCCCTCTTTGGCGACCATTCAGTAGCTACCGAAAGTGCTCCTTAAATGCATCAGCAATTCCTTTCGCGTCATTAACTAAGTTTTCTTCACTATTTCGAAGAGTCTGTGCTGCAGGTTTGAAACCCAGTTGCTTGGCTTTCTTGTAAAAATTTCGGATTAGGTCTCTGTCACGAGACTCTTATATATCCTTGAGCGGTGAGGCTGCGGAGGTCCCCTTCGTTCTACGCAGGGCTTTGTTCAGTCTTTTAGCTCTGTTTGTTTCGCACGCTGCTCTTGTTTTCCGTTGCAATGCCCGTAGATATGCCTCTCCTGTCACCTTTCTTTATATGTGGACTCATCAATCAGACCCCGGATTTTTTGGGGGATGCTTTGTAGCCTATGGTAGGTTCGGCTACCCCCTTGATGCTCTCGAAAACATGAATAAAAATAAAAGTAAAATTATGGATTCCACATAAATGGCAACGGGCACTTCTAACTACTTGTACTAAATATTTACCCAAAGGTTGCTCCCATTGCTCTGGAATTACAAGTACAATCGTTGAAATAATGTGCATGCCAGATAGAAGTAACAATCATTTGTTCAGTAATAAAACAAAACAACTGAATACTATCTCGATACTTAGCACTGATATTAATATTGACTTTGTACTCAATCTCAAATTTCTTTTCCTTTTCCTTACCTCCTTACCACAAAAAGCTTCAGCAATGTTTTTCATTGGAGTTTACACCTTCAAGGGTTGCACACCCCCGTATCTTCCCATCAGAAATGGAATCTTTGGAAACACTTCGTGATATTACAAACAATTGAATCGTAGCCGTTAAGTGAAGGGAAGGCCACGAGACCAACGAAAACGAAACTTTATTTCTTATTTTAAAGGACATGGGGGAAGGTGGACGTGTTCAAGTACAGCAATTGTTTGGTGGTTGATGTCAGTAGTTGGAGGTTGGGTTGCAAAACATTTTGAAGATTACCAAATATTTTGAATTTTCCTCACAAAAATAAAAGTTCGTTTGAAGTTAATCGCAACTTTGTAGGTACTCTCGAAACAGAAGTTTTTAATAAGTATTGTGGTTTACTGTAAATGAGCCCCAAAGCAGTAGCTTAAATTGCAGTCCACTTTAATATAAGGAAGCAATCGATTAACTGAATAAATATGAATTTGACTCTAACAATAAATATAATAAATATTTGAATGGGGGGTGATCTGATAAGAAAACATGGAAATACGTTCTCACGTCTTTCCATTCTTACGTCTTTTAATAATTTGTTGTGTAGGTAGTTGCACTCAAATGTACAAACACTTAAGCAGTGAATTTATATTTTTTTGTAGGGCACACTTTTCTAAAAGGACATTTCCTACGTCACAAAGCGTGGTGCTTGAGAAATAGCTAATGTTCCGGATAAAGTTCAAGGAAGCATGCTGAGAAGGGAATGTAGCGAAACAAAATGGAATTACTTCAAATGTTTTCTCGTTACTGGTTGCTCAAGTGTACAAATTATTCAATTCATCATTGAATTATATTTCAGATCCTTCAACAGTGAATGTGATGGCATTTGAGTTGGAAAAAAAAAATTACTGAAGCGATTTAAATTACTGTGGCAGGTCAATGTTCGATTCATTCCTATATAGACGGACTTAAAACCGTAAGTGGGGTGAGTGGCGCTGTGTTCTCCGAAAAGATCGATCTGAGTATCTCTTTTTACCTTCCAGATTACTGTAGAACTTTTTACGGAGAAATTGTGGCTGAATGTAATATCTGCCAGGCATATAAGCATTTTCTCGAACATCCAAGCGGCAATAATGTCCCTACAATCATTCTCTCTTAATTCAAAGGCCGCTCTAGACTGTCGCTCTTCTTAAATGGAGAAGGCAAAGCAGTTCAGCATTCACCTATACTGGGTCGAATTAACGCATCTTGCACGATGTGTAAAATATCCAGAGGGATTTAGCCTTAGCTGGATCAGGAACGTTTAAATCGCTTGATCTTGCTTAAGCAATCCATTCCATTATCTAGGTACTCACAGGACACTTTTCAACAGGCCTACACAAAAAAAAGTAGGTTTTTTGTCAAAGGATTTTTGTTCGACTGCATAATTGAAAAATAGGCAGAAAGCATCCTTAATTTCGTCTGGATCTGTCCAGTCCAATCGATAAGAAGAATACTGCAACGTGAAGTTGTTCTCTTTGATAATCTTTGCGACCAAGCGAACATAGACTTCAGAAGAATCCTTCGCTTTATGCAGTTGACCTGTTCTGGTCTGAGTGTGCCTGTATCTTGTTCATCCTAAACTAACATAATCTAACCTTACCTAAGGCACTTTTGCACTCTTCTTCTTCTTCCACAATATTGTACAAAATGTTTCATCTGATGGCCCTAGATACATATGTATATTCGGTACACGTATGTTTGTTAATCTTCACAATGTTGCAACGACAAGTTGGCCATTCTTCGATTTAAGACGACACCGCACTGAAACTGAGAATAAGTTGACTTATTGGATGATCTTTAAGGTGCTTATAGCCTCCGATTCTTATATAAAAAGGCCTAGTGGAAGTAGGTTGAGGAGTCCTGCTATTGGTGTTGTACTCATTGTACTGGTAGCTCTAATGCACGCTAGCCTTTTTGTACTTTTGTGATCGCTTTGAGGTTGATGTCCTTACTTGTAGTTTGACACCTTACAGGACTGCCATAAATGAGTATGGGCCTCACAATAGCCTTATACATCCACAGGATGATTTTGGGACTACACGAATAGAAGGAAACCGTGCGTTCCTAATTCTTTCATTGATATTCATTTTCCTATTTAGTTTTTTGACGCTTACTAGTGCTAAGTATTCAGTTTGATTGTAACTTCCGGGCAACTTTGCCTGACCGTAATGAGAGAAATGGAGGGTAATAGAGCATCTTGTTTTGTCGTAATTTTTCTTTAAAAATGTTGCCATCAGAGGCAGAAATCGTACATCCTATACATAGTGAACAAGACGACGTTGAAGTCGTATGAGTTTTTTAAGGATATTAAGGTGCTTTCCTGATCTCAGTGCATCATTCCGCTGCGATGTTTATCAATAGCTTATTAAACACCAAATTTCAAAGAAGGGGGATATATCACCTTCTTGCGGGATGTCATTACTAAGAAGTCTTCTAATAGATGTCCCTACCAACTTCGAGTTGATAATAATCTGATCAGTAGCAGAATACTAATCAATTCGTAGAGTGAGCTGTCTGCTTTCAGGTCTGAAAGTGCATCTGTAATCATTGAGAATGCTACCACTGTATGCTCCTCATGAAACAGGAATACGTACTAGAGAATGTAATTTAGGTTCCACTGACCTGCCGCTGACAGAAGTTTGGAATTAACGCTTCAACTTTTGGGATACAGACCAGATACTTTTTATATTTAAAATGCCTCTCTTGCATTAATTTTGCAGATATAGAATGAGCGCTTTTTAAACTCATTTTCCCACGCTTAACAAACAAATGTGTACCTGTTTGCAATTAGCTTAACAGGGTTTCGTTTTTATTTTAGTTTTTGATTTCGAAATGACTTTTTAATGAAACATGATTCCAATCTGATTCAGCAAATATTCTTTATCATAACAAACCATTCGTGTTTTCGTGCGGTAGCTGTTCTTGAAGATTTTATAGCGAATGCAGATACATTCGTGCATTTCCAAAATATAAAGCTGTTGAGTATTTCAGTATTTATTTGAATTTGTACTTAGTCACGTATCCGTGCTCATCTCGATGGTAACTTCAGAGGCTAATTTGCATAATTCAAAGAGAAGGCTCATCCAGTGCATTGGTTGGTTGTTTGGTATCCAGAATGATTCCAAAGGTAATGATGCTCATAATTAGATTTCGCAATTTCCTATGAAAAACGCAAACATACTTTTGTTTTCACTTTAATCTAGGGGATAATATTTAATTTAGAATACCTACATCTTGTTGCTTTTTGGCGCGAATGTCCTATTTGCAGAGATAATTCAAATTGTGATATTTCGGATGGCGGAGCAGCACATTAATTAGTTCATTATTCGCTTTAAAGATTCTCATCACATTAAATATTCATGGCACAGTGCGTTTCTTGTAAATGTTTCTAATTAATGTTACAAGGGAAGGAGGGATCATGTTTGCCCTTTCCAGCTGAGAAAACATTTTCATAATAAATTATATAAAAAACCGTTGCTGAGGGACGGCATTTGGTTCACATCAAACCTAAACTACATGAAATGTGTTTAATATTTACAGTTTAGACAGTATTTTTGGGATAAGATGTTCGTAAGAGGAATTAGATGATGTAACTGTTATCTGTCAGAGGTCCTGCAAAAAATTGTCAAGCGCGAGTCGCGTCGATCTGGAAACAATGAGTAGACACTTCTATGTCGAGCGTACGTACATACATACATATGTATTTCAGCAGTCATTACTCTTCCACCTGACGCCAGGATAGGCAGGAAACGCGCAAATGAATTCCCCCGCAGTGGTATAATTAATGGTGCCACTTAGACGTAGAGCATTGATATTTTTCTTTTAAAGTGAAATTCGTGCATTAAATGAAAGTTCTTGAATCTGAAAACATTCGTTTGTAGATTGCAGATTGTAGATGGGTTTAGGGGTGTAAGCGCACTGTGATCTTTACAAATCTATTGTGTTATCCCGACTTGGAGCTCTAGTCGATGAGATGACTTAGAGAATTTCCTCCGGTCCGATTTCCTTAATGAATCGGAGTACTTGTCTGGAGTGGATCTAACATATTCCTTGAGAAACTGCCCTGGGGTTTCCTCAACATCTACGCAGAATCTGCAGTTTCCTGAGTTACTCCTTAAGTCTACAGTGCCCCGTTGGAAAGGCTGTAAGGATACGCAACAGGTTCTTGCCAATGTTTATACAGACTTTACTTCTTTTTCGGTTATAGGTTCCGAGAAGTTCTTTAACCTGTCTTAGTCTATAGAGTTTCTTCCAAAGTGACGTTCTTTGCAGTCTTTTCCTGTACCGTATGCGGCCTGAACCCACAAAATGGTTTCGGGCCGGTAAATACGATTTTTGATCCTTCTCTTGGTGGTTTGTCAGCTGCTTCATTTCCCTCTACTCCAACATGACCTGTTTCGCAGCAAAGAGTGACTCTTTTGTTCTCACTTAGTAGGTTTATTTTGTCAAGGCATTCCCACACCAGTATGGACCTGATTTCAAGCATACGTTTAATACGTACTCACTTTGCAAGCTAAGGTCAACCACAATTAAGTCCAAAAACTCAAGTGCTAATAGTGCCCTGAACGAGCGCTCAGTGAGGTCGGTATGTAGGTGCACTATTGGTTGTATGAGGAAGTTCTCGTTTAAGACGAGGGATATACTAAGCCCGGCCTGTCGAGTTCAGGTAGAGGATGAAGGCTCCACTCCTCTTGTCAGATATATCTCTCCTCGAAGACGGGTCTACCTAGAGTATGTTGCCTGGTTCTCGCTCGTTTCCCCAAAAGCTAAGTTTGGGTGGGTTGAAGTTTTGTTATTGATTATGGCTACAAGGCTACAGCTCATGGTCCAGAAGTGTACCAAATGCAGACTACTCTCTATAAATTGGCTTATTGCAGAGAAAAACTTTCATCCATGCATGCCTTGAAACACCCTCTGTCCAGTCGCGCCAAGACCTTGCTCATGATCATTAACCATATAATAGGGGCGATAACGCCTTCTTGAAGAGTTCTTTTGTATGCAATTCCAGTTGTACCATTGCTATCCAGTATCGACTGGATAATTCAAGCATGGATACTATACGCTTCTTTATACCTTATAGCTCTGCAAAAGGTTCTTGAATAGCTTCATTGTGAATGATGTTAAATGCATCCTCTAAGTCGGAGAAGGTGGCGAAGTATTCTACGAATGTTATTATCTTGGATACGTTCCATGGTCTTTAGAACGAAAGAGATGAGGCTAGTAGGCATTGAATATTTTGGCGGCCCACCTTCGGAACAAAAATCCCTCGAAGATCTAAGTTTAAGGAACTTGATTAAGAACCATGCAACTTCTGTGAAGCGGCACTGTCCAGGGAATTAATATGTCTTGTAATTTCTGCAACATAATAGGCATCATGTTGTCGAAGCTAGATAATTTATGTATGTGGAGAGAAACTGCTAATAGTCCAGGATATTCTGTCCTCCGAGACTTTCGTTGCGCTACTGTTCCATGAACCTGACTGCCCATCATTTGAACTGTCTTGCTCTGTACTGCTGTTGCAACAGCTTGGGACGACTCAAGTTAGATTGAGGTCACAGGAACCGATTCAAGACTCTGTAAACCAATATATTCCACAACCAATAGGATATCATGAGTCTCCGCTTGAAAGACGAATGCATAGTTACCAGACTTCCGCGTCATTTGTTCTATTGGCGTAGTGACTTTGCTATTATGTATCTATGTTATTTCTTTACTGGAGTTATTTTTTAGAATTTACAGAGCAGACTAGGTAGAGGAATCTCTTCACTACTTCACAATTGTAGCCTCCATTGTAACGTCTTACCAAAGTCCCCTATGCTAAGTGCTCCTGGCCCTCATTTACCGTTAAACACATTTCTGCGAGTCTATTGGAATACATAAAACCCGCTGCGTCCTTCGGAAAATATCGATTTCTCCAGCAGATGCATTAAGTTACAGGGCTACTGCAGGCATGCCAAATTTGTAGATTGTAGCTGGCACAGTTTATGGAGAAACGATTCTCGGCAGATTGTTTGGGTCAGCATTTCAGTTAGTTTTAGGTTTTGATTTTGACATATTCACTTCATTTTGGTTGAGTGGACGAAAAAAATCATCATCCTGTGGAATGGTTAGTTCTGCCTGATCAAAATTTGTTTGGCATCATTGGTTTTCAGCAGTCTGCAAAGGTATTATTTTCAGACAGCATTTTTCCTTCTTTGTCTTTACAGAGCTTTATAGATTTGTGTAAATCTTTCAATATCACATTTTGTCAAATGAATAATTTAGAGAACAAATCAATTTGGAATATTGCTCATCTTCAGGATAACGTTAAAAGAAAACTTAATCTCATCGCAGATATGCATACATACATATATCATTCGGACAAGCTGCTCTTAAGTTATAATAGCGATAGGGTTAGTGCATTTCATACTGAGAAGGATGGGGATTGTTTTCTTGATTGTATAAGGCAGAATTTTTAAGGATCAAAATAATCATCCATAGTGCTATAATGTTCGATTTGATATCGTTTCGCTTTTAAGTAATTAAATTGTTTTCATATACATATGTAGTTTCTTGTCGCCATTTCTCCAATTTCAATTTGAGGCCGTCCTTTAACTAAACTCTGTCTTAGAATATTTATCATACTTTTAAACTTTTTGACATAGGTTGCCGGTATTTCTCCAAACAGTCATGTCATAAAAAGGAACCTGTCACGTGAAAGAAATAATATCGGACATATGTACATATATGTATATGTTCATCTCTGGTTGATTTTGAACCTCTGAATCAACAGCCGAACGTCAGAAACCCTTTCTGTGTCCCAAGCATTCGCAAATGGCAAATGAGAAAAGGATTGTATCTATGCTAGATTCAGTTACATAGGAATATCTCACAGTCCAATCAATATCACTTCCAAATATAATCCAACAATCCACTTGAATTGCTATATTGGTTTCCGACAAATTGGTTCTCTCTAGAAACTCTAGAAACTCATCTCATCTTCATTGATCTTTGGCACTAAAGCCTCAGTCGTCCCATAAACTATCTGATTTTCCGTAAGCCGAATTATAATCTCCTTTGATGTTTTTTCCTGCCAAAGGACGAAGACAAGAAAAAAAAAAACAACCAACAGACGCATCTTCGATCGGATTAAATTTAACATTTACTGAAGCGCATAAAACCGACCGAAATTCGTCCGAATACGCACACAACGTCCACGGCATTTTCTTGAATCACAGTGGATGTAGAAATTGATTTTGCCCCCCAGTGCTACGTTTTCACGATTATCACCTGACATTGCGAATTTATTTGATGATGGACAAGAAGTTGAATTTTTTTTTTTTTGTTTTCATGACGTCGGTCGGTTGGTTTTGTGGAAGAGACCAGATGACGACCACAAAATGATGATACAGTACATGAAATGTGATAGCATCAATTATTAACGCACCAAGGAAAGTATGCGAAGTTCACATGCCACATTCCTACCGGTCTTTCGTGGTCCAGAGAGCTACAGGTTTTTATTACAATTTTATTGTTGGTGAACCTTATGCTGGTATGGATGCGTGTGTGTTTAATATATGAATCAGTTATCATTACAAGAGGCCAAAACGTACAGTTAGAAGAAAATGAAGAAATCATCAAATTTTCCGCCCCAAGAAATTCCTAAATGCGTAAGACAAAGGTCTTTGGTAGGTATGTAGGTATACCTTTGTGAAAGGAATAGCCTAGCATTGAATATATTTGCCAACAATTTTTTTTTTTGTATACACTTTGTTCGAAACATGTTTGCTTTGTGTAGGTCAAAAGAGAAACAAAAGGAGAGAGTTTAAGGAATCCCAGGAGAATGTACCGTTTAAATGTCCTATTGGTCAATAATAGATATTATTATTAATATTTAATGCAGACTATCAGAGGCCAAATATAGATTGAATATTTAATAAGTTATTTGTTTGAGGAAGAATTCGAAAAGAATTCTGAACTGAAGGGATTTGCAATGTAAATGGATTGCCAATCAATTGCCAATTGAGGAAGAGGATAAATGTTTATGTTTGTTCGTGTTCAGTTCGGAAGAAATCCTTAGCAGAAATGTTAAGGTTCATTATACATTTATGTAAACAACTGAGGATGACGTATTCATATGATTGCCTCGCACCTTTTCCATATTTCTTTATTGTTATTTGTTTTCCTGTGGAACGGTGAGCAAAGCTATGTAAAGATGGAAAGATATACGATATGCATGACAAGCAAAAGATTATTAATAAATTGGTACTAGCAGTTCTTATGTAATGAAGAAGGAATAGTAATTCCCACATGTTGCCAGTTGTATTACATACGTGTAATTATGTCATATTCATGCTATAGACAATAAATCCATTTTAATATTGTGTACATACATATATTCACTCTATTCACACAACGCTGCGTCCAAGGCTTATCCCAGGGGTGTACTTTAATCCCGATGAGTTTTCACCAGATGTTTGAATAAAGGCAATTTTGGAACGAGTAGTTTTCATTTCAACTCATAAAGTTAATTGTTTTCATTTTAGACATTTACAAACATTCGACTTTTTTAAAACACGTAATAATTACTTTTTGCAATATTTCACTTTTACTGCATGTGTAGAACTGTCAATATGTAGATGGCGTTTGACACTTTAAACTTTTATAAATACAAACTTCATATTCAGCAATGGAATGCGTAAGTTTTTACAAGTTGAGGAAATAAAATGAATCGCCATCTACGGTTTACTTTTTTTGACCAAATGCATATTGTTTGGCCACATCCGTAGAAGTATTGAGAAGGCTCGCTACTTAATAATTACAGTACCAATTGAAATGAATTGTTACATAGATCCTGCAGTAAGAGTTGATCGAATTCGGGTTTCCTATGTTGGCAGCACTGTAAATCAAGCAGATGTCAATAAGCATCTGTTTTCAAAGTGTGAAAGGTAGTTTCCGAAATGGATCGTTTAACCATCACTCAACGCGTTAAAATTGCTCAATTGTTCTACAGAAGTAACAATTCTGTGAAAAACTTCGTATCGAAATTTAGGGAAAGATTTTGATCAATTTAATCATCCTATTGAGGGTCTAATTCGCGACATAGTCAATAAACTGTAAAAACTGAAAGCAGATAAGGTTTTGTGGAGTTAAAATTTGTGTCTGCGTCATCTAAGACGTTGGAGCAACTTCAAATTAATATTCGCCGAGTTATAGCCCAGATACTGCCTAGAATTTACGAAAAAGTCTTTGAAAAAAGAGGAGGTCGAATGCCATCAACAATATTTGCGCACCAGCGGACATTAATTTTTTCTTTTGTTAAGATTCTGCCTATAAGACGATGTAATGATTTGGAAAACGGAAAGTGAGCTTAAGATTAAACTTATCAAAGAAAACATCTCCACCAACCCCATCATTGGTTTTAAGCATTCGTGCTATAAACAAAGCGAAATTTATTCTTATTCATCAATTTGGAACTCTAAGGATGTCTTACCCTTAAATATAAATTAAATATTTCATAATGCATAGTTCAAAGCTTAAATCCTGTAAATTTATGACATATGTATGTACATACATACGAACGGTCGATGAATGGACATATTTTCATTACTTTCAACCCTAATCACAAATATGCATACTTTTGCATCAAACAATCTATGTGACTCCGGATATTCCAAATTCAAGCCGATGTAGTATTCAACATATTTTTCAATTCATAAATATAGCTTTAAACTTAGCAACCATACTTAGTACTATCAACTTTCCAGACCATTGAAAGTGCTTGTTAGCCCCATATGGCTATGACGTTATTCGATTACGTTTTAATATAAATTTCAATCTGAATCATCTCTTCCGGCACCTGTTGGACGCATAAATGTGCATATTCATAAATTTATTCAATAGCCAACAAGCACAAGAAGCTCTTACTTTCACTTCCATAAACAGCCAAATGGAGTGAAGCTAAACAAACATGCAATTGACTCCAGTGGAATCACTCACTTGTAAAGGTCGACACCTTACGACAGGTATCACGATTTAAGATGGATGGGTTTTGTATGCGCAATGTTGCAGCAAACCTCTGTCGGATAAGGTATTTGCACATTTATCTATGTTGAACTCTCCCCATCCCTGCAAGTGTATGGGTTTTCATTTATGTACGTGTATATCATGCTTACCCTATTTAGTTCATCCACAGCTCCGATTAGGAATCCAATAAGAAGGAAATCCTTTGCAGTTGACTGCACCCACCAACGCCGGCAGCAGCCATCGTCAGTTTTTCTTTGCCAACAAGGCTGAGTGTAATAAAAAAAATGAAATATTATGATTAACCTCTAACTGAATTGGCTACCCTCGGACACTTCACAAAGCGAGGAAACAAATTAAAAAAGGACATTCATATAATTGATGTTGAAGGATGGTCAATGACGATGAACAAGTATATACTCGTAGTCGATGGTGTCCATTCTATGTCAATGGATTTTTAAATGAAAATCATCGCATTTGCTTTATCGATTCTATTTGGAATTGAGCTCAGGAATAGACAATAATGCTTTTATTTTGAGGATTTGCCTTATCTCTTAGAAGGAGCGTCTTAAAAATGTCATTCGTTTGGCCAAGTTAGATGCGTGGGCTAGGGTTTAGTTTTCTAAAAATAAACAACTTATGCTGATTGATCGTAAGAAGGAAATCATGCGTGAAAAAGGATTTTTTTTGCGAATTAAACCCTAACGTGAAACATCTAACAGTAGGGCCCTAGTTTTGACGGACTCCAGATTTCACCAGTCATTCTTTGCTGACAATGCAGACATCATACGTGAGGATCATCCAGCGCTGCAACGAGCACATGACGTATGGGTGAAGGTTTTGGAGGGGAATGGGTATCACATTACCCCAAAAAAGACCGATTACTTGTGCTGCCCATTTTCTGATCCACTTTTGCCTATTTCAGACATTTATTTGAATAAAGCAGTGCTTCCCAAGGCCGAAAAGTTCAAATGTCTGGGATCTATAATCAAAAGAAAATGAAAGACTAATGCTGTTTTTTAATGATTAAAAGTTTAAAAAAAACCAAAAGGTTGGTTATTGATGCCAAAGGCGTCTGAAAGTAGCAGTTTCATCACAAGAAGACGGCCTTTATTTAGGCTGAAATGGTTGGTTGGTTGATTTAAGACGGTGAGCTTACGTTCCCCTCGCCTATCGTTGAGGACCCCAGTATGTTCTCTTTTAACCACGCTGTTACAGGGCAGTGGCAGGGAAAGGGTTCTATATCTTCCTCCTCAGTTGACACAGGTTGAACAAATATTTTTTGGCATCAATTTGCCTTGTTACATATATCTAGTCTTGTCATAAATACTGGTACACAACTAAACGCATCATATTGACTGTAATTTGACATGTGACTAACAAGCTGTAGACATTGCAACAATACTCTGCTCCAGCTCACAAGGGGAAATCTACTAAACGGTGGCTCAAAACAACGTTCCGGACTTCATATAACCGGATGATCCGCCAGCTGGAAGTCCAGACCTTAATCCGTTGGATTACAAGCTATGGTTTCGTTTTACAGGGCATGGCCTACTCTAGTTGACACCGAAATTGAAGTGAGTTTTTGACCGAGCATTGGACAGTTTTGTCCTGCATGCTGCGGTAGATGATTGGCCAGAGCGTTTCAGGTCGAGTTGGAAGGCAAACGGCGGCCATTTTGAATAATGTGTTCAATGACTTGTAGCTATTGAGTAATTTTATTTATTGAGTCTCTAGTCTCGGTGTTGACTAGGCTAGGTAAGTCCCATTACGATGAAAGGATGGTAGGCTAAGATAGTTATTGTAATCGTTTAGAGGCATGCTAAATATTTCCCAAAATCGTTGGGGTTTTTTTTAAGTCAAAAAAAAGTATATCTGTTGCACTAATAGTTTTCGTGTCATACATTTTTCTACACAAACCATTCTTGGATTTACGAAATGCAAATCAACAATCCCAACAGCTAGAGAAGTGAGAACCTTCCCTAGGTGTTTGAAAATGTCCAATTTGAGTAAATTATTACGTGTTCCACTTTTGCTGACTTTCAAATATCAAAAGATTACTTATAGAGCCCACGCGTGGTAGAAAAGAAAATATTTTAAATGAATTTATGAGTACTCGTACACATCGTCTGCATAACCTGCAACATTACATATTTCAAATTCTTTTACTGCAAGATGAAACATTTTTCGAGCTCATAAAATCAGAAGAGGATTCAAATACAACGGGCCATTTAAATGAATAAAAGAAAAACCATCCCCTTACGTACACGCTCTACATGAATACATAGAATTTAAATTTCCTTGAAGTAACATTTTTCTTTTTTTTCTGCGTTCCCCTAAATATTCTTGTTGATACGCTAAAAATTCCCACAAGATTATGAAATAAAGGAAAAAATCCCTAAAATGTTGTGTTCGCTTAAATTCCTTTGTATTATACAATTTGTACATGCAAATTTAGTTCCCAAGGTGATTTTGCGTTCCTTACAAGTCCCAATTGTATTATCTGCATTTACTGGAATAGGGTTAAACAATGAATTTATCTAGAAATTTGTAGGATAATGCCGAATGCTTTGGGTATTTGATTGATCTCCTGGAATTTAGCATTAGTTGTAGGCATGAATAAGCAACGATATAGTGGGGACCTATTAAATGTCCTGCAAGTCTAAATGTAGGTCTACATATGCTTTACCTTCCCATATTTAAAAATCGAATTGCTATCTATAAAGATACTATATATTTAGGGCCTAATTTATAAAAAATATAAGAGGAGGAGGATGGGCGATACAGTGGTATATTCTACTAATTAAAGCATCATGAATGACAAAACATGTTTATCCTCAAAGGACACTCGTTGGTTATACCCTTATAATATATACCACCCTCACTTACGCATCCATTGTCTGGTGGACGGAAGCCAAGGACGTTACAACCATCAATCAGTAAGCATAAATGGCTTAGTATAACGGCGCAAAGCATACCTGCCCTACGACAAGCATGGAGGCTATAATCGGGCTCATTGTCCGTACATCAAAAAAGTAACAAAACGCATTCAGTCTCCGAAAGGCGAATGAAAACACTAATGTATGGTGGTGGATCTCATGGAACAGCTATCCGACTATCCCGATCTAAAAATGCTCAGCACAGTTTCTGACTTTATGCCCAAATCACTTTGCTTTGGCAAGCACTGAAGGTGTCACCGTACATGTACTTACTGATAGTTAAGCGGGGTTCAAATCTCTGAGTTCCCTCTTGTTTAACTCTAAATCAGTCCTATTTTTCTTCGATAATCTAGGCAATACAGTAAAACTGTGGTGGGTACTGGGTATGATCATGCAGGTGAAAGAGGCAACCAATCTGCAGATCTAGACACAAGCTATGTGAGTGGGTGCCTCTGTGTAATGTTAGCAGAAGCATTTTCCATAGAGAAATTATTTACCTACTTACTTACGGTATCGCTATAGTCCGAGTGAACCTGGGCCTCAACCAACTAAGCATTTTAAACAAGAGACAGCTAGCTAAAGATCGAACTGGCTGGAGACGTATGTTGATCCCCTACCACCTCCGTACGCCACCTGAGTCGCGGTGTTCGTCTACTGCGTTATCCCTCGGAGGTAGAATTTTCGTGCCGGAGCATTGGTGTTCATACGCTCTACATAATCCAGCCCCCTCAGTCGTTTGACCTTTACTCTTCTGGCTAAGTCAATGTCCCCAAACATGTATGTCCGTTGTTGCATCGTCTTGTCTATGAAGATGGGACTGAAAATCACCCGAAGACTTTTCCTCTCGCAACAGCCACATAAATTTTTGACAAAGTTCATCCTTCTGCACAATAGAGAAGAATTGGAATAGTTAAAGTCTTATAAAATGTCACTTTAGTTGTATGGAAGACGGCTTTGCTACTCAGTTATCTTCTTAGCCCAAAGAGGCAGCGTTATGGAAGTTCTTCACACTACCTACTACTCCGTGGCCAATACTAAGAATGCTTACACTTCCAATGTAAGCCGGTTTCATCTTAATACTCAATAAAGCATTACTGACATCACGCTGCGTTCTTTCGATGATGTCAATGTCATTGGCGCATGCGAGTAATTCGACAGACTTTTGAAAGATTTATGTATCTGGTGTTGGAGCGTGAATTTTACACTATTCTTTCAAGAAGGATGTTTATGAAGTCGAATGACAGCGCGTCGCCTTCATTGAATCCTTTTTAACATCAAGGGTCTCGGTGAGTTATTTATCGACCTTAAAGGAGCAGCGTGCATTCTACATCGTCATCCCGTACAAACGAAAGAGTTTGACAAGGATTCCAAAACTAGACTTTGATCTGTTTAGCTCATCTCTCTGTGAAAAGGTTGTGAGTATCGATTTGAACCTCCGAGTTTTTTTCAAGATCTGCCCTAGTGCGACTATTTGATCGATGGTGGGTCTCCCGGGCCTAAAGTCAAACTCATATCAGACCAATTTGGTTGTTGACGAATAGCTTCAGGGATTCCCACAACATGTCAGATACTATCTTATATGCGATGTTAAGAAGACTGATACATATGTAACTGGCGCCGTTCAGAGGGATACCTTTTCTAAGGATCAGGCAAACAATGCTGAGTTTTCATAAAGAGATTATCTCTCAAAAATATCTGAGGACCTCCTCCTTAGCAGTAATTCTCCTTGTTTTTATCTTTCTGGTGCCGTTAGACAATTTAGTAATGCCCCGAAATATATCTTCCTCATTTTGAGTGGATCTTAGTCTAAAATCAACAACAATTCTTCAATTTTTCCTACTCCGTGTTGTTTTGGCTTTTGGAGACCTTAAGACATATATATTCCATAAGCAATCCTGCTGACATCCCTATTTACAGCTTGTTGACAAGAAATATGTACATATGTATGTTTAGAGCGGCCACGGTATAGTACAAAGTAAGTAAGTGTGAGTGTAATTTCGAGTCCTTCTAGGGGAACAGCAATCACAGTCATCGAGGACAACAGAGAAACGAATAAAACCTTAGTTGCTTCAACTACACCAAAAAAGGGGTGGCTGCCTGGTAATACAATGAGCCTGATAGAGTGTGAGTGTTTTTGGGCTTCGGTTGCTGTTTTTTATTTCAGTTGTGTTTATTTGATTACAGTACGCACCTAATTAATTATTTCGTACCCTTGTGTCCGAATTTGTGCCTATTAGGGCCATAAAGTTGCGTATTTAAATTAGACGTAAGCAAAGTGGTTCGTCTATCAGAACGACTCAGATTTTAGTGGCAAATGGCTGTTCTGTTGTGTCTCTCTTTTTAATGTTTTCAACAAATTAGTGAATCTATGGTTCTTTGGTTCTAGACGAAAAGAGGAAACAAAACAACCAGGCAAAGTCATGGTACACTGTACACAGATAAATGAATAAAGTGAAAGCAAACCAAAAACTTCTGTTATAAACTTTATACTGGAAGTGAAAGCGCTCTTAAGCGCAGATATAGTTAAACTAGAAATATGTAGGTCTATTATAATACGGCGAGTATCTAAATATTATTTAAAACCTAGAAGCAACTCGAATAACCAATTGGATCTCCATTGGAGGGATTTGACATCCTGGAAAAATTATTTGTGAAGAAACCAAGCATATAAGTATATATGTAGGTACCTACGAGTAGGTACTAAATATAGCAAGAAAAGCATGTCAGAGAAAGAGGGTTTCCTTTATTTCTTTATTATTTTTTTACCTTACAACAGAAGCGCTCAGCTGCAGTTTAGTTCTGGGAACCTGGAAATAAGTGTTTCATAAAAAGGAAGAGCTCCAATTTAATGGTTTTTGACACATATTTGCACATTTTTATTCAATATTCAAAGTATACCACTCTTTCTTCCCCTATATACTCTTCCATTTTCATGTCTCTTTAGCCATGAAGAAGGGTGACTTCAAACGTGTGTCTGTATTTTGATTGCCAGAGAAGTCCATACCATTGTACGAGAGAGTCATTAATGCAAATAAGGCAGTTTTGACGACGAATCCTGCCTATGTCATTGGAGGAGCTCATTACACCTTTTTTGAAATCAAAGCGGTTATTGTTTATCTTAGCTTTTCTTCCAGAGATCTTACAACATATCTATAGTCTAAGGAGAGTTGGATATAGTCCACGAATATAGCTTCAGAAACATATCTAAAACACAGTCCTTTGCTGTTTTTTTTTTTTTTTTGGCTCCTTCCACTAGCCTGGGCTATTGGTACATATGTACGATTCGCAAACCTTAAAACAAATTGTCAGAAATACGTCTACGTACTAGACCACAGCCATCAGATAAAAAATTCTCTTGTTGATTCTGTTTCTGTTGCAAATGTACTAGATACTGTTTCTATTCTTTGTCACTAGCCGCCTTTAAGGCGTCAAATGTAAGAAGGTTTAATTTGGGTGAAAATAGCATAAACTAGGCTAGTGCACCTTCAACTTAACTTCGCCTTCAACTTTTCACTGCGTTTTATTTTATGTAAAGTCGAGGTTAAGTTTATTTTATTTCAAAAAGTTACCATTGTGCCTAGCCTTACCTACTCTTATACTCCCAATGGACTTTTTTCCTGCTACACTTAAACATATTTTTTTTCAAACACATCAACTTCGCAAACAAATTTATTCCTCAAACTTTCTCTTTTAGATTTGTAGATTTTTTCTTAAAAAATAGAGAAAAAAAATACACAGACACACTTGAGTAATTATAATAAAATACGCATTTCCCCTGAGTGGAATTAAAAAAAACCTACACATAAAAATAAAACTTCGCAACTGTTTTTGAAATACATATAGTTTTTATTTTACTGAAAAATAAAAATGTATGTATGTAGGTGGTTTTAGCTCATATTTTTGTCAATTGACCTATTGACGGATATTTTAAACTCGTTCAACGCAAATGAACGATCATTGAATTGACCGATTTCGCCCACCACTACAACTCACCCTTAGAGTATTGATTCAGTATCCGAACTCCATTTCCTTTAACATGCTTTTGTTTCCATAGAACTAGCTCATATTTGGGATCTATACAGCATTATTTACTATGCGAGTTTTGCGTCTTTTCCTATATCGCGACCCACAAAAAGGCAGTCTTAACCTTGGTCCTAGTAATCCCAAATGATAGATGAGAAAGAAAAAATTAAATGCGCCTTCAAACTTATCCCGAAACTCAAATACAAAGGCTGTTATACAAATCACATACACATTGATGTGGTATCAACATATTCACAAGATTGCATCATATCCCTTTCATCCAACAAATAAGGCGGTTTATAATACAAAACCTATTCTCGTTCACCTACCTTCGATTCATTGAGGTTTTTAATAACTTTAACCCGATCACGTTTCATCTTCGCAGCAGGTTTTCAATCTATTGTTGAATATCAAAATCTTCGGTGGCTAACTTCCTTTCAGAAGGAAAATTCAAAGAATATTTTCCAATAAAGTATTGTACGTACAAATACACTGAAAATAGAAAGGATTCGTATTATAATTCACATGCAATGACCTTAACTTAATAAAATGTCATGAAGCATAAAGCCGTAAGAACAAAGTGTGAAGTTAATTGAATGGAAAATTGTATTTTATGTTTTGGACAAATTAGCAAATGAAATACACGAATAAATACTCGCACTTCAGCAATCAACTTTAAAGGACCATGACAAAGGACGAAGAAATGAGCGTTTAATTAATAAACTGCTGTTCATGCTAATCAACAGTTATTCCATCGTTTAATTTAACAAAGTATTTTCTGGCACAAAATGACCCATCAACATTTTAATACTGAACTTGTGACAAGTTAATACCTTCGAAAATGTATTCAAACGATTACAGCACTTTCGTTTATCGTACACAAAGCCGGCTATATAACACTGAACACAAAAACACAATTCAAACGTTTGGGGAGTCTCCGAACTCGTTTACTTGACACACAAAGGAACTCCTGTTGCGTAAGTTGAAAATCAATTTAAGTGTAAGAACAAGACTTCTCACATATAAAAAAGTGTTTTGGAATTTTTGTTACTTGTCAATTTTAATCGTGGGAATGGGTGTTTTAGGTATCAGTAGGTTTTTGTCAATGCTTTCGAAATAAATTCTAGATAATATGGAATCCAACGTCTGTTTTTCTTTATTTTTATTAGGGACTCGATTTTTATTCGAAATCGGTGTCATAAGACATCGACTGTGCTATTCAAGAATCGAAAATAATATCACATGTGGGTGCCGTGGCTCAGTGGTTAGTGCGTTGGATAACTGAGTGGAAGGTTCGAGTTTCGAATCCCAAAAAACACAACCAAATTTTTCACGATCCCACCACTCGCGAATGTCTGACAAACGTCCGAGAATATTAAGTGTCATAAAAAAGCTTTTTTTTTTTAAAAAAATTTACGGCCCTGTAAACCTCATCTTGTAAAAGTTCTTATTTCTGAAATAACTCCGAGATACGTTTTCTCCAGCAGCAGATTTGGACGATGATTTTTGGGCTCACAGGCCGTGCACAAATGTGGTTTCAACAATATGAAGCTACTGTCTATACAGCAAGAGATACGGTAACTGTGTTCGAGAAATATTTTCAGGCCGAATAATTTAACAAATTGTGATATTCGTTAGCCGGCCCGTTCTCCGGACTTAACAGCTCAAGACTTCTTCCTATGGGAATATCTGAAAGGAAAGGCATTCGAGAATTATCCTCAGACTCTTACAGACCTTAAAATAAACATTTAGTCCCATATATTAGCCTTGATATTACAATATATAAAAAAAAAAGTGATGGAAAAGGTTGGAGTTTTTCAAAATCCAAAATGGTGGCCACCCAAATACAAGTACTTGTCGCAACAGACGTATTTGGTCCAGGTTATGCGTGTGGAAGAGACCTACAGCACGGATCAAGCCTAGCATTTTTTAGTGGTAAGCACACACTACAGTGGTTAGACATATTCTAAAATATGGTTCGATACATCGGTAGAGAAGGCTTGAAAAAAATGCAAAGAACTGCTCTGTGTAGAACTAGAATCTATGTCAAGTGTCCAGTGCCCATAAAAGAAATGTTACTCTTGGCAGCCATTTCTTCTCAGAGCTAAATGAGCTACGAAACACTGAGCTTAACAAGCTTCTGAAATTACATACCTATGTACATATGTATGAAAAATTTCTGTTTCTAGATTCCCTGGATTTTTATTAATAACTAGGCGCAATGTACAGGCACCCATATTTCTTATCTTACATAAGCCAAACATTTGCAGTTCAATAAAAGTACATATGTAGGTAGAAAAGAATTACTCTTGATAATACTTCTGAAAATTTCAGACATTTTTGATGCTCAGCTATTATTTGACTATCGAGTCTATGCCAATGTTACTCTACTTACTCTACGTCTAGGCGCAAGAATGCGTTTTCTATCGCTGCGATTAAAAAATCGTGGCCGCAACAAAATATGACGCTGTGCCTGCACATTTCTGTCGCATGATTATTGTGTCGCAAAAAGTAGACCACAATTTTCAATGCGAATAAACGCAGCTAGCATATGGAACGCTTAAAAACGACAAAATTACGATTTTAATCGCTTCGATTAAAAAATCATAGTCGCAATCAGATGTGGTTTTTTAGTTTTCTATCGCACGAAATGAGTTTTCTACAGTTGTTGGGGAACTTCGAAGGTGAAAAAATAAATTAGGTTTCGATACGCTTGAAAAAGTTTCCTAAAGTCAATAGCTTTCTCACAACGGAATGTTACTCGCTCTCTCAAATTGTTCGATCTCTTGAGTTTGATCAATCTTTGCATAACTATTACTCCTTACTGGGTCCTTTTCAGTACAGAAGCTTGCCGAAGATACCTCAATACCATGTGATACCGCTTCGAGAAGCAAGGATGTATGTATACAGACAATCAGAGGAAATCCATTTGCTGAAGTTTGCCAATTTCAGGAAACACATTCCTTAAGGGGTGAACAAAGTCGAAAGCAAATTTTACCACAAGAGGACCTAAGCTCAATAAAAAAGGAAAATATTGTTGGCTTTCTGTTAAATCCATGTGTGTATATAATTTTTGTACTTTGCTACATTTAACGTTTGACATCAAGTGCATTCTACTTTCGTGGTGTTAAATCTACTCGTATATCTTCCCACAACAATATACATTTACAAAGTGGACAAATGCAGGACCATTTTGTACACGATAATCAAAACAAAATTGGGAGCTGTGTGCGGAACACGCAAAATTAATGTGTACGCAGATTATTAGATCCAGGTTCCCTGCTGCGTATTTTACTGGGATAGATTTCGCTATCTCAGTCCATATGAATGGCATGGCACACTCGAAATGGCTCGAGGAAAGTTTAATTTTGTACACTTTTCTGTGGCCTTTGAGAACAATTGTTACAAAGAAGGATGTAAAACCCAGTGATACAGTAAAAAGAAAGAATGGGAGGAAAGAAGTAAACAACATGAACAACATAAGGCATATACACACAGAAGGATAAAAAGGGGAGTGAGGTGACAATGCGCGTAAATTTGGGTAAATAATCTGCAGGAGATAAGGAATTATTTTTTAAATCGGGAAAGGATCTTATGAATGTAATTTCGAAGCCGTTTTTTTGGTTTTAAGAATAGCGAGACAGTGAAAGGACGGATTTAAATTATTATTCATTCATTTTATAGCGTCCTGGGATATTGGCAAAATTCTGATGATTTTCATTAAATAGATACTACGTCAAATTTGTTTTCTTATCTCTCCCATTCCTTTTAATTTCTTCTGCCACCCAGATCTGGATTACACTTTCTCGATACCCCGCTTAAGATGTCTATATTTTGCTACCAAGAAATCCATAGGGGCGACAAAATTTCCAGTAAAGAATTGCGTAACAAACTTTTCCAAATTGATTTATGTTCTCCAAATTTTTGAAAGATTCTGTTTCCTTCACTCATAACTTACCAATAAACGTGATAAATAAGTAATCAGAATTTCGCTGTTGTCCGTTTGTTGAATGATTTGTTAGCAATTTTGAGAAAATCTATAAAATACTACGCAGCGCATGTAGCCACGTCTATTAGTAGCTTAACTTAAGTGATAATCACCCTCTAAAATTCCAGTGACTAGTTCCATTAAAGTTGCTAAGCAAAATGAATCAAATAACAAAATGTTGACTTCACAACAAGCTTTTGAAAAAGTTTTGTCCTAAAAGATACTTTATAAGCACTGAATTCTTCTGTAAAATGAGACAAGAGATTCAATGAGATTCATTGAAAATAGCGTTAATGAAATCAAGGTAAAAGCATTAATGAAAATGGATTTAAAATAAAATGCCAGCTCTTCGGGCGAAAATCACATCACGGTTTTATTATCTACACACCTCAGACATCAAAAAGAAATCAGATATTGCTGGGCATATACGTATATTCGTATTGTCTTCAGGATAATATACCCACGTAGCAGCCGCAAAGCCAATTTAAACACATATCAAATACGCCTAAAATGATTTTTATTTTAAGGGAAAGATGAAAGAACTTCAGTTTCCGTTTCCACCCCAATCTCGTGGTGGTGTTATCCTTAGGAAAGAAAATTACCGATACTTGCAAAGAGCAGTGTTTAACTCATTAGTGTCAAATTGTTATTTGTTTGGTGTGAATTACGTATATTTATTTACTCTTATTGTCCTCCGACGTCCTTCCTTTTGGGATATTGTCTTTTGGAAACAAATTATTTTATGTAAATTTTTTTTATAATTATTTATGCTTTTGTTTAATTAAATTGCATAATTAAAGTGCTTTAAAATTATATTTTTTTTACAAATATCATGGTTCTCTTATTTTCAGGATGATGCCAACAAAAATTATGTGCTCGCTCGCTGTCGGGGTTGTTATCTGTTTAATCCTGGTGTCGGCGACAGAGGCTGCTCCCATGCCCAGGTAGTTGTATTTAAGGAAACCTTATCCAATAATTAATGTCATATCACAATTAATATCGGTAAAATCAGAATCACCGTAATGATTGGCGTTGGGAAATCAACGAATAAATTATTCATGGAATCATTATACGCAAGCAAATGCCCTCATCGTGTGGGTATATGCAGGACTTTCATAAATGTTACAGTTATAGTAAAAATTAAAGGAAATGGGGGAATATTGAGGATACTTTTTGGTCCAGAAAATTGCGAGATCAGTGTAGTACTGTCATAATTCAAAGGTCAATCTGTCATCGCCAATACACGTTAGCCACGTTCTTAAACATAGAATGTGCTTTCATTAACGTGTAGAATAAAAACCCTACGGTGTGATTCTTACCATGGTACCTCTTGATCTGCATATTAAAACCACTTTATGGTATAGTGCAGTAAGACTAATAGAATCTGGCTGTTGATACACAAGATCGTACGGACATAACAAATCCTATATTCACTACCCAGTAGTATAAAACCAAATTCCACTTATTACACAACACGCAAACTTATCTTCCAAAAACGTTTTTCTGAAGGATTCACATCCAATCGAAATGGGAAACAGACACTGTTTCGAAAAAGTTCAAAGTATCTTTATTCACAGATGATTCTAAAATGTACTGTGAAGTAGGAGCGGGCATCTTCTCCATAGAACTAAATATATTCAAATCCTTCCGCCTTCCAAATTCACCCAGCTTTTACAGACAGGAGTCCCGTAATATGTTTGCCTCCGTATTCTCAACCTTGGGGTATGGCCTGAACATTTTCTAGAAGTAACATTTTCTTCGAATAAATCCTAAAACTACCCTTTTCGAAAAACATTGAAACTATCCACGTTCATGCCTAGAGCTTTTCTTCTTTCTTTTCTTGGTAAAGCTTCACTTTCATTTCCATCTTGACCTATTGAGCATGTCTCTTACCACTTCTCTGCGCATAGAACAGAAAATTGCTGAGAACCCAGACATTATGGGACCCGTCTTTGTTTTACTTAGGGTTCCTCTATACACTAGGGCCTATTCTAAGACAACCTATGAGTGCTCAGAATGAATGCCATGCCGTTTGTGACTTAGTTGACAATGCGCCCAGCTCAGGAATGTTCTACTTCTAGTAGAGCCCTCAAAGAGCCTTCTGGTATTAGATTTTCTATCTGAATCTTAACTGAAGTAATCCCAGGACAGAAAACCATTGGAATCATGCCCTTTAAATGGAAAATAGAGTCCAACGATTTATACAGAAGCTGCGGAGATGAAGAAGAAATTGAGTCAACATCGGCTATGCCATTGTGCGGACCTACAAAAACGTCGCCTACGTACTTTAGAACCCAGGTTTTTTACAACCACCGCAGAGTTAAAGGGGCTCTGATGAATCCTTTTCACTTCGTAAAAAGCATCAAGTGGCTTGCAATGGGCCATTAACAAGATAGGTTTGGTTCCTTCTGTTTTATTCTTTCTTCCACAGAAAAGGGGATTCGCAATGGACTAGGGCTTCGAGTGAACGTGATGAGTCATTATCCATCATACACCCATCCAAAACCTAACGTAACCGTAAAACAGTAATTGATTGAAATTTGCATTTCTAAAAATAAGTCAAACAACTTATTCTTGTGGGCGCCGTAGCTCAATGGTTAGTGCATTAGACTACCGATAGGGAGGTTCAGAGTTCGAATCACAGAAAACACAAAAAAAGTCCTTTCTCGGTCCCATCACTCGCGAATATCTCACAAACGTCCGAGAGTAATAACTGTCATGAGAAAGCTTCCAAGTTCGCCTTGGGAATATGACTTTTACCGCAGGACCTTCGCAACACGAAGCTAGACGCTCTGTTGCTGCAAATATTTATTTATGTATTTTTAATTTATCCTTGTACACTGAGTTACCCATTTGAATCTTTTTAAATTGGTCAATGAAATTGATGAATGGTTAAAGTTTTTCAATACAAGGACTGTACGCATAAACGAAATGAATCCACCCGCTAAAGCTTTAATTCCTTATTTAAAATGTCAAACAACTTGCATGGGGGAGAAAAATGACAAACTTTCATATGAATTGATTCTTTTGTTACTTTGTTGATGATTTATGTCATTAGGAACCTGGTATTTAATAAGGACCAAAATGGATTTCGGAAAGAATTGGATAATTGATATAGATATCCCATGAATGGGAATGGAATTAATGTTATTGAAGCAGGGATACAGATACACATAAATCAGATGCAATTTATTCATTCTTCTTGAATCTTATCAATCATCTTTCGTGGGATGCATTTAAACTAAGATTTTTCCCCTGGACTTGCAGATAAATGATGATAGTTGCTTCTGTTCATTACAAGAAAATATTGCGTAGGCCATTTTAGGGTTTTATAGACAAGTACACTCCATTTCAAAGCAATCAATTTTGTTTTCATATTTAGTTTCCTCGAGTCCTACTCGTTTGTTTGATGCCAATGCTTCCGCACTTCCGTTTATCTTAACCACTCAACATGGATGTTAGAGTCCTTTTCAGATTTAAAATTAACCCATATCGTCATCTCACTTTTGATCATTTTCTCCCCAATCTCTGCTATTCCCTAACTCTTTTTTTTTCTCTATCGCTTGTTTTATAAAATTAAAAAACCTAGTATGTACTAGGATGTAGAATATAATGTCATAACCCCTAGCTGAATGGTGTTGACATATTCAGGGGGTTGCGAAAGGCAAAACCACATCAACAACACAACATCTGTGAAGGTTTGCCAAATGCTGAAGCGGATTCATGGTTATAAAATTGGATAAAATTAATGAGGACTCTTTTGCGGGCTTGCGATGGCAATACACGTTAAGCTGGGTATTCTTTATGCAGAAATTCCCGATTTTTGGGGATTTTTACGAAAGGGGAAAAGCATTAAAGCACATTTTTACATAACCATTTTTTTAGTATAATTGAATACATATTCATACTCGTATTGAGGATGACAGGAACATTATTTTTGACATTGGCTCTTGTTTTGATACAGTCATCTAGCAAAATCCATTCTGGCTGTGCGTCATCTCTAAGGAACTACTTAACATGCTATTCAACTTGCACCTACTTCCGTTCACTATATTTTAACCATTTCAGTTCAGTTACCACTAACTTTGGTTTTATTTATACTGAGTTATTTGCCAAGATACCTCTTATAACGAGACTGCTGTATTTTTAACAACACTTTCAACCGTCAAATACCACAAGAAGATAAAAAGTACTGAAATGGATTCCGCAAAAGCTGAATCCTAGCCTAAACCTCTTCACCGAGCCTAAATACTTGAGGATAGTATTCTATTCCAATTTAAATTTCAAATGCAGGAAAGGTCGCAATGGCCTTTACGCATACAGGAAAACCTTTTTGACCACACATTGTACACTGGTTGCACACAATGATTGTAAGACCCATTACTACTTACGGTTCAGTTGTATGGTGGCAAATACAAAACCATACCGAAAAATTCTGAACAAGGTGCAAAGAATAGCTTGTCCAGGTATAACAGGTGCACTTAAATCCACACCGCAATCCTGTTTGGAAACACTACTGCACCTGAGGTTGGACTCTGCAGTTGTACAAATAAAAGTCTACCTTTAGGCAGGATTATGCCCTACATTGACTAAGAGAAACTCTAGTATGACTTCAATTAGGACTTTATGGTCTCTTTACCCGACAGCCAGGAGTGGAACACTACCATAAAAGGTAAAGTCATTTTCACAGATGGCTCGAAGGCGGAGTAAGAAACGGGAGCAGGAGTTTTTTAAAAGGCTCTGTGCGTTAACCAATTACCGCAGCGTTTTTCAAGCTGAGATCCACGCGGTTAAAAAGACGACACGCACTGTCCTAGCAATGGGACTACAAGCCAACAATATAACCATCTGTGTAGACAGCCAAGCAGCACTCCAATCTCGTAAACTCAAAATGTGTAAATGACTGCCTTACAGTACTTGCGCTGCTGGATCCCTGGAAATATGGGAGTAGAAGGGAACGAAAGAACAGACAAACTGGACAAGGACGGTTCTGACATGTAGATTCTACCAGCCTTCAATGCATCTAAGAATATTATACATAGGGTCACCATAAATTTGGCTGCGGAACAATGGCAGTAACTAGTAACTGTGTGATAACCCACAGGTTATGTCCAGCAATCGATGCAAAAGGATGAAAGTCCCTGTTTTCTCTCGGTAGAAGCCAAATTCGGATAACGGACACTGTATCATTTGAAATATAGCCAGAACCCTAGGTGCTTCACTAACGCGTTCTGTAGAAGCTGCTGGGATGAAGAAAAGATAGAATCAGTAGAACACCTCCTATGCCACTGTCCGGCTCTCGAAGAACATTGTCTAAGCTGCTTAGGCACAAGATTCTTCTATAGCCTGGACGGCCTAGCAAAATATGTACTTCAAGGATAATCACAATGGGCCAACTGGCTTCCGAGTGGAATTGTGCATGCTCCTGACATAATGGTTCAGATTGTTGGAAGATCTGAATAATTATCGGCTAGAAAACGATGTGTGCAGAGGGAGTGAACCAAAATATTCTCATCCTCGCAATATTTACAGCTTTTTTAGAAATCATTGCTCACAACGTCAAGGACGATAACAATGAGATATCTGGCCTCCTAGTGAAATTGCACATTCAGCCCTCCCTACCTAACTTTCAACCACCACAGCAATTAATTTTCTTCCTTGTTGCAAGACATTTGCTAATTAGTATCTAAAGGTGTGGTTCATCGAAAGGCTCATATCCTACACAAAATAAGATTCAAAAACAATTATCTCAAGCAAGAAAAAAAAATAATTAAAAAGGACTTCCATACAGTCGCTGTTAGCTTCAATTATACGAAGAAACATTCCATTTCCACGCCCTCATTACCTGTTAGTACCTATAGCATACGTGTCCTATTTCATCGCGAGTACGAGTGTTAATTAATTTTATCTCACAATCTCCTTTTGCTGCATGAAATTTGCTGAATTTTCTGTTTGATTTCTGATTAATTTACATAATTTTCGAATATTACTCGTATCTCCGCTTTCATAATGAAAATAAATTACCTCAACAAAATCGGACGTGAAATTATTCATTTTAAATGGCACTGCATCACCACTGAGCTAAAGCTTACACGGTCGATTGAATTTGGCAACAAATTAATTAATCTGTCAATTTTCAAACGATGATCGGAATTGATTAACCTTTTAGAAGAACAATTGTCTAGGGAACATTTTATTGTTCTGTTAACTATACGAATGTAGGAGCTTATTACGTCAACAGGCTCTCAGTTGCTGTTTAACCTAACGAATGTTTTGAGGATGTGAACCCACTTAAGGACTAATTTATTTATTATATCCTGATTCTGGTGCACACATGTTGTTCTCATTCATATTTTGAAAAAAAAAAAAGCAAAAGAAGCTCAGGATGTGGTATGTAGTTATTTTGAATGTCCTACATGTGTATCTGAGTCAAGGCTACTTAAACACTTTGTTGTCATTACTAAAGGATGAACCTGACAGTGTGGCACTTATTCCCAATTGTTGCGTTCGTTCGCAACTTTCTCGTGTCTTGAGAGACCTTCTTTTTTTGGAAGTCATTATTCGTATCGCCTGCAGAAACTTTTTCAAAGTTGAAAAACTTTTTATTGTTAATTATTTATGGGTACGTAATTGGAGATGTATTGGCGTATTTTATATGGAATTGTTTTATTTCTCTTTCACAGTCACAGTAATGCCTTCTACAATGATTTGGACGAGGTCCCTGATGACATTTTGATGGAATTAATGGCTCGATTCGGACAAACTATCATGAGAGCACGAAATGATCTTGAAAAGTAAGTATTTTTTACCATGTGTGAGATAATGAGGTCACGTATTATAAATCAATGAGCGCCAAAATTAACTGTCTTGCAAGCCAGAGTATAGATTGTTTTTAGAATTTCGAACCAAAAGTTGAGTGTCATAATGTTTGTAACTTTAGCATTCCAATTTTTAAGCCAACATCTTGCGAATATTACCTGTTTTCTGTTTATGTAATTCACTATATTAGGTTAGATTACCTATTTATCCACCGAAATTGTGTTACCATTTCCATATTTTGTTGATTTGGGCAGTTTTTTTTTTAAAAGTATTCTCTCAGAATCTTTTTTCCCAAAGCTCCTCCTTAGGGCTGGGCAGTGACATAGCAGATGGAAGGGTGTTTCCTCCACTTCTTCGTCCATGCAACTGCGGCCGGAATATTAGCCTCGGGGCATGTCTTCCTATTAGGGTACCGATGTGTGCCTTGCTTATTCTTAGCAGTTGACTTAGCAAAGGCTAGGTTTGTTTCGCATGGTGGCACGTATCCGAAGGCATTCCCGAATGCATAGTTTTATCTCATGGAGCTCTGCTTTGAAAATGGTTGGTGATTTCCCAAGCACTGCGGCACGCAGTAAGTAGGGCCCATAACCCCCAGATCCGATACTTCAATTTTTCAATTTGGGGGCATCCGTGCACCAGATTTATGCATTATGTGGTGTTTTGAGACCGTTGTTTCTCCATTATTGGTCGTCATCAGTGACCACCTTAAATTCCCTGAATAACCAAAAGTTCTTTGGCACCATACTAGAGGCACGCACATAGGTAATCATCTTAGGTTTTAGACCCCACATGAACATTGCCCTAGTCGCCTCGTTGATAATATTGCTTAGGTGACAGTTCCATTCAAACTTTTTGTTCAGGCTGAAGGATTGATTGGGTGTTTTCCAGTGAGATTTCTCTTCTAGGAATCGGTACAAGGGTAGTTTTATCAAGGTTGATGGTTAAGCCCTTGGTTCTGCACGATTTTGAGATCAGGTTGAAGGCATCTTGTATCATTTCCGACATGATGTTTTTGAATTTGCCCACAATGGCGATAACAACATCATCTGCGTATTCTTGTACTCTGTAACCAGAATTGGTAAGTAGCTCTAGGAGTTCGTCTATAAGGAAGGTCTAGAGCAGAGGAGACAGTGCTTCCCCGGGGAGGCCTAGATAGTCTATAGTTGCTATCATAGTTTTCAGCCATCCTCCACAATGTAGTTTTATTTGTATACTGTGTAAGCATGGATAGAGTGCGATACCTTTCCTGGTAATAGCCTTGTTGGCACAAATAGCAGCTTCGTTTGCAGACAAGATTTTGTTGATTTATGAAACCAGACTGTGAATGGCAGTATCTGTGGACTTGCCGGGTTGGTATGCAATCTGGTGCCCATGTAAGCGACTAATAGTAAGGAACGTATGTCTTATGTAGCAATCAACATAGTTTTAAGGAGAAAGAAACTTAGGCTGACTGGAAGGTACGATTTGATGGTTTCCCTTGTTTCGCTGGCTAGAGTCTACCCTGACCTACACATTTATGTATATTAATCTGTTTGATATGTCATTTAGTGTAACACTGGATCTAAATATCCGTAGAAGGACGGGAGCCAGCGGTCCTCTTTGCTGTAGGAGACAGGAAAAAGTGACAGCGTCATCTGGTGATTTAAATGGGCTAAAAATGCAAAGAGCCAATTTTATATGGTTGGCGGTAAAGATTTTACCAAATAAGTCTCGTAGTCTTGATTAAGGCAGTTAAGAACCAGATTTCCTAATTGTGTTCGAAAGACCGCTCTATCGGAGATGAATGTTGGGAAGTGTCACGAGTAACGTATGTTACATGTTACACCAATCTCTCAGTACCTCATTGGGTAACAAGAGGACGGGACTTTCCACTTGCAATCAATTCAGTTATTCAGTTTGCATGGTTGAGATACTTGATACTTTTCCTAATAAAAAATGGAAGAATCACATCCAAAAAACTTATGTGATACAAAATTTAAATCGACATACCCCAAAACTACGTAGAAAGCTTAAGTAGTTCCAACCAAATGCAAAAGAAAATGGTTAAAAAAATAACCTAATTAAGGAGTGTCACTTAATTTCGGTGATTGGGCCAAATGATTCACAGTGTTTGTACACTAAAGTGATTCGTAAATTGATATCTTGAGGTTTGCAGAGACAAAACAAGTACCTGTAAGGGCGGAAAATCTGTTTATTTATTTATCGTATATAATTAAACGACGAACCAAAAGATGAGCAGACACATTGCCGCTGGGCGTTGGCATTTCAGAAAAAAACGTCTCCGACGAAAATTGATTTGTGTTTTGTGGGGAACCAAGACAATGAACTTTAATATGTTACGAGTACCATGAAGGTAAGGTGAAGTTAAAGAAATGGGGGTTGTATGAACAGTTATATGAATACATACATAGAAGGACATTCACAGACTCTCAAATACCACCAATTGCTGAGAATGAAATCACTCAAGCCCGGGTTGTTGAAGGTCATCCCGCGATTGTCCTTGTCCTGCCTAAACTGGTTGATGTCGAGTTCGGTTCCGGAGTTCTTAAGTTAGTTGTACGATAAGAATTTAAAGTACAGGTAGACAATGTGATTTGTTTGAACCTTCATTAAGCTGTCATTTGTTTCGACTTGACAGGAAAAGATATGAAATCAGAGACTAACATGTACAAGGTGGAGCAAAAGTCCTCACTCGATTTCCTAAGGCAGTAGCTTTCTTTTTATTTAGACATTAAAATTTTTTTCCATTACGTCGCGAAAGTCAAAGTAACGTCACTGGAGTTGATGCACATTCGGGCTCGTTCCACAGCATTTTTCATGACTTCTCGCGATAAATTCTCCACTTCTTGTCAGATGTTCTCTTTAAGAACCACCAAGGTATGTATGTGACTTGTTGGACCCGTGACTTCAAAAAACCCCAAATAAAAAAGTCTAGAACTATCAAATTGGGGCAATTCGGCAACACGAGAGATTAAAAGGAAAACACTTGCTGCAGAGTGTTCGCTGTCGCTAATACTGTGCAGGTTGCACCGACCTGCTGGAATCACATGTTCTCCAAACCCAATACGTCAATTTGCGGCAGCAAGAAGGCGTTGATCATGGTTCTGTAGCACTCACCAGTCAAGGTAATAGTGTTGCCATACGGACTAATGACCTACCCTCCGTAAACTTTGATGGAAAATCATTCGCATCGCAGTCGAAGTCTAGAAAGCCTTGGCTGAAATTTACACACGATTAGCAATCTGCAGGCAATACCTGCAATTCTTTCACTAAAATTTTGCTGTAAAAGCCGTATATTGATGCGCAATTAGCTGGCCCGTCGCCTGGTTGATGTTTGAGGGTCCTCTTGGACAGCCACAGCGGCGATATTCTCGACCGAACGGCTGCTAGTACTCTCCTATGTTGAGCCTTTCTCCGACGACCGCATAGACACTGCAGTGTTTGCCCAGTTGGTGCCACACAACTAGAGAGTCGACAACGAAATTCACGTCATAACCACTGACTCATTATTTGTCAAAAACTTTGACACTATTATTCCGACCTGTTGAAGATCCGGCAAACCATGGTGTAGCTACGTGTATACTGCTTCTGTTTACAAATGTGAAACTCGCCATGGAAAAGACGCCATTTGCAAAACTGAAAGCATCTTTATATAAGGTGATGACTGTTGCACCACCCTGTAGTAGGTATGGTTCCTCAAAAAGAGTTCAAATATTTCATCTGAATAAAACAAGCGATAGTATTAGGAATCGCATTTCTTTAAATAGTTCTTAGAAATCCATAAATTCTGTCAGCACTTTAGGGTGAGTTTCCCTAATGCCTATGCCTCCAATTTTATCCAACTTATGTATGATTCTCCTTCCCTATGAAAATAAAAACAAATCGAAATATTTTACAGGAAATATTAAGAATTTAAAAAGGGCACACAAACAGAATAATTCGGAATTACTTAAAAGGGCTGGATTGTGCGAAATGTCCTCATCTTCTCCATTCGATGTTTTTCTTGACGTAAATGCTAAAACTTTAAAAAATTAATTAGATCTACGTATTTTCAACTTGTTTTCAACTTAATCTGAGCTAGAGTAATGTAAAAAAATGTGTTACGTAAGCACACACTAAGGAAGCTGTTCTGATATGCCACATACTTTGCTTTTAAGCTGGTGCTATTTACTTACAGTCCGGGGCAAAGCTGAACCTCAACCAACAAATCTTTTCACACAGCACGTTTCTATTGTTTCACAGTTGGTTGCTTCAAATTGGTTAAGGTCCCCTTTCCCTTGACCAAGATTTGGTCTATCTGTCGGGTGAAGTCCCTCTGGGACGGTATGGAAAACTATTCGGGCATACATACAACATCAAACCACCTCAAGCTCTGAATGCATATTTTCCTAAGACCGATGTCTCTGTACAACGGGTCTAGTTCTTTCCTAAATATCCTTCTCCATACGGCATCAACGGAGTTAGGCTCCAAAATGTTACGAAGAGTTTTTCCAGTCGGAGTCTCCAAGTTATGTTAAAAAACCCGATGATGCTGTTACCATGTAATCAATAGATTTAGTATTCTAGAACTCCTCCAAGCCCTGGATAGTTACGCTGATAGTTACCAATCAGTTCATCGCCATAAGTTTTAGACCATTCAAATATCACTCTACCACCTCGGTTATTGTGGATGCAAGTGGGGCGACCTTTTTTTCTATGAATCAGGCAGATCGGGCATACTTTCATCCGACTAGAACTAGAGAATGGTCATCTCCTGCAAACTTGACTTGTTTAGCTTATCAATCGTGTTTCAGAATGATTTCAAAAAAGAAATATTAGGGGCAACATATCTATCTGGTCCTTTTTGATGTTTTCCCGAGTAATTCTACAGCTTTAAGCACAGCTAGAACCTCTGCTTGGAACAAACTGGAAGCCTCAGAGTGACCTGTAGGTTTATATACCTGACCTCGTACCATCACTGGTTTTGGAGCTATCCATGTAATTTCATTTTTGAAAGGAACTACCTTTCTTTGCCAGTCCTCGTCGAAGTCGACGGTACCCCTGGGATATTGGAAAATAAATTCCTAGGAATGGAGCCACATATGGCCAACATTACTAGATTCAAAGAGCCCTACCTTAGTGAACCGAAGCGTCCTAGTGTCCATTTGTAATTTTATTTGTCTGCTGGTAAAAGACACAAGAACATGAAGAGCGCAGCCGTAGGTATACTGCGCAGAGCACATGTGATGATAATACAGGCTAATTTTGGACCTTGCCTTCTACTGTGTGTAACTACCATGATGCATTACCAGTACATCATTGCCGGTTTCAGGCTCCACTTTTTTTTTCAAATGAAGAGCCTTTCGGACTATTTCCAGTTTAGCTTTTTATATAGCACGATACGTAGAAATTTTGCGCTTTCCGAAAGGGAGGGCTGTCCGAAGGTAAGTATCTTGTATTTTCTGCTAATGAGTACCAGTTGTCTTATCCGGGTTAACCTGAAGTTTACTATCTCTAGCCCATCTTCGTAAACGATTAAGAGCTAATTCCATCCATCACGTAATGTGTCTAGGAGCTTTCCCTGAACTAAAATCATCCGTCATCCGCTTTAGGACTTATGCCCATCTTGTGGAGGTAGTAGTTGAGTATCCGCTTGAACGCTTGTTCAGTGCGAGAATCCTGACTTCTCTTGGCATCGGAAGCACTGATGAATCTCTTGGCTTAACGTAGCCCGGTTGTTGAGTTCCATTTAGAGAGCGTCTGCGGATATTCCTATATTACTTAGTTCTTTTGGTATATTTTCAATGACCAGAACCCAGAGAACGGGGAAACTTGTTGGTATTTTGTGGACTGCCGAGCTTCCGCTCAGTTGTCCTAAGGATTTTATTTAAGCAAATTGTGTGTTACCATCATATCACAATCATCAACTAATTATATATCACTTTCCATTGCAGCTCTAAACGTACGGTTGACTTTGGACTAGCGCGCGGTTTCTCCGGTACACAGGAAGCAAAACATCGAATGGGACTAGCCGCTGCCAATTTCCCCGGAGGACCAGGACGAAGGCGACGATCAGAAACAGAGGCTTGAATCGATCATTAAATTGAAAATGCTAAATGTTCCCGAAATATTTATTATTTTTATTTTTCATTTACAAAATGTATTTAATTTATATGTTAAAGTGTTGTTATTATGTT
The DNA here is from genome assembly GCA_946965025.1 of Blera fallax. Lineage (NCBI taxonomy): Eukaryota > Metazoa > Arthropoda > Insecta > Diptera > Syrphidae > Blera > Blera fallax. The sequence continues at coordinate 15,599,025 of OX337247.1, read as the reverse complement.
AAAATATTTATTTAAGACATAGTTTTTAATGGGATATGTAAAAAATAGACTTAATGGTAATATACTTCCCTTGTTATAAATTGAACAAAAAAAAAAACTATTTATTTTCTATTAATATAATGATTCCTAACAGTGTTTGTAATTAAGAGGAGTATATAGCATATAGCATGCATTTATATATGTATACAACCAAACAGTCCTACCGGTTGACTGTTGCACAACATTTACTGGTATTTAAGTAGGTTTGTAGGTTTATTATTCAGGCCCCCGAAAAAAAACAAACTTAAAGCTTACTTTACTGAATGAAACACAATTAACCTTATATCATTGACGCTTCACAAACAAAACTTAGAAAGTAATAATTAAACATGTAAAATTTGCATATATTATGATATCAAAATAATGTGTAACAAGCAACGTAAACTAAGTTGTTGATCATCGATAATTTACGTATGTGTATGCATATAAATATGAGAAATTCTAATCAATATGTTTAATCATTGATCTTTGTAATTTCCTGAATCATCATTAATAAAAACTATCTATCAAAAAGCAGTATGAGAGTGTATTTAATTTTTAATTGAATTGAAAAACGGGTGCAATTCCACAGATGTCAATGAAAAGTTAGTACTGTCAAATCTTATAAATTAAGACCCAAGAAGTTCAAGTCGGTGCATATTTTTTTTTTATGTAAAGCGCCAAAGGATGTGTAATCTTCTAAAGATACTAGTAACCCGTGCTACTAGTATGCACGATTCGCAAACCTGAATAATCGATGTCAGGAGTACGCCTACGTGCTAAACCACACCCTGCACACTTCAACCACTCTCCCCGCGGAACCGCCGTTAGGTATTACTTCGCGGGGCTGGTTAGCTCGAAAGCTGTACTTCGCTAGTCGTTTATATTTGCAGTTTCATGCCCTTGCACTGCATTCCGCTGACGCTCCTCTTGTCGCTGCTTCAACATAATGATCGCCGCTACGTCACTAATCGCATTCCAACTCTCTTCCGAGCTTATCATGTGCTTAATCATGTTTTCAGGTGTTAATACTTCCCCCAGTCTCTGCGCCACTAGCTGCCGTTCTGCTTCATACCGCAGACAATGGAACATGATATGTTCAACGTCTTCAACTGCTCCCGGGCAGGTTGGACAAACTGGGTTGTCGTCGTATCCAAACCTGTGAAGATATGCTCTAAAGCATCCGTGTCCTGTAAGAACCTGCGTCAGATAGAAGTTTAAATCTCCATGTTTTCTGGCGATCCACACTTCGATGTTGGGTATAATCTTATGAGTCCAGCGTCCTTTTTCAGAGCTATCCCATCTCTGTTGCCAAATTCGTAGACTTTTTGTCCTTGGTGGAGTCTGGCTATCTGTTGGCATTGTCGCTAGTCTCGCCGTTTGTTTGTTGGCGAGGTATTTCTCCTGTGCTTCTTGTGCTAGTAGGTCTATTGGCACCATACCAGCCACCACTAACGCTGCTTCATAGGACGTCGTTCGGAAAGAGCTGCTTACCCGCAGAGCACTGGTTCGGTACGCTGCCTCCATTGTTCTTCTGTATGTTTTTGTTTGCATAGCACTGGCCCATATTTGGGACCCATACAGCATCATTGACGTCGCCACTTTTGCTAGCAGCAGTCTTTTCCTATATCGCGGCCCACCAATATTCGGCATCATCCTTGCCAGGGCAGCGGTTGCCTTTGCTGCCTTTTCAGCTGCGTACTGTAGGTGTTGTTTAAAGGTCAGTCGTGCATCTATGACTATGCCAAGGTATTTTAGTTCTGGCTTGGAAACTATGACGTGGTCACCGACAGTTACCGTTATAGTCTCCATAACTTTTCTGCTACTTATTAGTATTACTTCCGTCTTTTCCTCCGCAAGCTTTAGACTCATACTTGTAAGCCAGTCTCGGACGGTCCTTATAGCTTCATTGCAGTCGTGCTCCACTTCTTCTATGAGTTTTGCTGCTACAACTATGGCTATGTCGTCAGCAAAACCAATTATTTTTGATGACCTTGGGATTCGCAGTCTAAGAACATCATCGTACATAAGGTTCCACAGCGGTGGACCCAGTACAGAGCCTTGAGGAACGCCACCTGTCAGTATGTAGCGTTTTGTACCATTGTCGGTGTCGTAAAACAGTACTCTATTGCGAAAATAATCAATCAATATTTTTTGAAGATATTCTGGCACTCTTTTGGCGGTGAGTGCCTGCACGATATTTCTCCAGTTCGCGGTGTTAAATGCATTTTTAACGTCTAACGTGATGATGGCGCAGTACTTCTTACTGCCGTGCTTCCATCGTGCTCCTTGGATGGCTTTCCTCGCTGTGCTGACGGTTTCATCAATAGCGTCGATTGTGGAACGTCCCTTTCGAAAACCATATTGATGATCTGCGAGTCCTCCAGCATCAACAATCGCACGTTCCAGTCTATCGCTAATGATGCGCTCTAGTATTTTCCCCATGGTATCCAACATGCACAATGGTCTATACGATGAGGGGTCCTGTGGGGGTTTCTTTCCCTTTGGTATTAAGACCAGTTTTTGCTTCTTCCACTGGTTTGGGAATACTTCTTCCTTTAAACACGCATAGTAAGTGTCTGCAAATATATCTGGGCATCTTCTTATTGCTGCCTTAAGGGCAATGTTGGGAAAGCCGTCGACGCCCAGCGCTTTTTTGTCCCCAATTTTACCGCAAATGCGTAGGACTTCTTCCGGTGTCACAGGAGGGATCGGGTGGCTCGTTGCTGCGTTACCTCCCTCCATAGTTTCCGCTTCCCCTTGGTGTTGCGGGAACAGAACTGAAACCACAGTTTGTAAGAAAGCTGCAGACGTGGGTGGGGGTTTTCGACCACCATTCAGTCTCTGCATTACGACTTGGTAGGCTTTGCCCCATGGGTTTTGATCGGCCTCGTTGCATAACTCGATAAAGCTTCTCTTTTTGCTCGCTCGGATGGCATTCTTAAGACATCTTCTCATAGATGTAAACCTCTCTTGAAGTACCTGGTGGTTACTATTCCCCCTGGAACGCTGGTACAATCGCCTTGCTCGATGGCACTCTGCACGCAGTGTGGCTATCTCCTCATTCCACCAATATACTGGTGGCCTGTGTAAATTGCCAGTTTGTTTCCGTTGCATTGATGCGTCGCAGGCTCTTTTCAGTCCATCTATGAGTTGTTTTGCCTTGTCAGCGGCTGATCCACTTGTTGATACCTCATCCATCATCAACTGTAGTAGGTCAACATCTAGCGATTGTGGTTTCCATCCTCTTTGCTGTGATTGTCTTCTTGGTGCTCGACTGTTTCCACCAGTCTGTACCTCATATTTGATTGCCTGATGATCACTATGCGTGTACTCAGGGCATACTTTCCACGATAGATTCGGTGCCAGGGATGGGCTTATGAAGGTGATGTCTATAATGGATCCTCTCCCGTTCTTGCAAAAAGTTAGCTTGTTTCCAGAATTCGCGAGAACAATATTCAGTGATGCGAACGCCTGTAGTAGGGCATTTCCCCTAGTGTTTGTACTGCGCGAGCCCCATTCTACCGCCCACGCGTTGAAGTCACCCGCAATAACGAGTGGGGCTTTGCCTATCGCACAGCTTGCGACATTGTCAACTAGGCTTTCATATTCTTCTTGGGTAAGGCTAGGAGGCGCGTAGCAGCTGAAGAAGTATGCACCGTTTATCTTGGCCCACACAAAGCCTGCTTGGCGTGTCTCCGTTTTCTCTTCAAAAGGTCGCCTACCACATATCCATATCGCAGCTTTGCCTGTAGTGTCTGCAGTCCATACACTTTCGTCCAGCTGTTTGTAAGGCTCGCTGAGAATCGCGACGTCTGCATTATACTCACGGACCGTCTGAGTAAGAAGATCTTGGGCTGCTTCACAATGGTTGAGGTTTATTTGGATGATCCTCATATTCGTTTTTTCGTGTTTTGCAGCGCGAGTTGGAAGGCAGGACATCTGAAACTTCCAGTACTATGTTTGGTGCTGTTTCCACTTCCTTTGCAGAGCATGCATTTGGGCTCTGAGGATCAATTTTTGGCCATGTGCCCCTTTTCACCACACCTGAAACAGCGTTCAGACCGATCATCGCTTTTGCAGTCCCTGGAGAGGTGACCGTATTCAAGACATCGGTAACATCTGTTCACTTCAGTCTTTTCTCTCACTCGGCAGTTTACCCATCCTATTCTAATTCTTCCGATCGCCAGCGCTTTGGTGGCGGTGTTTGCTGGAAGGCTTACCACTGCTGTCTGGGTTGCAGCGTAGGATTTCCTCATACTCTTAATTGCTGTCGCTGGGATCAACTTTCCGAGCTGCTCCGAGAGGGCTAGGTTGATTTCCTCTTTGGTAGTAATTTCGTCCAAGTCCCTCACCTCGATCAGCACCTCGTGTGTCACGGCTTTGACATCCGCTTTCTCTTCCAGTATCTTTTTCACTTTTTGCTGGAAGTCCGAGGTTTGCGAGTCTGCTGTTCTCTTCAGCTGTAGTAAAAGATCTCCTTTCGCCGTTTTTCTAACTTGATTGACGCTATCTCCAAGATCCTTTAGCGTGGGATCAGTTTTCACCTTCCTCAGCATGTCCGAATAGGAAAGGTCTCCTGTGGCTCTTATAACAAGTGCATCCGGTCGCATTGGTTTCCGTTTCTTCCTTTCACGACCCAATACTAGGGTCCATTCCTGCTTTTTTGGCGGTAACTTCTTTACTGGTACTGCTGAGCTTGGGGTTTCCAGTAGTTTGCTATGTTGTGCCATAATTTTCGTCGTTTCCGATCTCTTTCTTTTCGGGTCGGGTAGATGCTTTGGGTCTTGACATGCCTGCGTGGTTGTCTTAGGCGTCGTATCTCTTCTTCTTTTTTCCGTGTGAGCCTTCGTGCTATCCTTTCTGTTTCCGAGGACCGCGCAGTAGCTCAGTTGCTCCGTCTGTGTTTCTTGGGTCGCGTGTTCTTTTCTTATCGCTCTTCGCGAAGATTCGAATTGTTCCACATTTTTGTAGTAAGTTCGGATGGAAATTACTAGTTTTCTTATCTCGTGATGCACGTTGTTTTTCCCTTGAATAAAATCCATCAGCTCATTGATCTTACTGCCAAGGATTTTCATCGCATCATTCTCCTTTTGCTCTTTGGGCAAGTTTGGGCTTGGGAAAATCACAGGTGTACTGTTTCCCAATGTACTCTTTTTAATTCCTGAGTTGGTGTTAGATCCTGATGGTGGTGATCTAGAAATTCCGCTTCTTTTAAAAGGGTCGTTTAAAAGCAATAGTTGGTCCTCCCCAGAATCCGAGGGACCGACCTCCGAAGAGGGTGGATTTGCCAGCTTAGCTGATCTACCACCTGGGGTAATAATTCCTTTTGTGTTGTCCATTGCATTGTTTACGACGGTGCATTTTAGTCCTTCTGCCAGGTATGTAAACTGCCGTCCTTCTAGGATCAGTCGCAGACAAGGGAGCCGCCCACTCTGGGTCAGACGCTTCTAGATTTCATCCTTCAGTTTCATCTTTCAGTTATGACCTTCCTGCCAAGGGTGGCCCTACCAGGAGTTTGTACTCCGGACAGTATTGCTCATAACGTCTTTAAGACTACTTCTTCAGCTGGATTTTAGTCGCCTTTTACGACATGCATGCCTAACAGCAGATCTATTCTAATCCCGATCTGCAGGGGTAAGTCGGTGCATATGGCAACATACATATGTATATAGATCCGAGTGATACAGAGGCATATCTGGCATCCCTGTTAAAATCGTCCGTCTGTTGAGGATGACGATGAAGATCGCTCACTGCTCCATCAATGTTAGGAATGACCTCCCGTCTGTTCAGAATGAAGATGGAGACCGCTCACTACTCCATCAAGGTTGGTAACGACCTCACCGGACCTATGATGTCAAAAAAGTGTATTTTGGATTTGGACAGGTGATTGCCATGTGACTTCTTCAACATCACACATGTCTTTCAAGCCGGAGGTACTGCAATAACACAAGCTGTGTTTATACCTATACATAGAGGAAAATATTTCCGGGAAAATAATCAGCATCCATGTTGACAGCAATCAAGGGCCATAAAGGCGTTGCAATCAACATTGGTGAGATCAGCTACGTAACCAAACTCCTGAGATACATACATATATGTGTGTATATATCTGCATGGGTAGTTAAGTTATAGTTTTTGTATCTATGTAGGTTCCCGGAGCTATCTCTAAAATGAGCCCCTTGCTCACCCTACAATGCGCAACTGGAACCAGTCAGCTGCGAACCTGGCTAACTGGTGAGGCTTTTTAGTTTGCCCAAGTTCACACCAAACTGTAGAGTGTACATAACTAAGAACACCAATGCAGCAAAGGACGACCGTGTCTTAGGTGACATTCATAAGTAGAAAGGGACCTCAACCAACTGAAAGTGCACAACTGGAGGCAGTTAGCTAAGGACCGGGATTAACTGAGATACTTATTGATTGAGGCTCAGGCAGGCTAACCCCGAACTGTTGTACCACATAAGTAAGTAAGCATTTATGTAAGGCCTTCAGCATGCCTTGACTGTCCGAGAAAATATAAAGCACTTTGCGAATGTTGCGTCTAATGCTCTATTGTTATAAGATTCCGAATGGAAAATGGACGGTGACCATCTGAGACGGACTACTAATTTGAAGCCAGCGCCCGATTCCTGCTCCATGTCCATATTTCATTTAAGATACATACCTCTGTGTACCACGTACGTCCCACGCACTCCAGTATAAGACAGTGATTTGAAAATTATGATCAAAATTGATGATTTCCACAGAATGTTCTTGGCATAGTCAAACTCCTGTTCTATTCAGAAAGTTAGCCTTTTCATTTCCTTCATGTCCGCTGTGTCCTGGGACAAATGAGATGAACTATGCTATGTAAATAGAAAAACGCAACATTTTCATGAAAAGTCTGAGGTTAGTAATGGAATACAAATATAATATTTGTGAAATGTCCGCCTCGACTCTGGCTACAGATGAAATATTTCATCACGTTTCCACATAATTGCAGCTCTATTTCGCGAATAAAAGCTCTGATCTCGTGAATCGTTGGTGGAGCATTGACGTAGACTTTTTCTTTAAAGTAGCCCCGCACCATCTCGGGGGCCAATTGAAGTCCCCATTTCGAGAAATCACTCGTCCATGAAATTTGTCACGCAATTGAGCCATTGTTTCACCAGGTGATGTCATACTTCGCCGTCCTGCTGAAAATAAACGTAGCGTCGTTCATGTCCATAGCATCAATTTCAGGTAAAAAAAAGTTCGGTAACGCAATCCATTCACTGAAACAGTCGCACCAGCATCATTTTCGAAAAAATAACACCACCAGCCCAAAAACCGGACCAAACTGTCACTCGTTGTAGATGGAGAGGTTGTTGCACTATTTCTCTTGGGTTTTCGAAGCCTCATGCGCGTTTATTCATTCCCAGCAACCAATCAGCGAAAGTACGGCGGATGTCAACTAAAACTTTTACGTATGTAGGCCAAGATCTTTATGCAAAATGCGTTACGAAGTGGTTGCGGATAGAGCCAATTCCTGTGATTGTCTCAAAATGGCCACCCAGGGTTTTCAGTCACACTCTCAGCTACAGCGGTGATATTTTCAGCTAACCTTGCCGGACGTACACGAGTTGGAGTCTTCACATCACTAACCTGTCCGAGACGTTCAAATTTATCGATTAAATTCACTATACTTCTACATGATTGCGGTTAATGATGACAAAAACATAACGAACTTTACGAAACGTTTCCTTGATATTTTCACCGTTTTTGTAGTGAATTTTCACTATTCCAACACGTTGTGTGAGTGTGAATCGATCCATATTTAACAATCCTCTAGTGTTTACTTATCAAAAATCATCGCAATGATAGTTGACTGTTGACAGTTCAACAATTTAAAATGACACCTTTTGTTGGATGATCCTTTATCTTTTATTTATATATTCATATGCATGTATTTCAATTTGCCATATCAACCGCTTTTTAAATAGTATTCAATTAAATTGATCACCTCTTATCTTTCGGATAACCGTCTGTATTTTTCTGTTCATGTAAAAGGAATTATAAGCCTTCAACTCAAATATAGTAGATCTGATTTAATATTGTTAGGTCTTAGCTTTAGGGTTTTTGCTTTGAAATAAATAGAGAGCAATAATAAGGAACCATGCTTAGGATTAAGTCCTGATAGACTTATTAACTGCGGACTACAATGGAGTTTGAATGCCCATTCATTCGACAGAAAACCAGAGGAAATTAAATGCTAAGATTATTCATGAAGCTTACTCATTTAATCAAGTTTCTATATAAATCAACAATATTGCATAATATGAGTCTGAGGTTTCTTATTGTATAAACGAAGTAATGACAATTGAGCCCAAAGTAACAATGCCATTTCTTGAAAGATTTTCTCGGATGATATACATATACAACTGCTTTAAAAGGTCAAAATTCAAATTCATTTCAAGGGAAGAACACCAACAAAATTCGAGTTCAATGCATACAATGCGTAAATGTATTACCTTCGAACCCACATTTTGTATAAATTTGTCTACAAGGTATTTACCAGATACCTGTCCACAAGGTGTACAATCCATTTTCGCTCAAATAGCTAATTGCACCTGTAGTATTTGTTATTGTTGATTGGGTTCACGCACTTAATTACAAACTGTCTGTAACTCCTTTGTTATAAATGAGCTACAACACGTGTCATGCCACAAGAAAATAAACATTATCCTTGCAGCACACACATACATACATAGACAGCTAAGAGCTCCCAAATGTAACATAACAATGAACTAAAGTGGTTTCGATTTATGTGGTGGAAAATTTATTCGCGATCTATTTCAAAACTGCCTCGATTGCAACTGAATTGTTTTTCAGCTACGCAAATATTCACAGGTGGAAACGATTCTCTCCACACAATAATTACCTTGTTCGATTGAATAACAAATTGCTTTATGCAGTCGTTTATAGAATGTAAACGTTTCCAAATAAATTGATAAGGGACGAGTTAGGTTTATAATAACGGCTGGAAGGACCAAGGTGAGCACAATAAGGAAAAGCCTTGAAAAAGTACAAAAGCTAGCTTGCATTTGCGTAACAGGGGCACTGGAAGTGATACTGGGACTCACCCCCTAAATTTAGAGCTAGAGAGAAACCATAATCAAAGGGGAGTCGGGAAACACTTTCCAAATCAGTCCCCTTCTAGATTGGCCCAGGAATAATATGGTCAAGAGATCCTGCTTCGAGAGGAAATTCAACTGGAAGCTGAGTAGCAAAGAGAGTGGAGAAGATAATCGGGATATACCAACTTAGGCAAAATACCGGGAAATATAACAGGAAAAGAAATAAGGTCTGTATAAGAAATTGACAGAGTTTGGCATCCAGCTCTTTTGTCGAACATGCACGCATTTGGTATCTCTTCATCAATGTCCTAGACGGTTTCAAGTCTGTGATCCACCGTATAAATGGTCCTGTTCCGCCAGGCTCCGTTCTGTCTCCGACTCTCTTCTTTATCTTCATTAATGATCTCTTGGCTGCTAGTTCAAATCCAATACACTCCCCGTTTCTAGATTCACGACCCAACTCTTCGCCCGTGGAACTCTAGCGGCATTAAATTCCAATCTCGACAGCATAATCAAATGAGGTACAAACAATACAATAGAATTTATTTCTTCAAAAACTTAATGTTGTCTTCTGTTATTTAAGCCCCAAGATATTATCAATAAACATCACTTGCATCAGCAAAACCGAAAGACTTATGTAGTATTGCTGGTATTGGCAATCTCCGTTAAAATGAACACATATTCGACATAACCAAGAGCGCTGTTAAATAGTTGGTCCTCCACAGAATCCGAGGGACCGACTTCGGACATCAAAAGTGTGCTGTAGACAGTATTGCTCGTACTATCTTTAAGACTACTTTCTTGGGAGGATTTTAGTCGCCTTTTAAGGAATACATGTCATATAGCAGGTACCCCTTTTGGCATTAACATGAGGGTAAGCCTTGGATCTTATACGGTCTGTTGCTTCAATTTTTTAAAAGCACGAGGAACACTCAGTAGCGATATCTCCAAAATATGACAAAAATTGAATTGAAATTTCCAGAAGACCTATTAATGCAGAAAACGTGCCTACATATGCAACAGAAAATATGACATTTTACAACTGATTAAAACCTGAGGAGATCAACAATATTATTCTTCAAGGAAGTGCTATCGTTAATGCTTGGAATCGGATTCAAAAGCTGTGAGCTATATTTTTTTTTTTTTTTGTGATTAAATAATCCCGCGAAAGACTACCACAAGTAAAGATGTTTTGCTTGCTTTATCATATTTTGTTGTGACGACGAGTTTTAAGTCGCATGTACTCGCCTAGCTTTACTCTGGTTAAGGAGACTCGTCTAAGGACAACAATGTGGTGTTGCTCGATATTCCCCTTAATCCCTATTAAATAAATAACCTATTATATGAAGGAAAAGGAAGTCAACTTACCGTTTCCCATACCACACCCACATAATGCATACATAAGTACATATGTATTAATTTAGGAAGAACGCAGGATATTTATTTCTTTAATACAATACTACTTTGTTTCGTTATGTCAACAAAAAAAAAACAATAAACAGAGTTGAAAGGATATTGAAATGAAATAAAATTATTTTCACATGAATACAAAAGGAGTGAAGATCCGACTGAAGACAATTGTCATTGTCGCGAGTAAATATTGTCTCTGACTATGATGGTATCACATACAGGAGCAAATACAGTTTTTTCTTATGCAAAAGATTTTTTTTTTTTTTTTTTTTTTTTTTTTTCCGTGGGTAGGTGAAAAATCTTCAAAAGACACTATGAGCCCGGTGCTCATAGTAGTGTGAGATTCTTACTCACTAAATAACACCTCCCTTCTATTGATTGACTACAACTAAGTTCCCTTATCAAGTAGTTTGCGTTTCAGAAATATTCGCGTTGGGCAGGCAGCTTTTCAATAAAAGCACCCGCTGTTTCCGTCATTACATACGGCTATCCCTATTACGCTAAATCGAACGGTTTCGTTCTTTGTAGTCGGCGCACAAGGTTTGTCTCGTCCAAAATTTGGAGTATGGCGTCATTACAATGTCCATGAAGACGAATACGGAGTTTGCGAGCAAAGTTCGTTATTTCGTCATCGACGGTAGCTACTCCTAAGTCTCGGTGGATATCATTGTTCCTGATATACCACGGAGCATTTACGATTATTCTTAGCACTTTGTTTTGAAAAGATTGTAAGATATCTCTATTGCTTCGTTTAGTACAACCCCAAAGTTGTACACCATACGTCCATACAGGTTTAAGCACTTGCTTGTATAAAAGCAGTTTGTTATATATGCTTAACTTGGAATGTCTTCCAAGTAGCCAATACATTTCTCTAAATCTATTTTCCAGCTCGTCGCGTTTCTTCTTAACGTGCGACTTCCATTTGAGTTTCGCGTCTAGTGTCATTCCTAGATACTTAGCCTCGTTTGCATACGGTATTTGTACCGAGTTAATGAAAATGGGTAGGTTATTAATTTTTTTGTTAGTAAAATTAACATGGATTGATTTGGTTTCGTTGAGAGCAATGCGCCAAATCTTTGTCCACTCGCAAATTTTGTCCAAAGCTCGTTGAAGCTTTTCAGTTGCTGACTCGATTGATTTATCTGTTGCAAGTATAGCCGTATCGTCCGCGAACGTGGCTACAACAGTTCCTTCTTCTTGGGGTATATCTCGAGTGTAGAGTAAGAACAATACCGGACCAAGAACACTTCCTTGCGGTACTCCGGCAGCGATGTCCTTAAATTCAGAGTATTCACCTCCGTGTTTTACACGGAAAAGTCTATTAGCAAGGTAGGATTCTAAAATCTTGTATAATTGTTTCGGAAGAACCTGCCTCAGCTTAAGCTTCAACCCTTCATGCCATACCTTGTCGAAGGCTTGGGATACGTCAAGAAAGGCGCTAGAACATATCTTTCTCTCCTCAAGGGTTTTCTCTATTTCATTAGTTAATCTGTAGACCTGGTCAATTGTCGAATGCTTAGTTCTGAAGCCAAATTGATGGTCAGGAATCAGTCGTCTTTCCTCAATGACCGATTGCAAGCGCTTTAACAAAAGCTTTTCAAATACCTTAGATATTATCGGAAGCAGTGATATCGGTCTGTACGATTTTTTGTCATTTGGAGACTTTCCCGGTTTTGGAACCATTATAACCTCAGCGACTTTCCATTGCCTTGGAACGTATAATAATCTTAGAGCGGCATTTATAATATGCAGGAGCTTGATCAGGGCTTTCTTTGGCAATTCCTTGAGGATCTGTCCGGTTATTAAGTCATATCCAGGGGCCTTGTTATTTTTAAGATTTTGTATTACCTGGCAAAGTTCGACCAGCGACACACTCTTTATTTTAAAGTTGTCAGGTGTCGTGATAGTACCACCAAGGTCTTCTATAAGCGCCTCTCCGTCAAATGGCTTAAACGTTTCTTCTAGGTGCTTCGCGAATAAATCCGCCTTTTCCTTGTCTCCTTTTGCCCATTCGCCATTGCTTTTTCTTATTGGTAGCGATTGCATTTGGGGTTTTTTAATACCTTTCACGGCTTTCCACAGCGAATAGTTTGAATTTTTTTCGGCAGTCAAACCTTCAAGAAATGTAGAAATCTCTCGATTTTTGAAATCTCTTATTGCTTTCTTGAGTTCATTACATAAATGATTTAGGATAGTTTTATGCTGGGGAGCTCGGGATTGTTGCCATCTTTTGCGTGCTCTCCTCTTTGTTATTATCAATTCTTTTATTTCCGGTGGATATTTACCTTCGCTGTGTACGACTTCTTTCCTCCTAAAGGGAGTATTGTTCCACGCTGCGTTCTGTATGACTTCAATAAATCTGCCGACTTCGTCTTCTAATTCATACGGTGTTTTAAGTGACACGTTCAGATCAATGTTTTCTTTACAATATTTCTTAAAGCCGTCCCAGTCAGTTTTGTTGTTAATTAATCTTGGCGCCCGTTCTTTTTATGCAAAAGATGAGAACAAATTTTAGAGCGTTTTGTTCAATCATCTGCTTCCTAAATGGCACGATTGAAACTGCACGATAGGAAACTGCTTTAGGCTTAAAGCAAGGCTTTTGCTTCTTAAAGTGGAGATATATTTTGATTCTGAGGCGAACGACAAGGTAAAAGGATTAAACCGTTGGGAAGTATCTCTTGCCAGAATAATTGGAGCTTCACAAATTCGGCGAGTCTTAAGAGGCAATAGTCTGATACTTAAGTGAACTTATTTTAAAAAGTCTAAGTTAAATAGAAATCCATTTCCGGAAATCCTTATTCCATTTTAACTCACTTTAATGGTCACATGACGGCCATAGCCTGGTGTTCGCCTGCATAGTTTATTCCAAATTCTCTTATTCATTTAGACATATATTTCACTGGTTTATTTATATTTTTCGACTAAATATATCCAGAATGTAAAACAGTAAAGTTCATGGAAGTTGTCATATTCAGCAGTCGTACGGCTTTAACACATTCCAGATATGAATGAATACAGCCGGTTTGAATGAAATTGTAAGAGTATTGCGGTCCACTGCACTTGCCATGCATTTCAGGACAATTACTATTTAGACTACATGCTGGTTTAAAGGACAAAATTTCGCGTCCTGTTTCTATTGTTTTCAGTTACGCGTCTGTTTATTTATTTTAATAAGTAGACGAAGTAAGGTGTGCTGCAACAAATTCAGTTCTCCGTCAAATGACATTCTAAAGACTCGTGAATGACAAAATCATGGATCGTTGCACCCGAATTAAATAAGGAAAAACTGTAGATGGTGTGATTTTGACAAAAAAATAGTGGTCCATTCAATTTCGAGGACGTAAAGCTGATAATTTACAGAGATGATTGGGAGAAATAATTTTTTTTCTGTTTGAATAAGAAAACGTTAAGAGGTTGAAAAAATCATCACCTATTCGTGGTGCCGGCTGAAAACTCCGACTTACCTACAAAAGCCGATGTGCATGGATAAATGATGCCTTTCAGATATTTAGCAAGATAAGGAGGACGTTCGGCGGAAAAATTCCCCCGATGGAGTCAACCGTTATGTCTACAAATTGACGCATATATTTGGAGCTGAAGTCTATAAAATAGGTACATACATAGTTGCGGATGAGCCCTTACTGGGCCAACCGCAGCGCTCATACCCCCAAAGTGGGTCTCCGATTTCGGTTTATCCGCTTGTACATTAATATTAGAATTCAATTATATGGGTGCTGAGAATATGGAAAAACTTTTCTGCAGACTGTATAACGGCGATGAGGACTGCTAGGTAGAATCCACCATTCAACATAGACGATTATAGCCAAAACTTCCGTCCACCTGACCGAAACGAATTAAGGATAACAATATCCAAGCTTAAATCCAACAAAGCTGCTGGCCCTGATGGCCTACCGTCCGATTTTTTCAAGGCAGCTAGAATGACTTGGTAGAGAGCATATATACATCTCATTCCCAAGATTTGTTCAGACGAGTGTATGGCTGATGATTCACAAGAAAGGAGACCTGTCCAACTGCACCAATTACAGAAGTATCAGTCTCCTCAACATCGCGTACAAGATCTTGTCTGCTATATTATGTGAACGAATGAACTCCTTCGTCAACAACCTGATTGGCTTCTATCCGTGCGGTTCCAGTCCAGGAAAGTCAACAGTCGGTCAAATTCTCACACTCCGGCAGATCCTGGAAAAAACCCAAAAAGTCCAAATCTTTTCTCTTTTTATCGATTTGAAGGCCGCATATAACAGCATTTATGAAGACGCGCTATATATTGCCATGTCTAGTTTCGGCATCCCTGCCATACTCATTCGTTTGTGCAGGGTGACGATGGAGAACGCTCGCTGCTCTATCAAGGTCGGTAATGACCTCACCGAGACCTTCGATGTCAAAAAGTCCGTGCAACTACTAGCGTACGCCGAGGACATTAACATAACTGACAAAAAACAGCAGCGTGCTAGTGTTCTAGTGTTCGCTAGTGTTCGCTCTACGAATGCATTGCAACAGGGGTGCCAAAATACTCGTACAAACACCTAGAAAGACGCGTTCTGCCTGGGCTGAGTTGCAGGACGTTTGTCGGAACAGTGAACCCCACCGACTCTCTTTAATCTTCATCTACCAATAATTTGCTCTAGAGGGGAACAAAAGAGCTCAAACGGTGGCCTACGGTGTGAGAATATCCTCATCCTCCTTAGCCAAACAGTTGTCACAAATCATTAAGAAATAAAACGAAAACCTCTACAAAATACGCTTTTATTTATATTTTTCGCATAGTAAACAATAATCGCCGTCTACGAGCTTCCAGGTTTGAATACTTTAGTTCACTCTTTCATATTGCAATAGTTTTCTTATTTTTTTTTACTTTTAAAGTTCATCTTAGGAACAAATACAAATTAAAACAAAGTGGTGGGGAAATATTGACACTCTTACGCTAATATTAAATTTCTGTACTAAATACATTGGCACTGAGCGGATCATCTCTATCTCTCTACTTATTCCTTAAGTCATCCTTCACTCCACCGAATACTTAAATTATGCATTTTATACATAAAGCAAAACAATAAAACGATAATAAAACTGTAGCTCAACGTAGCGGCAAGATACAAGATTCATAAATGTATGTATGTACGAGTACGAATGAAAATTAAAAAATAATAAAAATATAATAAATTATTTACAGTCTTAGAAATTTGTTTGTAATACAAAAGAGAACATGAATGTGGTTCGATGGACATAATCCTTAAACTGCTACTAGATATTCACAGAAGAGCCGGCAGTGCCATTCTTGACCAGCTCCATATACTGAAAAGGAACATGGAAACTTTGTCCATTGTGTTCGACTATTAAATGGCCACGACATGAAGATGCGCCCACCACCGTGACAGTATCTCCCTTTTTGAGTTGCTCTGATGGCGGATTAGTGACTGAGTCCTCGGGGAAATTCATTTTCATTATTCTATTCTGTGGATAGCCCAGCTTTGAGTTTCCTGTCACCGTGTATGGGCGTGAAGGCGGAACTGGCGGTGGACGTTCCTGCAGGAAACCATGACGTTTATTAAAAATACATTCAATGGGTGAAGGAAGGGTTCACTCATATGTGAGAATATCACTTACCAAATCTAATCCGAAGAGACTACAAGTTTGCTGTATAATCTTTGAATCGCATTTTTCATTTGGGTCTGGTGGGGGAGTGCCGGCAATCGGTTGCGGTCGCGGCCTTGTAGTTGTCGACTGAAGGTTATTGTTTGCCTTCGAAGACACTCTTTGTGCTAAAAACGAGGGAAAAGCTATGAAAAATTACAAAATTGCACATGAAACGTATCTTAAAGTTTTGTTCTTACCAGCATTTGGGCCTTTCATCATTTTTGTGGAATGAATTAGCATGTCCCGTGGTTTCTTAATACTTCCGATCTTTTTGCGGAGTTGCCAGCCCCGCCAGCTGGCTTGAATCATAGTCGCGCTTTTCGTTCGAATTTCAGACCTTAAGTTCTCTAAATGTTGTCGAATTCCTTCACTGAGAAAGATGTGTCTTTTGCCGGGGGCCCATGACAGCGTTACCGAGCCATCTACCTCTGGGGGATTTTCCATGGCGTACTGAAGTATTAGATTGCAGTCCTCCAGAGCTTTGTCCTCGCAGCGTCTTAATAGGCGAAACGGAGCTAACATTCGGTACCTGGCATTAAACTGTTTAAAGCGCATCCTATGCGGAAAACCTGATGCCATGAGATTGACCGTTTCGAGAACTTGCAGTGCCCGGATTTGTTTAACGACTGTCAAACGCTCAAATCGGCCCGCTGCTTCCGAGGAGTTACTTCGAATACAGCGAACAAAGTGTGGCCGTGCATGGACAAGCGTTCGAAGAAGATTATCCAAGCGTGTGTGGAAGTCTTGTGTCAAGGTTGAGACCGGTTCGTCACCATTCAGTAGGTCCGTGTGTGATGTCGGAGAGATACGAAAACTTAGGCCACGTGGTACACTTTGCAATGCATACAAAGCCTTCAGTTCTGAGCCAAATAGATGGGTAGCAAACCCAAAGTTACACGAATGCTTATAGAAAACAGCTACCAAGTCGTCAGGCACCACATCTCGATTTGTGTCCAGAAAGTCGGTTGCATCATATTCCACTTTACCGGCGAAATGTCGAATCGTAAACATGCGTGGATCGTGAGGTTCAGCGTGTTTGGTCTCCAGGCGCGTAGAATTCCGATGCTGAACTTTGATTTTTGCGACATAGCTCTCAGCGGTTCCCCGAACGGAACACTCTGCGTCAAGCATACTAAGAAGGCCAGTTCGCAAGGAGGATATCAAATCGATACACGGTACATTATCGACATAATCCACCTCAGTGTCGCAGATGATTCCCTCATCACGGCACGACTCAACAGATGACTTAAATATGTGAGTGTTGTAAAAGTGCTGCATAGTCTCTGCGCACAAGTTTATACATAAGTGTTCCAGTTGAGCATGCGGAGATGGTTCCTCAAAGCCAAACATATCCAAGATTCCAATGAACCCGTCTGTGGCATGGCGTACAGCATTATTCAAGGCCGCCATAGACTTAGACCCAGAATTTCCTCCGATGGTCGATGCATGCTGACTCGCCACGTCAGCTTGATTATGAACGGATTCATTAGAATCGGAACTGAGTGTTCCCAGAGTCGATCCCAAACGCTTTAAGCTGTTAGCTCTTCTAACGATTGTTGCAACAGTGCGACAATACAGCGCCTTTGCTAGACAATCTCTGGTCATGTTGGACATGTTAGCATCACATACTGATTTGACAAGCTGTCCCCTTGCATTATGGGTGCGGGTTGTGAGTCCACGGAATAGAGCTGCTGGAGGAACTCCTAACAAATTGGCCACTGAATTTAATTCCGCCTCTCCTTTAACATCGACTTCCAGACCCTATGGAATAAAAAACAAAAAAAGTTAATGAACATTCCGATTTTAATTTGTTAAAAGTTAAATAAGTCAAAGGCCAAAACAAAAGGCCAGATAGAATCAAATATGCGGAACACCAAGGAACCGATTTATTTAAATTATTTTCACTAAACTTTTCGACGCACAATTCTCCACAAGAAAAAAAATGGAAAGGATCTCGATCTTACAATCTACACACTTAACTTAAAGATGGACTACGAAGCAAGTTCACTTGCAGAATTAGTTCACATGGGAACTCTGGGAACTGTCAAAGCATAAATCTCCTCAGACTTTTTTTTTTACAAAAGTCAAACTCAGATGGAATATGCTGACAAACTGTATCATATCTAGAAAGATGTGGCCGAACTACAACATCGAAAAAACAAACGACTTCTACATTTCAAATTTGCTACATTTGAATTTGGATTTAGAGGCTTCTTATCAAAATTTCTCAACAGTCAGGTTTACATGAGTTGGGGTATGAAAAGGCACATAGTGCAAATTGAGTACTCTTTAAACAGAACTTCCACTCCTACCTGCCGTTCATATGCATATGTAGATATAGAGAAATTATGGAGGTGAAGTATAAAATTCGACGGTTCATTTATTTCCTTAACATCTATTGTTGGCAGCCATATAGGTCAAATGGATCAGTTCGCTAAAACCCCTGACCCTTATATCATAATCAATTCTTCTAACAAAGAAAAAATATCTTCTCGCTCAGTACATTCATTGCAAATTTTCAACATTTATGCTTTCAGGCGTAAATTACCCAAATGACCATCACAGCGAGTAAGCGAAATAAAAATTCGCTAGCGTCACAAGTATGATTCGAACACGCGTCAATTCGCGCGTCGATAAAACACACATCTGTGAAGCCAAACAACACCACAGAATCATTGCCACTTAGTTTCACAAGGTCTAGCGAACATTTGTAAGGTTTATGGTCTAATCTATCCAGGCCACACACCATAATGGCCTACCTCAGACACACGCCGTATAATACTTTCGAAAAAAACTGACCATATTAATTTTTAGAAGCGACGAGTAGAGGGCTCTGCTCCAAATCAAATATTTCCGTTACTATTCCATACAATATTTTTAGTGGACGCAAAAAATGTCAGGCATGTTTTCTGTGTTAAAAATTACTATCAATGTTCAAGAACACAAAACGTATAGCATTTGCATATACTCTAGTTGTTATCGATTTACATATGTATGTACACCAACGGATTCAGTGCCTGTGACTTTGAATTGGGAGCCAGATCTGGCTAGCTCATCAGCAATCTCATTGCTAGCGATGCTTTTCTGACCAGGGACCCCGTTGAATGATAGATAGTGTTGTTTGCATCAAGTTGCTTGAGGGTAAGGAGACAATTCCATTTTTTTTTTGACTCAATGCTGGTTGATTTGAGGGCTTTTAGAGCTGCTTGGCTATCTGCGAAAATGTTTATGTGTAATTTTCGGAGGTTTTTTCTAATTCATTCTTTGGGAAATACATACATATGTAGCTCTATATCTTAGACCTCTATTTGGAGGGTAAAAGTATTGTGACCTTGTGGTTAAGCAAATTCAAAATTATAAGCAATATTCCGGCAGCCAAATCATTTGCCATCCGTTTGTCAGATATTCGCGAGAGGTGAGACCGTGAAATAAACTATTTAGTCTTTCCTGGGATCCGAACCTTTCATCGATTGCAGATCTAAAAGGCGATGGCCAAATTTGGGATCCAGAAAAAAGTGACTCAGCTCTGCCGCATTGCACTGGAATACACACATTGTGTAGTGCACTTTGGGAACTGCACCTCGGATCTTTTCCTGATATGACCGGACTGCTGGAGCAGATAGTACTGATAGTACAGATAGTATCTCTCATAAGTCATTCCAGCTGCTGGGACACGCAGACGATATCGACATCGTCGGGCGTTCACGGCAGTTGAAAATTTGAAACAAAGACTAGAGATATTGGTCTGAAGGTCAACGAAACAAAACCCAATATTTGCTGTCCATTGCTTAGAACAAATCGCCACCAGCAGCACTTATAACTTCAAAATTGAAGGCAACGGTGTCTCAGGCACAGACTCTTCACAGCTCAAGTCGGGAGCCCGATAAGTAAACAAACTAAAACTATTGATAGATTTTGACGCCGTAGTAAACAAGTTATGAAGCTATGACAAACGTACAAGCAAAGCTGACTTTCACCATAACGCAGCGTTCCTAATTTTGCAAACTTAATCTATGAAAAAAAAAAATTCATAATGTCTTACCTGGCCATCAATGAACTGAACATTCCCCAATAATAGCACAGCAGCCAAAACTCGAACAACATCCAAGAAGGGGATACCCAAAATTCCAAGACATGCTTTCCATGCTTGAAATCGGCACGAATCCTCCTGTTCCTTTTGCGTTATATCACCATGTTGAAGATATCTCAGATTTGCCGGCGAATATCCTTCAAGATTTAACTTGGCTCGTTCGTCCCGATTTAATCCGGCCAGCATTTGATAGAATATATGATAATTCTTTTCATTGGGTAATGGCCGTATGACACGCGTTTGATCCAAAAAATAGCAATGAATTTTCGTCCTGTAGAGAGCACCGTCCGTTACTTGAACCTCAATGAATTGTCCAATTCGGCTAGATTCTGAATTAGTGGTCGTCTTAGCCGAGCCAAGTGAACGGAGAACTGTGAATGCAGCTGCCAAGTGTTTGAAAGCATCTGTTTCTGGACCACCTCCGGCGACAGCGAATAATTGTCGCAATAATAACATGGAGCAGTGGGTTTTACCAGCTCCCGAGGTGCCAGATAATATTATTGCCTGCGGATAACCAGTTTCTGCCTGCTGTCTTACAGCTTCTTGAACGATTTTCTTCAATTGTGGCGCCAGTGGAAGAGAACGCGTTGACGACAATGTCAATGGGTTTCCCACATCCAAGTATGGATTTATTGAGAGCAAAATAGGTCCAACATTAGTCTGAAAAAAAAGAGAGTTGTAAATATGTGCTGTGTTTGATGTACAAATTATTGCTAATTATTAATATTTTATTGGTTTTAAGTAAAATCAAAGGAAAGACCATCTGTCGGTTTCTTTTTAAAATTGGCAATAAAAACACACCTTTCAATATTTTTAATGATTTTTATCATTATCATATCTTTATTAAAGATATTAATCTACCGATTATTTAAAAAAAAAAATTTCGTTCACATAGCAGTCTGAACAGAAGCCAATTCTGTCAATCCAACGTTGCTGTATATTGTGTCAATTTTGTATTGCTTTATTTCGCGATATTTGGGGTAAGAACAATCTTTAACAAGCTTCGACCTGGACCTCAACCAATAAGCGTCTCAGGCTAGCTTCCTCCAGTTTCGCACATTGATTTGGTTGACGTCCCATTCCACTTGCGTGCGCCACCTGTATGGCGCTCTGCCTCTACTACGCGCACTATTTTTTCAAAGACAAGGAATACGTCTCCTGAACATTAAATATAAAAATGTATCTACTGCAATGCTAAAGCATTGCCACCAAGAGCTTCAATTCAACGCACTGTCATACAGTTTCCTTACATAGAAGGAAAGTAGAAAATAGTGCGAAATTCCCACAAATTTCCACAAATCAGTACAATTACTTGGTTACGCAGACGATATTGACATCATCGGCAGAACAAACCGGCAGTCACTGAAACCTTCGCTAACATGGACTGGAAAGCTCCTAAAATAGGTCTGCGGTGTTCAGACACAATACCGACGTTTCAGCCAGAACCTTAAGATGGACAGCGATAATTTGATAGTGAAGGAGTTTGTATACCTAGGCTCAGCTATAAGCTCTGCCAACGACATGAGGGCGGAGATCCAAAGTAGAATAACACTTGCCAATCATTGTTACTATGGCCTTAGGAGACAACTAAATATTTAGCAAGACCCTATCGAGAAGGACCAAGGAAATGCTATGCAAGGCCCTCATCATCTTCATTCCGCTGGATGATGCAGAAGCATGGACTCTGTCAAAGTCGGATGAGAGTGGGTTTCGAATCGTCGAGAGAAAAGTTCTGCTTTTGATTTTTGGGCCCACCAGCATTGACGGTTCATGGAGGAAAAGATTTAACCACGAACTACACGATCAGCTCAAAAAGATCGGATCAATACCAGTCCTCCAACCCGAAGAATCTTTGATTTCACCCCTAAGGGACTACGAAGAAGGGGTAACCTCATCTCCAATGGCGTGTGCACGTGAACCGTCGCAACCAACTCAGCATACGCAACTGGAGGCAGCTGGCTAATGATTTTTGATTGTGTTGGCTGAAGAAGGTTGTTGGTTCAGGCCCTGGTTCAACCATAATTACAGCGCTTTCATAAGTGAATAAGTATGTATTTCAAACATGTGCATATGTATGTGGAGATTGGTATGAATTTTGTATTAAAAATAAAAGGATTTGATTTGCATATTTAAATACACTCGTATGTAATTTACTGACAAAAACAAACTTAAACAAACAAACAAAGTCCGCAATTATTGAAGTAGTTTTGGCATAAGTTCCAAAAATAAATCCGCCATTTCCCCGGCTTAAAACCTCATTTTTTCTCTATTCAAACTCGTTTTTTGATTGCAAGACAATTTACTTTCGATTTGTTGCCACACCAATGATCTATCTCATAAAGAAAACAAATACTAGATACTTTTTAAAAGTACTTGCTTTCAATCTTGATTACTGTCTTTGATCGATTACCAGACGTCTTAATAACATTATTGCTATAGCTACTCTGCAGATGTTCTGCAGGTGAAAAGACTTAAATTAAATAACTTGCAATTCTCATTTCATTGCCTTATCTCACGCCTAATCGATAAATGCCTGTGAGTCATAATCACTTTAACATCAGGGAATCGATTTTATTTTTAATACAGAGTGGTGCAGTAGTTGTTGGTTGGTGGAAAACGAGTTTTCAGAGAACTGGCCATTGGTGGGTTGCACTTATGTCGTGAAGACTAATCATGCCACGATGAGGTATGAATAAAGAAGTGAGTACGCAACGACATCGCTATAGGAACGAACATGAGCGATAGTGTAAGTAAATATATGGAATTAAAAGTGGAAACGAAGGCGTCTACGAGAAATGAGCAAAATAGTCGAAGATACACCGGAACACAACATAATATCAATTCGGCGTAAAGCAAGCTAATATTTTCAAATTGTTCGATGGTTACTTCTTTACACATCAAATGCGCCACCGTGCGTGCCACTAAGGCCATGTAGGCTAGTAGACACCTACACGGTAGGTCTTGGGATCTCAGTCCCAAAATGGTACACTAGATAATGATGGTGAGACCCTTTATCACGTACGCTGCCATCGTGACCGTAAGTTCTTGAACGGACAGCTGTAATTAAGCTTCAAAGAATTTCCTGTCTAAGTATTATAAACGCCGTGCGTACTTGCCATATTCTGGCAGCATAAGAAGCTGTTGTTGGGCTATACCCCCTACAAATATTCATTAGGAAGGCGACTAAAAAGAATACTACCAAACTGCAGCTAGAATACAAGTACAAACCAGGCGATCTACTGAGACACCTGTCTTAATACTTGACTCAAATCGTAGAATTGCACTATCCTATCCATGACATTATCGTCAGGGAATACTGTTTAGGAAGGTTATTTCAAGTACAATTATTGGACATGCAAACTGGTCTAATGGTATTCCGGAAATAGATCCTACAAGTCTGGTTAGGTCCACCAACAGATTGAAAAAAGTATTAAGGGCACCGCAAAACACATTTCTTAGAAAGTCTTATAACGCCCAACTCAGTCAACTTCGTGTCAGTTAAATTCTGCTTCGATGCATTACAATCTCTAGCCAGCACAATAGGGTAAAACTTGGTTGGGTCTCTGGCAACCAGGGAATTACAGGCAACGAATCTGTAAATGAACTAGCTAGGACTGACTTAGAATCTGCATTCATAGCACAAGAATCTTACTGTAGCCTCAACTGGAAACCCACTACAGCACAGACTGATTAATGAATAGGAACGACTAATCAAGGAAATTTGTGACTTAGGTAAGGAACGAATTAGGAAGCTAATGAGCTTTCTTACAGGCCACTGTGGCCTGAAGTACCACGGTAACAAATTAAGTTTTTACTCAGAGGTGGAATGTCGATTGTGTTTCAGGAATTTTAATCATTAGGACACATTCTCGGTGAATTCCTGCCACTACATTGGTGGAAGAGATGCATCTTCCGTTTCATGCTGTTACAATAGGGTGCAAGGGTGCGAATTCTATGCGACGTCCGAGTCTCCGCTGATCTTGTTCTCAGCAAATTATACATCCACTTAAATACTGTTCTGATGATTCCTTTTGTAAATGACTTCATGGAATTATGGAATGTCTCCTCGATGTCTTGGAAGGTGCAAAGTACTATCTCTTTCGTCTCAAAAGCTCTTTGTATTGTTGCAAATAGTTGTCTACAATAGCCTGTCCATAAGAATAGAAACTTGTTATACTTTGCATCTTTAGTTAAAAAACCTTTGGCCTACGAGCCAAAGGAAGATGCTCGTGAAACGTTAAGGGAAATACTATAAAAATGTATGAGTATCACCCTTTTCATCGACAGTCAGACATCAATAAAAGCGATTTTTGTTATTGCAATTAAATCTAAGCTTGTAAAGTGCTGTCGGGAAGAGCTAAAGGTACTTGAAACGCAGCACAAGGAGATGGTCCTTCTCCCTAGACACTTATGCAACCACAAGAAGAATTTGGCTTTACTTTGACAGAACAAGGACAGACAAGCTAATGCAAAAGGATAGGAAATCCATTTCTATCCTTATAGCAGTCATCACGGGTTCGACATAAAAAAACTATCACTGAAGTCATAGATACAGAACAAGGTCAACCAATGAGCAAGGTACAGACACATATCTCCTATGGGTATCACAAAGAGTTTGCATTGACCTGAATATGGCTTCTTGCATAACTTCTACCTCACCTACCCTATGAACCTAATTAATATTCAGATGAACCTTTGCAGAAACGGTTCTATGAAAACGCTGAACAAATACATCCACTTGTTAGAAGAGGTAGATATTTTACGGTGATGTAACCAGCCAATTGGTTTTTCTCAGAAGGTTAACAGCTCGAGGGTGAATCACTCGTACCAATGCAATTTTGTTTCTTTTTATTTGCAGCTGCAACCCCATATACGAATAGATACACAAAGATATGCACATTGATGGCGAATTGAACGAACGGACCAAGGCATAGGAGAAAGAATGCACCTTCCAAAGGATATACTAATGAAAAGAATTTCGTTGGACTTCCAGCTCAATCTGACGTATTTATTGACAACATCTTTCAACCGCCACGACATCTAATTAAGTGAATACGACTTTAAACCTACTACCAGTCGAGTTGCTTAAGCTGGAAACGCGTATTACACCATACCCAACTTGGTAGGATTAACAACCAAACATGACTTTCACAAATACTTGCGTCTTTTACCTGCCAAGCAGGAACATAGTCATCACGTGTGTATAAAACGTGTTTTGTGACACTAAGGACCCACTCTATAGCAAAATATTCAAAATCAATTTCAATTTCGATCCAGAAGAATTGGATAATTTTTCAGGATCACCATGCAATACGCGTTGACACACGTGTGCTGTACTCACGAGTGTTTTATAAATTATTCGATTCCGCCCCCTTTCCAGATCAGTGCACTGGTATCTAGTGTAAAATATTCAAATTGCGTTTCATCAATCATTTTACAATAACAACGTTACAGAGACCTTAGTCAAACAAGTTTAGTTGATCAAATTTTACAGCTCATTTTTGATGCAATAATTTATTTACCGCACCTCCGTGGCCATAGCCATGGAATACCTACCAAAAAACACACTCATCGTCGGCAAGCACTAAGTAAACTTCTTCGTGACAGGTTACCTTGCAGGTTGCAGGCAGCCTGCTTGGCTGACGGAATGTACGATCTCGCGGCGCACTCCAAACGAGGCCACCATATACGACAGGTAAACTCGTTTCTTCTTTTTTTTTTATTTTCGTCTTTTTTTTCCTCCTTCGAAATTCTTGTCGTGATGCTAATTGCATTTTCAATTTCCTGAAACACGCCTAAATTATTTCTAGCCATACCCCCACCCGTCTTCTGGTTCCTCGGAGAGTAGCTTTTCACGACTGTGCGAGAAGTTATTCAACCCAAACTTCTTCAGAGAGGAGGAAAACTCCGAAAAAGAATATCACTTTATTGCGTTTGATTGCATCTGTATCTAAAGGAGGCTAAGGCGATGGGTACACGTTTTAATGGCAACTAATGTGTATACAAGACAGACACAACCCATATATGTACGGCATTAAAATTTACACGCAAATATATAAGGATTTAATGGTAATACTTACAAAATACAGATTTTCGTTGAACCTGGCTTGAAGCGTTCTCATGACGGCATCCTCGGTTAAGGGGCCTGGCAAGTGTATTAGATCTTCCATCTCGCTTGGCTGCTTGTGATGTCCATTTCTTATGATGGTGGAATTTTGCGGGAACGTATTTATGCCATTGCAGGGATTAAAATTCTTTTGGACAACCGGAATGAAGGGAAGGTTGAGGAGTCCAGGCGCCGATCGCATTGGTAGCGTGTCACTGAAGTGTTGATTGGCTGAAAGATGGATTCATTTCATTCATGAAATGGTTTCTACTTGCTTTTATTATCTGCTTTTCTTTTTATGACTTGCACAGGAAAAGTCCTTATGGACGTGGGGATAGGTTCTTGAAATAACGGATTTACCTGTAATTTGATCGTTTATGTGCTGCGGCAGTGGATGTGGAATGGATGTGTTTCTTGGTGATACTCCTGTGGTGGGTTGTAAGCATGAACTTAAGATATGTTGATTCTGGAATGAAAAATTAAATGTTGCTCCCTGTTTATAAATGAGATAGTTAGTTGCTATCCGTTGCTAATTGTGCAAATATTATTTTTTATAAAACTATGGTAAGTCGATTGAGGTTGTTATTGTTCATTTAAGTTCTTACAATTAAAATAGTGTCTCACAACTGATCTTAGGATATTTTTTTTTATAAAAAAAAAACGACAACACAAGTTCCACTTGTGATTAAAGCTGCTGGAGACCTTTCCTATGCGGACCTGCTGAGGAGCAGAAGGAGGAGAAATCCGGTGTGAAAGCAGTGACACAATTTTTTAATCGAAGTGGGGGATCTAAAAGAATTACCACTAAAGAGGATATCAATTTAGTCCTTTTGGAGCAGCTCGGAGAGTAGATTCCACCAATATCAATTCTAAGAAAACTCTACGCTTTGTTACCGACGTCTTGAATATGGTCATCTCTCCAGGGACTTGAAAAACGATGGTTGTTTTAGGATTGGTGATAAGGAGCCGGCATATTGCAAAAATTCCATCTCAGAACCGAAATGTATGCCCTGCGGAGGAAATGGAAAAATACTAAGCATAGTACTGGAAGTATCTGATGCCCTGCTTTGCTGCCCGGATGAATTTCTTTTGGTGCTATTAACGGCGACGACTAAAGTGGGTCCAAGACATATCTTATATGAGTTACTTCGACATGTTCGAGGCTCAGGTAAGGGAATACTTCAAGAGAAATTCTGTTTGTTGAAAACAAATAGAAGCAGATGAAGGCTTATTTAATCAAGCAATAAACTCTCACATCCCAGAAGTGGTTTACTGGTATTAATCTAACCAGCCCTTCTCCGATGGGTATTAATAATAAAACTGGCTCTCCAGCTACTTTAGCACATAGAAATATCTGGTTATGAACCAAATATCTGTTGTCTAAGCCAAAACCAAAGTTTCGCAGGACAACGAACCTTCGATCTGCATGTGGAATGTTGGAACTCCTTACATGCTAAGTGAAGCCGAACTTTAAACGAAAACCCCAACTAGCTCTAAATCAGACATTACCACCCCACCATCTAATAAGTATGGTGGGATGGTCCGAGCGGAAGTTGGAAAGAAAAATGTAGCATCGACTTGTATTATATGTAGTGCTGTGGGGCACATAAGTGGCTTTTATTGCGACATGCAAACGAACACCTAATGACAATCCATAAAAGAAAAAATTCACCAAAATTAACCTAGTATACGCAAAAGCCTAAATGAAGGATAAGGCCGACGTAAAAGTACTGCGATAATACCACTTTTCATGTTTTCACGCTAAAATCATGCTTGGCAATTTCAACGCAAAAATTTAAGGCAACTTTAGAAGAACTGGCTGCGCATCCTTACGGCTTCCTAATGGGTCTCTGTAGATTTAAAGAGCACCTCAGGAAACTGGGTATAGAGCAACGTGGAGACTGCAAATTCTGCGGAGATGTTGAGGAAACCCCACGACACCTTCTAGACGAATGTGAAGGACTGATCCACAAAAGAAGGAAACAAATGGATGCCTACCAACTATCAGAAGAAAGTCTACCATTATTATATCCACTCCAGGTACTTCGATTCATTAAGAAATTGGACTGTAGGAGGTGCTCTAGCTCCAATATATCATCGACTAGTTCTCCAAGTCATGTGAGCACAATAGACCTATAAAGGTCGCAGTGCGCCTACGATTGCGTTCAATGCAAGATACTACTCAAACCACTATTGTGATACTGCAAAGATTTGAATGTAGTTATGTGAAAAGCACTGTGACAAAATCCAAAATCTAACTAACAAGAGACTCTAAATTCCTGGATTGATGAAAACAGCCGACAAGCATATGCAGCCAAGCCAATGGCTTATAAAAGCGGCACTGCATAGAGGGACAAGAATAACCATGAGATGTTTAAATATGTAGAAGAGAAGGGAGGAGTACGAATTTCTCCAAAAGAAAAACCAAAATGAAAAGCTTGTAATTCACGGAGGGCCATTACATCCCCTCAAAGACATTTATGGAGAAAAGGTGATTGGCCCATATTTTTTCGAGGACGCATGAACAACACTACTACTGTGAATGCTACAGAGACATGATCAACGACTTCTTACTCCCGCAAATTAACGAATTGGATTTGGAGAACATGTGGTTTGTCAAGGTGTCTATAAGAATTCGCTACAAAGTTTGACTGCCGTAAAGGAAAACATCCGACAAGAAGTGGAGAATTTATAGCTAGACGTTTTGAGAAAAGTCATGAAAATGGCTGTGGGCTGTGTGTAAGGGTCACGTCTTGCAACGACGATCAAATGACGTTTTCGAAAACAGCCAAAGACTCATAACAACTAAAAATGTTCAATAACAGCCTACATATAAAATGAATCATGGAAATCATAATATTCGTAATACAATGTAAGATATTTACCTTACTATGGTTAGCAATCGGTTTCGGAGGATTACCATTTGACGGTGAATGGTGCAGACTGTTTCCTGCTATAATACCGGTTTGTACTGTATTTGGTGCATTGATGATGTTCGTTGGCTGATTAGATATCAGACAATTAGGACTATTTGTTGACACCAAGCCGCCATTTGCATTTGGATTTGACACATTAACCGCGCTGTTTCCACCCGGTGTTTGTCCAACATGCAAACGGTTACGAAGTGTTACTAATTCTGTACTCAGGCACTTTAAACGCTGTTGCAAGTGTACAGCTTCATTGGATGATGATGCGTCTATAAAAATAAAATAAAATAAAATCAATAAATAAAATGCAACACATTGAAAAAGCGATTGATTAATACGTATATTTCCTTGAAGCATAGCGACACATTTGCTTTACGAGGTCTTGCATGAAGGCAGTATCGTTTAAACATTTCTAATACTCGTATAAAATCAGAATTCATATGTACGAGATATACGACTTTATGCATTAACCAGGACGAAAGTCTCCTCTTTAAACAAACCTCAACACTTCTTCAGATATGGCTATGGAAGTATGGTGCTGTACATAGATTATGTGCTAAGTTCCAAAGAGAGACAATACTTTAATTTATCTCCCAAATACGAAAGTCTCCTCTTTACACCCTGACTGCCATTAGAAGCATTAAGGAGAAGGAGTATGTTTTCCTAACTTCTAAACCATAGGAGATGAAAATGGACCCAACAAAGGGGTCCGGTTCTCCTTCTCTCTCCTTTTTACGTCGGATATGAATCAGTCTTCTCGAAAGCACTACTATAGTAGTATTCCAACTACTCTCGAAACCTGCGTACTAGCGTACTCCTATTGTACTTCTATTTTCTTTTGTTAGATATTCTAGTGCTTATAAAACTGGACGATGAAGATCATTATATTCTCTGCTTCCCCGTGCTTTAGTTGCGTAGTGATGCGATCCATGATTCAGATTTTCACACCGTTACGATCTCCAGTGTAAATCTTTGGCTCACAATATGCTTATAGGTTATTACTCATCATCTGCAGCGAATTTAGTAATTCTACAATAAGAATCCTGTTGTCCGCGAAAAGTAACCTTTAGAACTTGCACCATTACACCAGCTGAAACCGTTGACGGTATATCATCTAAGAACAAGGCAAAAGAAGGGCGCTGAGCAGACAGCCTTGTCTTACGCTACATCTAACCTCGAACCACTAAAGTATTCTTTCGACGCACCATATTCTGTTGTTACTACATATGTATATAGGCTTCTCAAAATATTGATGAACTTCCTGGAAGTCACAATATTTAAAAGTTTGTACAAGAGAGTGTCTTTGTAAATTGTATCAAATGCCGCTCAGAAGTCTATAAAGAATCCGCACAGTTTTTTTGTTCCATGTCTAGGAAACATTGTGCTCTGGGTATCAGTGCAAAGATCAGTGAAAGTCTCCGGGTATTACTGCCAATTAAATGCGATGAGCGACTTTTGAAAAAAAATCGACGAAGCATTTTTAAAAAACTCATAGGGAGTTCTATCCTCACCTAGGGCTTCGCTGTTTTTCTTAAAATTTCGAAATCGTCATTTTCCTCAAAGGGTGCAGGTTGTTCTCGATAGTTAATGGCGAGGCGTATTGTAAATTTAGTGAAATTCTTTTTTGATTCATTCATTATACCTTCAAGAACGTTTGGATACAAAAATGCGTGCATTCATGTTTCATCCAGTTTATTTCTGTATGTATTCGTTAGGGGAACTTCCTTTTCAGCCTGACTTAGGAAGAAGTGGGAGGTCTATTATGCTCATAGGTTTCCTGTAGATTACAATGAACACATCAAGTAGAAAATGGTCAGAGTGTGTATGCGTAACTTCCATATCTACTGTTAAACCTTGCCAGTCTCCATTTATCATCACATAGTCAATCACGAGGCACCTAATTTCTTTGACATTAGTCTAAAGATTAGCATAAGTTGTCCTCTTTTCGTATCTAATGTCTCGTCGTTTGAGTTCCTTGTAGTACTGATGAATGGGCGAAAGTCGTCTTGTTTCAAGTTAGTTTGTCCAACTGTGTGCTTATATCGCGAATTCGAAAAAGCAAATAAACTCATATTTCAGGCCTTTAATGGACAACAATCAATTACTTCATGTAGCATTATCAAAAAAGTGATTTATTTTAATGCATACCTAACAAATGACCGGTAATTTGCGCATGCTTAATACATTACTCCTGTTTTTTTTTTTTTTTTTTTCATTACTATTTGGTCAATTTAGAAGGAAAAAGAAAAATTATCTTCAAACCATACTTTACCACTTTGTTGTATCTCATGTTGACTCCAACAAAATATATTTAAACCTTCCCTACCTTCCCTACTTTCTACCATCTTGAGTGTACCTCACCATACCATACATGCACGTAAACGAGTATGATCAATCAGACTCCGAGTTCACTGACATCACAAAAAAAATACACACTTAAGGAAAATTAAAAAAGAAAGATAAAAAACAAAAATGAAGAAGAATAAAACAACAATCCGACGTTCTGAAAAGAAACCCTGTCTTGCTGGAAGGCAAACGAAAAATAATCATAATAATAAAAAAAAA
The DNA here is from genome assembly GCA_946965025.1 of Blera fallax. Classification (NCBI taxonomy): domain Eukaryota; kingdom Metazoa; phylum Arthropoda; class Insecta; order Diptera; family Syrphidae; genus Blera; species Blera fallax. Next base: position 15,567,153 of record OX337247.1, on the reverse strand, counting down.
ACATGTTTACTCGTACAACCTGTGTACAAGATAAAAGAGGAAAACACATGAATGAGAAAAGGAACAAATTGTATTCCAAATAGCGGTATTCATGACCTATCATCAAACCATCGATTAGCAATTGTTAATCCGAATATGTTCATACGTTAAAGACCGGCCCGAGGGTTCTGAATTTATAAAGGATCTTATAAGAGTTTCAGTGGTGGTGTGAGTGCACATAGTGCAACAATCCGTGCCTGCCCAAGAGTGGAAGGCTAGAGGTAAGTCTAGTCGCTTATGAGCTCCTTAAAACACCCAGCCAAGGTTAATCGTAAAAATTGCCTTATCCGACAAACCACTAAAATGACCTGATTTAACGCGACAATCACAAACTTCAGGCGGTGACCTCAGCTCCAACACAAAACTGACTCACTGACTGCGCTTCAACTGCGGGAGTGGTAGGGCATGCAAATAACTCGCACAGTCAGCAAAATGGGTGAACCATAGGAGGGACCAAAACTCTACGTCTTACCCAAACGGCCTTTCCAAAAAGCCAGAAAATTAAGTTGTAAATACTGCCTCCTGCTTAACACGAGGACAAGTCCATCCGTAAGCTGATGGTAAAACAAAACACAGCACTGCCAATCAGTGAATGGACAAATATCCACTCCAGGACATGCCAAAACAGCGAAGGTAAAATCGACAAGTAGCTTCTGCTAGCAGTGGAAATGCTGAAACGGCAAGGATGACTGCTCAAATTTGGGTTGGATGAAATTAGGATGTGGATCCAAACTGAAGACGATAAGAAGGCAGCAGAAACTGCAAGTGCCACAAATACCGTACCAAAGTACAGACTCTACCATTATACATACATATGTGGAACACGATATTTGATAAATGTTCACCTCAGATTCTCTTGCAAATGGTTATCCTTTTGAGGAAATTTTCCATGGCGTTTTCGCACAATTGCGGCCCCATTTCATGAATAAAAGTGGAGATATGGCTTCGGTTATCAGGCCTGGATTTAGCGGATCACAAAACGAAAGCTGTGCTAGAAGGAGAAATCCTCGATCATAAAAAGGAGAAGACGTAATAAGAAAACCTGCGAAGGAATGTCTTGACCGGTGGTACCACAAGGGGCAACATTAGAGGGTGTTTTACCCACGTCCTTTATTTCGACAAAATCTGTTAACAATACAGTAGCATACGAGTGACAGCGGCAGTCATCTCTTAAGTATCCCATGCAGCATAGAGGAGAACTCACATAGCATTCAAGAGAAAGTGTGGCAGCTTGAGTTTGCGCTGAAATTATGGCTTCTGCAGACTTAAAAAAAGAAAACCAAATGCAGTAGGTGCCTAAAACGCAATTAGGTCTTCTGTTTTCGCACTCCATTGGGTTACTCTCTTTGGAGGTTTAATGGTCGTTTTTTTTCTGGTTTTTAGGAATCTTTCACTTTCTATGCCAATATGGACATGACACCATCGTTAAAATAGTTAAGTACAGCAGATTACTTTTCGCTTGTTAACCAGGTACTCATTCGAGGTCAGCGGAAAATCTTTTTGATAAATTACATATATCAACTTCATCCTGGTACTTCCGCCTGAATCTAAAGCTTGTTTGAACCAGACTTGCCTTGGCAAGGATGCTATACATGCTTGCGCACAACTTCTGAGCTGAGTGTTGTATACTAAGGCGCGCCGGTATGATTTTTCATAATGGCACAGAAAGTGACACCTAAGTACGAGTATTGTAATTAGGTGTCTTAATAGGTACTAGTAGAGTAAGACCCTAGAAAGAATACCCGCCCTCCTGTCAACATAAAGCTTTTTTAAAGTATGTCAACTTTCGATAGCGATCCTATCAAATTAGGTGCCGATTTGCGCATCCTAGCAAACACTTAAATTCAGTACGCCTTGGCAAACTATCGGGGAATATTTTAAAGGTAAGCAGATGCTACAAAGAATGGAAATAAATTTTAAGAATTAATGTTTGTGAATGGCTGAATTTAAAATTAAACGTTGATTGCAACAATTTAGGCTCTGCGCGTCCCCTTCGTACAAAGTTATACAAAATTAATGATCTTCCTCTACGAACTGAAGTCAAAAGATTGCGGCATATTTTTGGCGAGCTTTTCAAGAGCTATTGCTCTTGGAACAAAATATTCGATGATAAGATTATTTCAAGAGATGTACCTGTTACTAGCCTCCAAGATCGTGTTACTTAACACTTTTGAAATATTTTCTTTGCGACTACGTAAAGTTACTGATTCATACTATTAACCCGCAACAACAATCGACTGAAAGCTTGCAGTTTGTTAGAATCAGCCGCTCTACCTTATGTTAATTTTAAATATTAATGCCAGAATAACCTGTACGAAATCGAAAATTATCCCACAGCTGCCCGCCTCAGAAGTCCCTAGCCCAAAGTCAGTTCAACTATCTAAGTTCATTAACAATAAAGACAATATCTACTAAAATCCTCTCTTATACGTATCTTCAGATCCAGCTTTACACTAGGGTGCATTCCTAATGACTGGAAAGAGGTTAGGGTATTTTTCAGCCTGAAACCTATTCCTTTCCTCCTATTAAAATCAATAGCTACAAAAGAAATCACCCTCTCTGCCTTTATCGAGGCATACTCATTGATCTGTCCACAGAAGTGCCCGCCAGTAATCCTCAATCTAGCTTATATGGTCTAGTACAAAGATCTTATAGATCGCAGTGCCCACTAAGGATCCTAGTATATTAGTTAACTTTCTGGAATCCTGCAAACAATTTTTAATGTGGCATGACCTCTTTAACGGTGGGTTTCAAAGAACCTTTGACAATAGAAGCGGTTATTAGCAGGAACCATGTCCTCGACATGAAAAACCCGTACAATTTTGGAGTTCTCGTGCCCACCTTTTGGAATCGTTTATTAAAAAAGAACTAGGTCTCGCAGTAGAAAGTAGAATCTGAGATCTATTGAAAACGCAGATAAATCTGGCGCAACTTAATCATGACTTCTTTTCATTCAGTATTTTACTGAAAACGTAGAACGCCTACCTCAAATTAAAGAAAATATATGCACATGTATGGAGCTCAAATATGTTATCCATATAAGGGCGCCATTCCATTATTTTTTATCGACGTTACATCACAAACTGAACTACTTCGTTAATAAAAATAAATTTTTTGGTAAAAATAGTAAAACCTGAAAAATTGGCACATGTAGCAGAATTTATTTATTCATTCGTTTTCTTTACGGTCGTTAAAACTAGACACCACAATACGTGGAAACCAATATTCTGAAATCGGACTATGATTCCAATAAAATTGGTATTTCTCTTAAATTTGAAAGAATAGAAAGCAGATTAAAAAGAAACACAAAAAAACAGTGTCTCTGGATTTAGGTAGATTGGGCACATTCGTAGAGTATGTTTATGTATTTTACTCTCAACGTCAAATACTTCGGTAGGTGATTCCTTGTCAATGACAGCAATGATGATGGAAAGGAAACACGTTGCATATGCATACATATGTACGTGATATAATTTATTCATATATTTACATATATTCCACTATCATTGATATCGACAAAAAATCTTGTTATACTCCACATTTATACTCAATTCTCCAACATAATTTTACTGAAAAACAAAAGAGTTGACGAACGAACTTGGAAGAGAGCTATATTGTTTTATTGACACTCAACCAATTCAATATTTGCCATTCACTTTTCGTGATGATTGTCTTCTTCATGATTTTTTTATTTACTTCAAAGAAAGAGAAACTAAAAACAAGACTAGGATTAAAGAGAATTCTATAAGTTTTAACGACAACATTAAAATGAGTTCTGAAATTATTGTCGACTCTCATCAAAACGAAAAAAAAGTTATTTAAGTGCCAGTTGTGTTTATTTTCTTTTTTTAAAGTCATTTTTACATGCTAGTTAAAAAGGTTGTGTCTTTTGCTTAAATTGTTTGTTGTGTTTTAAGTGTTTTAAGAGCGTGACCGCCGGTGGGTCACGTGGTACCTCACATATACAGGAATGCATCTGGTGATAGTATAGAAGACATAACAAAGTTCTCTGGTGTCGCCATCCACATGGGCATTGTTAAAAATTTATTTATTTCCCCTAATATCAGAGAAAAATTGGTAATAGTCCAGATGACTAGATCGCAATATCATCGACGTTGCACAGAACGTGGACTGTGCTCCAATCCGAGTCTAATTAATGCTTAACCGTTGTGGCTAAATGGCGAGCATCAGGCTTGCCTAGATAAAAAAAAATCCTTATACTGGAACACCGACACATTTTTATCTCATATGTCATGCATCTGTTGCAGTTACTTCTGTTGTTCATACATTTTGCGGACAACGATGGGAAGTAATCGCTTTGCTGGAAATCGTATCGCAAAAGTTATTAAATACTTAAACTCCTGCAGAAATTGTATAAAGGATGTCGAGAAAGACTAAAATTATACACCATGAAAGTCTAGCAAATATGGCGTCAAAGTCTATAAACTCTCTAACGATGTAACCTGCATCTGTGCTGCCAAATTATGTTTTTATTCCATCTTCTTTATTTATCTACATCTGCCTAGATTTCACACCAAAGAAATTTTTTATACATAAAAGGATACAAAAGCTTATTAAGACCAGAGCCTGAACATAATTTGATTTTATGGATTGTAAGATTTAAGTGATTTTCAAGTTAGGTGATCGCCTGTCCTAGAAATTTATGCGAAGTAAGTATTACTCTGTCATCTGCGAAAGTCGCAATCATTGAATTACTTATCCTAGATATTAGAATGTTGGATGCATATATAAAATATAATAATTTCCTTGAAGTACTCTAGCTTCTGCTTTTAAAAAGTTGAGTGCTCGTATTGTACGTAGAAGCAGCGGGCGTCAATATACTTACATAGCTTTTAATAAAGTGGTAGAAGCCAGTTGGTAATAATAGGTTTAGCTTACATAAAAGTCCATTATGCCGAACCTTGTCAAACGCCTTCGAGGTAAATTGCAGCGCTATAGTTCAGCACCTCCAAGTCTTTTGGAATCTCGTTGATAATTAAGTGTATTTGTTGTACATTTCAATGTTTGCGTCAAAATCGAATCTGATGGCTGGGAATAATGTTTTTTCATTCAATTTTGACTATCTATCTATCTATCTATCTATCTATCGGCAGCAAGCTTATTGGACTTAAGTTCGCGGTTTGAGTAGCAACTTTCCAGGTTGTAGCTTTGGCCACTTTCCAGGCCTATGGAAACTATATGAAATGCGAAAACTGAGGTGAACAGATTTTGGATATACATAAGTTACCTTTGATGCACTTATTTTATTATTTATTTGTTTTGGCTAGGACTAACTTCACCTCTCTGTCTAAGTTAGGTTAGATTGGATCGCTGTCCGCTCAGAGTGCAGGCACACCAACAGGATACCACAAGGTTCAAGGTTTTCGCCAGAAGCTACCTGAAGAATCAATTGAAAATCTTTCCATATTTTAGGCTACGAAAGAGGTAGGCTCCATCATACAAATAGAGAGGCAAGTGTATAGGAGATGAAAACTTGTTTCTTCCTCCTCTTATCACCAAGTCTTTAGAATGTCTGCCTATGAGTCCCTTCATGTGGTAATATGCGATCTCTTCAGTGAAACCAACTTACTGGTGCACTTTAGATTCAGCTTATGCTAAGTAACCCGACGAGTTGTTCAGTCTTCTTGATTGCATTCATTCATTAAGAAAGAGATTCCATGTAGCAATCAGATTGGAAGAGATGGAGAGTGGATGAGGGACTTTATCTTATCAATAAGCCACAGATGGGCCCATTGTGATATCTTCCAATTAAAACTCATGGTACCTGAATTCGTCATAAATCCAAGAATTTTTTTGGGCAAACTGGCAGATATATCCTCAGCCTCAAGGTATTTACCTAAGTGACGATGACGTGCTGTGGTTAAACAGTTACAGTAATACAGAATGTGTTCTGTTGATTCTTTGTTCTTCCTCCTCATTGCACAGTTTGTATGTGTTATCTAAGGCTGTTCCCATAACCACTTGGTGTCTGTTAATTCAACAGTATCCAGTAAGAAAACCTGGAACTATTCGAATCTGAATTCTAGTTGGTCCTAGGAGTTATTTCCTTCTTGTATGGGAAATGTTTTGGGAAGCTTTTATTTTCGCCCAGTAATGGTGAGTTCTGTTTTTAAGACAATTTTGCCTATAAGGCCTCTGTTTTCAGGGACACAAATAAGATGTACATACATGTAGCGAAAGTCATGATCCTTCATCGTTTAGAGAGAAATCAATCAATCAGCAAGAATTTAAATATCCCGCATAGATACTAAATTCTACTTTAGCAACGATATGACCTCCTAATCCGCCACGGTACCAAGAACTTTTAGATACTCGTCATCACTGTTACAAAAAAGTACGGCTTTCAGTCAGAAAGTCTAGTCCGTAAAATTGTTTTCTCTCCTTCACAATCGACTTCAGCAAAGTACCCAACACTTTTACGGATACTTTTCAAGCAAGTGGACCGCATCTTAAAATTCCGATGGTTAACCACGGAAATTCAAACGGCAAATCAAATTCCTAGCCAGCCTTGAAGAAATTTCGTGAGCCTTTACTTTATTTACATTAAACTACGTAGGTAAAAGTGGTAGCTTCACCGTTCAACAATGAGGCTTAATTCGCTTCAGTGCCATTTTAATACCACAACTCACGTGACCGATATTCAATGTTCTAGTTGAAAAAACCCAGAAGAAAGGAGCATAAATCCTCTACAACCATCCTGTGCCGTGTTCGCTTATCTTTTCCCCCGAAATTTCGTTAAGGTTGTAAAAGAAGGTTTTGCCCTGTACGCGATGTCTGACCCTACCCGGATACCCGCAGAGAAGATAAAACACTGTTTCTTTCTCTCTCCCATTGTTGCAGCTACGTCAATTTGTGTTGAATGGGATGCCTAATCTAGAAGCGTGTGTGCCTGTGAGCCAGTGACCTGAACTAATCGCTATGACCCTTGCAATGTATCTGCGAGTCCTGTTTTGTATCTTGTCTTCTGGACTAGTAGAAGTTGGGCCACATCTGCCATCTGTCCCACCAGCTTGGAAGATGTAATATTCGATGCTAGGGCATGGCACCCGTAGTCCCTATAGGCGCTGTTCTTTGCACTTTATTTAGTTATCTACTGTTGCAGTCTTTTCCCAACGCAGGCCACCGAATAAGTGACCAGTATAAGAGGATAGAGCATACCACTCAAGCAAAGATTAAATTACAACCTCTGATCGAGTCTAACCAAAGGTTAGTCAACCGATGACTTAACCTGAACTGAATAAATCTGTATCTTTACATTGTCATGCAAAATTTTTTTTCAATTGTTCAATTCATATGAAAGTTTGAAGCGTATTATTGCATATTACTCACTACAAAATACCCACCGCCACAAATAAAACTCGCTCCCAAGAGCTTTGATACCTACTGAAAGAAATCAGAAGCGCTACTTCCCCTTCCATAACTCATTAAGTATGCCATGCTAGAGATTTAGTTCTATTCTGCTAGATTTCATCAAGACAAATGATTTGCATATTCATTATCTCGTTGTTTTTTCATCTCTATTTACGAATTTGCTTTCATGAATGTGTGTATGTGCGGCCGGCGATAGATACACGATTTTACTCTTGTGCTTCACTTTATCTAATCAATCATTATGGGCTCTAAAATAATTGGCCTAGATAGTAAGATGATTAGCTTCAACAGATTTTTTTTGTAAAGGTTTTTGAGCCTATAAACTCAAACAGATTTGTTTTTAAGATTTGAATTTTAATTTTTTTGATTAAATTTTTAAGTTTTTACCTGCTACATATGTACATGTGTAAATGTACAGAATCATAAAAAAGAGTTTTACATGAAAGTTAAGCCAAATGGCTTTTCTTATTGCAGACAATCGTGGTATTGAGCAGCAACTGTTTGAAAATACAGGACAGATAAATAGTTTAGCTTCACTAAGAAAATGTTATTGACAAAAAAATTAGCAAGTGACATCTTCACTTTTGGAAAAAAATGTGTTAATTCGAAGAAAACTTTGGATTTCATGCGGATTACCTATATAATAATACACAGTCATGATGCTTTCACTTTCTTAGAAGTCATGTATTTCTAGATTTAAATACAAATACAAATACTTGGCGCAACAGACCGAATTGTTCCAGGGCCTAGCTTCTCGCAACCATTCGTGCTGTGCGTGTTATATTTTTCACACAAATGGAAGGGACCTACAGTTTAGAGCCATATCCGAAAGGCATATTGAGAAGCTTTCTCATGACAGTTATTACTCTCGGACGTTTGTCAGACATTCGCGAGAGGTGGGACCGTGAAAAACTTCTTGGTGTTCTCTGGGATTCGAACGTCGAACCTCTCGCTCAGCGATCCAACGCACTAACCACTTGAGCCACGGCGCCCAGATTTGGTTTTTTTTATTTAGTATGGATGTCAAAGCATATAAGAGTTGGAGGAACGAAATGTAGCCAGCCGCAGCAACTGTTGGGCATCGAACCACATTATTTTGAAAAACTACTTAATCCAGCATTTCTAGATGAACCTGTGCAATGGGCTGAACTTTTTCATTTGAGATAATAACTTACGAGATCCAGAAAATGCTAAAGCAGGTAAAAAAAGCAAAGCTTACGGAGAAGATCGGATGCTATATGAATTGCTTACAAATGCCTCACATAATTATACAGGGTGCGTTTTATGTTCCGGGCCAATGGAGAACTTTTAAATGAAACACAATTTAAAAACTTATATTTACTGACTGATATGATGTCGGTCAAGTAACCGCCTCCGGCCGCGGCGCAAATGCGAGCTTTCAATTTTTCAATTTCATTGCCGGGACACTAACAAACAACCTGCCTCACTGCATCAATATTTTCTGACGTATCGCTCAGACTTTGGTCTACTTTTCAGACTATGCAAATTCTCAAAATTAATCATTACACACTTAAATGTTTTACTTGCTTGACACATGTTTAACACCAAAAAACCTCACAATTGGCTTCTGGCCAATCATCTAAAAACTAAGGTTGTTCTATTTACGAGAAGGGGAATATGACCCAGTGCTAAAGGGCGTCACTATACAGATCTCCGATGGATTTAAATATTTAGGAGTGATCGTATATACGAAATTTTTTTGGGTAAAACATGTTAAGTCGAAGACGTCCAAGGTTTTGGAAGAGGGTTCTCGCGTAAGTATGTGACTGCCTTTTGCACTAAGCTTCTACGAACGGTCTGTCTCGGCTCCACGGGAGCTTTTCGAGTAAGCCGGGCTCTGCTTTAGATGCTCTACTTGATTAACCTTCTCTTGGTCCGTATATCATGAGTTGACGAGGTAGCTTTTGGTATCATTCGCACTGGAGTTTCGATGACCTTGTTCCATGTATATGCCGACAGATGCAATGACACCGGAACTTAGGCTGCTATGTAAATTTAGAGTCGATTCACCTTGCATTCAGAACTGACTTCGGCCAAAATCTGAACCTGGACTGGACTATAATCCAATCTTCACAGATGTCGCCAAAACCAATCATGGGTCGGGCACTGATTCACTACTTGTTAGATGAGCACTGTTTTTTAAGCAGAGATGTATGCTGTCCTAATGCCGACTAGTATGTTAAAAATAGGTGGAAGGGTCCAATTTTAGTATATGTTCTGCCGAAGCAAGAACAAGATGTGTGCTATCCAAATGGCTACCGACAATTTTGTAAAGTATAGGTGGAGGGATCGGAGTATTTGCGTCTGTAGTGACAGTCATGTTCCGCTTAAGGCGTCGCTCAGTTTTGACTCAAAGCTGTGTGATTTTGAAGCGATGATTGCTCATGAAGTTAGTAACACATACTGCCGGTGGAGTTTTGATGCAGTTAGCAGCGAAATTTTGTTAGGGATCTTCATATGCCCAGTTAAATCAAAGTCGTTGACAAAGGATATAAAGCTTAAGAGCGTTGTCAGCAGCAGTCTTCTAAATGCTTGTGTAGAGAGGTGGGAAGTCCAGAAATATTTCCATTGCCACTTTTGGGCATGTACATATGGCACCGATAATACATACGCAGACGAGTCTCCGTTCCTTTTGAATGGTAGTTTGAGCATAGACCTGTTTGGTTTTTTTCCCATCATATTGATGAGGTATTGGTAATGATAGGAATGACGATGGTAAAGTAAGTCCAGTAAATCATTTTGGACTCCATTTTTTCTCAAGCTCTAGGTAATACCCGAGTTCAAACTAGTCGGAGATTACTGGCTACATTAAATGGTAACGTCTATTATGAAATACAAGTTTGCGCAAAAGTCATCACCCCATCAAGAGATGCTTTCATTTTTGCATATCTCTGGCCTTATATACATATGTATGTATGTCATCGCGACTTTGACATTTTGTGAAGTAAACGAAAACAGAATACACGCAACCAAACCAAGGACTGCTACACTCATCCAGAACGCGAAATAATTTGACAAATAATAATCGGTCGATGGCTTGTGCTCAACGTCAATTTCGTCGTCGAATCCCTAGTCGTGGGGCACAGACTGGGCAAATACTTCGTATTTTAGCCGGTTGTATCGAAGGGACTGGTTCAATACGGGACAATAGCAGGCGTGACCGACCTCGAAGCAGCTGTTGGGTTGAAAATATCACCGCTGTGGCTACAGATGTCCAGGAGAACCCTTAAGTGGAAGCCAGACGGCGGGCCACGCTATTGGGCATCAGTAGACAATCTTTACGGCGAATTTTGGTAAAAGACTTGTAGATGTAACCACAACCTTCGTTCTGACAATCATGATGAGCAACGAGACGCATTTCTACAAAGTTATCGCTTTAGAGACACAGAAAACCCATGTACAAGGCACCGAGAGCCTTCACTTCCTCTGAAAGTCATTAATTGGTGCGGTGTTTAAAGAGGAAAGGTGATTAGCCCATATTGTTGCAAGGACGGTGTCGGCAACAGTGTTACCGTGAGCGGTGAGTGCTACAGAACTATGATCAACGGCTTCTTGCTGCCAAAAATTGACGAATTGGGTTCGGAGAACATGTGGTTCCAACAGTCTAGTGCAAGTGCACATGCAGAACGAGTGACATTGGACACTCTGCATCAAGCGTTTCCCAGCCGCTTAGTCTCTCGTTTTGAAAAATTATCCCAATTTAACCATTCCAGGCTCTTTTGAAGTCACGATCAAGCCACAGATCTTGACGGCCCTAAAGGAGAACATCCGGAGAATTTATCGTTAGAAGTTTTGAGAGTCATGGAAAATACTGTGGAATGAGCCCGAATGCGCATGAACTTTGGTGGCGCCACTTGATTAATATTATCTTCGCGAACAAATTTAAACGTCTAAATAAACAATTCATTTAATTTATAACCCAAATTCCAGTCTAAGTTGAGGACTTTAGCGCCACCTTGTTTTTTTTTTTGTCGAATAGAATCTACAAAATTTTATTCTAGTGTCAGAAATTTATTGATGGCTATTCAACGGTTGCTCAAAGGCCATTAGTGCTTAATGGTTTAAAAGCTATCGAAACCTATTTAACATACATAAGAACAATCAAGTAATGTCCTAAGGCTGACATGAAAATAATGTACTATTGTACATAACTATACCGTGGAACGTGTGACCTAAAACTTTTCCACTCCAGTGTGTGAACATTTGTCTATGAATCAAAACCTTTTTTAGTTAATTTTAGCAACGAATATACATACATATGGACATATACATGCGACCAACAACTTCCCAGCATTTTAAGGTATAAATGCTGAGAAATAGAGGCTCTAGCCAAGTCCAAAACCAGTTTATCTCGAAAAAGCCATCACCCGAGGCATTATATCGAATCGCTGCTTCAACGTCGTCGTCGTCGTCATGAAAGCGCGCTGCAACGCCAAATTCAAACTAAAATGGCTACCCAAAGTGTACATAGGTAAAGAAAAAAAAAAAAACAACGAATAGAAATAACATTCTACTTCGAGGTTTGTTTCTCTGTCTTTTCTCTAAAAATGGGCAAATGTTACCAAGCAGCAATTCGAAAAATAAAAGAAAAACAAAAGTACCTCGAAGAGCGAACTAAAGTGGTACTTTAATGCTGTGGCTGTGTCATATACGAAGATGGAGATACAATAAATTAACCTACCCTGCAACTTCTTTTCAGTCTCCCAAAATTTTTGCAATTCCGTAAAGTATTTATCCAGGATGAAAACTTTTGAAAGGCCTAATGTGGCCATCGTTTACATTGGTATCCAAAGTATTGCTTGTTATTAGGAAGATGCAATCATTCACAAATCTCAATAGTTAAACTCTACGAGATTTTTTAACACAAAACACAGATATCGTTCTTTCCAATATGTTAAATGGACGATGAGGATAATTGAACGAGCAATTAAGCAATTTGTAACAAACACAAACAAACAAACGACAAAAAAAAAACAAAAACACTCAAAATTCGTTGGAATCTTATTTGAATTCACGTTTCGCGCATTCACAAAAGAGCTACAAACACTTTTTCGATGTAATTTGGAAATTCCAATACAAAAGTAGAATACAAACACACGCGAACGCAAAGTTGGTAAATAACCAAACAAATCACTTTCATACCAAAACAAAACCCAAAGATATATAATTTTTTTTTATTTTATTTTATTTTTTCCTTCTTCTCTTTTGATCTCTCTCTCCCTCTCACATGCTCGTCGTCAGCTCTTTTACTTCTTCGCTTTAACACAAAAAATCGCGCACAAGACAATATACACATATATGTACTCAATTAACGATTACATTACATACGTCTACATATGTATGTATCTCTTAAATTCTTACATATATTCTTTAGATTAAAAACTGACAAATGAAACTAAACTGCAATCTCAGTGCATTTTTTGTGAATTTATTAAAATTCTCCTTGAATTTCTTTAACATTTTTCTCAAATTTAATTTTCACTCGCACACACAAGCACGCACTGTTGTCACGAAACACGGACTCGGACTGGGACTCGGACTCGGACACTGGAAAAGTCTCAAACCGAACTTGGGAAAGGTTTCCTTAAAACTGAGCCAATCGTGCATCTAACGAATAACAAAAGGTCCCAGATACAAGTTTAATTCTCTCCTTCTTCTTCCGCTGATGATTGGAGGGAAACGAACAAGGCAAACTGCAGAACCATACCTGGCCAACTACCACCCATACACAGTAACCCGCAATGGGTATAAGGTTCATACCATCGTCCAAATCCATTCAATTTTGAGTCGGGCAAAGAGGGTCTGCATTGGGTCTGGTGGTGGTGCTGTCGCTGCTACTTCATAGACAGGTAGGTATTAAGCACACACCACACACATAAGTACACTTCGCCACACACAAATTAATTCAACAGGTAGAACGACAACAATACAATAAAATGAGTAAGAGGTACGATAAAAACAACTGCAGAGCTCCAGCAACTGAAGAGTGGTGTCTCAACGGTGAGGTTCAAATCTGAGTACTGACTTAGGGGCAAACTTTCAATTTTTCGCACTATCAAACTAGATAACATTCTTGTACATGTACTACCTATAGTTTGCGGTCAATTGGTGTTCTAGTCATTGGTATTGTCATGCTCCATAGGTTTATGAAAAGAGGCTTTAACTTACTCGTAAATTTAACGATTTTTGTAAACTTACGAAATTGCTTCAAACCATATAACTACCAACGTTCATATGCCTGTTTCTTGAAAATCACGATTTCGTCCCTACCCCATTATCTTACCAAATCAATTTAGGTGTTCCAGAGCCCTTCTTACTTCACACTTTCTTCTCCGAATAATTATTATTTATTTTTTTATTATTTCAGATAGAAACCCTTTTTTCAGTCCAACTTCAATTTTGGCAACTTTAATCGAAACCAGACTTACTTACTTACTTTTTTTTTGACTTACTTATGATGACGCTACAGTTTGGGGTGAATCAGGAACTCAACCAACAATGATCCTTAGCCTGCTGCTTTCAGATACGTAGGCCAAGTTGGTTGATATTACCCTCCACTTCCGCACGCTATTGGAGATGAAGTCGTCCACGTCTGTTTAGTCCCTTAGGGTTGGAATCAAATATTCTTCGGGCTGGAGCATTGGTGTTCATCCTGTAAGGTGGCAGAAGGCACAAAAGACCACTAAGTCGCAGCGCAATATACCCTTTTGAAAATATAAATGCATCTCAATTGGTTAATTTTGAATTATCGGGACTTTGCGCAAGAATGTGAATGACAGGTGGCTGATGGCAGATGGCAGATTGTTGGAACTGGTATAGTGAGTAGTAATATCATAAGGTCCTCATTCCTGTAGCGCTAACTCGTTTTTTTACGCGAGTCGATTAAATTCAATTAAAGAAACGTTATATCCTGGACTATTGTTAAGTTAAAATAGAAGCACTTAACAAAAAAAAAAAAAACGCATTTGGTTTGAGGTCGAAAGTTAATTTTTATATTTTACGGCACTGAATGAACTTCTGCTCTGGCTCAATGTCATAATATTCAAAATTCCTCTCTAGTTACAATTTTGTTAATAAATCCTGCTGACTTGTAGCCACATACATAGATAGGAAAACTGGTTGCACAGACCTTAGATTATTCTTTTGACTACTGCAAACGAACTAATTAGTAAATCAACATGAAGCTTTACATTAATAACAAAAAAAAAGATTATCTGACAAACAAAAAATAATGCGAACCCACTCGTTTCTATCTTCAAACCATTTCACGATCTTTATAAGCAAAGTCAAGATAATAGAGAATTCTTATAAGAATCCAATGGTAGTGCATCGCTTTATCAATATACTTTGTAACATGTAACACTAATCCGCACCAGAAAAGTAGTTGTGGGAGGATGCTTGGTCTGACAAACTGGCAGCAGAATATCCAGGAACGATGGGTATGGAAGGCGGCAGTATCTCAGGCAGACAGAGACTCGAGAGCCCGATAAGTAAGTAAGTATACATAGTATTCGCGTCTGAAATGTTTCAGTTTGTACGTTCATAGCTTGGCTTTATCCATAATACCTCTACTGCGTAATACATATCACTTTTGCTGATGCAATAGTCGATCTTATGCAAATATAATGAAGTATTATTCCTATCAACTACCGTACTCATTTGAAAAAACAAGAACCCTGAAGAGGTGTAAGGTTGACATACATCGGATTCAAACCCGTAAGATATTTTTCCCCGTCGCATCTTAAGATGCAGATATATTCTCTGTGGTAAGGTTTTTGCAACTACAGCCACCGAACGTAAAAGAGAAACAAATAGAATATGAGCTACTTCAAACTCTATACCAAAAAAGGGGTACTGCCTGATGGTACAATGGAGCTGATTTGATTTAGTGCAATTCAATTAAGCCTCTTAAAAATGTGACTTGAGTGTGTGCTTAGGATTCCACTCTTATGCAATCTTGAAGGAGTGGATTTAATAGTGTACCATGTTTTGCAACGTAATTGTCCTTACACGGTTATGTACCACAGATACTTTCCTGTCAATATAGTGATACATCTGGATTTTTGATTCTCTCCACGTATCAAGTGGCGGGATGCAAGTACTTAAGATAATCTGTAAATATTAGAGCGAAACAAACGCGATTTGCTTTTATGCTGAAAACTTACATTCTGTAGATTTTAACTAACAGTGAACGCTTTTTACAGTTCCAAATTTTCTTAGCCTGGCTCTTTTGATTTTTAGCCCCACTCTAACTCTGCTATTCTATACTCTGTGATTATCAGTATAACGCCAATTCTGCACGGAAAACATTTCTGATAGACAACAAGAGCAACAGTGATAATAGAGTGCGGATTTGTCGATCTCCATTTGACTTCAAAGTCCTTTGATATGTAGTTCCTAGGATGCCTGAATTAGGCGTGGTGCTCCAAAAAAAATATCGGTTCACGTTATTAAAACCTTTTTCAAGTCGTAGTGTTTATATGGTCTAGAGATTCCCATCAGCTTCTTCGGCATTTTCCAGAAAAATGTTATCGACTGTTTTGGCCTCAGCGGTGAGAACCCAAAATGAAAATCTCCTGTTTATACACTCCTTAAGGTGACCTTTTTTTATTGTATTTTTTCGATTTCTCTGTGAAAATGTTTCTTCCGATGATTTGCAACTTCTTTCTTATAAGCATAAAATAATTCCTGAGTCCGCATCCAGAGCATATATTCAGACAAGTTTTGGTACAAAAAAAATCGTCCAAAAACAAAACCACTAAGTCGAAGTGAATAAAATGCTAAAATGCACACAAAATAGATGCCAGTTGCCATTTAATAAGTAGTGTGAAGAGAACCTGTTTTGAGATGTTTCTCTTTTCAATTACTATGAGGGTACTGGTGTACGTATTCGACAGATACTTTGAGGCTATGGAATAGGTAAAATCATCGTTAATATGCGATGCACTTGTGTTGGTGACCTCTGGTTAGAGTTCAATACTAAACACATTTCAAACGATTTCCAAGAAATTGTATTCTCATTTTGGTTTCGATTTAGGCATATCCAGTATCCACACATCCAAAAGAGAAAAGGAATTTCCTGTCTTTTGGTCCATACAGTTATTTGTTTAACATGTTTGTACAAGTAAGATGCAGTGAAGTGAAGTGTACCTTTTATTTCTACACAATGTCCATAGTAATAGACCTCGGAACACGTTTAATATTGCTTCACTTAAGAGATCTTTAATTTAATCTTTATATTACAGTAAAATGCGAAAAAAAGAAACATTGTTGCCATCAACCTGTAAGTAATCTCCGTATCCTTCTATACATTGTCTACAGCACAATTAAGTTGAAATTTTATTTCTGTTGCTTGATCGGTTTGAATCCAAGATGAACGTTATTTTGAATGTAATTTGTTTCCTAGGGCCTAAGAGTATGTGACATTTATTCACAATTTTTTTCCAATAGCATTATATTTTTGGGCGCTAGTCATATTGATTTTGGCTTATACGTCTTGGTACACTTACGATAGAAGTTTGTTTGATAATTATTTGTGCGCTTAAAACAGTTCTTATACAGCTCATTCATAACTCCCATTATGTTTAAAAATTTGTAACAAAGTGAAAAATTATTAAAGCAGAATAAGTTAATGCAATATCACTGCAGAATAACACCAAATTTGTTCGCACTGCGACCTTGTAGATCTAATGTGCTCCCCCTTGGAACTCTAGTCGATGAGATACTCGACTTAGAGCCCCTCCAATCCAATTTCCTTGATGAACCGGAGTATCTGAAATGGATCCAACGACGGTAGTTCTTCTTCTGATGGACTTACAGCTGTTTCCTCTTCAGTGCATTAGTGCTACACTGTGGTTAAGAAGGTGCCCTTAGCATCTCTGCGAAATCTGTTGTCTTACAGTGACCCGCTAGTGAGTTTTTTTAATGTTTATATGCAAGTGTACAGACCTTCCTTCTTTCCGGTTATAATTCCAAAGAAACTCTTTGTTCTGCCTTAGCTTAGGGAATTCTTCCCAAAAATTTTTCCACTACGGTGATTGATACTTAAATTTGGCGGTAAGAGAATTGAATATAAGGTGTCGCGTATTGAATCATTATCTTTTGATTCTTTCGACATTTTTATGTTGTGACAGCTTTAAAAATTAGAAAAATAATTGTTTGTTGTGCATTGAGCCGCTCAAAGAAAGTGATTTAGAGATTTTAAACGCATGAATATTTTCATGCCATAATTTTTACGTTTTTACAAATGGAGGTAGTTTTGCCAAAGGTGCTTTGATAAATCGAAACAAATATTTAGCCATGAAGCAACGTTCTTCATCAATACAGAACGGTCGTTTAATAAGTATTAACGTGAGCGTACTTCCCTCAAAGACGATTCACGAGAGGGACTGTCTCTATCGTCGCAACGATATCAGAATGTTTTAAACAGCGTCGATGGTTTTTGGGAGGACGCGATAGATGGCAACAAATGCACTTACAGGGATATTGAGTCATCCATAAACCGAATTAAGACAATTCTCCATGATCCTCTAACCTTTAGGCAGTTTTATACTCAGTGGATACCATGCGAGTTTTCTAGAGCAAGAAAACGCTTACAGAAACAGCCAAAAGGCCGACTTCTTTTCCATCACGACAATGCAGCAGCACATATCCACCTTAGAGTCCGGATTTTTTACCATTCGCCTCTTAAGGAGTGGTGTGAGCTCTGTTACAAAGGTGGCTTCGGAATAAAAACCTTAGTACTTTTAGTTTTGAAGTTTTTTTTGTAATCTGAAAAATTTAAGTAGATACCTACCCAAATACCTACATTTTTTAGGCGGTGAAGGAATCCACAAACATTTGCTTCGTATTTAAAAAAAAAAAAAGGGATTGAATGTTTGAGCAAGCGAACAGTGGAGAAGAAGTTTCAGCGTTATTGGAAGGGATCAATTGGAGTGAAATCAGACGATTCGGTGCGCCTTTTAAATACATAGATGTGGAGCGCAAATGCTAGGGGGTGACTTATTTTGCCAAAGCATACCACATTCATGTTGGATGGCTTGTGAAAAATCCCTAAATTTATCCGAAGACGCGGTAGAGGGTAAAATAATAAGCATTCTGAGAAAGGCGTGTATTGCGAGGGAAACGTAAGAATAAAACTCTGTTCATGGAAACAGCCATGAAATATCTCTTGCCTTGCAATGCGATGATGTTCCTGCGGGACAAGTTATATTTTTGCCACCTTTTTATTTATTGCTCAATTTTGGATTCTTCGAGTATCAATTTAGCAGAACATGTAAGTCTGCAAATTCGAACTTTGCAAAGCCAAGATTACCATTTGAAACTGAAATAAAAGATCGTTGTAACTATTTACACAATCAAGCCAAAGGTAGACACATGTGCCGAAGTAGACATAATCGAAATCTCAACGATATTCTTCCACAATCTCAATGAGGTGAAGGACGTTTTCGGCTTGGTAATCATAAGGTTCTGCAGTAAATTCTGTACGAAGCGTAAGTCATTTGTAAGTTATTTGTCAAATATATTCTTCTCCTCTGTTCCATAGAGAAATACCGAGTGCATAAAGGACCGAAGTAGGCTTACGCAACCCGTCGTCCAGCCTATCGGCAACACATCAAGGTGTTTAGGAATAGAAAGGAGTATATGTGCTCAGATAATATAGCCATGTTCACATGCTTTAACGAAACGATGTAATAGCAAGCAAATGAGCTTTCTTCAAAAGAACAAATAATCTAGAAATCTTTTTTATCCTAGATTCTATTTTAAAAGCTTACCTGTAGAAGTTGAAATGCTTCCCATTTTTCGTGCTCTAGATACCGGCAATGTGTATATCGCTGTTGACTTGCAAAATCTTTGCATTACCGGTGAGTCTTCTTTCTTCGGAATCCCCGAATTGTCCACCACTTGATCATCTTCTTTGGGGCTTTGCGATTTAGAATTAGGAGACGACACACCAGAGCTATAAAAATTATATAGTTCTAAACTAATATAAAATACCAAAATATATGCATGCAGCAATACCTTACCTGATGGCTTTTTGAAACTTGCAAAAGAAGTCCGGTCGTATGCGATACCGACAAAGGAACTCCTCACATTCTCTGAGGACATCAGAGCTATTTGTGAGTGACTGAATGCCATTGCTGTTACTCTGGCTATCGGAATCATCACTTTGGTCACGATGTATTCCAACAAATGCGAATGGAGGAAATGACTCACCAATGTAGTCTGGAATGTTGTTGAAAAATTCGGACGTCTTTTCATAGCTGCCACTCCTGGAGATTGCTCGTTTTGCTGCTCTTGTTGCTGCTGTCGTGTCATTTAGAATTTTCCTCGTCTCCGTTTTCTTTTTAACCATATTAGTGCTCTTAATGGACTTTCCATTTTGCTTGTCATTTGAATCATTTTCAAGTTTCGTTATTATAACTGGATTAATCTCATGTTCATATGTTTCGTCTGGCAGCAACATATCGCCATGGTTGCAGTATCTGTAAAGCACCCCTCAAAAATATTGAACAGCAGTAATCTGCAAATAAAAATATGAAACACAAATTTTAATAAAATTTACTGAATTAGTTATTTTATTCATACTCGTATTTTTTAAACTCAAACTATTTTTTATTGCTAGAGGAAACTATCTCACTTTAAGGACAACTATTGGGTTTTTATGATTTTTGACAAATAAATCGGAGGGAGAACTGTCACTACATTGCACAGTCAATATCTGTTATAACAACATTGATTACAAAGACACATGTACATATAAACTGCGGCAGGGCAAGACCTAAATTTGACGTGCGCGAGAAGAGTTTAGCCGAGCCAACTGACAACTGGCAACCGCAGCGTTTAAAAGTCTGCGATCTGTCCGAATTTTCTGGCAACATGATTTTCGCAAGTTAAAATGAATTATATTTAATACACGATCCTGGCTTTGCCTGACATTGAGTGAGCTTTTAACAATGTCAAATCAGAAATAATCACGGGAGCCCTTGCAGGTCTGAAAGTGGATACATCCCTCGAAGTGTCAATTAATCAAATGCTAATGGGCAGGATTATTAACACATGTTTGGAGTATCAGCCAGAAGTCTTGCCTATTCTGGAATATCCCAGAGTGGTGTCTTGTCCACTCCTTCCTGGGATCTGGTAATCAACGACCTACTAGTAGACCTAGAAAGGGCAGGATGAAGATGACTTTGCACCCGGTTACTCTCAAATAAATCCTCCAATATGCTCTCCTTCTACTCACCAAATTCAAAGCTCTCCTAATAGATCTTCCTACAATAAATGACACCAGTCTCTCCTTTAAAGAAAATGCAAAGTACTTGGGTTTATTTTAGATGGGAAACTTAACTGGAAAGCCAATCTATTTGAAGGTGCTGCAGAGATGAAGAGGAGGTGAAAACCAACCTTCAACTCCTATGCACCTGTGCGGCATTGTCCCAAAAAAGATTGCTCCATCTAGATTCAATGAACTCAGCTAACTGGCGTCCTTAGACGTCTCGAGCTTCCTCCGCTTTATTAAAAGCTCCAAGAGCCAAGAGGAAGAGATCAATGGCATCACAAATGACTTCTTCTGATTTAAGTGCGTCTGTATCAGGTAACATACAGACACCCTAATCCAAACCTGAACCCAAAACAGTTTACTTATTTATCGATTTCAAATCCGCATATGAATACTCGTAGAGTTGATCTATTTTGCGCCATGTCTAGTTTTGGTATTACTTCAAACGTCATTTCCTTATGTAGGATGACGATAGAGAACGCTCTCTGCTCCATCAGGATACAGAAAGACATCACCGAGACCTTCAGTATAACTGGAGGACCTAGTCATGCAGTCTTTTAAGCCTGGTACTGCAGTAAATATCAATTCAACTACTTGGTTAGACGGACGACATTGACATTATCGATAGAACAAAGCAAGCAGTCACTGACTCCTTCGATAACATCAAATCAGAAGTTGCTGAAATGCTGAGACTTGTTGGTTGATACTCTGGTTCACCTCCATCTTCCATCATAAGTAAAGTAAGTGAGTTTCATTTGTGGCATTTTTCGCATATCCCTACATTTCAAGACTATGAAATTCAAAAGACATTTCAAACTACAATAACCTTCCTCAACATTTTCAGAATTTTAAAATTTGCGAATCCCTAATTTCTTTGCATACCCATACCCGATCTCTAACTTGGCTGACCTAAGATGGTCCAACTTAGAAGGTTCTTTAAGGTCTTGTGACCAGTGTTAGAAAGGGAAAGAACAGCGATAAGGATACTCTCTGGTCACTGCCTTCTGAGGCAGCACTGAATACGGTTGCATGTAGTGACCTATACGTCTCAGAGGACATAACACATCTACTCTGTGAATGTCAAGGCATTGCTCGGAGAAGACTAAACTACTTTAGAATATATCTTTGAGAGTTTAGAAGAGGTGGGGTCTTTGACCCAAAATAATGATTTATGTACATAAATTCTGTAGGAAAATTAAGTGCATGAAATAATTTAGGTTTCTTACTGTGAGGGTTCCCAAGGAATCGAGATGGGCCCACTATGGTGTCTGGTGTATTATGATGACTTTATAACCTTACTCAACCTAACCTAACCTACTATACTCATTCCTTTCACTCCATGACTGCAATGTAACTTAGTCAAAAAAATACAAATCACCTACGCATGTGACATCACTGTATAAGTCCTCTTATAATGAGAGCATAATAAAGTCGTGTTCCAAAACTATCGCGAAAGGTAGACACTCCGTTTAATACGTATCCCAGTTTTGAAAAATTTCAGATTTGGTATTCTGTCGGATCATCTTTGAATTTTTCTGATAACTGAAAATAATAACAGTAATGCACTTAAATTAACGAGCGATGGTAGATGAAGTGATTTTTAATTCAAAAATAAAAGAGGTTCAAAAGCTAGATAAATAGATAGCTCCCCGTACGTACAAGATGCAATTTTTATGTATACTCGTGCTCGAACACAGAATTTTTGATTTGCAAATGACCTGAATATGTTGCAACATCAGTTAGCCTAACTGAAATGAACGAACTATTTCTCTAAATCCTTCTAAGTCGTTCGTAAACCACATCGAAAGTATGCACCTGAAGCGAGAACTAGGTACTGTTTTTACCCAATTGCTGTCAAGCATTAATGAAACCAAGGCACAAACGTTCAATCATTCTGAAAAAATGGTGAACACATAAAAACCTTTTTTTAAGCACAGTGGACACTCAGTAGTTATTCAATTAATTTAAGTCATACTACGATATAAATCGTCTGTATGTACAGCTTCTACATTACGTAAGATCCCTGCGGTTAGAGCGCAATTAACAGCCACCCCGCTTGGGAAGTGCGGATGCGTGCCTCAAGAGTTAGCTCCAGTGCACAGCATATCTCGCATATACGAGCACTAGGACTAAAGGAATTCACACTATTGAAGGCATGTAAATCGCTTGTACCTTATACTCATGCTGCTAACAATTTAACAATATTTTATTGCTGGTATTTATTGCTGGAAGTGTAGACTCATACCCACCATGCTTCGCTTTTGGCCAACAATCGACTAATAAAGACGGTGATTTTATTGAGCTCAAAACGTGTTCATTTGCTTGAGTGCACACGTACGGATATGAGCGCACACACAAGGGTCTAGAAGCAGGAATGAATCCGGATTGTATCACGCCTCAATCTAGACGATAACCACATTTGTGATATACCTGTCGTCCATCCGGCAGTGCAGAACCATGTTGGCCACGACAATGTGGTGATATTTAGAGCCACTGTTATGGTAAATAAATTAGATTATGTAGAATGAGCGTCAACGTAGAAAGGTAACTCGTACCGATAGCTATAATCATGCGTGAGATCACATTTTAATGGAAATAATTAAAATGTGTGCTTTAGAGCCGATTGACCACACAGGAAGCGTATTAGTACCACATAAACATGTCGGTTACTGGCATTTGGACTGTTAAGAACCTATCATAATAAACATAAAAAATTGATTCCTTCGCTGGAGATGGAGCCAGTATCTGCAAGTGTATGGAAAAACCTGATTCCTATGTGCAATAAATTACTTTTAACGATCGTATAAGGTGTTTGGTGTTTGTTTAAGGAGCACTTTAATTATAAATTAATTGTTTTATCGCCTGCTACTTATAAAGAGTGCGCAGTCCAAATCGCATACAATAGTGTATGAATCCAGGCATAGTTAATCATGCAGAACACCTGATCGGAATTACATACATATATAAGATTCATGAATTGTCTCTCTGTATGGTTTGATAAGGTTCAATTTAGTTTTTACTTGGTCATGATTCGCTTACTGGAACTCCCTAAATAGATCTGACCTAAGCTGGATTAAAAACGTAGTGCCGAGTTAGTTAAGCTAAATCGATCACAGATCGTAATCGGTGTCCTAACAACATAAAAAGGTTGGTGTCTTTAAAATGACTTCTGTTGGAGCTGCAGGAACAAAGAGGAGGATGAAACCATCATTCACCTCCTGTCCAGTCTCAAAGAAGACTGCTCCATTTAGGTGCTCTTTTCTTCAATAACTTCAGCGAACTGACATCCTTAGTCGTCATGGGCATCCTCCGCTTCATTAAAAGCTACGGTTGCTTTTGTTAGTCCCTGTGTAGCCAAAATTAATAGATCCATAGTATTGGAAAAGTGTGTCTTTATCCTGGTACAGACAGTCACCCCAACTTAAACCTAACCTTAACCTACTGAAGCTTACAAACAACATAGACTTTCTACTTGAGTAAAACTCTACTTTAAGAAAACTTTCCGTGAGTAAACTACCAAAGCCTATTGCTCTTGATGGATGTATTCCATCCGTACGTTCGAATTTCTATCACCACCATTAACCCTCGGAATAATAAGTGTTAAGTATACACAGGCTTTACACAAGCTAAGTAAAATTATACCATAAACAAAGCAAATATTTGTCACAGCAGACCGTATGTGATCCAGGGCCTAGCTTCTTGCGACCAATCGTGCTATGCGTGCTATACCTTGTCGCAGAAATGGAAGGGACTTACAGTTTAAATCCATATCCTAAAAGCAAATTGAGAAGCTTTATCATGTTACTTATTATTCTCGGACCTTTGTCAGACATTCGCGTATGGTCGAACCTTCTACTCAGTAATCTAACTCACTTACCTCTGATCCACAGCGCCCACATATCGTTCGTCTAATTTTAATAAAACGGCGGTGTGGGATGGGAATAAAATGTCCAACTGATTTCAATTGAAAGCTGGTATTAAACAGGGCTGTTTTCTTAGTCCCGTACTGTTCTCAATCTTCTTGGATGACTTCACTACATTTTTCACCGGAGCGGAATCAACATCAAGCTTCTTCTCTGCGATTTATTGCAAATCATGATAAATAGATTACGGAATTACTGTCGTTTATGGAATCTGGATGTAAATACAGATAGATCTTAGATAACCCTTTTCGAAACGGGAGAGGAAGCTACACGAGGGAAGAGAGGTAGCTTTGGGGAAACAAAGAACTGGAGAGAAAAGGAAGAAATACAAGTACCTTGGTGTCTTAAAAATGCCAAATCTATCCTTTAAAAGGAGCCTTCAAATAAAAATAAAGGAAGCTAAATCGACTATTAACTGGAATTGAATAGGCATACTTGGAAAGGAAAAACATGGCTCCAAATCTAAACTTTTCGAAGCGATGATGAGGCCCATCCTGTGTTATGCAGTTCAGATATGGGATGTTTTCCAGTATGAAGAAGTGGAAAAATTATTACGGCCAGAAAATACTCCCACTTATATGATACATCTTAAAACCGAGCTAGCGCCACTATGTATTTTTACGCTACGGTTGCAGTTCAATTATATTATCAAAGTAATGGCACTATCTCGACGTGGCTTCCCAACATCGTTGTAAGAGACCTACCACAACGAAATCTTTCAGTTCTCCAGAGAATGGTCAAGGCTTGGAGACTTACACATACCAAATTTTGATATTCAAAAGCAAAGCTTTTATGTTTCAGTCTTTCTCAGATAAGGCAATGCAAAGTCAAACAAGAAACATTTATCGGATTCTTCAGCATGACCTGGGTGAATTAAAGGATCTCCACAATATTCAAGGTTAGAGGAAAACTTATTCATCCGACCGTCCTGTAGGCTGTACCCATTGCAACCTTAGAGAGAGAGAAGATGTTAGGCACTTCATAGGGACCTATACAGTTTGAAACGAGATTAGGAGAGCGCACTGGGGAAAGAATGATTTATCTGAACAGTCTATAGTGACTCTTTTTAGGAAGAATGTGAGGATGCCCAGCCAGTTTTCGCTTACAGACCTTACTTTTTCCGGTTAAAGCTCCCGAGAAGTTCTTTGGCCCGTCTTAGTCTGGGGAGTTCCTCGCAAAGTTCCGCTCTTTTGCAGTCTCCTTCCTCTCTTAGTTCTCCCCATACTGTATGCAGCCCAGCGCATGAAATGGTTCCGGCTATACCCCTATTTTTTCAAGCAGTATTGCCTCCCAATCAATATTTCTTCTCCATGTAGGTATATAAAATGGAAATAATCGAGCCAAAGATAAATCAATCGAAGAAAATTTCAAACTAATTGCGCCATACATCGACATTAATGTACAATTGCGAAAGGACGGCAGCTAGAAAGAACGACCATTAAATTATTCGGCCGACATCTAAACAAATTCACTATTAGATGTCATTTGCCAGCCACCCGGCATCAGCACGACAATCGTAAATATTTCATTATAAACTTACGGTGTAGATGTTGGCTTCCCCTTTGAATCAGCCACGACTCCTAGACATTCACTGCGTTAACAGCTATGTATCTAGCTACCGTTGACTTTCCTTCCAGAAGCTGGGAATGGCTACGTTCCACAACTCCCAACTGATTGCCAACCGATGTATCGTTTCCCTTTGTGTCTTCTTTGTTAAATGAAGAAGATTCTTTTCTCCCGCTTTTGTACACGACAACGATGTCTCTCAGGTTGCAAATGATTGATATATAAAATTTCCGGACTGACATTGAGTTGCAGACGTGACGGCGACTATTTCTTAAGGTAATCCTTTCCCATTTAACTTTATTCGGTGACAATATGTATCGTAGATTTGCATACTCCTCTACATCCTCCCATAAACACACAATCATTTCGTTGAACTTGAATGATTGCTTGCGTCTGAAAATGTCAGTTATTATGGATGTTGGCCAAAACCACAATATTTATGTATCTTAATCCATAGAAATAATCAGCTTAAACCGTGTGCCGACTGCAGCGCTCAAGGCTGAAACTGCTTGCGTCTATCTTCCCCTCGTACTTTATGGGAATTAAGTGATTTTCAAATAGTCAATTTGTTTCGTGGCCATACGTAGCTGGATATGCATTCTCCGACGGTCCTATTCGGCTGCATGTACTCGCACATAAATTCCTCTCGAAAGCAAATTTGCGATCAATTGATTGAAATTATTCACCCTGGAAGGATTTTGTTTTTTTTTTTTTCTTGAAAATTATTTGGATGGCCCGGAGACCGAAAGAACCATGGATAATCATGTAATTTTGCTGCGGTGCTTTGTTCCGCACGCTGTTATGGCCGATGGTTAAACATGAACATTTCAAGAGTTACCAATCAACCACGTATAAACTATTCATGAATTTTTCAAGGGAACATACCATTAAATCAATCAATCGGGGTACCGACCAAGATGGCTCATCCATAAGAACGTTGCATTTTTGTATCTTTTTTTGTACTTGTCGATTTCTCAGTTGCATACATATATCAGTCGTTTCGCCAAGACGTTCTTGAGATGTTGTTTTGCTGTTGTTTTGATATTTTCCCTAATCATGACCCAACACCCACTTACAATTCAATGGCGGTGTACATTAAATTTAGTAAAATGCTTGCACGATCGAAACATTTTGGTATCCTCGGGTTCTGAGAGTTTTTTTTTTTTGCCCCTCGTTTGTTTGGAGATGTGAAAAGGCAATAATTAAATTTAATGAAATACTCGTATGTGGACGAGAGAACAGAATCAGGGGTGGATGGAGGTGTCTTCTCCATTCAGCACAACTTAAAAATCTCCATACACCTCCCTAATCTCTGTAGCATCTTTCAGGCGGAGTTCTTGGCGATAAAAGAAGCCTTGTAGTGGATAAAGTATAATTCGATGTCTAAGCGAAATATCATAATTTTTACTGACAACCAAGCGGCGATTGAATCTCTGGAATCAGACACCTTTAACCCACGAACTGCCCTAAATTGTAGCCTGTCTCTTACCGAGATGGCTAGACAATTAAATTTTTACCTCATTTGGGTGCTGGGCCGCAGAGACATTCTAGGGAATTGCGTGACTGACGAGCTTTGCGGGACAAGGCGAATCGCGGTATGCCCATCGCTTTAGTTCAACTTCTACTCAAGCTCAACACTAATAACTTAACCAATCGAAGATGACGCTATGTGCCTCATTCTAGACAGATTTGGCCCAAACTGAATCAGAAAGGCTCCAACTGCCTCATTAGACAGAACATGTTTGCAGATGCGAACCTCTCTCCACTCATAGTAAACCACATTTAGGAGCCTACTGTTTCAAAAACCCTCCTGGTTTTGTGGGTAGCTCTTTGAGGTTGTTGATCCTGCGGTAACAAAATTAACGTTACTGTATCTTGTGCTGCCTAATGGCAGACCTAACCTAACCATATAGACAAGAAATATTACAACATCGTTTTGGGTTCCAAATATTTTTATTAGGAAATACACTTAGACTGTGAAGGACGTCATCCGTTTTAAGCCTTCGTTGGTGTTTTAACAATTTTGGTATAATATTGCAGCTCTCGTAGTATTACACTAGACTTGTAAGCTAGGTTATGTTAGGTAAGTGAAAACCAGGAGATGCTGCAAGCAGGTGCGAAAATTTTACATTGGCAGAAGGACTTGACAGTATTCCCGCTCAGCTCCTACTAGCAGCGCTAACAACGTCGGCTGAGCTACTACAAATACAAATACAAATTCTTGGCGCAACGGACCTTATGTGGTCCAGGGCCTAGCTTCTCGCGACCATTCGTGTTGTGCGTGTTATATTTTTCACACAAATGGAAGGGACCTACAGTTTAGAGCCATATCCGAAAGGCAAATTGAGAAGCTTTCTCTTGACAGTTATTACTCTCGGACGTTTGTCAGACATTCGCGAGAGGTGGGACCGTGAAAAAACTTTTTGGCGTTCTCTGGGATTCGAACGTCGAACCTCTCGCTCAGCGATCCAACACACTAACCACTTGAGCCACGGCGCCCACAGCTGAGCTACTACTTCCACTTATAGAGAGAGCTTGGTAAGTTGAAAGCTTTTCAGACGAGTGGAAGAAGGAAATTATCGGCAAGCTTCCTAAGAAAGGTGATTTTATGCAGTGCGAAAACTGGAGTGGTATCTGCGTGGTGCCTGCTGCAGCTAAGATAATATCAAAAATTATCAGAGCGAATTAAACAACACCTCGAAGTCACACTCGATGCCGAACAAAAAGATTTCCGCTCTGGATCCTCTTGTGTCGACCACATCAACAAATACAAATACAAATTCTTGGCGCAACAGACCGTATGTGGTCCAGGGCCTAGCTTCTCGCAACCATTCGTGTTGTGCGTGTTATATTTTTTCACACAAATGGAAGGGACCTACAGTTTAGAGCCATATCCGAAAGGCAAATTGAGAAGCTTTCTCTTGACAGTTATTACTCTCGGACGTTTGTCAGACATTCGCGAGAGGTGGGACCGTGAAAAACTTTTTGGTGTTCTCTGGGATTCGAACCTCGAACCTCACGCTCAACGATCCAACGCACTAACCACTTGAGCCACGGCGCCCACATCAACACCCTGAGAATAATCATCTATCGCCACTGCTGTAAATCGATTTTGAAAAGGTATTCGATAGTGTCAACAAGGAGTTCATCTGGAGTGTCTTATACAGAAGAAGTATCCCTGATAAATTAATTGTTACTATCAAAGCTACATACGAAGGGTCCGAATGTCAAGTTTTGCATAGAGGAAGGTTGTCTGGGGAATTGAAGGTCCAAAGTGGGGTAAAACAAGGCTGCTTTCTTTCCTACTGGTGATTAGCGATGTGCTTCATGCAGCTTTGTCTTATCTTGACTACGCTGATGATCTGTGCGTACTCTCTCACAGAGTTATGAACCTCCACCAAATGGCGGCAGATGTTGAGAGGGAAGCTAACGTCGTCAGGCTAAAAATTGACCGTGCAGGAACTAAAATTATCAGC
Source organism: Blera fallax (assembly GCA_946965025.1). Classification (NCBI taxonomy): domain Eukaryota; kingdom Metazoa; phylum Arthropoda; class Insecta; order Diptera; family Syrphidae; genus Blera; species Blera fallax. The sequence continues at coordinate 15,537,457 of OX337247.1, read as the reverse complement.
ATTGGGACAGGCTCTCGTTGGTGTTGTCCTATCCTTTGCTACTCAGATTAGGTGGTGTTACAGTCCGGGCTAGGCCTATACCTCAATCAAAAAGCTTCTCCAGCCAGCTCGATCATTAGCTATCTGCCTCCAGTTTCAAACACGAAATTCGTTGAGATCCCCCTCCACTTACGGGTACCGCCTGGTTAACAGTCGTCCTCTACTGTACTCTCTGGGGTGAATTCAAAGATTTTCCGGGCCGGAGTATCGGTGTCCAGGTGCTGTAAATGACCCAACCACCTTAGTCACTGGACCTCCACTCTTTTGATAAAGTCGATGTCGCTGAGCAGCCCGTACAGTTCGTCGTTGTATTTCCTCCCCGAAATAGCTAATTGCAAGCTCATCCACTTTAGTTACACGGCAGACAGGATCTTATAGGCGATGTATAAGCTGCACGTGGCCTTTAAAGGAACCTAACGTGGCCTATTAAGGGAACTAACGTGGCATATTAAGGGATCCACGAGCAGATCCGAAGCTCGTTGTGCTTGTTTCGTGGTTGGTCAGTTACCTGGGCCGCACAGTCCCTAACCTAGAAGACCAGTTCTATTGTACAGATCCCTAGGACAAGGGGCAGTTACACCGATATCAGCAACTTAGTTTGGGGGTGTGAGCGGTCTCGTTGGCCCATTTAGGGCTTGTCCGCCATAATTTATTTTTCTAATTGATTGATGAAAAACCTTATCGGCCTAAGCTCCAAATATGTCAAAGAAGCCCAGATAAGGTGCTATATCCGGTCCAGAAGTTTATTACTCAACCATTGGTTCCATTCGTTGGGGAATTCGTCCTATGTCGTGTTTATGTACATATGTACATAGGTAGTGCTGCTAGTTTTATCTTCTGGTCAACAAGGTGAAATTACCAGAATTGATGTGTAGCAAAACTAGCATAGCCTGGTTTTACACCAATCAGTGTCTACCCTATTTCTACAACATCCAGCCATCCTCCATCAAGGACGTTTAATCGGAGTTTGTCGTTATCGATAGTCAAATACCCCAAACAATTTAATAAGCTCGTTAGTTTCATAACTCCCCAACGACCACAAATAACCTCATACTACTCGCCTTCCATTTCCGAAAATGTTTATCATCCTTTAATCAAAATCATTTCTAGAGAACATATTTATTAGTTCATTCCCAGTCGCAGATTCGCGAGGATATTACTTTGGAACGTCGACGATTTCAAAGCAAGGTGCGCACGTTCCTCGCACAGCAGATATGTGATGATTAATAGTCCCAAATGAACTCCTTGTGTGATACATGCCCACAAGGCAGTAGAACAAATTATGAAAGAGGAGGAGACATGCTACAATCCAAAGGAAACGCACTAGGCTCCTTTTCTCATGATTCAAACCGGACCATTCTAACTTCGTCCATATAGCACGCTGCCTCCGACATTTAATTTTTTTTTCTTTTTTATGTGAATAAAAATAATAATCAAGGTTTGGGCAAAAGAGAAGGAGGCAACATATGGCAAATTCGCCTCAGAACACAGACGAAGATCACTAGTATCTCATGGAAAGGGTGCAGATCTTACCTACATGGCACTTTATGTTGCCTGCGCTGCTCTCAGGCAATTTGATATAAGCTCCCTTCGCGGCTGTTAACTGCGGTAGAGGAAGATGTATAAATACATTCCGACGAACAAAACAGAATAATTGCACCGGCACGAATTTTATCAGTGAACATCACAGAATACTGTGAACTGAGTTATCCGTGTATTTTCCTTTTTTCTTGTTGACTCCCATCCGGTAGAGTGGGAGATGAAGAAGAACCTCGAAGGTGGTTTCGCCACATAGTGTGTTCTGTAAAGATATGACCTATAGCACGGCAAACGCCAAGGCGTTGTTAAGCCACTTTGCCTCCTGCCTGATCCCATGATAATTTGAACTTTGTCTTCAGCTGTTGCCATTCCAAACAATTCCAATAAACCAGCACTAGGCCTTTCCCTAAGACCTTATTCTAATCGAAGGGGAAATGTTAAATAGAACAAGAATCCACCTACGTTGTAGGAAATGGTTTACCTTCTCAGTCAAATGATTCTCAGAGTTGAGTTTGTAAATCGCACTGCAATGGTAGGTAGTATTGGGCTCGGTGAGTTTGCACGATGGGCTTAGTTAGTCAAATTAAAGAGGACTCTGGGCTGTGGGAGAATAAACCCTTCGGCTTTGGACACAGTATCTTGACATGAAATCAAATTCCACTTTGGGTGTCGATAGCTTTGCCAAGAAGAACTCCTGGAGAAGCCTTACAGACGTCTTCTATTAAGAAATGTGACGGCAGCTGAACAGACTCTCATCAGAATGCGCTGAAAACCCTTTTGAAATGTCAATTGTCGGTTAGATCAGTCCAGCGGCCACAACTCTACCAGAAATCCTTGACACCGAATTGACAAAATTATCGGTGGTCAAACAATTTTCTGGACAATCAACTTGTTTTCACGGTACTACATATCACTCGGTGTTGATCAGATACATTCCAAAAATGCTGCAAGAATCAAGGGAGCCTTATGTAATGTGGCTCAAGTACATTTATGAATGGCGTTTTAAACTGGATTGTATTTAAGAGTCCTGGTGGGAAATTAGAGTATAAAAACGATACCCCAATCGGGTAAATAAACCATCTGGGAGTTAATACAGCGGAAACCGAACGATTTCTTTTCACAAGGAGGAGGTCAATACCTACGTACAGCTACCTGCGCCTGAAAGGAGTTGATCTAGTACCTAAGAAAACAGCCAAATACCTCGACGTGGTAAAAGATTCCAAGCTTAACTGTGGCATTTTATGCATGTAGGAGAGTCTGCGATGAAACATGCGGGTTCGAAACAAACCTAGTATACTGGCTCTGCACTACGGTGGTAAGATCCATGCTAACGTATGGTTCAATAGTCTGGTGGAAATCACCCGAAAAGAAATACTATCTTGAGAGCGACACAAAAATCCAAAGGACAGGCGCTTGGGAGTGAGGGGGTCGCTGAGATCAACACCTAGAGCACCTGATGCATATACTGCGGATGTTTGGCAACTAAAATTTCCCTCAAACTAAGGCCTGCTGGTCTCTCTGCACAGTAGTCGTATTTTTTTTTCTTTTTATTTTTGTCGGGTTAGCGAAAAATCCACTGGAGCAGTCAGATGCAATTGGTATTACCATGAAGCAAGACCCAGTATTATCCATTGGAAATGGAATGTTATTCGATTTTCGCAGAAAGCTGAGGGCACTTCAGTGATGAAAAGCTTGCAGTATCAGTACTTACCACAACAACACCGGAAATTTGACAACTGATCCAAACAAAGTCAGAACAATAACAAAGGAAGTGATCCAAACTATAGTCGCCCTCTCTACAAGCGTCGCAGACAGTGATGCGTAGGAAAGGAAAATGTCCCTTGAAAACGTTAATAAGTTGTCTACAGTCTTTTTTGCTGAGAAACAGCAAGGATGTCGCTGTTTTCTTGAAAACGTTTAGGAGCAATCTTTTAGTCCACCTTCATTGTGGAGAACCCTGTGGCATATAATTGTATTCTTGAGAAACCCAATCGTCAATGGATTGGGCCCTGACCGAGTCCCTGACCGAGGACGGGAGAACAACAAACACAGGTTCAGGTCCTGAGAAAACATCCTCTAAAGCTTTGCTTTGCAATCTCATCGGAGATCTCATTTCCCGCAATCCCAGTGTAACCTGGGACCCAGACAAGAGTCAGAGAGTTCAGTCTTGCGACGAAACTCAAATAGTTCTTGCGTTCTCCTACATATTTTGGGACGGGTTAAAAGGTTGAACGAGGCCTTAAGTGCAGTCTATCTGTCACTATAGATGCAAATACTCCGTCCTCTCTACCCATGAAGCCGTGTGGATACGCCTCTTTTCTAAATCGGCGGTGTATTCCAAAACTCCGGACAGAAAATGACAACATCATACCACTCTCTCAATGCACTTGAGATTCAGTATCGGAATTACTAACAAAGATAAACGGGATCAAGGAAAAGTCTGTACCGGGGACAAACTAGATATCTACACTGACGATAGCGGTACAAAAGGTGGAGTCCACTATGAATATCGGGATATAAAGCGTTTTTTTGTTTACAGGATGGTCGCAGTGGCTGCTGCTCTGGTCCTTTTTACCGGTTTTGGAACTGCTTTTTCATTATTGTGGCCACAGTGTCGCAGATTGCATCCCAGTTCTCCCGTGTTTTTACCATTTGTCTACATTTTTTGTTCTGCGGGGAATACCTCTTAATTCCGGTTGATGCCTTTCAGCTCCGTAGCAATAAAATACAACATGGTCATCATCATCTTCTATAGTTTTTGCGCAGCTTCGACAATGGGGATTATTGTGGTACCCGAACCTGGTTAAATATCCCCTGAAGCACCCTTGGCCTGTTAACATCTGCGTGATGTAGAAATTCAATTCTCCATGCCTCTGGATTATCCACATTTTTATGTTGGATATGATTTTGTGGATCTATCCGAAGATGAACAAAAATCTTTGGATGGACCGGTAACACTTGGTTATGGCCGGATACTGTTCGGTATTTCTGCATGATTGTACTTTTAATGGCTGAATATAACACGCCGCATCGTATGACGTTGTTCAAAAGGCGCTGATTGCTCTCAGAGCGATGGTCCTGTGTACCGCGTCTCTCTTCCATTTGTAGATTTTGGCTCTCATGGCTTCCGCCTATAATCAGGATCTATATACGGTTATTAATCGGAAGAACACAGCGTAACATCATTGGCGCTTTCGTGAGTATTGAGACAGAAGCGGCGAATTTGCTTTTTACGGTCAACGAGGGTAACACAAAGTACGTATATGCTGTCAAAAAGAGAGGACAACCAACACCGATGACACGAACAAAACGTCACAGTGGACAGTTATAACTCTGAGGTAGTAAGGGACATTGGCTCGCATGAATTCTGACAACTCAGCAAAAACAAAACGGAGAGTAACTCATGTCAACCACTGTTATTTTTGGACCAATTTAGTAGCAAAGCGTTCTCTAGAGCAACTAAAGTCACTCTTTATAAGACCGGAGTCATCCCAGATTGGTCTTGGTTATTTAAAGAGGAAAATTCTTCGAGTCATTTTTTGTCTCTTCTGCATAGACGGTGAGTGGAAGAGAAGGTACAATAACGAACTGTACGAGCTGTACAACGACATCGATTAAGCGAAAAGAGTTAAGTTCCAACGATTGAAGTGGCAGATTCATGTAGAGCGCCTGGACCCCTATGCTCCGGTCTGGAAAATCTTCGAAGGCATCCCCGAGGGACGGCGCAGTAAACGAAAACTGAGACTCAGGTAGCGCACGCAAGTGGAAGGAGACGTCAACCAAATTGCCGTGCAAAACTTAAGACATCTAGCTAAAGATCAAGTTGGCTAGGCACGCTTCCTGGATGATAATCAACACACAGAACCATTTCTTTTTATTTACAAACAAAGTTAAAGCCTTAGAAAATCGAATGTCTTTTAAGCCATTCAAACGATTTTACAATGTTTATTAGCGGGGTGCATCAATATCAAGGGCTGTTAAATTGGCGAAAAGAAAAAGGAGGAGGACCTTCGAACACAATTCATAATTCAGAATGGACAGTGAAGCTGTCCACTAAATAGGGAGAACACTTTACCAGTCCGCTTTCTTTAATTAAACTCAGCTGCAGCCAAACACGAGAAATTTCTGTCTTCCTCACTGAGCATTGTGCCATCGGTATTCACAGTGCTGGGACGAAAAAGAAATAGAATCTATTCAGCACCTGTTTAGCGAGTGCCCAATCTTGCAAATAAAAGTCTGACGACTCTTGATATCCACTTGTTCGAATAGATAGAAAACTTACGAAACGCTCTGTCTAGTTCAAAATGGCAATCTTGTCAGGATTCAAAATATAAGCTCACTATCAACGATTACTTAGCAAAGTATGTACTTCATTACTAGTTAGTAGCTATTTTCTGTCCTTTTAAAATTTTTCATTTTCGGGTTCATTTTAACGAATTTTCCAAAACAATGTGCTAACGCGATATACTCGTACGTGTGTATCTACAATCGTTAGCCAGATTCAGTGTCTCGCATTCCTGAGTCTTGAATAAAGAACTCAAAGAATTAATTAATGCGAATGTGTGGAGGAGACGTTACCCATTTGCGTGACCGTGTAATAACATCAAGGCATGGATGTCGTTTTTGGTGTTATCACGTTTTGTACCCTTTCATCCTCCCAATGAATCCAATGAAGATTGCCGCTTTTCCTTTGTAGACAGTGTGTCACAGATTGGTTCATACTAAATTTCAATATGTACTTTCAGCTTCAGAAACTTTTCCTTTTATATGCCGCGGCAATGGGATTGTCGATGTTAATTGACAGTAATGACAGTATAACAACCTTATGCCAATAAAAGATGTGAGACTTGTAGTCTTCTGAATGTAGGGAAACAAGTCCCAACTCTATGTTTAAATGAGTTATACAGAGAGCCGACGTCTACATATACTATAAGGACGATTTTTTCAGTCTCTGGTTACAATATTTAAACAGTACGTTTTCGAAAATTATGAGCACCAGTGATTCAGTCAGACCGCATAGGGTCCATTGTGATTAGATAGGTACATACATACATATGTACATATATACATGTGTACATCTTAGGAGTTAGTTTAGCTCTGTGTTTCGTAGCTTTGAGAAGAAATAGTTGCCCACAGTAACATTTCTTTTATAGGCCAGTGCAGTACAGTCACATAGCAGGTGATAAATAGATTCTATTTGTTCTTCGTTCCTGTAGCAAATGTGAGCCAGCCGATGATATAAAGATGGCTGGTTTATCTTATGAGCAAGTGAAGGCACTGTTTAGAGTCCCAACTGCATCTTCTACTTCGGGAAGTGGAGTGCATGTTAGTGCAAATGGAAGACCCTATCCTTTTTACCAAGTGACAATGACTAAGAGCCAAGAGAAGTGGTAGTGGTGACTTATTTTAAATGTGAGTCAATTCAAAAACAGCTATCACATTACATATTCTAATCGTACGACTAGAATGCGCATACTGGTTGCAACAAACTCTTATTTACGTTTTTTATTTTCAATCAAATTATCATTTCCTATTGAGGAGAGACCGCAGTTAATGCGATGAAATTATCTTTTCTATGATTTGATTCCAAAGTCCCAATACGATGGAATTTCCTCTTACTTTAGGTCTATACGCGAGATTAATTTTAATGTACTGAGAGCATTCCGTTTGTTTTGGAGTGTGTTGCAGATAGACATGGCATCTGTTTTTGTATCCAATTTTTCGGATTATAGCGGTATCTTCTGATTAAAGGAATTACACGGCGACCAAGAGGATGACTCTTCTCCACCACTAGAATGCACCATCAACACAGCAGTCCGCGAAGCTCAAGCCTGGCTTTCAATTAACATAGTAGATTACAGCGCTATTCCCCTATACATATGTATATAGACAGTCAAGCAGCGATAAAAACCTTGGAATCGCCAGTAAATCGATCCAAGTTGGTTAAGCAATGCCCCGGATCTCTTAACGAAATCGCTGTCAGATGCGATGCATCCTTATGCTGGATTCCAGGCCACAGGGACGTCCCGAGAAATAAGGAAGCTAACTAAAAAGGGTGTAGAGTGTGACCTCCCTGATAATGGTAACGGTCAGCTATTCCGCATTAAAACGCTAAATTTCCACTTAAGTACGCAGCTCAACAGGAATAAGATCAGTACGAGTCTTCCATATAAACAAATCTGTCCAAACCTGGATTGTAGGAAAACTAGAAGACTTACCTCCATTAGAAAAAAAAATTAAGAAATACAATAGGGGCCCTCACGGGGAATTGTCTTATATACCGACATACCAGGAGGCTAGGCGCTCCCTTCAATGATTTCTGTAGAAGCTTTAGAGACGAAGAGGAGGAAAAAACTATGACCCCTCCTCTACAGCACTTGTCCTGATCTATTGAATCTCAGAAGGAAAAACATTCTCGACCACAACAAAATCAAAATGTTGTCTCAGGGCCAAATTGATTAATGCTTGAACGGCGACTCACTTTACGGAATAGATTCATAGCGAAACTAAGATTTGCATGTCCGTTTCCGGTGCTGGTAATCCGGTTCTCTTTTTATGGTATCACAATGGACATTCTGTCTGGTCTAAGTGCGTCTCTGCCTGAGCGGGAACAACCACTGAACCTAATCTAACCCAAGCAGTCACTTCAATGTGTTTTGCCCCGGAATTAAAATATGCTTTCATACAAAATTCAGGTGATGCAACAACTCTTCCTAGCAGATTCCTGTAGCTAGGAAACGCAAACCCTCGTCTCATTGGAACGAAACCAGTGTTGGGTTAATATTACAGGGTTGGTATTACAAAGAAGCTCAATTGTACATCTTACAGGATTACGATCTATGACTTTCTGATACCCAAATAAGATGAATTAAAATTGAAGGGCAAGTGGTTTTAACACGATAGGGCGACAAGACATACGGCGGCTAAACAATAAATCGTTTATGGTTCTGATAATTTGTCATAGCCAGCTACATATGTCCCTCGAATTAAACATCCCAGGTTTCTTCCTTTGGGTCTATTTGAAGCCATTGGCTTACACGAATTTTTAGCTGAATACAAATATTCCGCTTAACAGACCGTGTTATTAGGCATGTTCTTCAGGGCCTAAATTTTGCGCCATTGTTGAACTGTCAACATTCAACTTTCATTGCGATGACCAAGAGAAATATGGGAACCACCTTTCCATCTACAATGAATGAAAATTTGGTGGGATTTTGGGCTGGCGGTGTTATTGGGCCATATTTTTCGGAAATGATGCTTGTGCGAGCATTTCAGTGAATGGGTTGCGTTACCGAACGATGTGGACTATTTTTTTTGCCTGAAATTGATGCTATAGATATGGACGAAGTTTCATTTTAGCAGGACGGCGAAACATGCCGTATAGCTGGAGACACAATGGCTCTATTGTGTGACAAATCTCCTGGCAGTGTGTTTTCTCGAAATGAAGGCTTCAATTGGCCGCCGAGATCGTGCGATTTAACACCATTAGACTTTTTCTTTATGACTATGTTAAAGATAAAGTCTACACCAATGCTCCACCAATGATTCATGCTCTAAAAGGAAATATCAGAGCTGTTATTCGCGAAATACAGCGGCAATTATGCGAAAGCGTGATGACAAATTAAATCCAAAGAATGCCTTTTTATAGGCAGACACGAGGCAGCTATTTGATAGATATTATATTCCATTACTAACCTCAAAGTTTGTATTTTAGATTAAAATAAAAATATCGCCACTTTTCATAAAACTGTTGCGTTTTTCTATTGATTTAAAATTACACCTCTTGTTCTATGACCCTAAATTTTTTTCACACAAATGGAAGGGGCCTACAATTTTAAGCCGTATCCGAAAAGCAAATTGATAAGCATTCCTAAGGTCCCTTCCGTTAGTGTAAAAAAATATAACACACATAACACGAATGTTCGCAAAAAGCTAGGCTCTGAGCCATATACGATCTGTTGCATCAAGTATTTGTTTTTCTTATGATACTTATCACACTCGGACACTTGTCAGACATTCGCGAAGGATGGAACCGTAAAAAAAAATTTTTTTTTAATGTTTTCTGGTATTCGCCCTTCGAAAATTTCACTCACTTAGTAGTTCAACTTACTGACCACCGAGCCACGGCACCCAGGGCCCTGTAACACAACGTGACAAGTACTTGTAGGACAAGTTAAATCTGACTACTCAAAAAAAATTCTCTAACACAAACCAGACTTGTCGTTAATACTGTGACAAGTGTCGCAATGAAATATGACAAGTGGGTAATTGTTTAATTTCCCTCGTTCTGTAACAGAACGCGACAAGTGTCAATAACTACTAGTCAAACTACTACTGCTTTTGGACAGGCGTTTTGAATATTGTCGTAAAGTGATTAGTGTATCTAAGTTAAATTATAGTGAAAATATAAAAACTTAACAAAAAATATAACAAAAATGTACAAAAAATGATTCCGATTTTGATAGTGATGATGAAAGTGATTATAACGAATCTCGGCACAGATTAAAAGTCTATAAGCAAAGAATTAATTTTGAAATTGATGATCATTTGTTTATTGAAAAGTTTCGCATATCAAAATTAACGGCGCAATATCTTACTGAATGGCTTAGTGGTAAACTACAGTGCAATCCAAATAAAGAAACCTCACTGAGCGTTTATCAAAAACTTTTAATTGCTCTACATTGGTTTGTTTCTGGTGCACAATACCATATCATAGATGACATGCACGGTGTTAGCAAAATGACGGTTTGTCGTTGCGTTAGAGAGATTACTCAGACAGTAATTGAAGTAGAATTCAGCAAACAAGTATGTTGGCCCGAAAATGTGCAAAATGTTATACAGGGATTCAATGAAAAAGGTGGGATGCCGGAAGTTTGTGGCGCAGTAGATGGCATATTAATTAATATTGATGCACCTCCTTCTAATGAAGTAGCGTTTGTTATTTGTCATGGCACACACTCATTAAGTTGTATGGCAGATTGCGGGCCGGACCTACAATTTTACTACTTAAGCCAAACAGAATACTTCCTTCCATTTACAACATTTATCTTCTTTTGTTAAGACTTCTCTAAATCCATCGAAAAGAATATATTTTTCTTCTCTAATTTTTTTTAGAATAGCAATCTTTTTGTCTTCAGAAACTTTTGCCATCTTAACTCATTGATCACTTGTCAAACAATGTGGACAAGTCGAGGGAAATTTATTATTCTGACAAGTGCAACAGTTTGCGTTGTGTTACAGAATACACTTGTCCTTGTCGGACAAGTATAGTTTGATAAGTGAGTAAGGACTTGTCGACTTGTCACGTTGTGTTACAGGCCCCAGATAGCTAAGTTATACATAAATTTTAGTCCCATCAGTCTAGCGACAGAACTGGTGACTCCTTATTTAAGACTTAAAAAAGAAATACGCACATTACGGCCGGCCCTATACATAGTACTTCGGTAGAAAAAAGTAAGTGAACAATGCTTTGACATGAGATTATACGGCCAAACTGCATCCAAAACTACCTAAAGTATAGAACTGACACCGAAATCAATAATTGCTAAGCCCTATATTTTGCTGGAAAAAATCGTAAGACTGTATCATGAAACTCTGACCTCCCGAAACACCTCACTCCTTTTTACCTAAGGATCAAGTCCACATAGTGATGAGTAAGCAAAAGGATTTCTGAAGGAATATTCTTCGAAATTTAGTCAATTTCATAAAACAAATTTACAAGCATGATGTCACTGTTCATTTGATGTTTTAATACAGATTTTTGATGTATTCACCTTGATTAAAATGATTGCAGTTCCTAAGAACTTATAAAAAATGTTCAAAATTAATTACCCAGTGAAAGTGGTGTACCCAACACCAATTGTTCGTTTACAGGCAGGCAGTGAAGTATCCTTTTAATGTGTCAAACTTTCTTTTTTCGACAATTTTTAATGCACTTGAATCATTAATTACATCGATCCCACAATTGAACTACACATTCATTTAATTCACCTGATGAATTTTATTCTTGCACTGCTTATAAAAATTTAGGAAACCATACAAAACTCAGCTTTTTTCTAAAAAAAAAACGATTTCAATGGGAAAAGCGGTTATAGATACAATGTCAACATACTGAGTTGCATTTATTTTGATTTGTATGCCTTCTGGTTTATACACACATCCTTATTCATCTGTAGCAACTACAATTTGAGAAGGCACGCTGCGAAATGAGCGACAAAACTTAAAAAGCCGATTTGTTTACTTTTTGATTAATTTTTTTTTTTTTTTAATACAAGAGCACAGATACAACCGCGAACCATTCCGAACAGGTATCGCATCCCGTTTAGCAAATAAACAATAAGCTTAAACACAAGAAAAAGACATTCACAAATAAGTCGTTGCGGTCCGATCTATGTGAGGTCTGAATTCGATCTGACAGATGGAAGATGTAGGTTTAATTCCATCAGCCACAGTCTTTGCAGCAGTTAACAGGCACAGAAGTTTCAGCCATAACAGGCTGGCAGCCCAAACAGAATCGAGTCGTCCGAATGGAATGAAAGTGGTATGAACAAATTTTTCTTCTTTTCCTGAGTTGTTGTGTGCCTCCTTCTATTCATTCCGTGTGAAAAACGAAACAAAACAAATTCACCTAAAGCGGGAGCAACGGTAGGGAGGTAGTGTTGCATCGGCCTTGCTTCCTTCATTCAACCTGTGGCATAGACCTATAGGATCTGTTGTTGAACATTATACCAAAACGTTGTATCTGTGTATGGAGTAGTAGCAATTGCCATGGCTTGGACTTGGTGTCCGTACGATAGTATCTTTGTCTTTGCGGAGCTGTTCTTGTGGGAAGTTGGGGGTTCGTCTTCATTGAGCTAGCGCACATCGTTTGAGTTTTGTACCACTTCGGCGTATGTCATGCACAATAGCACGTCGAGGACCATATTACATCGTCACTCGGTCGACAAGCCCGAGACCAAACGAGGCGTAACACACACGATTAACTATGTATGAAAAAAAAATCATACTTGCACGTAGCTTGCTAGGTGGAATTGTGGACTTTTCAAATCATGTGTATGCACTAGTTCTAAGCATTTTTCGTTTGGTGATTTTTGTTTTTTGCTTCTTTTAAGCGAAAGAAATACTTATGTTGTAATAGTGCTTGACAGTTGCTTAGCACTAAGTATCTGAAACATCTCAGTGAATTCTGTCATTTTTGGAGTGGATTAAAGCCAATTAAGTTCTGAGATGCTTAAGTCCTCCTTTCCACACGTATTAGAATAATTATGTATGTGTTCATTTATTTACGAAATATATTTTTACTATTTATAGAGATGGATGTGTGAGATTATTAATTCTAATAACGGTTTATAGTTTATAGTTTGATGGAATTACGATTAATTTGTAACACAGTGTTGCGACTCTAATCACCTCCTATATGGCTTACTTACTAACTTACTTAGGTGCCACTATGGTTCGGGGTGAACCTGCGCCAAATATTCCTTACCTCAGGGATACTTACATTTGTGGGAATCGCTTATGTTTTAAGGATTTGGAGCATTTCGAAAAATGGAAACCCCAAAAATGCAGATCAATAAGCAGCTTTGCTATGTTCTCGGATATAATTCTTCAGAGCTTAGGCTGTTCGTGATAGTTACCGACGTTTCGTGATGTAAATTCACATGTTTTACACCCCTCTCTTTCCATCTTCCAAATCATTGTACCATGTTCCAGGCAGAAATAATAGCGATTAAGGGAGTCTTATCTGGGCTAAAGAAAAACGTGGATATCACGGAAATCCTCATGGAAATCCTCATCTTTTTGGATTGCCACGCGGAATCGGTCTCTCTAATTAATTAGTCTAGTCTAGTCTGGCGATTGGGATGAAGGGGAGCAGTTCAATATTCACCTCTGTTGGATGCCAGGGCATACGGATATTTCGGGAAATTTTTAGACTGACGAACTCGCCAGATGTGGAACAACTATGCCCATCTTTCCAGGAGTAGGTATAGGTATCGCTACTTGTAAACTCAAATTCAAACTGGATACTATCGAGAGAACAAATTTTTGGTGGGCAAGTGGTATAACATGTCTAACGACAAAGCCGATTTGGCCAAAGCTGGATCTAAAACGCTCTAAGAAGAGATTTCATATTGACGCCATCTAATAGGCAGACATGCAACAATACTTAGCGTATTTTGCATGAACAACGAAGAAAAAGAAACCATTCATCACCTTCTATGTACCTGCCCAGCTCTCTCACAAAGTAGGAAGCTTCACTTAAGAGCTTTCAATTACAGCGATTTGATAAATACAGACATAAGGAGCCGCTTACGCTTCATCAGGAAGTGAAATTGGTTTAACGAGTAGGTGGAGAAATTTCTCCATGATCCATATGGTATCACAATGTACGGCATATAGGAGAGATATTGCAGATATCGAAATTGAGCGCGGAAACATAAATCGCTGAGATATTTGCCTCCTGCACAATTTATGCGAAGAAAAATTAATACACCCCATTTGATCATAACTGAAGGCAGCAATAAACCAAAAAACATCCATTTGCAAACTCAGTGCAGTTTCAGCCCCGCATTCATCTGACCGCTCACCTTCCGATTAGCATTTATTCCTCCTATTCCTACCGAACTTGCTGAATTTTCCACTCTCCACTGGAAATTGTAGGAAATAAAAGTGCATATGTAGTTGATAAAAATGTTTCCAAATAATAAACATTTAGCCTTTTATTGCAATTGTAAAAGCCGAGGGAACTTATTGAGCAATTCAACAGTTATTTTCAATAAAAGTTGCATCATGCCTACAATCATTACGATCCCTTCTCAACTCATAAGCTAAGGAGATGTTACATTTATACATATATCTATATATGTATGTACATACATATAGGTATATGAATGTGGGCGTGGGCAGTGTTATTCCCAGAAGCTACTTAAGGCACAGAATCATGACGATCGAATATGTGCCAAAATATTTGCGTTAAAATAATTTATTTGAAGGCGTGGGATAAATAAATTAACAGAACATGATTTTGCTAATAGCATCTTGGATTATGCAAACAAGCCGACTTAATTTAAGACGGTAGGTATGAGCTTAAAAGTCATTAAAACATGAACTTCTTATGACTACAGTTGGGTTTGTAAGTATTCGAAAATAAAAAAAAAGTTTATGAACTGAAATTCATGACCTAAATTACAAAAAGGCAATAGGGCGCTTCGGACTCTTTAAGACTAGCAATGCGACATAGCTCCATTCTAAGGGGATCATTTTCCCTGACGCACTTAATTATAACATACGAATTAATCTACCCTTATAGAGAGGACTGGCAAAAAGATAATTATTTTCCAAAATTAAATTGCAGTTTACTCGGATGGTTCCAAAACCAGTGAGAGTACGAGGTCAGGTATGTGCCTGAGGGATGTATACCTGCAGATGGCCCGGACTCATGCAGGGCATTCCAAGTAGAGGGTCTAGCTGAACTTAAAGCTGAGGAATAACTAGAGATGCAACCATATATTGCCGACAAATATTGCTGTATCCCTTGCGAGACCATCCAAAGGGAGAATGTCTTGTATAGTGTCCAATGCCGCGGAGGGAGTTGTCTGCATAGCTCCAGTTACACATGTCGGCCTTTAATGTTTATTGAGTAGGTTGACATACGTAACTTTTTCTAGTGCAGTCTACCAGACTATAATTCCGTACAGGAGTATGGGTCTTACTATCGCAGTATACAGCCACTTCATTACACATATAAGGACAAATTCCGAATTTGGGACTTAAGGCTTTTTTGCAGGAGTCTTACAGCTATTTTCTTAACGCGCTCTTGTGCATACATTTTCAACTTCAGGTTCCTAGCCAGTACCAGGCCCAGGCACTTGGCGTGATCAGAGAAACTGGGTTGTACATATAATTTTGGGAGGTTGAACTGTGGAATCTTGTGCTTTCTCCTGAAGAGCATTACCTCTGTTTTCAACGGATTGATACCCAAGCCACACTTGTCTGACCACTTCACTAGAAAGGACAGAGCTGCTTCCATCAGATCGTTAGAAGATGTCTTCCACTGATTGCAATAACTATGTACATCATCTGCATAAGCTATAACCTCACACCCTTCCTTTTCCAAGGTGAGTAGTACTTCGTTCACCGCCAGGAACCACAATTGTGGAGACAATAGCTCCCCTTGTGGTGTGCCGTAGTGCACTGATTTTTCCGATTTATAGAAGCCTAGTTCTGAGTTAATCGTCCTGCTTTGGATAATTTGACTGGGGTGACGTTTTCTAGCATTAATCTTTAAGTTGTCAAGTACCACCGTCATAGCCTGTCTCTGTATATAGGAATGCTATCATGATGAATTCTTATGGCGATAGATTTGTCAATATAGCCAAAAATTGAGTGCAGGGTAATCTCTACAGATCTGCCTTCACAGCAAGTCTGCTGCGAAGTCGAGAGCATTTTTAACTGAATATTATTTTGAATATATGGATCCGCCAGTCTCACCAATGTCTAAAGTGAAAGGCAAGCTTGGAAGGAAGGTATTTACAGCCCATAAGAGCTTGCGTTCGCTTACCGCTTCCTTAATTTGTGATAACATAAAACATTGCCTACAAAACTCTCTAATTTCTTAGAATCAACCGACGATCAACAGAGCTCTGGGCTCGAGTGTTTTACAAAATATTCAACATTTGTTCGTTTCTCTATCATTAGCATAATACATGACACTTTTTGTCAACTTATGGTTTTTTATAATAATTTAAAAATGATTATTCTGAAACAGAAATAACTTAAGCTAAAAATACGTAAACTAAAAGGTGTCAAGAAGCTTTGTGTGAGTTCTCCGCAACAAATTGAAAAATTTGAATAAAACCTACTATCTGCGGCTTAGAAGATCAACTGGTTTAACACTTAGTGTTGCCTCATACCACAGATATTCATTTGATTTAGTATGAGAAATTAATACCTATCAAACAGTTGATATGAAACGTGATAAATTATGAACACAAGTGATAATGGCAATTATGCTAATGGTATTATAATAGCTTGGGCATAATTATAGAACGATTTTGTGTTTACGTTGTTTATAAAAGTTGTTCCAATAATTGTGAGCCCTACCGATTTAGATTCATATTAAATTTAAATGAGCAAGATGTGCACATCCGTAGATACATACATACTACGTACAAATAAGAATTTTTTTACCAAAGTTTTAAAACCGATGCCGTAGACATTTATGTTAATTAATGAGCAATTATATTAATCACCGTGATTCACCATGGTGCAGTAGATAGTGAGTTGGACTACTGAGCGGAAGGTTCGATTTTCGAATCCAAGGAAACACGGTTCCACCTCTCGCGAATGTTTGACAAACATCCGAGAGTAATGACCGTCATGAGAAATAAACAGCTACCACCTTACCATAAAGGCACCCAGCTCTGAAGAGAACAACACACTGCCAGAATCTGGAAATTTTCCAGCTCGACTCCTTTTTAATTTGAGCTAAAAGTGTGAAATACCGGACGAAAAAAAGAGTGGTCGGATGCAGCTCTTTTTGCAAGGAATGGTCTTGATGTCCAAGTTTACTTTGATAAACTGGGTTTTGATCTCTAAGCCCATCGAGTCATTGATGTGTTCTTCAGGCTAAAGTTCCTGCCATTCGTGAAGCTGCTGCATGTTTGGTATTTAATACTGTATGCTATAGCTGAACAGTATCCCATAATTTTTCGGTTCTAGAAGGTACATAGAATAGTACCTATAGTATCACATAGCTTCATTGCCGACAGCTCTTCAAAAATATTCGGAAGAGGATGCACTTGGAATACATATACAGACATATACATATGTATACTGCTGCTCATATTGCAGTCCTCTAAAAGAACGTTCAGTGTAGATGCAGTAGCAGACGTATTTGGAGTCGATTTGTGAGCAGTCGTTTGAAGATGCAGCGAATTTTGACAACACTGTAGTCTGGAATTTACGCTTTCATTTGGCATAGGAATAGATAAAGGTACTTTGTGGTGCAAGGAAGGTATTTGTGTTTGTATATCTCCGCTCTCGTTTTCTACCAGGACACCTCGCAATACGCCCTAAGTTTCTGGATTTCTTGGCTTAAAGGCAGGCTTAGAATTGAATAAAAGATTTGCTTGCTTTTTTTTTCTTTATAATGTTGATGATTCTTTAATTACATAATTTCTGATTTAACACCAGGTTTTGTTTCTCCTTTCAGAAACTGTTTTTTATCATTAAAATCGTATAGGCTGTAGTAGGTGTCACATTGGTGTACACATGGTAAGGTGCCGGAGAAATTTGAAGTCCAAAATGGAGTCCGCCAGAGGTGCTTACTGTCAGCGCTGTTGTTTTTGGTGGTCATCAGCAATAAAATTCGATAAACTATGACCACTTATCTTAAAAACCTCGACATCTATGACGATATTTGCCTACTTTCACATCGGATAATGGACCTTCATCTGATGGCCCAAAATCTAGAAGCTGATGCAAAGAAAGTGGAACTTAAGATAAACACAGCCAAAACAAAAGCCTGAGCGCTTCTAACACCCGAGTTTAACTCAACAACTTTCTATACTTATGAAGTATGGTCTCGACACCGAACTGGATGTATGCAGCAGAATCCGGAAATGCAGAGCTGCATTCGGAGTGGTATCGAAAATCTGTAGAAGCAATGTTCTCAGCTTAAGAACCAAGCTGCGTCTGTCCCGCTCCAACATGCAAACAGTACACGTTTCAGAACCCCAAACAAGATGGCGCGCAGGTGTTGTTGACGCCCTATGCCCCTCGAGGGTCACAGTGTGTGCACAGCTAAAAGTTAATACTGGAAGTAAATAGTTCCTGGAATAGGTGGCCATCAAGGCCGTAACTAGGGGGGGATCACAGGGGTGAACCTATTCCTACTTTTGTTATAATTACTAGTCAATGAAAAAAAAATATTTGAAATTTAAGATTATTTTATTTTCCTCAATCGCTCCCAACCTTAAAAATAAAAAGATATTTTTCAAAGATTATATCCCCCCCAAGGGGTGGCAATACAAGGAACCTATATATCTCATCGGAAAGCAATCCCAATCTATCAACCCAATGAACTTGGCTTTGAAAAAGTTTGAAGGTACATTGCCAATTCTGGAACTAGACATGTCAAAATGCTTCATGAATCCTCGAGAAGATTTTCTACCTTGTTTGTAGCTCTACTTAATGTAAACGCACTTAAAATGACAGTACTCACACCAAAGATTGAATGCCCACATTTTCTTGTTTAATGCTACAAGTTACACACAATCTAACCTATTTCAAGATAACCGCCACATTGCGTTCTATTCACCCAGATTTTATTTTAAATAAACAGCACTCTGAGCCCCTGCATGTGGGTGGTTCATCACATTCTCTTTCACAACAAGTATCTGCATAAATTATTTTAATTGAAATTTTCTTCGACTTTTATCTTGAAATCGCAATCGACAGCGTTTTTTGTGCATCGCATTAGAAAACCTGAAACAGTGAGAAGGAAATGGGGAAACACTTTTGATACGATCTACAGCAACACGTTGGTCTTTAATTATTCAGTAAAATAATTCTTTGCCATTTCTTTTTTTTGCTGCTTGCATCCTCGAGAATGTGTAGATATCTTAAGTTGAAGGGTTCCCGCATTAATGCATCCGGATAAATGCTTGCAGACAGCACCTATCCGTTCACATTTGTGTAAAATGCTTAAGAGGATACATATGTAGATATAAATAGGGTCATGACATTAACAAAACTATAAGCCTTCACGCCTCCAATGGGAATGCAAACCGATGCTGAAATACTGGTATTAAGTCATCTTAATTCTATTAAAATGAATGACATGCAAATTATAAACGTTTTCGTAACTTACATATCGGCTAGGCGCTAGCCTCGTGCATCATAATAAACTCCTGGTACATTTGTTTTTCTTTTCTGCGCTGGTCTTTTAATGTACGGAGCAGTATCCTTGGGTCACAAGAACCAGGCTGAGCACAACTTTTGGAAAAGTACGGAGGCTAGGCTGCGTATGCATAACCTGTCCAACAGCAGAACTGGAGGTGATGATGTTTCACGTGCGGTTAACCGGTGTACTGGCTGCAATATTAAGGTCAGACTTTATCCATTCCGTAGGGGTCGTCGCTGTGCTTTTTATCGAAAATAATCCCAAAGTATAGGTATGCTATTTTGTACCATCTTGTGGATAACATTTCTCGGTCTTAGACGGATTAACCAAGAGATCAACGCAGTGTATGATAATTAGAACAATTTCAGTCATTTTGAAGATTCCGGATGCTCCGAGGGCAATTCTATCCTTCTGCTCAGCAGATGGACCTCCAAATGCGGCCTGGGGGTAAATCCTCAGAAAACTGAACTTATTCTCTTCACGAGGAAATACTAAGTTTCCCTCATAGACGCTCCTACGAGAAATGACACCAGTCTCTCCTTTACAGAAAATACAAAATCTGGGTATGCAACCACGAATAACGCTCTGGCTGTACGTGTCCGTTATCAGTCCTATACCATTCAATTCAATAAAGCATAATCGTTTGTGGTCAACTTTTGATGAAGCCGTACACTCAAATAGTGAGGTTGCAAAGTGACCTGCATGTGTGTGTATCTGCGGTGCCCTAAGATCTTACGTTCATCCTGCGAGTGCAGCCATCAATCTAAAAGCCTCCTCGCAGTGGTTCAGCTATCACGCTGACCACTCTTCGATCCTTGAGTGAAGCAGGAAAAACCATCATCCACCTCCTTTCTGACTCTGTCCCAAAGAAGACTGCTCCATTTCGGGACTCTTTTTCTCAATGATCTTAGCGAACTGGCGCTCTTAGGCATTACGATTATTCTTTGTATCACAAAGGACCTCTTCTGGTCTCAGTGTGTCTGTATCCTGGTACAGACAGCCATCTTATTTTTACTACGAGTATCTAGGTAGAACTTCACGTCCAAACCGATATTTTTTTTCCTAGGAATTCCACATTAAAAATAGAAATTCGAAGAACGCCCAGTAACTCAATTTTCCCGATGAATTCCCCAACTTCCTGTTGGTGAAGATGGAATGCAATGCCTACTAACTGTTCACATGTAGTTATCTTAATAAGAGTACATAAATAAGTACGTTCTTTGAAGTGTTACAACATTAAATACTTGTTTTTCTTTCTATTCAGAGATCTTGCCTATAATTTGTTCTAATGAAAAAAATCCTACTTCCATTTTTCATGGCTCTGTGCACGAAGGAGCAGGTGAACAATCGAATAATCTTAATATGGTGTTATAGCCAAGAAACCCAAGACAAGATTTCCTTTCAATATCAGATTAAAAATTGCACAAAAACCAGTGACACAAACTGACTATTAATTAGCTTCGCACCAGTCTTCTCGTTTGCTGGAGCGAAGAAGATTTGTAAGATACGTGAACTATTTGAAGAATCTGTGCTGTGTCTTTAATTTCCATTACGTATTCTCATCACGAGTTGTAATATCCCGTTTTCATCTATAATTTCAGGAAGTGATAATCTGCAAAGAAGATTTATTTGCAGATTATCACTTAATAATCACATTTGTAAGTAAGCTATTTACGTAAAAATCCATTTTTTTAGCCATTAACGAATATTGTTATTGTTAGTTCCATTTATGTATGTAGATTTTAACTGCGATGCTATCTTGCTGTATAAATGCTCTGACGTGCGCTTCGGTCCTCGATACACCAACCTGTTTTGCTAGAAAACGAAATGAGAAATCTTCATTTAACTTTAACTATCATTACAAAGTGAGATATATAATCACGTGAGAACAGTGTAGCATCGCGCCGGTGACGACGATAATATGCTATAACGAAGCACAATAAAAATTGCACACAGCGCAGGTTTTATTAAAAACAAATACAAACCCGCCTACAAGGCAGGTCATTAAGATGTTCGCACTTGGTAGAAGACCATCCATGAGTGTTTAATTGTTGGCTGTAAAGGTTATAATTATGGATTGAACGTTTAAATAGACTAACTATTAAATTTTGGCTTTTTTGGATTACACAAATGCGCAAGAAAAAATTGGGATGCAAAATTTGAAACTGAAATCCCAAAGGTTCCACAATTTCTTGTTTAAGGTTTTTCTTTTCTGAATAAAAACATTTTACTTCAATAGTATTTAGAGCCCATCCATTGGTCAAAATAAAAATTACTTAAAAGAGAATCAATTTTTGACTGTAGATTTCCCAGTGCACCTTCTTCCAAACGGTCTAAAAGTGTATTTTGGAGCCTGCTTTTGACTTTCCAAACCCAAACACCCATCATCGCGGAGCTATACATACAGTATCGGACAAAACTAAGGAAACTAAAACGAGTGTAACATTTCGACGCATGTAAAAGAAATAAAAAGCAAAATTTGTAAATTCATTATAATATATTTATTTTCTTTATCAATACTGCTTAAAATAAAAAACAAAAAAATTAAAGAATTCAATCAGCAATTCGTAATAAAAAAAAAAATATAGTAATACTTCTAATTTTGGACGGACAAAACTAAAGAAACTCTTCGAAATACCTACAATAAAAAAATATTGTTTAGTACTGTACATCATTTCTTCTCTTCTTATGCACCGTTACTTTTTACCGTAAGAAGTAACAAAGATCTAGCGTCAAAGATGTCACTTAAAATTTGTTTCTTGGAAGTGTAACACGTCTTTTTTTAAAAATAAGGGTACAATGGCTCGTAATAAGTATAATGAGAGCTTAAAATTAAAAATAATTGACGATTATAAAAGTGGAGTCACTCAGAAGGAAATAAGTAGCAAGTACTCAATCCATAAATCAGTTATTCCAAAACTGATAAAAAAATATAATACAACTGGTTCGGTAAAAGTAATTCATAGTGGTGGCAGGCCCAGAAAAACCACACCAAAACAAGACCATCTCCTGATCCGCAAAGTAAAAGCTGAGCCTGATATTTCCGCAAGAGCCCTTGTTAAGGAATTTAATTTAAACATTCACGAAAGGACGGCGCGTAGACGAGCTGTTGAGGTCGGATTGTTGTCAAGGCGACCTTCAAAGAAACCTCTAATTTCTAAAAAGAATCGTAGAGATCGTATAACTTTTGCGCAAAATTATGGAACTTGGACTTTGGCAAAATGGAAGACAGTGCTTTTCTCTGATGAATCAAAAATAAATTTGATCCATTCTGATGGAATGATGCGCGTAAGGAGACCAGTTGGCAAAAGACTCAACGAACGCTATTGCAATAAAACTGTTAAGCATGGTGGTGGTTCCATTATGGTGTGGGGATGCTTTTCATATCAAGGGATGGGACCTCTTAAAAGAATAGAGGGACGAATGGACCGATTCCAGTACCAAAATATTCTGGAAGAAACAATGTTGCCGTATGCCGAGAATCATATGATCCTACGTTGGAGATTTCAACAGGACAATGATCCAAAGCATACGGCAAAAAACATACAAAATTGGTTTCGGACAAATAATATTGAGGTAATCAAATGGCCATCCCAATCCCCCGACATTAACCCCATCGAGAATTTGTGGGAAATATTAAACGAAAGCTAAAAGGACAACATTTCCGTAACCACCAGCAACTTTTTGATGCATTTGGGGAAGAATGGAGAAAAACACCACAATCCTTTATCGACAACTTAATTGAATCGATGCCAAGACGATGCCAAGCAGTCTTAAAAAATAGAGGT
Organism: Blera fallax; assembly: GCA_946965025.1. Taxonomy (NCBI): domain Eukaryota; kingdom Metazoa; phylum Arthropoda; class Insecta; order Diptera; family Syrphidae; genus Blera; species Blera fallax. Next base: position 15,514,186 of record OX337247.1, on the reverse strand, counting down.
GGTCCAACAAAATATTAATTTATTCTTAATACAGGTGCAGAAATACTTTAATTTATTTATTTATTTAAGTTTCTTTAGTTTTGTCCGTCCAAAATTAGAAGTATTACTATATTTTTTTTTTTATTACGAATTGCTGATTGAATTCTTTAATTTTTTTGTTTTTTATTTTAAGCAGTATTGATAAAGAAAATAAATATATTATAATGAATTTAAAAATTTCGCTTTTTATTTCTTTAACATGCGTCGAAATGTTACACTCGTTTTAGTTTCCTTAGTTTTGTCCGATACTGTAGCATTTCCAATCTTCAACACTTAGATCTTTTGTCTTCCTGGAAACTTGAAGTTTGCATGTCTTAGTTAACGTTAGATAGATCGCTGAATGCCATAGAGAAGAAGCTGTTACTAACTCGCAGAGCAACCCTTGCACAAAAAATAGATCACACGACAGTGTCATACTTTCTTGCACCTACGATGCGTCTTTTATGTCCTCTTGAAAAGATGTAAAAGATGTTCTGAGTCCCGGTCGACCCATCGTCTGATGACGGCGATTCATGGCTTTCGATTGGGAATTAAACCTCTCAACAATGCTATTAGCTGCAGCGTGGCACGTAGTGAGAGTCAAGTCTACTTTTAAAGACACTCTAAAGCAAGCCCTTCAATTGCCAATCCTTGGTAGGATGTCCGCTGTTGAGTTTTCTAAAGGGTGTAGGCTTCAGAGGAACGTGAAAACCGATCCACGATGGTCATACCCATTGCTGACAGCCTTTTTGTAGCGTCGGCCAGATTTATTTTCAAACGAAGTGCTTTGATATTCATTTCTCAATTATGTTAGAATTCTTGCCTTGCATACATACTAACTATCTTTGTTGTAGAATGATCTGTAGCACAAGTATGTACCTGTGAACTCCGTTTTATATTTGCTTCTGTTTGTTTCACTTTAAAATTTACAAACCAGTATTTACTTTTACTAATCAGTTAAACTCTATTTCAAGCGAAGAACATTTTTGTGCCAGTTTATCAGCGTTTCTAATTCTCTAGTATACTTTTGTGGATACAGAGCCTTAACTTTTCCTGTATTCCAAAGCCACTTCTGCAGTAGAAATTGATGTGTGCATATCCTTGTCACTTTATGAACTTAAATCGCGCTTTTATGGAACATATCCCTTTTTTATGCTGCTTCAAACACTCTTCGGCTTGGTTTGTCCCATTTCTACAACGCGAAAATAAATACTTTGGCCATGCCTTGCAGAATTACTCGTTATTCTCATTTAAATTATAAGTAAATTAAGAATGAGAATCCTCATTGCTTCATTGTTATCTAAAGATCACTTTAAAGACTCTACCTTGGATTCATTGCTTGAACATACAACGTACACCATATTTCGAAAAATTATTAATATTTTTATGATTTATTAACAAATAATTAGAAATTAAAATGTTAACAGAATAAACTGAGCGCTAGCTGCAGAGGCTTTCGGCTCTATGATAACTTAAGGTATAATTAACATGTTGAACTAATTAATGCGAAGTTTTTAAATAAACTGAATACCAATATTTCGAAAAAATATTCAAGCCGATTTAAAATCCTTCTCATTTTTGGACAGAATGACGTCATATATAAATGACAATTAATGTGGTTTATACCTTCTATATTTCTCGTTCACAATCATTTTTTCACTGAACACGTAAAAGTTATGTAGGTACACTTACAACAAAAATTATACATATAGCATTTATTAAACGATTTCAAAAGCTGTGAATGACTTTATAAAATATGTCAAACTTTAAGTTGTAAAATTTGAACTCTTATTATTGACAAAATTGTAAATTTAGGTGTTAAAGTAGTCATTAATACGCATAGATTTTCGTATACAAAAGTACCGTTTTCCAAGGTGGCGATTGGCATTAGTTGAAAATGTGCGATGAATCATATTTGTCAACTGTAGCCACTTACAATCAAAATATATAAAAATGTTTATTTATGTATTTTGTCAACATTTTCGCAATAAGCAAGATTTAATTAAAAAAAAGGTTTTTTCTCTGTCTTTTCAAATTTAAAGATGTATGCACAAAATGACTCGCCAAAAAATTAAGGGTTTTTTTTATATAAAGGTACATAAATGTACATATTTGGCCATTTGGGAGTCTGTGAACAAGTAAAGGAGTTAACGAATTTTCACTTATGTGAACTATGGCAATGAAAATAAGAACAGTCGAAACACAAATTCCTCTATAATTGATAGAACAACAACCATCATTTATGAGGCTTTTTTTTAGCCTTTACACAGAAGCCACCCAATTAAGTTGGCTCATTCCTTAAAGTTTCCGAACAAATAGTCTTTTCCGAATTACTGTATTTTATAATACAAACTTCTATTGCAGCTGGACAATCTGTACGGTGCCGATAAAAATCATTTGTGTATCCACCTTCTAAAATTATTTCACATCTTTACGTCCCTGTTGCAAGGCTTTAAAACGTTTAATTTTCTAACACACTGCTAGAGGACTAAATTCGCATTTTTTAAACTAATTACGTGAATGATTTCTAATACTCCACATCTTTTTATTGATTTATATATAGTTATCTACAAGTATACACCTCTACGCCAAGTAACTTTTAGGTTCAGGACTTTAACTGATGACCAGGTTTGCTTAACCCAAGTTCAAATCGAGTGCTATACGAAGAGTGGCCAAGAAAATATGTATTGTGGTTTAACAATTGTCTACACTAGCAAAAATTATTTAATGATCACGAAAGTATGGCAGTTCAAGCCAATATCAGCTTACATAGTAGAAAAAAAAGATAAATTGTGACTTTCAGATGTCATCGCCTTAGCTGAACCGATCTGTTAGTATTGTTGGCCAAAATAGATTATTTTACAAAGCAAGCATGAGTAAATACAACTGAAATTATTTATTTTTTTTAACTGATGAAAAAAATTCTCTTTTTGGTATTTGTTTTTATAAACAAAACATATGCCAGACCAGACAAAAGCTTAGTTAACAATACGTCCTGTTACGGAAAACAAATTCCATTGCAATTTGGATGTAAATAAAAAAAATTGTGTTATCAGCCCTCACCTGAAAATAATTGTAGAGTGAACGACGTGGCAGCCTACTAGCTTTTTTAATATTTAACTTATCTGAGCATGATTGTGTTGACTGATACCTACCAAAAGTAGTAGCAAAAATAGAGGTGGCATGGTAAGATTAGACTGAATAGGATTTCTAAATTGCATGAAGTTTGTCTTAATTGGGTACCAGGCCACAGCCTAACTAAAGACAACGAGATTTCAAATGCGCTAGCAAACCGAAGCACAGAGACTTCCTCTAAGTCCGAAACCAATAATTATTGTCCATTTTGGAGGAAATTTTGTATTGCATCGACTCGTACACTGGCTAAGTATTTTGTTAAAGGGCCTTATAATAACACAGCCAACACTTTTGTTCTACTATTGTTGGATAAATCACGGAACACGATACAAGCTGCAATATGAGAATACTTAAAAGCCCAACGTGTATACTGCCGAGACAACGTAGATACGATGGATCACTTGTCAATTTCATGCTTTTACGAGAACTAAATTGTTTAGACTGGTTTTCAGTCTTGGAAATGGGCTCAGCCCAATCTCTATCCAAATTCAAAGTTTCGTACGCCCGCACCTCAAATCAGTCAATCAATACTAAGAATTAGTTCGCTTGTCTTAAAATTAATTTGATACTTTGTACATGCATACTCCTCCATACACTTCATTCGCAGGTTTGCATTATTTGAAATTAGTCCGTCAGACTACTGTCGAGTTAAATCAATATGTAAATAAACTACGTTTATACAACTAGCTCTTAATGTTCTTGTTTTTCTATGAATTCGAATTATTTATGCGGCCCGTACACCCATTGTTTATGGAACTTTGTAAAATAATTATTGCAAAAGTACAGTGATTCGTTTGTTACTCTCAATGTACATACATACATATGTATATATGTACATTCATTGTAAAAATTGCATAAATTTGAATAATTGAAGAAATTGGCAGGTAGAAGTGTTGAATAGAATTCGCTAGTTTGCAATAAAACCCAAACTTTATACCAACATAGATACGACACGCAGTATTGAAATTACAACCATAAATGAATTGTTTTGTACAAAACGTGTGAATAAAACAATGGTAAAGCAGCAGTGCTTTAAAAAATGTGTCACCTAACTCCTTCATCCCCTTATTTCTTAAATTTATGTAAACATTCAGGTACTGCATTAATATTTTACATAAATCCTAACTAGAATTGCGTCAACTGCACCTCATTTTCGAACCTAGCTTAACCGGTTTAGCAAAAAAAAATCAAATCAATTTTCCTTTCAGCATTTAAGCAAATAAAGCAAAGGATATTCTCTTTTTATGTCGCCTTTTTAATCTCGTCTTCTGAAAGACAAAAAAAAATTTAAATCGATATCATTATAGTTTATTCAGTGTTACTGCACAAAAAAAAATTAGAATAAATTAGAACTAACAGATAATTACATATTTTGCCACTTCACATCCTGAAATCGATACACAAAGCAACCTGCAAAACAAATATTTTTTTTCCATCAGCCCTACACACTAAAACAGTCTCGTTATGAAGAGCGCCAGGCAGTGGTGTTCGGCAGCAGTGTGATTCGACGAGATACCAACAAAAAGCGGCGTCGGTTCACAGAGTTTAGCAAACGGCCATGACAACGTAAGAAGCCCCAGTCAAAGTGTGTGTGTCATTCGCGGTGGTAGTTCTCGGTGCGGTGCTTATGTGAATGGTAACCATTAATTTCGAAAAATTACGTTTGCCGCTAGCGATTTTTTTTCTAAAATCTCTCCGAAGAAAAGAAACATTAAATTAATCAGCTGAATTTATCAATACTTACGGAACACCGAATATAATTACTGTGAAATATGGTCGAGATAAACTTATCAGATGACGCCCTGCCAACTTTGTGTAGGCTTTGTTTAAAAAATGACGACTTTATTGTTGATATATTCCATCGTTTGGATCCGAATTCAGAGAAGGAACC